>OY728133.1:58181194-59431194 GCA_963277665.1 Viscum album
CTGCTATGGTTTCCTATAGGATATATTTCAAAAATTTACTAACTATTTATCCTAATAACCTTCAAGTAATTCAGTTTCAAAATAACATTAACCTTAAATTTCATCAATAACTATAAACTTATGTCTGCAAAATATAAAATCATTATTCCCCAAAAAACATTTTTAGTAAAATATAATCAAAATCGAGGGGTTGTAATCCCATAAATTTCAACCAAAATATCGTTAATCATGTTAAACTCAAATCACATAAAAGTTAAAAATGGGATATATATTCCATTAAACATATGATCAACCTTATACTTATCTTCCAAAAAAACTTTAGGTTTATCCCAATATCAAACACATATTAAGGGACACCAGTCCCTCAATCATATGTTTTCCAAAAATACCATCTTATCACCAAATAAATTTTCAAGGTTATTGGTACTATTCAATAAATATTTTCAAATCCTTAAAGTAAAATTATTTTGGGACAATCCTTATATGTTTTATTATTATTATATCCAGAATATCTTAATAATTATACAAATTAATTCACAAGTATAAATTCATATTCACTTCAATACTTACACTTTAATGATTTCCAGAGCATAGGCCCTTCCTTGGTCTCAGATTTAACCCTTAGATTAATACATTAACTCGAATAATGCTCATATTCCCCACACACAAGACATTGAACTATAAATGAGGTTGTAGGATGTTATTTATTCCCTTCCATCATAATATTTATTTTTCATCAATAATTCCTTGATTTATACCTTTGTTTTCCACATATAAAACATTTTCCAATTAATTTGATACATTCTACTATATTTATCCTTCCACATTTATAATATGAAGGAAATTGTACCATATTTCCTCCATGATCTCTACTAACTAAGTTATCATCAAACTCTATCATTCTCTTCCTTGGTGAGTTCGAGATTTTCTTAATGTGAAAGTACTTAATCATATATCAAGATAATTTCTTAATCATAATCACCATATATTTCACTCTAGAAATCATCCAATTTGGTTTCTCATAATCACCAAATTTTCTATCACATTTTTTGTTATCATGATTCAACCAAGTTCCAACCGTTGAGTAAAAAAATAATCATAGTATGATCAACAATAATCATAGTGGTAAACCATATTATCATAACCCTATTTTATCTTATACTTATAATTATAATCAAAGTCAGTAATATAGTTATGTTCTCTAATCAATGTCTTCCTAAATATAGTTTCCAAGGTTTCTAATAAAATTCCTTTGATACCATCTATAAAGACCCTAACCTTAGTATCACAGAGCTAGGAATTACATTGTTTCATTGGAACGGGATAAAATAAATCACATCCTAAAGGACCTATTAGTTTATCAGTCTTGGTAAACTAGATAAATGCTTTAAATTATCATTAAATTTAAAATATATAAAATACACAAGTTACTATCTTTGAGAACTCCATTATTCACCTTAACATATCCTTGAATATCAATCACAAAAAGCCTCCTAGCATCTGTGGAAAATGAAACATAAGGAATGAGTGACCTCAGATGCTCAGTAAGGGTATGCATAGAACACCATCTGTCATAAACAAATAAGCATAAAAAATATGGAAATGTAAATAAATTAAATGCATTACATTTAAATGATAACATTATCATAATATGGAAGGAATTAATGATGATTAATAAAAAAATATACACTATTGTATGAGCTCGAAACTTATCCATAGATATTATAACTAATCTAACAGTTAATGGATATTAATAAATAATTTAATAATTATGTAATGAATAAGGTTGAACATATGAAACTTACCATTGAGGCCTTGTCCAGTACATATTAAAATATAGTCAAAGCCTTGTTTAATGACATATACACAAAAAGGTAAGTCCTAGGAAAAAGTCCAAGCAAATTTGTATCTTGAGACCTACGAATTTCTCATGGGTATATACAGGGCCTCACCCATCACTTACCAAGTATAATTCATTCCTCATGTAAATAAATAATACAACTGAATCAACGTGCCTTAATAATCAATAACTGTCCATATTAGAATAATTATCATATAGAAGGTCAATACTTTCCCAGAGTCAAAATGAACATAAACCATCCAAATAAATTTTATGGATAGTATCATTAGATTATATTCTAAACATAATATTAATAAAATAATGTTGACATACATGAAAATTCTTAAAAAAGTTCACAAGGAAATTTCTTAAGGAAAATACCCTTTTTCTTTGAAAATTTCTTTTTAAAATTTAAAAACTATTTACATAATAAAGAAATAATTTTATTTTAAAATAAACTTATAAACCTATAAAATACAATTAAAATCATTTAGGAATCATGGATGTTGTAAATTACATTCATTATTTATAAGTTAAAAACAATATTTTATCACTTTTGTAGGAAAAGTCAAAAAATACCTCGTTTGAAAAATAATAGAAATATTCCTTTTTAAAAAATTGTAAAATAAAAAATTGATAAAAATGACTTTAGAAATCATTTTAGAATAGTAAAAACGTTTTGGAAAACTTTTTTATAAAACATGAACATGTAAGAGAAATATTTCTCATCTAAGACATAAAAATAAACAATCTGGAATAATTATGATTTTGTAAAATAAACCCTTACCACTTGGGTTTATTTTGAATCGTAATAATAATGAAATAAATAAGTTCAAATGGAACTTTAAATTACATGAATAATAATTTATTCATGATATAATATATCAAATGGGTATTACGTACACGACACAAAATAAATAAATGGAGAATATGACATATGTCTCACAAAAGTAAAAGTGGGACAAGAAACCCTTTCCTAATGTATTAATTCCTTTGTATGAGTTAAAACTTATTGTATAATAAATATATATTTATAATAAATATTTTAAATAAAAATATCATATATTACATATTTATAATATTTTATCGCTTTTTTATTAACAATTCTTTGTTAAGATCACTATTTTGTATAATTACTACTTTTTTTATGTATTTTTCAGTTTGTTAGTTTTGGTCCTTGTACGTTGATTATGGTTCCGTAATCTAATTTTTTTTAATAATGATATAAATATCATATATATTCATTATATTTTAATTTATTGTAACCCATAATAGTTTGAGATATAAAATGAATTATACAGACCACAGAGACCATAGGTGGTACGTACACATGAATGCATTTTTCACTTTCTGATGAATGGAAGTATAGAAAGTTAAATAATAATTCACATTACTAGAAAAATTATTATATAATGTAAATCATATATATTCATCAAATCTATCCTTATCTAAATCCAATTAAAATATAAATTAAAAACGAATCACATCACTTCATTGAAGTGGTAGTCCACACATATACACGAGCAATGTTATCATTTCCCAATGGTATGGAAGATAATAAAGTTTATATAATATTATATTTATAGAAGTGTAATTATTAAATAAGTATAATATATAAAAATTAAACCCATAATAATTTTTATCCATAAAATTTGGTAATGAAAAATGATCTGAATCACTACGTGGAGACGGTAAGTCGTACTCACGCATGAGAGATAATTTCACTTATCATTTGATGGGAAAGAGGGATAATAATGGTGGTTTTATAATAATGATAGAATTTTATTATATTTAGGATATTTATTTTTCCATTTTTTATAAATATAAAATATTTAATATAGGTAGAATAATAAATAAATTTAATGAGGTCAGGTAAAAGGATTACATCTTCTTTGAAAGACCTCCTTTAGGTCCATCTTTAAGGAATCTAAGGTTGGTATTTTGAGGATATAATAACCTATATAATGTGTATAGGGATGTTTAAAAGGTATTTTTTTAGGGTATGGAAAAGATATATTGCTCAATGTGGTGTAAGGAGATGAGGGAGGAGGTGCATTTTATAATTGAACTGAGGGGCACTTTTGGAATTTATTAAAAAAATAAAATATAATATGACTATCCTAGATCCAAATGGTTACTAATTAGAATAAAAATACACTATGGTTAAAATAAAATCATCAAATCAAATTAATATAATTTTTTAAATCATATTAATCTTTATCCCTTTTATTAACCACTTAGCATATTTTAACATTAACCATGATAATGACATTTTCACTCTTAAAAGGTTATAATTTTATATATAAGGTTACTATTGAACCATAAATTGAAAATGTATTAAATTTTAGACCATATATTATAATAATTGTAAAATTTAGAAAAATTATAATTATTATATAATTTAATAACTTATTATTTTGATAAAATATCATTATTTCTAATTTTGACACTATTCATTTTATTTTACTTTAAATATAGCAAGGAAATTTTTTATTTAGAATATAATTAATTTAAACTTCACTAATATGTCACATTGATATAAAAAATATTTGTGAAAAATTCTCACTCAAATTATATCACTTTTAATATTTTTAATATCATTTATTTTATTTTATTTTATACTAATTTAATAATTATTGCATCAGCATTACGTAAAAATTTAAGGTAATTATTTATTCAAAAAAAAATTAATTTAATTTAAATAATTATTGTAAATATTTTATATTTATAATGAATATTTATGAAAGAAAAACATCCTATTTTTATCCCCTTGTTTATAATATTATAGTTATTAAAATCAAGTGTGTGACATTATTGAATTTTCATTACATAAAATATTGTAAAGGACATAATCACACTAAAACAGCCAAAAAAGGTTATATAATAGAATATTTCATGATTATGGATGAAATGGACTCATTAAATAAAATTCATGCATGTCTTTGGGTTATTTTATAGTCTTTATCATATTATTTTTAACACTTAATTAACTGATTCACCATTTATTATGGTAACAAAAAATGATAAGGTTAGTTTTCGTATTGGAAAAAAATAAAAGGATTATATTTACCCAAATTTGGCCACTTGATTGAAAATTTTTAATCCATTTTTCAATTTTAAGAGACTAAAAGATGTATAATTTAATTTAAAATCAAACTGGAAAAACATGATGAAAATCGGTTTTCCTTAAAAACAATTTTTATAAAAAATGTTTTTGTACCAAATAAATTATAAAATTGATTCCATTGAACCTAATTGTGTAATTAATACTATAATATAAATAATATTATTTTGAAAACATTTTAAAATAAAATGTAACTTTGTAAATGGTTGAAACAAGATAATGTTTTATTAAAAATTTGTATTTTCCACTATTCACTAGAAAAAAAATCTTTCCAGAAAAATCCAAAACATTCACCCTATAGTAATTTTGATATTATTATTTACAAATTTATATATATATTTTTTAAAATAAAATTTATATATGTTACATAAATTTATTGTAATATTTTCTTAAAAAATCAATAAAAACATTTTTTAAGAAAACACATTTCTAAAGCATAAAATCAATTTACTAAAAATTGAATACCTATAAAAAAATAATTAATCAGTTAATTTTTCGTTAGTAGTTCTTATATATATTTCATAATTTGGTTAATATTATTCATACCCATCAATTTAATGTCTATGTTATAAAGACCATATTTAAATAATAATATTTTATTGTTCATTTAAACTTGATTTTGCATATTTTATATATTATCAAACATAATTTTCTTGTTTATAAATTATATAGGTGTTACATTAATATTATTTTATATTAAAAAAAATAAAATCTTAAATAATGGTTAAAAAATTTAGTAAGTTATTTTTATCTAAAACACAGTAGGTTGGAAAACCTTCAATTGAAAACACTTTCTATCATTTTTAGTAACAAGGTGTCATCGGAAATTATTTTTATAAGACACTTACAATTTATTTTAAAAAAAATAAAAAAAATTAAATTTCCATAAAATAATTGTCATCATTTTTTAATAAAATTGATTACTAGATAAAAAATTAAGTGTCTCACTGAATGTTACTACACATATTTACACAACATGGAGAAAACTCAAAAACATAAAATACCAAAGTAAGTTTTTCCAAAAAAAATAATGACTAGATAAAAACCCAAATTTATCGATATACTAACCTATTTAAATTATTGTGCATCATTGAATTTAGATAATCCATCCACAACTATAACTAAAAAAATTAACAAGTTCCATATTAAATCAATTTATAATTATAAGAACGTTATTATCTTATAATTATGATGTCTAAATTTCCATATTCAACATTATTTCTATAATAAGTCATATATCTAAAAAACAACCTTTTCTTTCCATTATTTTTATTCAACTAGAAAATCTATACCATGAAATTTATCAAGTTCATATCAAAAATCATACCCTCAAAACTAGGGAACACAAATAAATACATAACATACAATATAATAAATGAGGTTGTGAAAAACCTTTATAACTAGATATAAAACATCGAATGTTATTACCAAATAATTAATTACCAAGAAGAATCCATGTAATACCATAAAATATTTATAATTTCCATTTACTATTTACTTCATGTGAATTCCACTACTTTGAAGTGTTTTCAATTAACCCCACATGTTATTCTTCATCCAATATATACACCTATATTAGAATATATAGAACTACCCAAAACATATAAATTAAGGGGACTCATCCACCAAACCATGACATTGTCTGCTTTGTAAGGCCCTGAATCATTTCCATAGATTTAAAATGAATTATGGTAATCATGCATCAGGATGGGTGAAGTTTCCCTATTATTCAAATGTTAGAGGACACAATAAATTTTACCATTATAATAGAAAACCATCTAGAAATACAAGAACATAAAACCACTACAACATCATATATAAAGTCACATGCACAAATTAAATCATACAACATTTAACTCAAAACATTGATTAAATTAATATATTACTAAGAAGATAATGAAATAATAAAACATATATATCCCCTTATGTTTGGATAAAATTACACAACACCAAGCTTGAGAGAAGAGATCAAGAATATAATAATTAAAACATAAAAATAATTCTTCACTCTTATCAAATTCCCATTACACATATAATATGAGAATATTTATAGAATGCCTGAATAAATAGATTCCCTTTTCCAAGGGATAAACAAGGGTTTGAGATAATAGTAAAGAAGAAAATTCATAAATAAATGGTAACCCTCCCCTTGAACTAAATCAAATACACAAATATATAGGAGAGATAAATAACTTACTATCTCTAAAGAAAATTCTAGTGTGGGTTGGTAATAAAATATTAGAGTGGTACAATAATCATGACCCAAGTATTCAATAAGTGGGTTTCCATCTAGTGAAATGATAGGTTTACCTGTACTCATTCTGAAGGATATCAATCAAATAATGATAATTATCTTGGTCATTCACATAATGTGTCCAAATATAAAAGTGTTATAATTTCAATAAGGTAACCCAAGGGTCTCACAAGACAACATAAACAAAAATCAGAAGTCCTATAATATAGGGAAAATCACCTCCTAATGATAATCCACCTTCGTGGTTGAAGATAGAAAATTGGATTGAAATTGATATTTAAAAAATATCCAATGATTCAAAATACCTAAGTAATAAGATCCACCACTTTTAATATTCCCTATGCAGCATCATTATATCTAGTGAAAACCCAGTGCTTCCTCCAAACACAGAAAAAACATAGGCTTTCAACGCTTCTTCTAACCAATACCCTATATTGCAAACTAAAATTGATCCCTTGGGATTCTATATACTTTTTACTTATAACTCTTGGATTTTACTTATGTAATCATCATCTCCATCAACTTATACTCTGTGATGATCTTCTAGCACATCCTATTGAAAGTATTTGGAATGATACTGATGGGGATGTAGATATATTTCAAACCCTATAAAAGAACAAACATTAGAGACTCCTAATCCATGAATAATTATTTTTAAGATTAATTTATTTATTTCATTTTAACATAGTTACCATTTTCTACCTCATTAGAACATAGGAAAAATCAATATGGATGCATGATCCTCACTAAGGTAATCTGCTTCATAAGTCGTATCACCGCACTTAGTATATTTATTAAACTTGATGGTATTAATATCGAATCACTTGTGGCCTTAAATACTTGTGTCCTATATGGTCTCCATTTTTTACATCATGTAAAAAGTCCATATGATGTTATTTCCTTACTAACCCCATGAAATGCTCACCAATGCCTAAATTTGAACTCCATACTATCTATCAACATAAGATTTGATACCAATTTCTCATGACCCACCCCCACTGTTACCCCTACTGGGCTAGCAATAATAATGAGTAGTGATCCCCCTAAAGACTATCGCTAATAGGCCATTGGTTGGTGACTAGCACTGAGAGTATAAGGGAACATAGATGAGTAGTATTTCCATCAATATTAGTTTAGTGATCAGATATCATATGAAAAGAAAAAAATAAACTCTATGTAATAAATAAAAACTTATTATTTTGATAAATATAAATCCCAATGTATAAATGAAATGACATAAAATACTGATACAGTGGATAAAAAATTAAGTCCTTAATAGTGACTATGAATCCCAACAATTCCGGAAGAACTCCTTGATCTGGTAATGTAAAACATGATCTCTAACTAGCTCTTGTAAACCAAAAAAATAGTCTATATATTTACCTGATTATTATAACATGTATACTTAGTAGGGTCCTTCCACAAACCTATCATTAAAAATGTGAAATAAGGATACTAAATCCCAATGTGTAAATAAATGAAACCAAATCATCACCAAATCAGGTAAACTAATTTTCCCAACTTCACCATGGATCCCTCACAAATAACACATATAAGTAGGTAATAAAATAAAGAATAGTATATATAATAAGGGTACGCCACTACCACATTCCCAAATAACTAGTCGCATTAACCCTATTTACACATGTATTAGCGCTCCTATATCCTACTAATTCATCCTTCTCAAATCCTAGGAACCCATATCATCATCACATCATATATCTTGTGTAGATGATCATATCTACATCATCATCATATCCCTTCACCCCATGTATTTCTTTATCACATCTCGTTACTAGGATAATTTCCATAGGCCACCACAACCTGTGTATAATGCACTACAACTTATGTCATTACAACTTATACAATGTACATCAATAATAACTACCGAAATTATAAGTTAAGTGTAGATAAATTTTATAACCTCAAGCCTACAAAACCCTTTTACGAAAGGATGGGGTAACTAAGATCCATCCAAGCTTATGTAAACACTTACCCTAAAATAGTAAACCACCACATCCTAAGTTAGTCCTTACATAGCCTTCCTAATGTAGATAGCAGGGTAGAAGGTAGTAATCCATTTATTCCCATGACAAACAATATGTTGGGGGGACACCTGGAACCCAAGGTCAATATGGGTGTCATTTATCCCCACCAAATCAGTTGTTGGAGCATAATAAATCATTTAACATAGTGATATATGTATCACGCAATCATGATTGGGGAATATTCCAAGCCTTGGACTAATCTGTAGTAACCATAGCTCAAGACACCAAGATTACACTACTAAGGAAAAAATATCAAACCTTCAATCAATCATCAATAATTCATATTAAATATTTATTAGCTATAAATTAATTAACATTATTCTATATTCATTTATATGATTTTAACATTTATGTTTTAATCCAAGTTCCTTTGAAACAATAATTCCTTTCTTACATTCAAGTATGTCATTATCATCTTAAATCAATAAGAACCACCCATCATCTTTTATTAATTCAATTATCATTTCATAAATCCAAAATAATCTAGGACTCATTCTAAGATACTAAAAATAATGATGCACTTTTCATGTATAAATCAACTATAGTAGGTGGTTAATAATTATTTTAAACATTCATCAAGAAATCCAACCATTAAAATTATATTACGCATAAATCAAAAAGCAAGAATATCTCTCAAATAATCATGCCTTCCTGAGTATCATCCTCAACACCATTAAAAATAATGAGATACATCATTCCATCACTAGAATTAATCATCATCATTAGTCCAAGAAATCAAGCACATTTCTCTTAAAATATCAACCATTCCATATTATCAAACTATCACATCAAGGCTATAATTTTCAGGATCTTACATGTAAGGAAAAGAATATTTCCAACACACAATCAAGTAAAATAAGGTCATATCTCTGAGTAATTTTGTCCTACTGCAAACAAGATAGGGCTAGATTATTCCTAATCAATTATCTTCAGAAAATAGTAAATTATTAATATATTTAATTAGCTAAATCATTAAGAATTGATACTTATTTTAAAGTAACCATATTTGAAAATATATCAGCATATGAAAAATTCTAGAAATATAATTTCTATATTATTACCATATATCCTAAAAACTCAACAAAAAATAGTAAGAATTTATTATTACCTATTTCATTGTATAATTTCATCATTCTGTCATTATGTTTTTATTAATTTACCTTTCATATCAATTATACTACATAATAATGATAACCCATAAAAATAAATACATAATATCTAGTAAATAACCATTGTAAATAATTTAAATTCGTAAATTACATGTTATCACACAATCCCATTTATTATTATTCAACAAAAGATCTTGTGTAACCCTCATGCTTATCATTTTATGTCATTTCATGAAGGTAAATAATGCACTATTTCATTATTTCATCTAGCATTGTTTATACATATTCATGTGGTGAAACAACAATATTTTTAAATATATTTCACAACCAACAATGAAATATCATGAAAATAATAATAACATCTACATGTAACAATTCCCCCAAATCAATTACTTAATCTACAAATTTTTAAAAGATCATATTAATCAATTTCAATATGTGAAACAAATCCTAAATTATTTATCTATTTCTTACATGATTATCTTATTTAGTTTAATGAAAAAATAATAATACTAATTACATAATATCTCTTATAATTTAATTTCTTTATTTTGATCCTTGTAAAATTATTATTAAAAAGTGGTATTTGGTAAATTTTATTTTGTTTATAAACAATAATAATAAAAATTAATACACGTCGTTAACAAATTATCTTAAATTTTTTTAGAACATCTATAATTATAGAAGAGTAATTATATATGTAATAATTATATTATTTTAATTCTTTAATTTCCAAATTATAGAAGAATATTAACCTCCTTAAAATGACTAGAGTTCTATAAATAATTTTAACATGCAATATATGATTTTTATTATCTCTTTCTTCGATAATTCTCAGATTATTATCTTTTTATGGTTAATTATATATATTTAAATATCAGAAATCTAAAAAATTATTCCCCAAATTTAACTCATGGAATGATAAATAAGCATTTAGATCCCCTACCAAATGTTATTATCTGGATGAACAAATTAAACATGAGAATAAAGGAGAATTAGAGGGACAACTCACATTTCCTATAACTCTTAAGGTATTTCCATGAATCGCCAAACCCAATCATGTGATATTGAGGGTTGAATATAATCCTATTAATACTCATGATCTCTTGGATAAATCCTTCAATAATGCAGTGTTTGAAGCGAACATGAGAAAATAGGAGATAGGGATGAATATTTTGAGTGTAATATAATTACATTTGTAGTATGTTTCACCAAAATGCCCATACAATGCGTATAAATATTTATTTCCCTCTATTTATTTACAAAAAAATGAAGTAAAAGAATCACATAAGTTCCTTGCATTTATTTAGGTCTTTCAGCTCACTCACATTTGTTATGATATATCAATGCATAAATATATATTTATTTTAGTGTTTTCTAATATAATATTTACAACTCCTTTTTTATAAAACCAGAGCGTAAATTATAGTAAGTGAAAATTATATTTCAATAAAACTATAATAAAATTCACAATTTAATACTTCATGGAATAAAATTTATAATTTAATAGGCTGAAAATTAATTTTGAACTTGGTAAAAAAAATCATTGAATGAATTTTTAAATTTTTCCCTTAGAAATAATATTTTTTGAATAATATAAAATATAGTATTTAATTATTCCATATTTTATTTATAAAAATGTATTATATTATGTTTAATTAATAATTTATTTACTATAAATTTAATATAAATAAAGATAAGAATATTTTTAGGTAAAAATTGATATTTTTTAGAGGACTATTTTTTTCAGAAAATTATTTTTATTTAAAAAGGCACAATATCTATCCAATTTAATTAATAAAAATAATATTTAATGATGAGTTTTTTAATTTAAATTTATATATTATATATTTAAATACATTAATTTAAAATCATCTAATGATGATTACTATTCCAATAGTTAATATAAGATCATCTTATTCTTGACAAATATATTTCTTTAAAAACCATTTTTCGACACATTTTGCAGGTTTATATGTAAATTAAATACTAAAAATTACATGAAATTGATTAAATATCTTTAATTATTATAATTAATATTATATAATAAGGTAAAATTAATTTCCATTATAATTATTTGTAAAAATGTTAAATATTAATTAGTGTAGTTAATGTTAAAATGAGTTTATCGGGGGTTAAACATAGAAGATAAGGGTTACAATGACCAACCAATTTTTTTAATTCCCTTTGGATTGAAATATTTAGACATTATTAAATAAAATATTTAATAATGTTCCATTTTGGAACCTTTTTCATGTGAAAAATGTGGGTATGATTTATTCTTTTCCAAAAAATTCTAAGTGTGTCCTCCTCCTCAATTATAAAAGGGAACTCCCTCCACTAACTTATTTACACCTTTAAATCCATTTTAAATGACAAAAACCTTAAAAAAATATCACCTTAACATACTTATATACAATATATATTTGTTGGTCTTCTAAAAAGACCAACCCTATGGTTCTTAATAAGATATCCAATTGAGGTATCTCTAAGAGAAGGTTATCTTAACAAATCTCTTTATTTTTATTTCTTATTTTACATCCTTAAATAATAACATAACACTTAAAACATACTAAAAAATTATCTACCGTATACCAATATTTTATTATGCCTATGTAAGAATATTTATCCATATCCTTCCCCTTAAAATGGGAAACAAAACTATTGCATGTGTGTATGGTGGACTACCACCTCGCAAAAAAAATGTAATTATTTTCCAACAATGACTCACATGGACAACCATAATGATATAAATAGTGAATATATAAGATAAAAATGACCTGATATAATTTCTATAAAACTAATATATCATCAAATTTATTACCCTTTCTCCTGTTAAGGAAATGATATCAGCACTCGTCCGAATGTATGGCATACCATCTCCACGATGTGATGTGGATCATTTTTCATCTAACACTTTCAAGAATGGTTCTAAAAATGTATCTAATGATTAAATATAATATTTATAACATTAATATAATTCTTTAGAGTAATTTAATATAACCTATACATAAGAACTGAAACTTTCAAGACTAAATGTACATGAGAAAATAAGGAAATTAACACATAGAATAATAATAACGATGAAATATTGTTAACAAATGAGTGTTAATATGATATAAGAGGATCATTTATGATATTTTAAACATGAATATGGTTAATTTATAAACTAATAACATTTTTGAATCCATTATACCTGATTTTAAATTTTTTTCAACCAAAAATAAGTGTGGGGTAAGGGATTTCCTCTCAATTTCCATTCCATTAAAACAAATTTGTTAATATGCACCCATTTAATTTTATTTGGTGTCTATATTGTTCATTTGATATATTTATCATCAATAATTTTTTATTAATTTTGTTTGATGTTTCAATTTAATTTAATTCTTTCAAGGATTTACAATCTAAATATTACCAAAGTTGTAAGAATCTATTTTACAATCTCACTCTCATTTGGGATTGCTTTAACTTTCATTGAAGGAATATTATCATTTATCCTTCATAAGATCCAATAATTTTCTTATCCACTAGATATTTAATGAGTTTATATATTTTTTTTATACTTTTTCACTATTTTTTTCTTGAATTAGTAAAATTAAATTTTAAAATAAAAATTGATTTCATTTCTCTTTAAAACAGACATATTTTTCTTCTATGTCTATGTATTCCAAAATAGTTTTAAAAAAGAACTATTATTTACTCAAATGACATATTAATGAAATTTTAATTAATCCTTAAATTTTAAAATAGTTTTAAATTTATATTTCTACTATTTTTAGAAAAAGTTACTTTTTAATAAAAAGTCAAAAGGAATATTTTTTAAAATTTATATAGTTATAGAAGACTTCCTCGTTGTTGTAACCATTTTAAAAAAGTAGCTTCTATAAGATTTTGTTCCCTAGAACCAACTTTTGTATACTTTATGATAATGAGTATTCATATTTTTTAATATTAATAAACTTCTTATTACATCATGATTGTTCTTCTACATAACATAATATGTGATAATGTTCAAAGAGTAACTATTGCACTAAAAGGTCATAGTCATTCCTTGTTATGATGAGAACTCAGAAGTGCTATGACACTATTCTTAAATATATTTTCTATATCTATATGATATAATTTTAAGGACATGAATGATATAGTCTATCATGGGTGGATACTCATAGGACATTGATGTACCTTATCATGGTGTACGCCCTTAGTAATACCCAACATAGGATATTATGAGAATGAGACTCACCAGTAAAAAATCCACATTTATTTGTGTCATTGGATGTTATTATCTTGGATGTTTTTATTGACCCATAGACTCTAATATTATTATTAGTGAGTATTATAAGACTCATTCTTTGATTTATTGATGAAACTCATTATGACATATGTTTGTGGTGATGTAGGATACATTAGGTGTGTCACGAGTAATATTGTATTAATAAAAAATATGATAAATGATTTAGACCCTATGTTCTTTAAGGAATGTTAATATCTCATTCCCTTTTATGGAAATTATATATCCTAAGTAAATCCATGACCATGGTTTTCTATAGGCAAGTTCAATTTTCTAGAAGTCAAAGAAAGATACATCAAGCATATAGGTTGATGGCACCAGAATGCAACCTACTTGATTGGAGATATCATGATAAAGGGAATATATTACATTGTAAGAATATGTATGAGGTATTATTTCATTACATCATTAACTTCTTTCTTTATGGGTCCCTTGGCGTGTTTCTAGATGCTACCTTTGGACTTTAAGTTGATTCACCTAATGCCACTGAGAAAGAGGCCTAGAGGGTCATACACTAAGTGTATCCATAATCTCAGTTAAATAATATTATTATCATTTATTATTTAACAAAGTGAATAAATATTATTCCCAAATGTGGTTTATTTAGTGAATATAGGATTTAATGGTTCGGTGAGAAATAATAAATATTGAATATTATTTTATTAAATAATATTTAATTTAATTCTCATGTTAGGCATATATTGAGAAATGGTATTATTAATATTATTTGACATCGGGTTCCTCGAGAATTAAATAAATAATAAATAGAACTTGTGAAATTATTTTATTTTAAGCCTAATGATATATAAACCCAATTATATTATTTTATCAAATATCGAATCCATTTTTTTTTGTTATGCACAATGAATTTGGAGAATCCTCTCAAGACCTAGAGAACCCCCTTCTCTATGAATACTCCCAAGAACAGAGAGTGGTCTTCCTCCACCTCCCACTCTCAAGTCAAGAGAGATCCAGGATAATGCTTTGGAAGTGGTTTCTGAGGCCATCAATGGTGAATGACACAAGTGATAGTATCATTCATGGTAGCATCTGAATATTCCTACGGTGAAGTGTAGATACTTTTTTATCACTGTTAGAGAGAATAAACTTTTATTCCTACAACAAAACAACCATACATTTTAGATCTATTGTTAGATTCACCAATGAAGAAATACTTCTAACAAGGTAATTATTTAATTAATTAAATTAATTATAAATAATACATGATGATCATACATCTAGTTCTGTAATTTTATCCCTTTTATGTATTCATCGATTCAATTCTGTAGATCACTATGTTTATTGTTGTGTAAATATCAGATTGATCATCGATCATAGAAAAAAGAAAAGATGGTAATGACTCATCACATGATTTTGTTGTGCCCGTAATCAGTGTGGTCAAATAATTATTTATAATTATTTAAAAATAATTGATTTATTTACGCATTTGTGATTTAGTTTTTAATTCATATTTAATCGTTCTTCTAATCTGAATTGTGAGATCTTCTTCTTTCTCCTTCATTTATCGAAAATGTAATCAATACGATTAATTTTATGAATAAAATAAAATTGAAGATCTCATCTAGAGGTTCCAAGAGTTCATTCTAGATAACATAGATGTATACATTGTGTAATAATATCTACACACTATGTATTTGTGTTCATTTAATCAAGAATAAATTCAGAAATTAATTCAAACCATGTGTATTGAAGACATGCGGTGTATTTATTTCTTACCTTGAAAGTTAACTTAGCCAAGGTAGCACACATTCAACTAGAGAACATGAAATTATCATATCACTATATATTAATTATACTAATTAAGATTGAAAGAATTTATTCTAGATGGAATAATACAAGAGGGGATAAATTGTAAGTTTAAAAACATTTTTTCAACCCTAAAAGAAACTTATTTTAGAAAAGATATGAAAATAATATTCACAAAACATATTAAGTGTTTACATGGAAATTATACTTTTCCCTCGGTTATGATAATAAAAATATCATTGTCAATTATATTTCAATATGTCAGTCCATAGGTCGTAATGAGAAATTAATTCTATCTTAACAGCGTAAAGAATCAGAATGAGTAAGATTTGGTAATGTAATTAGGGATTAATCATATCTATAGTAAAAAATTATTTAATCAGAGTAAACAAAATAATATCATAATAACCACATTTACAATATATCATAGTAATATTAAAAATATCATTATCAATATTCATATGATAACACAATTCAAAATAGAAACGTGAATATAAAATGTAATAATTTTTTATTACATGAAATGGAAAATATGAACTTGTAGTGAATAAGAAATAAAAAATGTTACACTTCTTTAAACCTAAAGATAAGGGTATTATATAACCTAGGATAGAGGTCCCTTGTTTTATAATTATAATAAATTTTTCCTTTCGCTTACTATGGAAATCCTTTGATACGATAATTGGTTTGTCTCACTATCACCACGAGCCCTTGATATGATGATTGGATTCTATCACATTATCATTATGTGCCTCGGTATGAAGATTGGTTCTATATATCTATCGTAGAAATCCCTAGATCAATATGGTGATCAGAATCTCTACCTTCCTAGCCTCAGAAAACCTCAATTTAATTCACATAATCAGAATGCACAAAGGGATTACAAAACCATTTCTTAGGGAAACAACATAACAAGGTTTCCTTAAAAAGGACTTACTTTAAATCAATAAAAGAGAAAAAGAACAATTTATTCATGCTTTGTATACAATAGATATTTTGAGAGTGAGATGATATCATCCACTTTAAACTCTTCAAATGAATGGGTATTTATAGTCATCCCTTCCAAGGGTCATATTTCCTCCAGTAGTTATATATTCTATGAGTTTGTCACATCGACTTGGAAAGTTGGAACTTTAATGGAAATACCATAATAGAAATTCTAAAATCATTTAGTAATACACCATTAAAGTGTGAAATAATGTATTCCAATGCAATAAAATAGTTTTCCATATTTAGGATTTAAAATTAAGTCAATACATTGTATTTATTTATAAATATCATGACGATGATCTTTCTAGATATAGATACAATGTTTTATCAGTTCTGATATCAATCTATTTAAATGACAGTTAGAATAAAATTCAATACATAATATTTTATCATAGAATTGATAATATATAAATCTTATTGTTTTTAGTTTCGTACTCATTATGATAATTGTATTGAATAAAGATAGTTTAAGTCTTCAAATATTTTAGGACTATTTCAAAGTATGGTAAAAGTATATGTTTTCTAGAAAAATATTATAAAAATATTTTGGACATAAAAATATAGAAATAAAGTTATTTATAAAAGGATTTATGATTTCCAAAACTAATGGAATAAAAAATCAATAAATAAACTTTTGACTCAATAGTCGTGTAGCCAAGGTACACAACATTTAGTTCATTAAAGTCACATATGCATCGTGTATTACCATGGATGGTCTACCCAACCAGTGACCTTATAACTAAAGAGACCACATGTCTTGTAGTCTATTTTAAATTTCATGTACTCTAATTTTTAAGGCATGATTTACACTCTAATTCCCTACGAATGTGCCTCATATACATGGTGATAGATGTACACACCATGTAGCTCAGTTTTACACGCTTTGTACTTATACAAAATTATATAGATTTAAAATTTATTCATCATATTATGTAAATATTATATAAATGTGCTTGCATGGGTTCATTAATTTGATAGGAAATGTCATGTGATAGGTTTTAAGACATATATATATATATATGTTTAATTAATATATGTATTATGTTCAGATCTTCATATCATGTATGAGTCGTATTAACAATCGTTACTCTGCATGCATTAATCATAACACATGAAAAAAAAATAATGTTATTTATGTAATCATTAAGTTTATAATACAAGTCAAGAATGTACATGATATTTAGATTATTCCTTATGTCACAATATTGAATAGTATACGAGTATAGTACAAATTGGATAGATTCAGATGGGTATTCATCATGTTTCTTACTAGGTATATTTATGTACATAGATAATTTTAAATAAAGTTATTTAATTTGTTTAGAATAATAATGGATGGTAATCTCAAGAAAATTAGGATGATAATTAAGATAAAATAATTGATTAACCAAAGATAATAAAAAATTGATTCGAGTGTGATTTATCTTAAATAAAAATGATTAATAATTGAATACTAGTTTTATTGAATTCATAATCCATTGCATGGATCAGGATTATCATGAGAATAAACTAGAACTTTGTATGTTATTGGTTTCATTTAATTTAATATTAAATTCAATTTTTTGTCTTTCATGCCTTCTCTCCTCTTATTATGAAAGGGTCTGAATGCCCATGGCTTCGTTTATGTAAACACATTTCCCCTCACCTACATGTGAGTAATATCATATGTAATGGATTAAGCTTTCAAGCTAGTGGAGATGGTTTAAGTATGGTTCCAAGGTGAAACCAATCCAAGAGAGATACATAAGTTGATAGGTGGAAAGATGTAACATGATGCTTAATTAGTTCAAGGTGTTTTTCCCCAAGGTTAATGGTTAATTTATCAACCACTAGATAAACTAACCATTAGTAAAAGATCATTATCATACCAATTTATTATTTTATGTCTATAAAATTTAATGTTTTTTTCATTATTGATGTTTTTTCCTGATCATAAGAATTAATGAAATTAAGGAGAATGCAATATAGAACTAAAATAAATTGTCTTGTGTGTAAATATTATCTAATAAATTTTATTAACTTAATTAAATTCACTTAATATTAACAAGAATGTAATAAATATAAAAATTAGAAATTAATGTATACAGGATAAAATCCCTCAATTACATATATTATGTTGATATATCCTCTAACTAGTTATTTAAAATTGAAACATAGTTCAAAGTGATTGACCATCCAAGGTTGGGGTGATTTAAATTATCGTAGAATTATAACATGATGTTTTGGGTTGACTTAAAATAGTTCACATCAAGGGATTTCTTTCAAAGTAGGACTCGGTGTAACTGAGATGCAATGGTTGAGGAAATCCAATTTAAATATTTCTGTATTGAGGATCCCACTTAGTATATCAAGGAACTGTGAGTTAATGAAGTTAGAATTTGTAATGCCTACTTGAAATGATTCAAGTTTCTTGACCAACCAAATTTGGGGTAATGAGAATGAGAATATAGATCCTCTCCACTATAATGTCCAAGAAACAAGATATTTTGAAGCTAATGGTGAGGGCTGTTTGGTTTCGATAAAATAGTGGGAGTCTAATAAATTTTATACATTTTTTATGTTTTAAATTTTAATAAATTAAAGTAATAAAATTATCCTTATATAATTTTTAGAAATAACATTAAAATTACTTAAAACATATCATTATAATCCATACTTGAGAAGGATAACCTTCTCACCAACACAAATTTCCCAGATTGGAAATGGCACTTACGCATTATCCTTCACCATGAAAGGAAATTGAATGTGATGGAAGAACCTATTCTTGATCTTCCTGATAATGAGGAAAGTGATGTAGAATTATCTATATATAAGAAACATTTGAATGATACTACATGTGTTCAGTATTTCAATGCTATCATCCATGATAATGATCTTTTGAAGCAACATGAGGACATGGATGCGTATAGCATGATTTATCACCTTTAGAATCTATATCTAGAGAGGGAGAAATAAGAGAGGTATGAGATATCCAATTCTTTGTTTACAACTAATCTTGGAGAGTATGAACTAGTTGGGCCACACATAGTCAATCTTATTAGAAATATTTAATTCTTTTATATCTTAGGGATTAAATTCTTAGATGAGTTTCATGCAGATCTCATACATTAATAACTTCACAAGTCTACCTCTAGTTTTATTATTAATAAAAATGTGATCAATAGTAAGAAGATTATTTTGGAACTTATTTCATTGATTTTTCAAGTGGATAAGGACATGAGGCATGATAAACCTATATTCCTTATGGTAAACAAGAAAAATAAGAATACGACATAGGTTCCAAAGACTCACAAAAATTCAAAAGATCCTAAGCACCATCCTTCGAAGAAGATAATGATCCTGAGATAGGTAAGGAAAAGGAGGAAGTATGTTTTTCATGTGCAAATTCAAGCCACTAGAAGAGGAACTACACCCTGAATAAAGGGGAATATAAAGTTGTGTTTTTTATTGAGTTTAATTTTGTAATATCTACACATTGTGTATTTAATACAGTTTTTGGTGCTCACATTTCTATCCAAATATAAGAACCAAGTAGATTTGCAAGATTTCTAGAGGATTGGTGGATCTGAGAGCTGATAATGGTGTGAGGTTGGTTTCCCTATCCATTGGTGACTACTACATTTCATTTCCAATGAGAATTTTTTTGGTTTTAAAATACTATTATTATGTTCTTGTGGTTACCAAGAATATAATTTTTATATTATTCCTAGATGCAGAAGGGTTTGATTTCATATTTGGAAATAAAAGTTGATTATTTTATAAGGACAACTTATGTTATGGTATGGAACATTTAAATAACGGTATTTATGTATTAAATTACAAAAACCAAATATTGGAAATTGATAAACATTCATGTTCAAGTGACTTATATAACACCCACCTATGGCGTCACCATCTTGGTCATGTAAACAAGAGGCCTCTGAAAAAGATTTGTTAGGATGGTTATTTAGACTCATCTGAGATAAAACCACTTGAAATATTTCATGATTGTTTACAAGAAAAATGACCAAACTGCTATTTGGTAGACAAGGTGAAAGGGCCTCAAAGCTTCTAGGATTGGGACACACTGATGTGTGTGGGCCACTTCCAGTAGAAGATAGAGGTGGATATTCTTACTTCATAACTTTTACTGGTGACTTGAGTAGATTTGGTTATATCTAATTAATGATTTATACGTCTAAGTCCTTTGATAAATTCGAAGAATTCAATAATAAAGTAGAGAATCAACTTAAAAAATAAGATAAATAAGCTTCAATTGAATTGGTGGTGAATATCAAAACAAAGAGTTCATCAACTTTCTACGAATGTTTGGGATTATATCTCAACTCACTTCACCATACACACCAGTATGGAATGGTGTTAGTGAAATGATGAAATGTGCCATGTTATGCAAGGTAAGGTTAATGATGAGATATGAAAATATTCCATTATCCTTTTGTGGATATGCATCACAAATTGAAACATACACATTAAAAATAGAGCCATATAAATCATAAAATGGAATTCCCTTCAAGTTATGGATTGGAAGGAAACATGTTTTGTCACATACATATTTATGGTATTGGGAGAAATTTTTTAAGGCATTTTCAGGAAATAAACTAGTATCATGTGACCTAAAGTGTATCTTTTTAGGGAATCCCAAGGAAACAAAGGGATACTATATATAAAACCCCTCAGATAAGAAAGTGATTATAGTCAGACAATCCGTCTTTCTTGAGAGGGAGAACATCCTAAAAAGATAATGGGAGCAAGATTGACTTTGATGAAGTCAATGCTCAAGATATATAAGAGTTGGTATAGGAATAGATTCCACGGGTCCCCATGGATGAAATAGTTCTGGAAACACAAGTACTACATAAGAGCGTAATAGAGGTAAGGGAACCATAGAGATAAGGTTTTCTAGTCATTGAAGATATTGACTCTTTATTTGTTGACAAAGATGAACCTATATTATATAAAGAAGAAGTAGAGAGCTCATAAGCTACAAGATGGAAAGAAGCCATGAATTCTGATATGTATTCCATGTTTTGTAACAAATTTTGGGTTTTGGATGATGTGCAAGTTTAGTAAAGACCATTGTATGAAAATTGGTATTCAAAAAAAATAAACATGTAAGGTGAAGTAAATACATATAAAGTATGGATAGTGGCTAAAGGGTTTAAGAAGCATCAAGGAATTGACAATGATGATACCATTTCACCAATTTATGTGTTTAATTATATCAATATTATACTTTATATAGCAGCTTACCACGACAATAAGATTTAAAAGATGGATTTCAAAACTTCATTCCATAATGGGAACCTTTAGGAAGATGTTTATATGACACAACCAAAAGGGTTTGTGACTTTAGGTGATGCCAAAATTATTTTTAAGTTGTATAGATCCACTTATGGATTGAAGAAATCATTTGGGTCATGGAAAATTCGATTTGATGAATCCATAAAATATTTTGGTTTCATTTAGAATGAATGTGATTCGTGTGTCTACAAGAGGTTTAGTGGGAATTTGGTAGTTAACTTAGTAGTATATGTTAATAGTATATTACTAATTAGAAGTGTCATATGAGCCTTAAAATCTGTTAAGGATAGGATAGAAAAAAATTTCTCCATTAAGGACTTAGGTGAAGTAGCCTATATTCTAGGATTCAAGATCATTAATTATAGATCCAAGAGGATTCTTGGACTAAGTCAAAGTTCATATATTGACTAGAAACTAAAGAGATTTAGTATAGAACAATTCAAGAGGGGATTAGTTCCAGTATCACACGGTTTACATATTTTTAGGAAAAAGTATCATAAGACACAACAGGATAATGAGGGAATGAATAAGATCATATACACTTCTTTGATAGGATCAATCATGTATTACATGTTATGTACTGCGATTGATCTTTCCTATGCATTGATAATGGTAGGTAGATATTAAGCAGATCTGGGAGAAAAAAATTGGTCTATTATAAATTATATACTTTAGTATCTAAGAATAACTAAGAATATGTTCCCAATGTATAGAGGAGATGAAGATATGGTCGTCAGGGGTTATAATAATGCTAGTTTTCAAATAGATCAAAATGATCTGAAGTTGCAGTCAGGATATGTTTTCTATCTCAATGAAGGACTTGTGTGCTAGAAAAGTTCAAATTAGCCAGTTGTCATTGATTCTAAAATAGATTCTAACTACATGGAAGCCTATAATGTAGCCAATGAATCCTTTTGGATGTGGAACTTTTTATAGGAACATGAAGTGGTACCTATCAGAAAAGACTCATTCACATTGTATTGTGATAATAATACAGTGGTGGCTCTTGAAAAAGAACCAAGGTCACACCAACAGACAAAGCATATACTCAAGAAGTGTCACCTCTTGAGGGAGTTTTATCAAAGGCGTGAAGTTTTAGTGATAAGATTGCCCACTGAAGTGAATGTGGAGGACCCCTTGATTAAAATATTTTCTCAATAGAATCATGAGTATCATTTGAGAGCTATCTGAATAATGGTTGTTACCAATTTTCTCTAGTGGAAGTTGTAGTTTGTTGGAGTTTGTCTCCTAGAACCAACTTCTATGTACTTTATAATAACTAGTATTCATAGTTTTGAATATTAATAGAATCCTTATTATATCATGATTACTATTCTATGTAATGTATTATTTGATAATTTCCTAAGAGTAGATATCACACTAAAAGGTTATAGCAGTTCCCAACTATAATGAGAACTCATAAGTGAAATGACACTATTTTTAAATATATCTTCTATAGTTGGGTGATATAATTCAAGGGACAAAAATTATATAGGGTATCATGGTTGGAGACTCATAGAAATTTGAGGAACCTTATTATGGTGTATGCCCATGGTAATATCTAGTGTAGGATATTATAATAATGAGACCTACTAGTAGGAAATTCAAATTTGTATGTGTCATTATATTTTCCTCTCTGTATATGTTTCTATGGATCAATAGAATTTAATATTATTATTAATGAGTATTATGAGTTCTTTACTTTGATGTATTGTTGAAAAACATGATGATATATGTTCATAGTGAGTTAGGATACGTTGGGTGTGTCACGAGTAATATTAAATTAATGAATAATACGAGAAAGAATTTTTCCCTTCTGTTACTTAAATAAATTTAATATCTCATGTACTTTGATGAAAATTATATAGACTAAATAAATTCATGTTCATGGTTTTCTATAGGAAAGTTCAATTTCTAAGAGGTCAAAGAAAGATACATCGAGCATATAGGTTGATGGTACCATCATGAAACCTACTTGATTAGAGATATTGGGATAAAGGGATTATATTACACACTATGTTTCCAAATGAGTTTTTATTTCATTGCATCCTTAATTTCATTATCTATGGGTTCTATAGAGTGTTGCTAGATGCTAACCTTGAAACCTAGGCTGCTTCACCAAATTCCACTGAGAAAGTAGCCTAGAGAATCACACACTAAATGTATCTAGAATATCAGTTAAATAATAATATTATTATTTATTATTTAACAAGTTGAAAAAATATTATTCTCACATATGGATTAATAATTATTTATTTTTTCTTGATCGCATTTACTCTATCTCTAGTTATTTAAGAGAATATAATGTGATGGGGATATTTGACAAATATTTATTTTCTATTTAATGAATATGATATTTATTTATTTATTTTAAAATAATGTAGGGATATTTATTTAACAAATAAATAGTCATTATTCAAGGCCAGATAAATATTGTGTGGGAATGGTGATCCATGTTTAATGTTCTGTTGAGAAATAATAAATATTTAATATTATTTGACTAAATAATATTTAATTTAATTTTCAATTTAAGCTCATGCTGAGAAATAATATTACTATTATAATTATTTGAAATGGGGTTCTGCATGGATTAAATAAATAATAAAAGGCACTTGTTCAATTATTTTATTTTATCCTTAGAAATATATATACCTAATTATATTATTTTCTTAAAGAGCCAATTCATTTTTGGTTTGGTTGTACACAATAGATTTAGAAGATCCTCTAAAGACCTAGAAATCCCCCTTCTCTAAAAACGCTCAAATAATGGAAATTGATTTTCCTACACCTCACACTCTCTGGTCAAGAGAGATCTATGATAACATTTTGTAAGTGGTAATCAAGGTGATCAAAGGAAGACAACGCAAGAAATATGATTTCTGGTGATAGCACCTAGATATTCCTATGAAACCATTTAGTGATTTTTGGATCACATGTGGATCATAACTAGTGGGAGTATAATTTGATTCCTACAACACAAAGATCATACAATTCAGATATATTGTCAGATTCATCAATGAAGAAATAATTCCAACAAGGAAATTCTTTAATTAATTAAATTGATTATAAATAATATGTCATGATCCTCCCTATGGTTTCTATGTTCTATCCATTTTCTATATTATTTGATTCAATTCCATATATCACAACATTTATCTATGTGTAAAAATTAGATTGATCTTCAATCAAGGAAAAAAGAATAGTTGGACATGACCCATTGCATGCTTCTGTTGTGCCCGGAACCTACAGCTTCTTCAATAAATTTATAATAGTTTTATAAAGAAAAATATTTTATGAATGATTATTTATAATATTTCACTTATATTAACTTTATTCTTCCAATGGAAAAAATTTTATTATGAAAACCTATATTCTTGATGAATTAATGGTAACTTATAATTTCTTGATTAATTTTGTGATTATTAAATTTCTATTGAGACAATAAGTTTCTTGTGATCATTTTTCATTAGAAATTGCATTAATATTAAATATCTATATTTTTTATTAGGGATATGGTCATTTCCTAAACTGTATTCTATTTTTACATATAGTGTTTTCTTTAAGAGTTATTTCATTAACTTGGGTAATATATATAAACTTGAATTCTTTAATCAATATAGTTTTTTATAAGTCATATTATTCATTAATTAAATTGATTATTTGATATATGAAGAATTATTTGGAAATGCAGTGATGGGTCAGTCCTTAGAATTATATAGCCCCTTGATATATAGGTAGGTCTTATGAGACTAGTCAGTTGTCTAAATTAAATGGTTTTTTACCTAGTTTTAAATTGTCTTGTGAAAGTCTTAATAGTATAGATAACATGATGTATAATACCATGATGTACAAAATTAATAATTTTCATCATTTTGAATTCATTTATTATTACCCATGTGATTATCACATTGATATTATCCACGGATGCATTTTTTGGTCAAGTTATTAATTAAATGGAATGTGTTTTTATTTATTTACATTTTCATATTAATTATTATTTATCTAGTTACGATAGTAAAGTTATTGATTAAATTGAAGATGTGTTAAGTTATTTACCTTTCTATACTAGTTATTTCTTATTGATTCAAGTTATGTCCCACTCTATGTAACCATTACTGAGTATTGGAGCTCACCCTTATTTTGTTTCTTTTCCCCAGGATATGAAGAATAATTATTTGAATGAGTACAATGATTCCAAATTTTTTCCACTACTATTATTTATTTTTTTATCCCCAAAGTAAAATGGGTATCATTAATGTATCTGGTTCTCCAAGAATACTAAACTGGTCAATCTTTTGGTATTTAACCCCATTTATCTATGACAATGTAATAATATAGACATCCTCTCTAGGATACTAGATTTTTGGTCATTGTAGTTATTATTACGGAAAGTTTAGTATAAACCTTAGGAAATAGATTAAGTAAGATATTGATTTGGGAACATAAACTTGTCATAAAATTTGAGGATATGTATAGAAGAACATACTAAAGTTTTGGTAAGGAGATGTTATATGGTTTTTCCTAGCAATACATCCCTATATGGATATTACAAGTAAAAATATTTTTTGGTATAAAAACATCTAGGGTTAATAAAACTAAAATTTGTTGGACAAGTATATTGTGGAAATAATAATATTTCACATTCAATTTTTCCTTACTATTCACTAGGCTTGATACTCCTGTGGGATATTCTTGGAATAATCCACATTTAATTTAAAAACCATTATGAAGGATTTGAAAATAAATATATCCTCAAAGAAACATGTTTAACATTATGAGATTAAAAATGCATAAATTCTCAATTTATATTAAGTGTTTCAAAAAATTTATAATTATACACTATGATTCAAAATTCATAATTTTATTAGATGATATAGAAAATTCGATTCATTAGAAATGGAACCTAAAAGAAAGAAGCAGGTCAATACTCATGAATAATGTAAATATTTTCCTTCTAGGTAATACAACACAGTTGGTATTAGAATAGATCATATCATGGCCATATTAGGGTATCTTAAACAGGTTATGACAAATAATATTTCTTGAATAGAGAAAATTATTGTTCCATAGCATGATTCCACTATGTTATATCACTTCATGTGACAGAAGCCTATATCATTTAGTGGGAATATTAATCTAGTGGTGTTGAGCAATGTATTAAGTCCCTTGAAAAAATATTTATGGCCTTGGGATGTGATAAAAATGAAAAGGTTATATTGGAAGCATACTATCTCAAGGTATATGTTGATCAGTGGTGGTAGTTGATCAAGAATACTAGGTATGAATAAGAAATAAAACACATGGAATGGAGAGATTTTAAAGAATCATTATTCAATAAACATTTCTTTCATTTGAAATTAACAAAAATTAAGAGAGATTTAATTAATTTATAAAAAACTAAAAATTAATTGTCTAAGAGTATGAATCTACATTTACAATATGATCCAGGTATGTTGTAGATTACATACACAATATAAAATACATGATTGACCATTTCTTTAAAGGAATTCTTCCATGTCTCAGAATGGCCTTGATTTCTCAAAAAAATCATTATATGAGGAAATAGTTTTATGGGCTGTCAAAAAAGATAATGAATTTCCTAGATCCTATATATTAATATGGAATAAATAGAGAAATTTAAGAGAGAATAAAAGATAATGGGAAGAAGTGAAAGAAGGATTTTCCCACATGTGATAATTATGGGAAAAACACCCTAGTACCTGCTTGAAGGTAATGTGAGTATTCTTCAAGTGTGGAGAGGAATGAAATTATGTGATTGAATTAAATTTTAAGAATGAAACCATTAATGTTAATTGTTAAAAATTTAAGAATTTTGGGAAAAATACAAATGAATTTCTTAAGTATTAAGGGAACATACCTCATAATAATCTAAGGTATCAAAGTGAAGTGTATGTTATTACTATAGTTAAAGTGGAATAATTAAAGTTGTTATTAATTTTGATTAAAAAATTATATTTCAGAAGTATCTTATCAATGATATTATGTTTATAATATTCATGAAATGTATAAGGAGTGTACTTTTGTAGTTTTTCTTTAAGGATTTAGAAGTATATGTCGAATGGTAGAGATAATAATGAAAATTGATTTAGCAGTAAGGTGATATTTTTTATGACACATGATAATAGAAAATATAACCCTTAACATGTGTCTAATGTTGAGTTAATTATACTTAGAGATGATTGAATTTGATAAATTAAATGGGATATTATTGATAACCTTGATAATAATTTTTGATTTCATGATAAAGAGGTGTATGTTATATTTGATGTAGTTAATAGAATTTTTGGATTTATTGAATATATTCAATTATTTGTTATTTTATTTAAGGAATGAATATCGAGTTAATTTTTGGAATAATTCATGATTTCATTAAATGTTTTTGGTTATTTAGGATATTACTATTCATTAGGATCATATATAATCAACGTATTCATATATTTGGTATGTGACATTATGAGTTAATTTATGTTGTTTGTGGATAAAGTTTTTATTAAATACTTCATATTTGAGTCTTGAATATGTTCAGACATATTTTTTAAGAGTCTTAATTCTACATATGGCGTCTTATAAGTAATTATATGGCAATATATCTCATACTCCAACTTGTTTGGATAAAGTTGGGGGAGGGAAACTTATAGGACCAGAACTTGTGGAGGAGATGGTGGAAATGGTAAATACTGCTCTAACCTATATCCAATTAGATAAAATTGGGAAGAATAATTATGCTAAAAATTATAGGAATGATTTTGAATTACAAATTATCTCTATGGAAGGGTGTCAGAAGGTTTGGTAAAAAGGAAAAATTAAGCCCCAGGTACATCGAACCCATTGAAATTATAGAAATAATTGGAGTTATGTATTATTATTTGTAAGCTACACTAAACCATTCTAAATTTCATTATTTTCTTTATATGTATTTGTTAGGAAAGTACATGTTATACCCAATACATGTTCTAACCTCTAAAGAAATAGAATTGGAACCTGATCTATCGTACTGTGAAGATTCCATCAAGATTACTGATACAGAAGAGAAATTATTAAGGAATCAGATAACTCAACTGGTAAGGTGATTTGGATAAATCATAAAATGGAGTAAGAAACATGGGAACTAGAAGATGTTTTTAAGAAGAACTGCCCTCCTTCTTTTAAAAGTTAATATCCCTGAAATTTTGAGGAAGAAATTTTTATAAGAGGGAAGTATGTGACACCTGAGTCTAAATTATACAAAGAAAACATTATATTTTAATAAAAATATAATAAAATTTATATTTTAATATTCCATGTCACAAAAAATATAATTTAATAATATTAATATCTATTTCTAACTTACATGGTCAAAATAAGACTAGAATGATTTTTTGAAATTTTTTCTTAGAAATAACAATTTATAAATAATATAAAATATAGTATTTCAATATTACTAAATTTATTTATAATAATTTATTATAATTTTTAAAATTAAAAAAAATTAACTCTCAATTTAATATAAATTATTATAAGAAAATTTTGATTTAAAAATAAAGATTTTTTTTAAAAGAAATTGTTTTTGTTTAAAAAAAACAAAATGTCCGGCCATTTTAATCAATTAAAATAATTTTTCATGATGAGTGATTTAATTTAAATTTTTAGATTTTATATAAACTATATGAATTTAAAACAATCTGATGATTATTAATAGTTATATAATTAATATAAGGTCATCTTCTTCTTAATAAATACATTTCTTTATAACCCATTATTCGACACATTTTGTTGGTTTATATTTAAAATCATTTTTTATACTTGTATGAATTGAATTAGGTAAAATTCATTCAATATTTATAATAATAATAACTATTATATAATAATTTCAACTTAATTTTTTTCGTAATGAATCGTAAAAACATTAAAACAATAATTACCATAGTTAAAGTTAAAGCGGGTTTACCTGGGGTTATACTAAGAAGATAAGGGTTTACATGACCTATAAATTAGTATAAATATTATTTTATAGCCATATTTTAACACTATACAATCTGAAGTTTGATAATAATCCATTTGGGGGACTTTTTTAATGTTAAAAACGTGGGTATGGTTTATTCATTTCAAAACAAATTCAAGTGTGTCGTCCTCCTCAATTATTAAAGGGATCTCACTCCCCTCACTTTTTCACACCGCTAAATTTATTTATATTGAAAAAAACCTAAAAAATATCTCTAACACATACTAATATACATTATAGATGTTTTTTTATTCCCAAAATACCAGTCCTAGGGTTATTAATAAGATGTCCACAGGAGGTCTCTAAGAGATGGTAATCATTTTAATGATGCTCTTTCTTTTTATTTATACTTTCACAATATTAAATTATGTATTAAAACATAAAATATAATAATACTATTATATCTCATATACTGATATTTTATTATATTTATGTAATAATATTTATCTATCTCATTCACCATGAAATGGGAAATAAATTCATTATTCATGTGTATAGTAAACTATCACCTTGTAAACAGATGTAATTTTTTTCCCATCACCGACTAACATGGATAGTAATAATTATATAAATAATGAATTTGTATGATAAATATAACTTAGTATAAGTTATATAAAATTAATATATTATCCACTTATATACCCTTTCACCTGTTAAGTGAATGATATCTCTGTTCATGTATATGTACTGTCTACTGTCTCCATGAAGCGATGTTATTGATTTTCCATGTAAACATTTTAATAATGGTTTTAAAAAAGTTTATAATTATTAAATATTATATCTATATATAATTAATATCATTAAGGATATGATGTAACAATGTTCTAAACACAATGACTATAATTTTGAATAGAAAACTTGCATGAGAAATCAAGGCAATTAAAACCTGAAAGAATTATAATAATCAGAGATTATTAAAAAATAAGTGGTGAGATGTTATAATAGAATAATATATGATATTTAAAACATGAATATGTTTCTATTATAAATTAATTAAAATTTTAAATCAATTATATAGGATTTTAAAGCACATTCAACCTAAATGAAGTGTGACATAAGGGATTTCATCTCAATTTCCATTCCATTGAGACATATTTTGTTAATATACCCCTATTTACAATTATGTGGTGTATATACTACTAATTTTATGTGTTTAAAATGAATAAATATTTATTAATTATGTTTAATGTTTCAATACATGTTTATTCATTAAATGGGTTACTATTTAAATGTTTTTAAAGAGGTAAGAATCTATTTTACAATATCGCTTTATTTTTGGATTGCTTTTACATTAATTTAAGAAATATTATCATTTATATTTTATATGATCCAAAAAATTTCTTATCCACTATATATTTAAAGTGTTTCTATATTTTTTGAAAACATTTCATCACTTTTCTACTTCAATCAAGAAAAATTAGTGTTTAAAAAACAAATTTTATTTCTCTTTAAATTGGCCATATTTTTCTTCTCTGTCCATGTTTTTTATAATATTTTACAAAATTACTATTACTTTATCAAATGATTTATTAAAGAAAATTTAAGTTATGTTGGAATTTTAAAAAGGGTTTTAAATGAATATTTCAAATTCTTTTAAAAGTTATGTTTTCGATAAAAAAATCCAAAGAAATGTTTTTTAATGTGTATGACGATAATGAACTTTACCGTTGTCATAACCACAGTATAAAATTTCGCTTATTCAACATGTTTTCAATGGTTTCATAAAGAAAAATATTTTTTGAGATATTATTTTAATATTTCACTTTCTTTCCCATTATTATACCAAATGACATTATTTTATTACAAAAACCTATATTCCCAATGAACTGATAGTCACATCCCATTGTTGAATAATTTTGTGATTATTAACTTTCTATTGAGAAAATAACTTTATTTTGATCATTTTTTATTGGAAATTATATTATATTAAATATCTATATTCTTTTTTCCAAGAAATTATTATTTCCTAAACTATATATCATTTATAGATATGGTATTTACTTTGAAATTAATATAATTAACGGGGTAAATATTGATAAATTCGTATTATTTACTAAATAAAGATATTTGTTGATAAGGAATAGTATTCATGAATTAAGTTAATTATTAGATATATAAGGAATTATTTTTATATAAATTGATTAGTGGATCCTGGAATTATATAGACCCTCGTTTCATTAGTAGATCTCATGAGAAAAATTAGTTGTTCAACTTAAATGAATTTTTTACCCATGGTTTTAAACTGTCTTGGTAAAGGTCTTAAAAATACAGATATAATGTTGTTAGAGATCATTACTTTAAAAAATATTCATTTTATTCATTATAAATTCAGTTATTAGTATCCATGTGATCATTTCATTGATATTATCCATTTCTTCATTTTGTTCTCAATTTATTGATTAAATGTCATGTGTTCTTAGTTACTTACCTTTCTATATTAATTATGTCTTATATAATTATGATATTCAAGTTATTGATTAAATGGAAGGTTTTTTCAATTATTCAGCTTGAAATATTGATTATTCCTTGTTGATTCATGATATATTCCCCTTTATGTAACCCTTACTGAGTATTTGAAATCACTCTTGTTTTTCATCTTTTCCCTAGGATATAAAAAATAATTATTTGAATATGTTCAAGGATTACATGTGTTTTTCAATACTATGTTTTTTTAATTTTTTTCCCTAGTGTAAAATGGGTGTCATATCTGTATCTCGTTATCCAAGACTACTAAACTGATTAGACTTTTTGCATTTCACCCCTTGTATCTATAATAATGTAATAAAGTAAAAACCATCTCTGGGATACTATATTTGGGTTTGTTGCACTTTTAATTCAAACATCCAAACCATTTAAACCATTTCATTATTATTCCATGACTCTTTATATTTATTACCCCTGATTTCTAGATTAAATAACTCATTTCAATCCTTAAAATGAGTTGTGGGAAACATTAAAGGAGTAAGATGTAAAATTTAGGTAAAATAGTTACCCTTATATGAAAAGGGTGTGTTTCATAAGGGTATGTTTCAACTACCCTTAATTAGTTCCATAAATGGTTACCCCAATGTGACTAATGTGCACTAGGTAAAGGTACTTTCATCTGTAGTTATACAGTTTGAAATAAATCCCTTACATGAGCTTTGAAAAATATTTCATGAAGGTAGTTTACTATACCTTTACATAGCTTCAAAAAAACAACCCCTATGAAACACATATGCACTATGTAACAAAAATGTGAAAACTACCCTTATGTGGATTCAACAATCCCTAAAACCCATACACATGAAATAAGGCATGTGTAAGGGGAAGAAAGTTTTTAAAAAAATATTTTTTTAGTAATAAAAACTTATAGGTATTTAATAATAGTCTTTATTATTCCCTCCAAAAATTCCAAAATTCTTTTTAAAATAATTATAATAATTTCATAATTTCAGATAAATATGTATAATAATGTTTCTTAAAAAACATTTATATTACATTATAAACTAAAAAACCATTTTAAAATAAGCATTTAAAATATAAAAATTCACCTATGTCACTTAACATGTAAAGTTCAAGACTTTTAAAATATAAATATACATATTTTTTAATGAATATTAAATATATTTTACAAAAAAATGCCTATGGACTATAAAGGTTTAGTGTCTTTAGAGACTAGATACACAATCTTCTTATCACATGAAATATTTTCAACATCTCCCACAAATACCTTCCAATTTATTAATCTTAAAAGATAATCCATATTAAAAACTTTTCTTCATAACCTATGAAAAAGAGACATAATAAAGGGCGAGATCATATGATCATTATGGGTAAACATGGGAGATATCAATTGATGATCATATGAAAGCATACAATAAACATATGGGTATTATATCATGAATATGACTTGCAGATTCCATACCAAATCTATCAAAAATCATAAATGTGGTTTATCTAATAAAGCATTATCATTTCAAAATTCGTGATTCATAAGAGTGATAAGACATCATATATCAATCATGAACACTAAGTTCATGTCATAGAAGTGTGACACCATCATAAATATAAAATCCATTTCATATGTCAAGGTTATATACTAAGACCATAAAATCATAATAGATCATACCTCAAATTGTTTTTTCTTATATTAGATCAATCACAAAGACTTCCCTCCCATAATATATCGAGTACATTGACTTGTTTCTTGTAATGGATCAATCACCCCCAACTTGTTTCTCATATTTATCTCATGAGATATGAAACTTTACCAAGTTGATTAGAGGTATATATAGGTCCTACTCATCCTTGGTTATAACAAGACCACCATACTTGGTTATAACATAACCACTATCAAATAATAAAAACCATAAATATGTGTTACATAAGATAAAAAAATCATTATATTATTACATAATAAATCATGCAAAGAAAAATAGTTTTATAAATATTTCATCCATTCATCGTATCATAACCCATGGAAAATAAATGGGTTTATTAAAAAATCAATATGAATATAAACCATCCAAATAAATAGTTAGAATGGGATTAAGGGATCATATCTTTATTAAATCCTAAATAATATCAAAGGATGTTATCATAGATGAAAATTCATTTAAAATATCAGTGAAATATTTCTTGAGGAGAATAAAATTTCCATTTTAAAAATCACTTTTACAATACAAATATTTCTAAAATATTATGGAAAATATTTTCTTTGAATAAAACCTTAAAAACATGTAAGGTAATTTTGAAATCATTTATTATTAATGATGGCGGTAAATTCGGTTCATGGCTTATATATTAAAATAAAACATTTCTTTCACACATTTGTAGAAAAGTTAAAAACTACCTATTCTGGAAAATGAAAACAAGAATAATATTAAACATTTTTATAAAAAAAATAACACATGGGTAAAAAATAATTTAAACAATCATATGATAATATTAAAAAACCATATTAATTTTTTTTAGAAAACATGGATATATAAGAAAAATCCTTATCGATCGAAGATAGAAATGAAGTCGATTTTCCTTAAAAACATTATTTTGGTAGATTTAGTTATTAGAGAGATTAATATTAAAGGAATCATGTATCGTACATAAATAACCATATGGTAAGTAAATTCTTGAGTTTATTGATATATAGATTATAAAATTTCATCATTGGAAACTTCATCATAAATAATCTCGACAAACAATGAGATTGTAACATAAATGCTTTACTGTTTAGGTAAATTTTAAATCATAAACCCAATGAAAGAAATAAAATTATATAGATATCAAAATAAAAGAAAAATTCATAATATGAATCACAAAATTCATTCATGGGTATTATATACACTACAAAAAATAATTGGTCAATATTTCATGTGTATCACAGAAATAAAAGAGACTGAAAATCTGTTACCTTAGGTTTGACTCCCCTCATACGCATTGGGAAATATTTTAAAATGAATATAGATTTATTATAAATATATCATATAAATTTAATGCTATATATAATAATATATATTATTTACTTATAACCGTTTATCACCCATTTCTACACAATTATTTATTAAAATCATTATTCAAGGTGATATCTGCTTCAATTTTCATGTATGTGTTGATTGTGTAATTTTGGTACTTGTATATTGATCCTAGTTAAATCATATATTAAATTTTAATCATGGTATAAATATCATATTTATTCATTATATAAATGATTTTATTTATTCACAAAAAAGTATGTAGAGAAATTATTTCCACCATTCATGGAGATAGGTTGTACGTAAGCATTAACATTGTCTTTAATTTTCTAAGGATGGAACGAAAGAAAGATAAATAAAAATCACCTTTTAAGAATCATTATTATATAATATATATCATATATATTCATTAAATATATCCTTATTATTATCCAATTATAATAGAAATGAAAAACAAATCATGTAGCTTCGTGGATGTGGTAATCCACACATATGCATGATTGATGTTATCATTTTCAAAAAGTTTGAAAGGTAAGATGGTAGATATGATATTATCATTAAATAAATTTAATTATGTAATAATTATCATATATAAACATTTAATCCATAATTATACCCATATATAAAATTTGGTGATGAAAAATGAGTTGTATCGCTATGTAGAGACGGTAAGTCGTACATATTCACAAGTGAAACTTTCACTTCCATTTGATGTGAATATAGTGGTTAATGGTTTTTCAATAATCATAATAACATTAAAATATATTGTGGATAATTAATATATTATTTTATGATAAATACCATAGATTTATAGGAGGTAAAATAATAATTAAAAAGAAAGTGATCAGTTAAGATGATTACCTATCCATTGAAATAACTCCTTTGGATCGCCTCTTAATGATCCAAGGGTTATCCATTGGGAAGAAGAGAACCTATATAATTTTTATAAGGAAGTTTATAAGTTATTTTTTCATGTTATTATCTATCAAATTGTCTCAAAGGGTTTAAAAGAAGAGAACTAATGGGTTCACTTTTATAATTGAGGGGAGGTGCACTTTTGTAATTTCTTAAATTTTTATTTTGATCTAAATTAATTTTGTTGTTAAAATGGAAAAAATAGATAATATTAAAATATAAGAATATTATGATTTTAAATATCCACAAGAAATAAAATTTGGATAATTCTAAATCACATTTTTACCAGTATATTTTTTTAACACCCGTTAACCTTTTTGAAAATTATGTTGATATCAAGATTCATTACTCTTAAGGGGTTAATGTCATGAACCAACATAGGTCGACCCTGAACCGGTCTCCCTAGCCGGTCTCTAGTATATACCAAAGGGTGTTCTCGATCCCCATGGGATGGAAACTAGTGTCGGGCAACAAATTAACAACCAATGGGAAATATTTTATCCCAAAACCCAAATCAATTATGCCAAATAAAAAAACAGAGCATGCTGTAAAATGAAAACTGAATCTTAAATGAATATAAATAAACAAAATTAGTTATGAGGTATAGATAAACAAACTTGAAACTAAATCAAGTGAAACCAAATCTCTACTTGGGATCTCCATGTGACCTCTTGGACACCTCCAACCATAGGACTCCAACCTAATCCACATCAAGAACCTACCAGGGAACCTGAAAAAAGTAGAACTTGTAACTGAAAAGATATAATAGGCATGATCACCGAGATTCTCAGTAGGGATTCCAATAATAAACCACTAAATCCACATTCTTCCTTTACCAAACAATACAATTGCACTAGTTATAAATATAATTATAAAAGTGGGTTTTTTCACATTTTAAAATAAGAAACATGTTTTTACCATTTGAAAATACAACACAAAGACAAATCATTTTTAAAACCAACTACCATTTTTAACTGAAAAACTAAAACAAGTGATACCAAAATCGGGATAAATTAAAACAGGTAAATAGATAAAGCTTGAGATAAAATATTATGACATAAATTAAACAAGAAATGAAAATAATTAAGTAGCCACGAGTGACCCTAAACATCCCTAGAAGACCCCAAGATGTACTCGGTTTGAAACAACCTGTCGGCGTATGGTGAAGCCCCTAAGTTAATAACCAACTAAATTCCCTAAACTGGACTCCCCAATGGCATAACCCTCCTATCCTAACAGCAAATCCATTGGTATTAACCCATCTAATCGGGTTTGATCAGCAAATGTCACTCGATCATCTAAAATATGCCTAGGAACCCATGGTAGTAGTAATATTGTTTAAGTAGGAGGCCCTCGCAAGCGTGACTCACTTTACCTGTGTTCACCGCACTTTTATACCCCAAATATGGACAGTAATATATGATAACCCCTAAGGGATATACCTCTTATAATGGTTCCTTGTATTTATATATATGCATTTCAAACCACACAAAGGTGCCAACCGGGCCTCCATTCCATAAAACATTTAAACCATTTCATAAAATGCTCAATGTTTCCAACTGGGCATACACTTTCTCCAAAACACAGTCTCATTTAAATGTTATTAAAAACATTATCCTTGGGTTAAAAATAAAAAACATGCCTTTAATTCAACATGTCTAAAAACATTTACCCAAAACACCTCACTAGTACCACTTTTAAATTTACAATGTCGAACGAGCCCTTAAGCAAACATTCACCAAAACCCAGACCAAGACCCAAATGACCTTTACTCTTTTAACACATGACAAATTATGATTTAAATCCAAACGGTCCAAACTTGAGGAACACCTTTAAATCCATTTTTAGAACCCACATAAAAGACCCAGCCTCATTCAAAAAAATAAGAACCATTTATAAAACCAATCTTTCAAGATAACCCCATCTTAAAGCATTGCCTGCATTTGTTGACACATCCATGTGTGCACCTAGTGCACCCATGGATGCACCAACATCTAGTGATACACCAATAACTATTAATACCCTGTAACCATTTCGACAAAACACCCATTTCATTAAGAACTATGTCCAACCATCCACCTTATTTAGAAAACATAAAACCACCCCCTTAGGAATCATTAAACTTTTCCCAAAAAATTTAACACATTTAACAAACCATACCATTTCAAAACTATACACTCTAGACCAAATTTACAGCCAAATAAACATTTCTACAACAACATGAGTGCTAATCTTTTCATAATAACCCCTAATCCCACTTTAAAGAAACACTATAAATTAGAAAGAATAACTTAGGTGTCAAAATCCAAAACACTACATATGAAGATCATTAAAACTAACTTTTAATAAATTCAATCATCTAGAAAACACCACAAAAACTAATTTTGTGCATTATGAATGTGTGAATCATATTTTAAAATTTTTCCAAACAATATTTGGCCCCTAAATAAACCAATTTTTCATGGACACAAAAATGCATTTATAAAAAACATACTAAATGTAATAATACAAAGGCATATATGAATAATTTCATCAAAATCCAATATTTTTAACAAATTCAAAAAACTTATAAACGCATAATAGACTAATTAGGTATATTGTGATGATGCAAAACAAATAATCAGATAAGAAAAATAATAATTTAAAGAACCAAGCGCCAAAGAAATTAATTGGGAAGGATGATTTATGGATTAGCCTACCTCAAATCAAGTTCTAATGTGACAAAACCTTTATGGAAGGTAGAATATTACCCAATAGATATTATGCACATCCTAGGAAATGAGTAAGAAACAAAATTCACAACATCAATCATTAGGGTTTGTCTAAGGAAGAGAACCCATATACATTGATAGAAAACACACCGATGAGGAGGTTCGTGGTAGGAAGGGTGCTGTCGGTGAGGGTAAACATGGCCAAGTAAGGGGGTCACCATCGGTAGAGATTTGGATGGAGTGATGGGGAATTATCGAAGCACTGAGATAGTGTTCAAGCCTTGTCAGACCTGGGTGGGTGTCTGGGTTGTGTGCGCACAAGACCGTAGGGAAGACACCACAGGCCAATCGGAGTGGGAGAGGGTGCAGGGGGAGAACCATCATGCCTAGGAAAGGTAGAGTAAGTAAGGTTATCCAGAGGCCTGATATGTAGGGGTACTGGTCAGAGCAATAGAGAGAGTCTGTCCAGTGAAAGGGTGTAGGGTGGAGGCCAGAGTAGGGGTCGCTGTCACTGAAGTTGTTCGGGTGTGAAGGAGGGAGGTTAGGCAGCCGACACAAGATGGGGTCAGACATAGGTTGAACACGAGGGTAGGGGGACAAGTATGTGGTATAGGTAATAGGGTAGAGGGTATAGGCAGTTGGTGTGGGTTGCAAGAGGGGGAAAGGAGGAGCACTGAAGTGCCGAGGGAGAAAGAGATGGGGGGACGTTGGTGATGCATGGTGCGCCGGAGAAGAACCAGGGTGGTGGGAAGGGTTGGATCGCGCTACAACAAGGGGGTACGCAGCGCAGTGAGAGGGATGGGGGGGGGACGACACCCATCCCAGGGTTTCCTCTCTAAAAAATCAATTAAATAAAAAAATTAGAATGAATTATTAAAAATAAAAAACCACCCAACACTAATAATATTTTTATTAATAGAAATAATAATAACATTTTAAATATATATATATATATATATATGTGTGAACATTATTATTAATGTTGAGTATTATTTTAACTTATTTATTCATTATTATTTTACTTCAAATTTTCTCTTCACTGAATTTATTTATTTTAAATCTTGGGTGACTGCACGGTTTGCCTGTGGACAGATGTGCGGCTTAGCGAACCCCACTCAAACAAAGTCTCCTGATGGTTCCCACTACAAGTTCAAGTTATACACTCACTGTATAGTTTTATAAACCTAGCGTAAGTCGAGTTCTTTCACTCGGACCCACTTGGGAATCCGTGTGGGCACTGCACGGTGACTCTTAACTATGCGGGATGACCGCGCAATGCTTAAAAGGGCTTCTGAAATTTTAAAACTCGACCCGCCTACTAATAAAACTCAAAATAATAATTAAAACAATTTAAAATAATTAAACAATGGGGTGAGGGTGTGACAGTCAATATAGTTAATATAAATTAAAAAATAACCATATATATACCATTGTTGATTTAATAAATCTTATAAAATTCAGATGTATAAATAAATAATTTTTAGTAATTTTTTATCATTTAACAAAATATTATTTTCATAAAATATCTATAATGTCAATTTTATAACTATTCATTTACTTTAACTTCTATGACACTGAGAAAACCATTGGAATTGGAATAAATTTTCTTAATAAATCCCTAAAAAAATTTTCTATAAATATAATTGTTAACCTTAATTATTTTAAATTATACTATTATTAATATCTTTAATATCATTTATTTTTTTTATTAATTGTTTAATTAATGTGTCAACATTGGGTAATAAGTTAGGGTAAATATTTCTTCACTAAAAATTAAAAAAAATTACCATTATAAATATAAATAATTTATAATTAAAAATAATATTTATAACCAAACATGTACTCAGGTAATCCCCATGTTAATAATATTATATTTATTAAAAACAAGACTCTGGTATTTTTCACTTTTCTTTACACAAAATATTATAAAGGTCGTAATCCCCTAAAAAAGAGAGAAAAGGGAAATATAACCAAATATTGGATGATTATGGATGAAATAGAATCTTAAAATAAAATTAAAGAAAGAGTTAGGGTCATTTTATAATTCCTATCTTTTTATTTTAATCTTTAATTACTCGATTTACCCTTTATTGTGGTAACAAAAATTACTAAAGTTATTATTCATATTGAACAAAATAAAATGTAATGATTTACCAAATTCACTCCTATATATTAGAAATATGGAATCAATTTTTTAATATTTAAAATACAAAATTGAAATAATTTAATTTAAAATTAAATTGACAAAATGTGATGAAAAAAAGTTTTTAAGAAAAATGTCAATTTTAAGTATAAAATGTTTTTTTACTAAATTAAATAATAAAATTTATTTAAAAAACCAAAAATAGATTATTTTTAATTAAAAATAATGGATAAAATTTTAAAACTAATTTAAAATATAATATTACTTTGTAAATAATTTAAAATAAAATACAGTTTTAAATAAAAAATCAATATTTTTCACCATTCACTGAAAAATCATAATTTTCTGAAAATTATCAAATTTTTGAATTAAGATAATTTTGATGTGATGATTTAAAAAATTAACCTAATTTTATAAAATAAATTTTATAATTTTTTTAAAATTAAAATATAATATGTTCTCACAAAAAAATAACAGAAATCATTTTTTTAAGGAAAATATATTTTTAGAGCACAAAAAGACTTTTCTAAAATTTAAGGGATTATTTATGAAAAATAAATCATGAAATTTTTATTCATTAATATATATTTATATATATATATAATAATTTAGTTAACCATATTAATATCCTTCAATTTAATGGTTAGACAAAAATAGTCACTTAAAAAATAATATCTTAATAGTATATCATGGTTTTTTAAACTCGGTGTTGTGTGTAATGTAATCTATCAATGAAATAAAATTAGTTAAAGGGGAAATATATTTCAAAATATTTTTTTTACATTATCCTCCTCCCTCGAAATAAAATGCACCCTCATAATTTTTATCAGTTATCAAAGGATTAATATTTGAAAATTACTTTTTCAAAACCCACATCGTACAAAGGAATAATAAAATTCCCTTAAAAGGTAAAGTTTGAAGCATAAAGGTTACTTTAAAAAACACAAAATAGTGTTCCCATATAAGTATAACATTTAAGGTAAGTTAAAATATGTACTTGGAAGAGAAAACTAACTCCCAATGACTAATTGAGAGTGATAGAGAACATGCTTGTGAGAATGTTATCCACCAAAAAACCATAAATATGTGATGATTAAAAACACCAGTGATTTTTAGGAAAGGAAAGTAAATGAATAAAAAAATCAAGGTCATTTTCATAAATTCAAGGTATTCTTTTACTATCTAAATAAAGTACTTGGGAAAATAAAATTACTAAATTTTCTTCCACATCATAAGATCAATATCATCCTTTGGTTTTGTTTCAATAAATTTACCCTTTATATATTACACCAAGAAATAGATATTTGAGATGATTTTTTTCTGACTAAATCACTTTTAATCAATCATAAGATCCATAAGTCATTCCTTCAACCTCAAAATATTTACCAAAACCAAAATGGTTTGTGTAGGTTATCCAATATGGATAAAAATCATACTTTAATCACTAAAAACTCATCCAAGTATCAACTTAAACCATTCCACAAATATTTAACCCTAAAATCCTTCCAAAATATGTCAAACAAATATTTAATCCCAAATATTGGAATAATTTTAACATATATCCTTCAATGATCAACTTAAAAGATTATCATTATATAATTTTAATCACTCATAAATCCTCATTCCAAAATACATATACCCTAATAATTTCCCAAAATGAAGTTAGAATAAAATTATATATACCTCCAAAATATAATTCTCCTTTTATTCCATAAATAATCTCCTATGTCAACCAATAACATTTAATTGGAATTTCGGGTTCATCCTTGCACTAATAAATTTTTACAAGTTAATTCATAATATTAAATGTGATTTCCTTATTCTAGAATATATATAAAGAGATAGGTAATCAATTCTCTAAATCAAATCAAATGCCAATAAATGGTGAACCATATAATTTTAATAGGGTGAATTCACACAAAATTCACCATGAAATCCCCAACCATAGATTGGAGGATAAGTGTGACATAATTTTCATGATTCAATTCAACTATTTTGATTGTGTAATAAATCCCTTTTTTCTTAGGATTAAGGGGTTTTTATCTCTGATCATCAAAACCCTTAAATCCATGCACTAGTTTTCATAATGAATATATTCCTTGAATTTCAAGTATTAAAGTGTGGGAGGTTCATTATTTGGGGTCCTATTTTATTCCACTACATTATTTATCTTATTCATTCAATTTCGATATTCAAGGGATTTATGATCCACCATTCCACATTTAAAGCACCTACCAATTCTATTCAAGAAATTACCATGATGTTTATTCCAATATTCCTAGAATTTATATGGATGAAATTTCATTCCTCCGTGTGATTTGTTATATTTTTCATGCAACTTGATCTTCCTTTTCCTTATCAAGACAATGAGAATGATGGGAATCTCCAATTTTCATTTATATCATGATATCACATTGAATTATTTCTTCATAGATAATGAAGTATATTATGGCTAATTCCCTTTGGAGACTTGGTTTTAAAACATTGAATAATTGATCAACTTTATTTTTATGTTGGATGATAATACCATAAGTTTATCTCACAAGTGGTGTAGAATTTTCCTCATAGGTACCAATGGATTCATCATCCTTTTTATTTATCTCATGTTTTTTTCATTTTTTATAAATAATATAAAGAAATTACTTATTTTAATATAGGATCTTAAACTCATCCCACTATATGGATTTAATTACTTCTTATTGCCTTATGTTCTTGATTATATTCCACCATTTATATGATTCTCCTTATAAAATATAGACATCCAAAATCACTTTCAAGCTTCGGACACTAGAGAATGAATAAAAAATTAGTGGTTCTATTCCATTGATTAGTGACTAATGGATTAGTGGAACCACTAAAATATGGTGAAAATTTCCCCATGAAGGACTTAATAAAATTTTGTTCCATCCTTTTATAGTTTTTAAGTTTGTCATGATTCATAGATTGAGAAATTTATGTGAGCATAGAATGATTTTACATTCCATATCTCACAACATTTGTTTTCTCGTGAGTTAAATAATTTCATTATCTATCATATTCTACATTCAAACGATTCCTTTGGCTTCCATCCATTGAAAAAAAACAAAATATCAAAGTATAAGAATAATATTATAACAATCAGAGTGGTCAATCATATAATCATAAAATACAAATCATAGTATAGATAAATCATGGGACCTTCTTCCCAATCTATATGACCTTAGGTTAGTCATTAACAAAACCTTATGATTTTATCCTATACTTATACTTATTCTCATGGTTTTCACAAAATATTTCTAATCATAATATCTAAATATTGAATAAACCCTACTATGATACCTACTATAAAGGAACGGGATTTTCACATATAAATATATATATTTTTAGATGAATATTCAATACATTTCACAAACACATGTTGAAGGACCAAAAAAGTTTAGTTTCTATGGATACTAGAAATAAGATCTTTTTATCTCATGAAATATCATCAACATATATTAAAAAGATCTTTCCATTTAGTACTCTTCATGTAAAAATCCTATTTAAAAACATATTCATAACCTAGGGAAAAGAAACCTTTGATAGAGTGATCTCAGATTCTCAGTAAGGGTAAACATGGGAGATATCAATCAATGATCATATGAAATCATAATATAAGTATAAAGGTATTATATCATGACCATAACTTACAATGTTTATACCCAATGTGTCAAAAATAATATATGTGATACATGGAATAAAGATTTATCATTTAAAAATACATGATTCATAAGAGTGAGAAAAAATCATGAATCATTCATGAAATATACTTTCATGTTAAAGAAGTATTCCATCATTGTAGATATAAAAAACCTTTCATATATAATGGTTAAGTACCAACACCACCAAATTATAATGGATCGGGCCTAAATACATGTTTCATATAGTGGATCATGTACATATACGTGTTTCCCATAATGGATCTAGAACATTGACTTGTTTCCTATAATGGATCAAGTATATCTACTTGATTAAAATAGTTATCTCATTAGATATAAAACTTTAATCAATTCATTAGAAGGAGATATAGGTCACGCACATCCTTGGTTATAACGTGATCACCATACTTGGTTATAATGTAACCATTTTAACATAATTAAAACCATACATATGTAAACCACACGGTATTAAAACCTTAATCATATCATCACATCATAACTTGTGCAAAGAAAATGGGTTTTATAAACATTTCATTCTTTCATTACAGCATAACCCATTGTAAATAAATGGGTTTCATAAAAAACTCATCAACATAAATATTAACCATTCAAATGAAAAAAAATAGTAACAATGGATCATATACCTGCTAAATCATAATTAATATCAAAGGATATTATCATAGATAAAAATTCTTTTAAAAGATCACTAAAGTATATCTTGATAAAAATAACCTTTTTATTTTGAAAATCCCTTTTAAAATAAAAATATTTCCAATATATTACGGAAAATATTTTCTTTGAATGTAACCTTGAAAAAATATAAGTTATTTATTAAATCATTGATCAATCATGACATCAATAAATTCCATTCATTTTGTATACATTAAAATAAAACATTACTTTCAGACTTTTGTAAAAGCATAAAAAGGTACATTATTTATAAAATAAAAAGGAGATTAATTTTAAACTATTTTATAAAAAATTTAAAATGGGTAAAAATTAAATTAAAATTCATATAATAATAATAAAAATATAAATTAAAATATTTTAAGTAAACATGGATATGGAAGAAAACTTTTTTTCGACAAAAGAATGAAATAAAGTGGATTTTCTTTAAAAATGTTCTTTTGGTATATTTACTTCCTAAAGATATGAAAATGAAATGAAACCACATATTATATATAAATAAAAAAATTATAATAGAAGTAATGAGTATCTTTAGATATTGATCATAATATTTCATCATCTTATAATAATCATAAATAGTCCTGATAAACAGTGAGATTGTAACATAAAACCTTTAATGCTTAGGTAAATTTTAAATTTTAATCCCCATGAAATAAATAACATTATATGGATATGTAAATCCACATAAAATTCAAAATATGAATCATAAAAATCATTCATTATAAGTATAATTATATACACCACACTAAAGAAACAAGGGGTGAATATGGCATGTGTCTCATAGAAATAAAAGAGAGAACAAAAATCACTTACCTTAGGTTTGAATTACATAGTATACATTGGAAACTCCTATATAATAAATATATATTTAATATATATCTATTATATAAGAATAATAATATATATAATACCATATATGATTTTCGTATAACCTTTTATCACCCATTTATTAATAATTCTTTATTAAAATCATTGTTCTGTGTGATTTCTACTTTATTTTCCATGTATGTTTTGGTTTGATAATTTTGATCCCTATGTATTGATCATGGTTCCATAATATATAAAATTTTAATAATTATTTAAATATAATATATATTCATTATATTCATGTTTATATCCATTCTTAAAAGAATATATAGAAAAATGAATTTCACCATTCATGGAGATGGTAGGTTGTACATACGCATGAACATTGTCTTTATTTTTTAATGAATAGAGACAAAGAAAGGTAAATAATAATTCAAATTTAAAGAATAATTTTTATAAAATATATATCAAGTGAATTAATTAAATTTATTCTTATTACTATCTAAGTAAACCATAAATGAAAAACAAATCACATTGCTTCAGGGAGGTGATAGTCCACACGTACGCACGATCGACATTATCGTTTTCCAATAGTTTTGAAGGTAAGAAGGTAGAAATGATATTATAATTAATTAATTATAATGATTTTATAATTAGTATATATAAACATTAAACCCATTATAATACTCATCCATAAAACATGGTGATGGTAAATGAAATGTATCGATGCATAGAGACAGTAAGTTGTACGTACGCATGAGTGATACATTCACTTCCCATTTGATGTAGATCGAGTGAATAATAGTGGTTTCATAATCATAATAAAATTTTAGTATATTTTGTATCCATAATTTATTATTTTATTATAAATACCATAAATTTGTATGAGGTAAATTAATAATTAAACAGAAAGTGGTCAGAAAATTCAATTACCTCTCCTTTGAAAGAACTCGTTTAGATCTCCTCTTAAGGATCCTTTAGTTGGTATTTTGGGAATAATAGTGCCACTAGATTGTTTATAAGGAATTTTTTAATGGATTTTATTAGTTTCTAGTCAATATATAAGGCTCAAAGTGGTTTCAAAATGAGAATGTACGAGTAACCTTTTATAATTGAGGAGAAGGGCATTTTAGAATTTCATAAAATACTAAATTCATAGAAATTAATTTTTTGGTTCAAATGGATAAAAATGATAATATTAAAATATAATATGAGTATTAGTTTAAACACTCTGATAAAACAAAAAAAATACAATTTTTTATCTCATTTTTACCATTATATTTTTATTTTAACCACCCCCCCCATTAACCGTTTTGATAATTACGGTGATTTCAATATTTTTTTCTTTTAAGGGGTTAATATAGATAATATAAATGAGAAAACAGACCATTAATGGAAAATTGTTTATTTTTTAAACCATATAAAATTCAATTGGCCTAATATAGTATTTTTAGTAATTTTATATCAATTAATAACTATTATATTTATAAAATATCAATAATGTAAATTTTAGAACTATTCATTTACTTCACTTTTATAACACTAATTCAGTATGTGAAATTTGAATAAAATATTTTTATGCATCCATAACATGTTTATTTTATATAGAAAATTATTTTTTGGCCTTAACTATTTCATATTATACTTCTTTTAATATTTCTAAGGTCATTTATTTTATTTTTCCCATTAATTAAGTAATTACTGCGTCAGAATTGTGTAAACATTTTAGGTGATAATTTATTCACATAAAATTAAAAATAAATTAAAATTATGAAAATAAATAATTTATATTTAAAAATATTATTTATAATCAAAATATACTCTGGTTAGCCCCAGGTTATAAATATTATAGTTATTAAAAATAAGAGTGGGACATTTTTCACTTTTCTTTACATAATATATTATAAAGGTCATAATCATATCAAAATGGAAACAAATGTCATATAACCAAATATTTGATGATTATGGATGAAATTCAATCATCAAATAAAATTATGTTAAGTGTTAGTGTCATTTTATAGTCCTTATATTTTTATTTTTAACTTTAATTATCTAATTTCCAATTTTTCATGATAACAAAAATTACTATAGATAATATTCCTATTGACCAAAATAAAAGGGACCTATTTAAAAAAAAATTATAACTTATGGTTCAAAATAATTAATCCAATTTTTATTATTCAATACAAATAAGTAGAGTAATATAATTAAAAATTTTGATGATAAAATGTGAAGAAAAATAGTTTTCAAAATAATGCATATTTTAGCAATGGAATTCCCAAATAAATAGAAAATTTTCAATTAAAACTAAAGAAAAGTAGAAATATAAAAATGTAGATATAAATTTTTGAATTATTACAACTATTGGAGGCTTTGACCACTGGTATTGTTGCTCCTACATTTGAGCTAAATAAAGAAGAAAAGGAGGAACAAAAGGAAGAGGAGTTGGAAAAGGACATTATAGTTGGCCTATTGAAGGATTAAAAGCTCAAAGTAAATAAAATTAATTTAAAACCCCATAATTATATTATTTTAAATCAAAATTAACTAATGAAATTTTGAAAATAAAACATACTTTAATTATACTTTGTAAATACTTTAAATAAAATATAGTTTTCAATAAAAATCAGTATTTTTTATTATTCACTGAAAAATCTTCCTTTTCAGACAATTATATAAATTTCAACTTAAGATAATTTTTATGTTATGATTTCAAAAATAAGTTTCATTTAATTAAATATATTTTATAATGTTACCAAAAATTAAGTATAATATTTTCTCACTAAAACCAATAAAACATTTTTTGAGGAAAATGTATTTTTAGAGGATAAAATGACTTGATTTTTTATTTATGAAAAATAAATGAGTATATTTTTATTGGTTAGGACCATTATATAAATATTTAATAATTTATTTATTCTTATTCATACCTTCCATTCTAATGAATACTCAATAACTATCACTTTAAAGAATAATATTTTAAAAATATATCAATGTTTATTTAAACTCAGTGTTGTGTGTAAAGCAAGATATCGAAGAAAAAAAAATATTTAAAGAAAAAATATATTCTAAAATCTTAGGGTGTTATAGAACACCCCAAAATGAAAAATGAGTGTCTCTAGGAAAACTCAATCTCCTACATCCAACATCACTCATTGAGTTCAATCTAGAATATGGTTAACTATTTCACTTCTATATACTTGAATCATATCCAAAATATACCAAACAAGATTTTTTACTTGCATGTATTATTTTTTAATTAATCCCAATCTTGTTAATAACTTTATTGAAGTCGTTAAAATATTCAGAGATCATAGCTTTTGATTATACATCATAAAATTCCAATATATTTGATATTGATGTATTTGTAATTCTATAGAGCCACTTGATATGTTATAACTTTATTAAGAAATATTATTTTAAATATTTTAAGCATCATCCATACACATATTTATTTTCATATTCTACTAATTGATGAAAAACATTTTTCTACTTAGTAAAATTTTTTTCTTGCATTGATCTTTGTAACATCATGAAGAGGATCCACTAATATGTAATAATATTTTTATGATTATCCTAAAGTTCCAAAAACATCATTTTTAAAGTTAATATCTAAAACAACCATAGATAGTTGTATAGATATGTTATATATTAATTAAGTTTCTATATAAATATTGAAAGTACATTTTATCAATTTTTTAATTTCATTATCCAAATTCAGGGAAGTATCTTGTTCATTCTACTGATTGGCCTTAATGACCAAATTTTCTATGTTCAATTATCCAGAAAAAATATTATAAATATATTAAGTAATTAATTTCTTTAAAATTAAGAGTTAAAAAAATTAATATCTCTTTATACATCTTCTAAATTTATAAATAGGACCAAGGAAATTTTTTCTCCTATTCATAGATCGATTGGAAATTGAAATACATAAAAAAACACCCCAAAACCCTTAGAATATTATGGCATATTACTAGGTAATTCTATCTAAATTTTTTAAACATGTCTCTAACTACCTAAAATTTTATAAATTAAATATAGTTATATTAATATAGGACTAATAAAACAACTCATTCACACTAAATGATTGAGAATAATAAATTCTTGTGTCATTAATACATGTTTTTGTTTAATATATCAAAGATTATGATAAACAAAAGCATTAATAAAAAAATATGGATGTATTAATTTTAAAATAAATAATTTTATAAAAATATATATTTGTATAAAATTATATAAACAAATAACATTTTTTTCCTATTTAATTTTTTTTCAAAAACAAAAATGAAGCATACCTTGAATGTTAAGAAGATTTTTTTCTTAACTTGTCATCAATGTTTATCATATTAATCTATTGTAAGCATAATTTTATGAATTTTTAATTAATTATTGATTTTTAAAGATTTATAAATTTTCAAATTCATTTCCTTGAAAGTTAATTAAATACATTATCAACTATAACTTTCATGGAAAACCAGTTGTATTTTATTTTTCCTTAGTTTTGAAAAATAATTTTTAATTATATATTATAATCAATAAATCATGTTGATTTTAGCTTCCAATCATACTCAGTAAAAACATGTAATTAATCAAGTATATCTTAATCAATTACATTCTATAAAGTATTATAATGATGATTGAATGAGAATATTGTACAATATGGTGTTAAAAATAAATCATGTTGATCCATTACAGACTGTTATAAATTGAAAAAAAAAATCTGGCCTGGGTGATGAATAAAAATTTTATTAATTGATGAACACAAGAAATTATAAATATAATTGAAGATTGACGTATAAAAAAACAATTATTTATACTTATCTAAAAATAAAATATATAATCAACCATTTTAGGGATCACATATCACGGGTAAGAACTCTCATCACTATGATGGTCACTCATCATTGGGCGGATCAAACATCACTGGGAAAAGGGGAGCTTAATGATCATTTCATATAAGTATCCCTTAACTAATATAATTATTTTCATGGTTATGGTTGCTTCATGGTGATGGGGGGTTTAGGGAGTAAGGGGTGCTAGGGGTGGAATTTTTTTTATTTTTTAATAATTCAAATTGGTTTTTTAAAAACCACCCTGAAATTAAATTTTTTATTTAGGAGTGGTTTCATAAACTACTGCTAAAAAACAGAAATAAATATGATAAATTTTCTAGTGTAAGATCATGTTGTGACACTATCCAAAATCTATAATTAAACTATGGGTCTTGATAAAAAATAATGCTCATTGGAACCCCATGAGGTGTCATTATCTCCTAAAAATATAACTTCCCTAACCTATCAATAAAAGTGGATTCCTTAATAGTAAAAATATTAGTTTTATTTGTTATGTGATCAATAATAACCAAAACTGTATCTTAACCCCTTCAATATCTTGGTAAACTAGTTGTAAAAGACATCATGATTTCATCCCATTTTCATATTGGTTGAAGGAGCGACTGTAATTCACATATATTTCATTATTGTTATTATTTTACTTATTAGAAAGTGATATATTAGGAAATAGAATTTTATGTCTCATGTTTTAGGATATGTCACTAGAATTATCTATGAATTTCATGATTCATTTTGGATATTACATAGTGGTATATCCTACCATAATGAGTGATATTATTTCATCACTTATTCCCTTGTGCTAGTTGGAACAAAAACATTTCCATAGATATAATGGAATGTATTAAGATCTTGAGACCACACTCCAAGGATCCCCCACCATCAAGTCTCTCTCATGATATGATACAATCATGATCATATATTTAATAATACATTACCCATTCCTTGAATTATGATACAATAACAATATGATATAAACATATCCCATTCCAATCATTGGAGATATCTAAGTGAATATCTACTAGAATAGATTATAAATATTCATTATTACTTTATTTTCCATGACTTATGAGGTTGATCATTCCAACTAGGGTAATAAAATACCATGTTTCCCTTTTTATGTTCATAAAGAAACTCGAAATTAATTGATAAGGGTATTCAAACCACCGATGAAACCTCGAATTTTTATCTCATTGGAAAAATAAATACTTGGGGATTTTGTTTATATGTGTATTCCATGATGTTTGTTATTAAGAGATAGTTCCCTATCCCTTAATATCATATACCATGGATGATAACTCCAGAAAATAGGTTATTTAGTTAATTTTATGAGGTTGAAGTTTCTAAGAACCATAGGTCACCACATGATGATGTAGTATAAGTATACAATCAAAGATTTTATAAGAGGCATAATAATAAACTTTAAATCTTGTTCTTTGTTTTGGAAAAATAAATATAATACTTAAAATAAGCCTCTTTTTTAATTCCTAAAAAGCTTCCTCGCATTAATATAACTAAATTCACTTTCCCCCTCCTTTATCAATGTGATAAAAGGATAATTTATATGAGTAAATTCTTGTGTAAAAATGTGATAATATCCAGAAATTCCTACCTCTAATTAATCTACAAAAATTATAACTTTTAATACTACATGCTCAAGGTATTTATTTACCACGGTAAAAATTAAATAAGATAATTAAGGGTAAAAATGATATTATAATTACCCTAACACATGTCCTAATTCAATTGGATAAGTGTAATTTGACTAGAAAAACCTTAAGAATAAAATATGATCCTTTTGGTCCACTTGGATTAGATTTGGACATTTATTATTATTTTATTTAAAGAAGAGTTAAAAGTGTTAAATTCAAAGTTTAATAACTAAACCATTTTTAATATAGGGTTATACATAAGATAAATTTGACTATAAATATTTATTAGAAATAGAAAAATATTTCCTACATAATGGTATTTTATTTATAATTTTTAGACATTAAATAATTAAATTTATTTATGACACAATGATGATGCAGTAATTACCTTATTAATGAAAGATTAAAATAATTGATATTATAAATATCCAAATAAATGTAATTTGAGATTTTTGATGAATTCCACTAATTTTATAGGTTAATATGACATGTTAGGGTTGATTAAATAATTTTTTGTTTGATGTAATCATGTTGTTATGATTTTCACAAAAACCAAATACTGAATAGTGTCAAAATTGACATAATTGAGTTTCTAAAACAAATACAATATTATTAATTGATATAATATTCTAAAAAATCTAAGGTTCAGCCAACTGAATTAGATAAGGTTATATATATTAATAATGAAACACTTGGGGATTTCTTGGACTGTTACAGTAAGTTTATTATGCAAATTTCATTGATTACTTTACTCCATGATTATGTGTGAAATCACTATTTATTTACTTATGTAGTAATTTCCACTCCAGTTTGTGTGAATATACTTTTGATACACATAACCACCCCATTGATAAATTCTCAAGCCATAAATACAAACTTGATGAGAGTAATATTAACTCAATTTCTATTCATTGAGTTAAAAATCCAAGTCATTGGTGTTGTTTTTACAAGAATATGTGTGAATGAACTCTGATTTATTTACACTGAATATCCAATCTTATTGAGTATATTTATATTTTTCACACATAATTATTTCATTGATTTATCCTTAACCTAAGGATACGGTCTTTATAAGGTAATTCATCTCAACTTACATTCCATTGAGACTTCTTTGTAGTTATGTACCAATTCATATTTATTTGGTGTATATATTGTACTTTGACATAGTATATCATGAATCCACTACTACAACAATGGCCATTAGCAACCTCCAAAAGTGGTCTTTATAGGCCTTTAGAGACCGTCTAGTGACGGCTTTGGCCAGTCGTTGTTTCTTCGTCAGTAAAGAGCAACAGCGACCGCCAATGGTGGTATCTAAAGCCTCTCTCGATATACAGCAGATTTTCACTATCAAGGAAATGTGTAGAGTCTATGGATAACCGGTGGACTTAGGGAGGGGTGATGAGGGATAGTGAAGCTTCAACATTCGGTCACGGTGGATCTGCGGTGCCCGAAGGGATGTGTGGTAAGTTGATGGTGCTTGTGGATGGTGGTCCGATGATGTGGGGGATGACGGGGGGTCACCTACAAGGGGGTAGGGGGAAGCGGGGGCCGACAAAGGTGGTGGTAGGGGTGACCAGATGAGGTGGAGCATCGGTGGGGGAAACCATGGGTGGCGTCCTGAATTTTCAGTGGAGAGGAAGGGAAGTTGAATGACAGGGCGGGAAAATCCCGTTTTTTTTAGACGGGATTAGCGACCGCAATTCACGGTCGCTAATAGTATTAATAGTGACAGCCAATGGAGGTCGCCCATAGCCAGGGGCACAGAAACTCAAAATTCTAGTATTGATACCTTTATTCTCATGATAATATAATTTTTTGATTACCTCAATTATTTGTATTCAAGCCTTTCTCATTTGGTTAGGAACTCTAACTAAAATATCATTTAAAATGTTTTAAAATTTTATTCTTCTAAATATTTCTCATTAATGTCCATGTTTTAAAAATGGTTTGAAGGATTTATTTATATGGACATGAATGTTTTAAAATTAAAATTATTTTCAAAAGTTTCAAAGTAGAATGGGACACTTTGATTCAAATATCTATTTTAAACAACTTCTTTGATAAATTAGTGCACCATTTAAATGTTTTCAAGAAAAATGGGATATTTCTCTAAAATATTTTTAATGACTATTTTCATCTGTGTCAATATCCTTCAGTTTATTTTATTCTTTATTGAGGTTGATTTATCATAATAAAATCATCCATATTGTATTGAATGAGTTATGTTTGATTTTGGATGTTCTATTTTTATGTCATTCATCGTTTGTGGTTAAAATATTGACATTTCCTATGCTAGTTTTAGTAAAAATTTCTAGAATATGTTTCACTCTTTCATATGAGGAATTCATTGGAAATAGTAAGTGATGGGTGGAGCCTGCTATAGCACCTCGATGCATCGGTAGGTCTCATGAGACAAACTAGTGTCTTGGCACAAGGCCTTGAGAAAATCTTATTTGTAGTCTTGGCACAAGGCCTTGACTATGTGGTTATGAAGTCTAGCATTATTCATTCCATCATTATGAAATTGGATATTGATATTACATGATATTATTCGACTAGTAGAATATTCATGTGAATAAGTAAATGACATTATTTGATTTATCTTTTCCATATTATGCAAAAGTTTAAGTTTAAAGGGCTTGTGTTCTAGTCTTATACATTTCCTTAAATGTTTATTCTTATTTGTGAAAGTTTCCGCTATTTTATTATCCTTACTGAGCATTTGAGCTCACCATTTTCTTATGTTTTATTTTTCACAGGATGTATAGAATTATATTATGATTAACCTGTAGGAATAGGATAAGGGATAAAAGAGTGTCCAAAGTGGACACAATGTTGTTTTTTTATTTCATGATGTAACATAAAACATATGTAAGTATCTAGTACATCTAAGGATACTAAACTAATTGGTCTTTCAGGACATGATTCCATGTATCATTACAATGTTATGTAATAATGCACCAATTCTGGGTAACTGGGGTCGGGGTGTTATAGCTGGTATCAGAGAAAGTTTAGTACAAACCTTGGAAGCTAGATTCAGAAAAAATCTGATTAGATAACACTACCCGAAGATAGACTTTGAGGATTAGTGTAGAAGAACATCCAAAAATTTTGGTAATGTAAAAAATATGGGGGTTTTCCAAGAAATACATCTCTGTCTGGATACGAGAAGGTAGAGGTGGCTCTGGCAGAGATGTACCTAGGAGTGAAAACTTTGACAAAGAGTTTCGAGCTTGACTCGGGGTATCCTGGTACATGACAACGGGCCTTGAAGCACTCTTTGTTACGAAACTCCCAGGAGATGTCCTTAGGATAATTCACATTTTCTTTACAAACCGATTTGATAGATTTTAATATAATATGATAATAAATAGCCTTGGTTAATCCTAAGGTGTTTTAGATTGAAAATAAGGTGTTATGATATTCTCTAAATTATTTTATGACTCACACTATGCTTTCTTCTTTTAGTCAATGACTTGATTCCAAGGAAGTCATAATAACACTGAAAATGATGTATAAGGTGAGTACGGTGGTAGAAATGAGCAATGAAATAGAATGTTGATATGTTTAAAAGATATCGTGTTAATTCTGAAACAGTTTTCCAAAAATATGTTCAACAACATATACATTAACCAACTCTCAGACACAATAAAGAATAGAAAGGCGGTGAAAGATAAGAGCTCCAGAAGTGGAGACCATGGCGAAAAGAAAGCTCAATTTCCATCATGCAGGAAATGTTGAAGGAGACACCTAAGAAATTTGTTGAATTCACTACTAAAAATTCGGCCATTAGAAACCGCCAAAGGTGGTCACATTAGGCCTGTCGCAGTAGGCCTACAGCAACTGCCATTGGCGGTTGCTAAAGGGGGCCGAAAATCCGACCAATAGTGACCGTCAGGCAGTCACTGACCTATTGCTTGGCCAAACAATAGCGACCACCACTGGTGATCACTGTACTGATCCTCAGCTGAGCTACAGTGGCCACCAGTGGTGGTCGATATTCTGATGCTCGGTCGAGCTATAGTGACCGCCAATGGCGGTCTCTATCCGTGAGAAATTTTTTATAAAAAAAATCACAGTTCCCAATTAACAATAATAGGGTAAAAATCATAAAAAAAACAAATTCCAAGTAGCATAAACTTCAAGATAATCATAAACAATAAATGACATATGTGTTTCAATGATCCAAATCCATTTCAATCTTTTGTTTCAATAAACCAACAATAATATACAAAAAAACAACTAAACAAAACAAATGTAAATTAAACATATTTATTCAGTTAATATATATATAGAATAAAATTAAATCTGGCATCAAATTATGGATTCTATAATAATTTAAAACCCCCAATTTAAGAAATTTCATCATATTTTGATTTTTTTTCCTTGTTTTAGAGTCTTTGATTTAGCTTATGGAAGTGTTTGTGGTCTAAAAAGGAATGCTCTTCACGCACACTACATAAAACTGTTCAAAACAAAAAATTCAGTCATACCATGCACACTGCTTGTTTGATTGATGTGACTTCTCCTCCTACATGTCACGAATATTATTCTAATTTTTTTCATGTGATTTCAAGTCATCCTGAGCATGTTTTCTCTGAATTCGACCATTACATGTCATTTTGGAATTTTTTGACTCCGGAAATTTGTTTCTAGTCACCACAGCCAAACGACACCTTTGATTGACGCGTTGTCTACTTGACCATTTTACAATTCACACCACAGTTGTTTTCGTATGATTTCATGGCATTCTGAGGTCGTTCGTCTGGTTTTGACCACCCAACGCGCCCTTTTAAAGTGCGTTGAACTGTTCAAAACAGCATATTCAGTCGTACCGCCCACACCACATGTCCTATTGATGTGTCGTCTCCTCCTACATGTCACGAATACTATTTCTATTGTTTTCATGTGATTTCAAGTCATTCTAATCATGTTTCTCTATATTCGACCATTACACGTCATTTTGACGTTTTATGACCCTGGAAATGCGTTTCCGGTCACCGATGTCAAATGACACCTCCGATTGATGTTCCATATACCTGACCATTTTACAATTCACACCATAGTTATTTTCGTATGATTTCATGGCATTCTGAGGTCATTCGGCTGGTTTTGACCACCCAACGCGCCCTTTTAGAGCGCATCGAACTGTTCAAAACAGTATATTTGTTCGTACCACACACACAACACGTCTAATTGATGTTTCATCTCCTACTACATGTCACAAATAATATTCATATTGTTTTTGTGTGATTTCAAGTCATTATGAGTATGTTTTCTCTGAATTTGACTGTTACACGCCGTTTTGGCATTTTATGACCCCAGAAATGTGTTTCTGGTAACCACGGTAAAATGAAACCTTCTATTGACATGAACTATGATCTCACTTCTCATAATTTACACCACGGTTATTGTCGTATGATTTTATGACAGTCTGAGGTCATTCGGCTGGTTTTGACCACCCAACGCGCCCTTTTAGAGCGTGTCGAATTGTTCAAAACAGTATATTCAGTCGTACCACACACACCGCATGTCTGATTGACGTTATTTATCTTCCTACATGTCATGAATATTTTTCCTATTGTTTTCGTGTGATTTCAAGTCATTATGAGCACGTTTTCTCTGAATTAGACCGTTACACGCCGTTTTGGCGTTTTATGACTCCAGAAATGTGTTTCCAGTCACCGCAGTCAAAGGACACATACTATTGACGTGTATTCAGCTCGACCATTTAAAAATACCCACCATGGTTGTTGTATTATGATTTCATGGCATTCCAAGGTCGTTTGGCTAGTTTTTGACCACCCAACGTGCCCTTTTAGAGCGCGCTAAACTGTTCAAAACAGCATATTCATTCGTACCATGCACACCGCACATCTGATTGATGTTCCGTATCCTCCTACATGTCACAGATATTATTTATATTGTTTTCGAGTGATTTTAAGTCATTATGAGCACGTTTTCTTTGAATTCGACCGTTACATGCTGTTTTGGCGTTTTGTGACTCCTGAAATGCGTTTTCGGTCACCACGGTCAAACGACACCTCTGATTGACGTTTCGTTTGTTCGAACATTTTAAAATTCATACCACGGTTGTTTTCATATGATTTAATGTAATTCCTAGGTCGTTCGGCTGGTTTTGACCACCCAACATGCCCTTTTAGAACGCGCTTAAATTGTTCAAAACAGCATATTTGGTCGTACCGCACACACCACACGTCTGTTTGATGTGTCATCTTCTCCTACATGTCACGAATACTATTAATGTTTTTCCATGTGATTTCAAGTCATTATGATCATTTTTTCTCTAAATTCAACCATTACATTCCGTTTTGGTGTTTTATGACCCTGGAAATTCGTTTCCGATCACCGCAGTAAAACGACACCTCTGATTGACATGTTGTCTACCCGGCCATTTCACAATTCACACCACAGTTGTTGTCGTATGATTTCATGGCATTATGAGTTCATTATACTAGTTTTGAAAACCCAATGTACCCTTTTAGAGCGTGATGAACTGTTCAAAACAGCATATTCAGTCGTACCGCGCATACTGTAAGAACCCGTGTTTTTCCGGACTGTCGTTTTGAGCATAAATTTGATTTTTTGTGGTTGGATGCTCATGAGGGGTAAATTGGTCATTATAACCTAATATCTGATCTCGGATAATTTTTCTGACTACTCCTTTGGTCCGGAAATAGGGTGTTTACCCTATGACAGAAGTTTGGTGGAAATTTGAGCTATTCAAATTTTAGCAGAATATTTAATATTAAATATTATTAAATTAAATATTAATTTATTTAAACAGGTTCATTTGGAAATAGATTTTAAACAGAATTTTGGATCGATATTTCATCTGCGCTGTTGAGTCTAGAATGGGGAGTTTATCCTAGGGAAGGCTTGAACTCATGTCGGGCGTTGGGGCTGGCCCAGACCCATTTTTCTTCTTTTCCTTTTCTTTTCTTTTCTTCCTTCTCTTCTTTCCTCCTCCTCCTTGTGCATGCCTCCAACACCACCCCCTTATTCGTGACCTATGGGAGATATGTATATTGATAAAGAGGGAGATTTGGGAGGCAAAAAGGGTACCGATTCGAAGCTCTCGACGCGCTGAGTCGGCATGCGGCAATTGGGAGTCATGAAATCAACTGAAGCTTTGGCGGTTTCCACCTAAGGTTATGGAAATTTATGTTTTCACCCTAGATCCCCTTAAAACATGTTTTTTTTAATTCTTTAAAGCCTTATTTTTCTTGTTTTTAATCCCATGGGGCTCGATCTGTTGTTTCAGGGATGAAAATGGGTGTTCCTAGCGTTTTCAGGGATTTCCCGTCGGAAAACCCGGAATGCACGGCGTGTATTCTAGGGGTCATGCCGTGTGTTCTTCGCATTCAGGGAAGATGAAGTTTTATTATGTAAAGGCCGTTTACTTTGAGTACACTCTATTTAGTTGGTGGTCGTGTGGCTGGTCGTGTGAAATAGAACACGAAATAGTGGTTTTTAAGGAGTACACGCTGTGTACTTTGAGTACACACCGTTTAGTGATACTTGGGCATGTGTTTTATTGAAAACACACATAGGGTGAATTTTTTTCAATATTACACATCATGTACAGTAAATTACATGCCATTTACTATTACACAGGTAGGCCCAATGTGTTTTGGCCATGTGCTCTGGCCATGTACTACATCAATTTAGTAGTTTTGGGATATCTTGGGCTCTAGAAGACAGAATTGGACATGTGAGTAATCTATTATGAGAGTTTTTTCACATAGATCACAATGGTGGAATCCTTTTGACTTTTATAGGTCATATAAAGGGGGTTTTGGGGTTTTTATCTAAATGGAGGGGTTCTTCCTGTAGTTATCAAGTTCAGTTGTCACTTGAGAGTGAGACTTGGCGTGGATGATAGGTTGGGTGTTCGGACCAACTTAGTTGAGACCTTTAATAGGAGATGGTCTATGAGCTATCTCCCATAACCTATAATTTATAGGCGTTTTCCCTTGTGAGACATTCCCTTCTGGCCTATGAGGCATTGAGATCAGGTACTTCTAAGAATCCCCTGAGGGATGCCTTCGCTTGTGTGCTGACCTAGGGAATCCCTTATAGGATCTCTCTCTTATTATTCCTTTGATAGGAACCATGTTATGGAATGCCTATATTTTACTTCATTTGAGGATCCCGTGTAGGATTCCTCCCTTACTCTTCTTTAAGGATCCCGTGTAGGATGCCTTCCCTCATGTTTACCTGGAGGATCCCGAGTATGATGCCTCCTCTGTGTTTGACTTGAGGGACCCAGTGGGTGCTGTTGTTTGACTGACCCTGAGTTGTTATGTCAGGTTTGGGTAGAGATGGTTATCAGGTGTCACCTAGAACCCATGCCAAACTGGTGATTCCTTTGGGATTTGGATGTATTGTTGGGTTGGGCATTCAGGCCACTCGCACTATTTGTTTGTATCTGACTTAGTTTGCTGATGTTGTAGTGTTTACCAGAGGTGCTTCCTGGTTGGTGGCAGCTGAGCCTGACATGATGCATCTTTCTTGTTTGTTGGGATGCCTACTATTCCTTGTGTGCCTGAGTAGAGGTGGTTTGTTTTTAAATGGTGTATTTTACCTTGTTGTGGATGTGTTTTCCCATGTTGCCTAATTTTGACCATTTAGTTTAGCTTTACCCATTAGGCTGCCTTGTTTCCATGCCTAGTATTGTTAGGATGGAGTCATTGTATTTATGAAATCTTGTTATGTTTTATACTATTATCCAAGTAAATATTGAGGTTTACTTATGATGATATGCGATGCTACACTTACTTGATTTCCACAGGGTTGTGAGAACCTGGTTTATAGACTATAGGGAGAATTGACGTTGAGGGATTCTCCAGAGTGTCTTTATAATTATACGATACGAGACCACAGAGGGAATTGATTTTGAGTTCTTACCCAGAGTGTTTGTAGTTCCTCGACGCAGGCCACAGGGGGAATTGACGTTGAGTGCTTCCCCAGAGTGCCTTTAGTATGATACGAGACTATAGGGGGAATTTAAGGTGAGTGCTTCCCCAGAGAGTCTATGCTTTAGCTAAACCAGAGGGGTGAGACTGTGTGTGCTACCCATAGGGTTGCTTTTGTTTCAAGGTAAGACCAGAGGGGATAGGCTATGATTACTTCCCAGAGGGTTACCTGTTGTGTTATCTTCTTGCTTGTGTATGATTGGTTAAACCATAGGGGACATGTTGAGAGTACTTCCCAGAGGGTTACTTGTTTTTATTTGCTTATTCAGAGACATAATTACGGCATTGGCCGAAGCTGGTACATGTCGATGAGATTACAGACCCAGAGACCGACTTAAGGATACATGGCTTGAGTGGCACAATGTCAAACTCAATTCCCTTTCATAGGATGTCTAGGAGATCGGGCTTATGGTCCCAAGGATCGACTGCTAATGTTGTTCTTGTTATTTGAATCAAAAAATCATAAATATTCATATTTATGTATATGTGTATTGGTATGAGACTATACATGTGTACGTATATAGATATGGACATCCATGGTGTCACTTTCCTAGTTGATAGGGTTTACATACCCCAGGATCGATTGTGGTTGCACATTTGGTTTATTTATTTGTTGTGTTCCAGCTAGGCTGAGCACATTACTATTGCATACACATAGCAGCACAGTTATAGGTTGCTTGTCGGGGTGCCCTAATGAGATTATTTCTCACCCCTGCACGTTCACCTCAGTGTACATGTAGACCTTATGTCTGATTTTCTGGTTGAGCATGAGTTGCATGGTGGATAGGGCTGAGGCCTAGTGTTTCATGATCGAGTGGAGCTTCTCGAGTGGTTCTACTGATCGGGCTACAGCAGTTCGATATTGTCTGGAGATCGGGTATGTAGATTGGCTCAGAGTTAGTAGCAGAGCCATGTACTTTTACTTTCAGTTTCTTTTGTACTTGTATCTGTATGGTCGGCCTGGTGGGTGACCATTGTTATATTGTATTGCATAGTTGTTCGGGCTTTTACAACATTTTACTATTACATATTTTTCTATTTCAGTTGTTTTTTGCTTCCGAACTCTATTTAATTTCTGTTGTGTATGATACTTAGTTATTTCTGATATTTTCTTACTCTGGTATGAGGGAATAGTCTCCCCGCTATCACACCCTAGGACCTCGCTGCTAGTCAGTAGCCTCTTGAGTGCGGGGAGGCGCACTTGAGGCCTTGTGGAAAACCAGCTAGGAGCACTAGTTTAGTGGATTCCGGGTCGGGACTTTACAAAGTGGTATCAGAGGAGTTTTCTTTCCTGGTCTTTACTATTTGGGATATGGTAGACAGGAGTATTAGGAATGTGTCGAAAGCTATGATATATATCGGTTTGGTGCGTCGTGAACACTTGTTCCGGTAAGAAGTCCTGGTTTCTAGGGTTTGGGATTGTTGTACTATTTTTCCAATGTAACAGTTGTATATGATTTTCTCCTTGAGCAACGAACATGTTGTGTGGTGTTTTGATTTACTATGGATCACTGGCTCTTGGCCATTGGTAAGATGACAGGGATAGATTTTTACTCTTGGCCGGCAAAGGTAAGAGGCATCTCGTGCGTCATACTAGGAACGTAGGATTCACAGCATATAGGCCCATTAGTGTGTGTTTTTACTTACAGTTGAGACCTTTGGGTCTGCTTACACATACTTTTTACTCTCATGGTACGTTATGTGGATCTATGTTGATTCATTTTGGTGAGGATGATGACTCAGTCCTTATGCATAGGTGGTGCAGTGACCCTAGTTTTCTGATATAGAATGTGATGCCTTTCTGTTTAATAATTATTTGGTCTTGTTTCCCTGGTCTGTGGTTATCTAGTAAGATCTTTGAGAACGATGTCGATAGATACCAAGGATTTTCTTGTGAACTGGACCTCCTTTTGGTATTGCTATATACAGATACCCAATAAGTGTTAGTTCAGCAGATCTCTTCTATTTTGTTTGTAACCTCTAAGGAGTCATTCATTCTGAGGATGCTCAGAGAGGATCAGGGCCCTCGTAGGTAGTGTTTTGGTTTTGAACTTCTTATGTCATTGTGATCTCTACCATCTTTTGAGTCGTTTTTGATCTTTTGGGATAGGTGGTTAGACCTTGTGACCCATTTGTGAGGATTTTTCTGTAGGGCTATGTGGAAGACCTAGAGACCTTGTTGTGAGGATTTTTCTTTCCCAACCTCGCCGACTCCCTCAACCCACCTCCTGCACTTCTATAGCCAGCCCCCTTTCGGCTCTCCTACCTCTCCCCTCCCCAGCCGTCGCGCCACCCTCCTACTACACCAGTCCGGCCTGCACACCCCGCGCACCACCCCCATTGCTGCTCCACCTCACACCAGATTCCCTCCTTGTTCGTGCCTCCACCATCCAGCCACCTCCTGTTGCAGTGCCCTGGACGATCTCGCCTCATCCCCCATGATCTTGCTGCCTTCCGAACAAGATCATTCACCCCCTACTGTCTCTGGTACCCACTGCCTTCACCTCGCACCGCCATTGCCTGGCGCCCCTGCTTCGCTCACCTGCAGCGACCTACAGCCCCTACCTCTTCCTTGCGCAGTCTGACCTCCGTGACTCTGCCTCCGAACCACTTTCCGGCCATCGCTTCTTCTCGGCCTCCACCTTTCAAGCTACCATCATCCACCCCCATCATAATTGGTGCGCCCTCGGTATGCCTCTACCGTTTTTAAGCTATCCAGCCAGCGCGCGTCCCAGCCGTTGTGCCTCTTCAACCTGCTTGTGACCATCCACTTCCCCTCCCTTTGCATGGCATCCCCGTTGTGCGCACACAACCAGCCGCGAGGCACTACACCCCTGCTGCTCTGGCGCGAACCCCTCTCCATGAATGCGAAGACCACCTCGGTATTGTTCTTATTTGTTCCGATATCTGTCGCCGATGGCGAAGCGGATTGTTTCTGTTTTGGTTCGCCACCACCATCCAAGGTAAGAGTTCCTTTTTATTTTATCATGTGCTCCATTATTTTAAGTGTTCGAGTTGTGTTTTGAAGTCCTGTTTTTTATTGTAGTGAGGATAATTATTATTATCTTTGGATGAAACCTCGTCTTGCCGCGCATTTTCAAGGTTTCACCACCGTCCGAGGTAATGATCTTCATCTGTTGTCTTGTTACACACTTTATTTATTTATTTATTTTGGGATCGCGTCATTTCTCCTGCATTGGGGTTTGGGTAAGGTATGTGGTGTCTCTTTTTTGATTATTTTAAATTAATTTTTATGTTTGTTTGTAGTTATCTTTGTGATGTTTGATTGTCGGGTTACTTATGGTCAGTGTTTCTGTGTTTTAGATTATTTTACTTTTGTTGCAGCACGTTGGCAGGGTGACCCCGCCTTACCGCGATCATCGATCTGCGCATGCTTGTGTGCCTATGCGAGGTGTGTCGCGTCATAGTGTTCGATCTGTAAAGTGAGGTAGGTCTTCCACTACACTGGCCTTTAAATTTAGAATTTATTAATTGCTTGATGTTTTATTAATTTTAATAAATAGGAAATAATATAAGACAATTAAATTTTATATGATTGTTTGGTGTAAAAAGAGGCATTTATTTTATACACAACACTTGAAATATTTTCATGGTCAGTGGACACCTATTATTAAAAGAATACCATATTGGACTTTAAACATAATTCACAGAATTTCAAATATAATTCTGGTTTTAAAGATAAATGATTTCTTTTGAACAAGTGTTTTGGGTTTTCTTGAGAAATAAGGTTTTTCTTCAAAATTGGTGAAGGCCTGTTTGGCACATTAATATAATAAATTATTTTGGAAAAAATCACATTGGGTTTACTCAGGGGTGATCTTTGGTGTGCGTTGATTGCGTGAGCTGTATGTGATATTTGTGGATCGTGACCGATTGATTTACATTGTGGACGCACCCCTTTTTATTGTATATGTTGACATGGGAACCTGGCATAGTCAGTGAATCTTCTGATAACAATTGTTGCACTAGTTTAGATTACTCATTGGCTAGAGGCCCCATAGCAGGGGAATACTGAGTTATTGATGCTATAGGTATTGGCCCCCTCAGTTAGGCCGTGCAGGGCTATGCTGAGCGTTAGGGCGTTATGACGTGATCGAGTTAGAGCGTGCTTTCAGGATGAGTCACATGTATAGTACGTTCTGGATTGTTCATGATCTCCTAGGTTCAACACATGTTTCTTATAGTGTTTATTTGTATGTGGCGGACGATTGAGAGGTCTAGTTCGGTAGTTGGCCCCTATGTGCCGCTTTTTCCATTGCCCTTAGTGTGTGTTGTGTGTTGTGTGGTTTTCCTTTTTGTCTAATAACTGAAGTTTGTAAATCTAAATGATTCGTAGAAATTGTTTTAAAAATAAATATACCTATTCCTTTCAAACATTAAACTTGTTTTAAAATTAAAAAGGTCAATGGACTGATACTTGTTTTAGAAATGAAAGTGTGTGTGTGTGAAAACCAATATTTTGTATATTTAGTTCAAACCTAGAATTAGTAAATTTCTCTATTTAAAGGTAGTGCATTGGGAATAGATATTGGGCTAGCCTACTGAGTTTTGATACTCATGCCTAGAGTTCTTTTTTGTTTTTAGTGTTTGTGCAGGCTGCATATTGGGTGTGTTCGCCTTGGGCGATGTTGGTCGTGAGTTGGAGAGTGACCTGTGAGTTCACACGGAGATAGTGGTTGTATCTTTCAGTTAGTTTTATTTTCTTTTGATCTTGTTTAGTTACTTTACTTGGTTTATTTATTTTTGTGCTCCTCGGTATTATTTCTGCTTTACTTATTTATTTATATGGGAGAAATCGTTCCCACAGCCTCTGTTGATGCCCTGGCACTTGTCGCCAACCCAGGAGGATCAGGAAGGCCTCTCGGGTCATGTCACGGATAGGCTCAGGTGACCGGTTCAGGGTCGACCCGGGTTGGTTCATGAAAAAACGGTATCAGAGGAGGTTGTCCCTTAGAGGACCTTTCTTTTCAGAGTGCCCTTTGTTATTTGGGATGTCCAGTAGATGAAGATTAGGACTTTTGGGGCTCAGGAGGTAGGTTACAGGTCGGTTCCTGATCACCACCGCTCGAGACGAGGCCTGAGTTACCAGGGTTAGTTTGGGATTTAAGTCACTTTGTCTTGGTAATTTTGGATTGAGGGATGACAATGGAGGTGAATCGGTTCACTTTGTAGCCTCACATGGGGTGGTGACCCATTTGGATTCCAAGTGCCCGGTTTAAGGTCCTCTTAGTTTTATTCCTTACTTGGGGCATGGCTCACCACCATGTTTCTGGGTGAGACATATACACTAGTTCCTCCTTCCGGTGGGTTCTTAGTGCTTTTGTTTTGTTTTAATCTCAGTTGGTTTGAGTGCATTAAAAGTGAAATTGGTTTTGAAATGAAAAAGTGTTTCTTCCAAATTGTTTTTGAAATTACTAAAGTGGGTTTCTAAATAGAAAGTGTGTCGGTTTGGAAAAAAACATGGTATATGTTTGGATTTAGAAAGGAAAATAAGTTTTTTAACCTTGGCACTTTTTATGGATGGTCACACATGCGTGGGTATGTATGGAAGTGTGTGGGAGCACTTGTTCGCAGGTGATGTAAGCAGGATTGAATAAACGCACATGTGACGGTTCATAAAGTTCCATAGGTGAGTTTTTCAAAAAATTGAAAAGAAATAATGGTTTGGGAAAGTTATTTCTCCTTGTGTTGTATATGTTTTTCTTATGGTCCTATTGTCCTTGGCTTGTGTTGTTGCTTTGATTGTGTTTTAGATTGATTCCGGTTTCAATGGTGTTTTTCGTGTTGTCATGAGTATGCCACCCAGAAAGCCTCCAAAATTTGTTAATGGGTTATGCTCAATTCTCAGTTTCTTTTGTGTGTTTCTTGCTTTTCTAGGTAATTGAAGTGTCTTAGAGGTAGTTGTATCGTTCTGAAAGATAGTGTGTCTACGGATTGTTGGGAACTCCCAAGATAGTTAAGGTTCGTACTGCCCAAGAGTTATTTGAGGGTTCAGTTTTGGACTAGTAAAGATGAGATGTCTCATTTTCGTTGGATTTTTGGGTGTGATTAACAATGGTTGACTTACGCGAAGGTTCCCCACCTAGCAAGGAGTGTGGGCCGGTGGAACCTGTCACCAAGAAACCATCCTCGTCGGTATCAGCTCCTAGTTCGTTGGACCGCTCTCTTGTGCACCACTAGTATGGCTAGTACAGACATTCTAAGTCGTCATGTTGCATCCCTTGAAAATGTATAACCATTGTGGGTGTTAGAATCATCAAATGTAAGAAGGAGTTAGAGACCATAAGATGGAAATTCCTGACTGTGAGGCAGGAGACGCTTCAGCTATCAGGGCCCCAGCCACAGGTCTCAGGGTGAAGCTCGCGCACAGTCAGGAGTTTCCAAGGGTGTGTGGAACCTCAGTCCAGAAATGTCTTCGACATTGGAATAGAAGTATCCAAAATTTCCCTTGTTCTATTCCCATTGTTGTCGTAAGCTCATCCTTGTTTTGGTGGCGTGATAAGCTCATTCCCCCCACAATCCCGACAGTCTTATCTGCTCTCAATGTGGTTCTTAAGTTGTTTGGTCTCTCTGAATGGTGTGGGACTGTGAATAAACAAACATGTACTGTTTTTGAGTTGGTTCTAGATATGTTTGATAGGTGAATGTTCGTTTCATGAAATTTATGGAAGGTGTTGAGTAAATTTCTCATCCTCAAGTTGTTGTATTGTTCCGTAGCAAGCTCTTCGTTAAGTCTCAGGTGTGTTGTTCGGCACATGTCGGGAAAATGAAAGAGTTTGGTTTGGGAGTTCCCGTGTCCCCCCCAGGGGATGGTTTGTTCAGGTTTCAAGGGTTTTTGTATTAGTGAATTTTTATGGTGGAGAGAACCCTCTCATGTTCTCCCCTCAATCTCGAGTGGTGGTTTTTCCTTGAATTGTTCGGGTGTGACGTTTGTTGGGAATGGTCACCCCGAAGCTCTCAGTTCTCTATGTTTTTTTCATGTAATGAACTCAAGTTGAGCCAACTGTTGGCTTGGTGACTTTCTGGGGGCAGAAAGTGTCTGTGGTAGGAAGAATTGTCACACCCTGACCACGGACACCCATGTTTTTATTCTTTTCTTGGTCCTGTGACTCAGGGTAGAGTCAGGTTTGGGTCCAAGTTTTAATTTTTGAAGATTTGATGTTTTTGGTGGGTCTCGGGCCAGTGTGAAACCACCACACTACTAGCGGTCACCGCGCATTCTGTCTGGGTGGGTGCGCGGTCATCGCGCATTCGGTCCGATCATGCGTTCAGACCTGGTGAGTGCGCGGTTTCCACCTGTTTAGATAAATAATAAAATTATGTGCATAAATTAAATTGAAAATAATTTTATAAAATGTTTAATAATAATAAAAACAATTATTTATAATAATATTATTATTGTTGTTGTTGTTGTTGTTGTTGTTATTATTATTATTTTTATTGTTATTATTATTATTATTGTTGTTGTTATTATTATTATTGTTGTTGTTGTTGTTGTTGTTGTTATTATTATTATTATTATTATTATTAGTATTATTGTTATTATTATTATTAGTATTATTATTATTATTATTATTATTATTATTAATACTGGTATTATTATTGTTGTTATTTATTTACTTTATTATATTATATTTTATTCCTTTTTTCTTTCTTCTTATTATTTATTCTTCCCTTTCTTTCTCTTCTTTTTTTATCCACGTGGTGCTGCTCCCCCCCCCCCCCCCGTCCCCCCGCGCAACCCCCAGGTCTTCCCCAGGTCACCCCTCATATCCATGTCTAGCTTCTTGTCCATCCCTCTAATTCACCTATGCCTACCTGCACGACACCACCTCCCCGTCCGATCTGTAGTGATGCCCTATCTCCCTACTGCCAGGATCCGCCTCCGCACCTCATGCAGCACCTCCCAACTCAATCCAGTGCCCCCTGTGCTCTCACCCCAACCGCTCACCAGCAGCCCCTCTTTCTTTCCTACTGCCCCCCTATTTCCTTGGGTCTTCCCCGAGCCTCCCATGCACTCCCCTCCGCTTGCCGACATCCCAGTGGCACAACCTGGCCACATCTCGACCTCACCGAATCCCTCAACCCACCTCTTGTGCTCATGTAGCCAGCCCCCGCTCGGCCCTCCTACCTCTCCCTCTCCCCAACTGGCGCGCCACCCTCCTGCTACCCTGGTCCGGCTTGCACGCCCCGCGCACCATCCGCCATGCTGCTCTTCCTCACGCTAGATTCCCTCCCTATTCGTGCCTCCACCATCCATCCACCTCCCTTTGCAGCACCCTAGATGGTCTCACCTCGCCCCTCATGATCTTGCTGCCTTCCGCACAAGATCCCGCAACCCCAACTGTCTTTGGTACCCGCTGCCTTCGCCTCGCACCACCGCTGCCTGGAACCCCTGCTTCGCTCACCTGCAGCGTCCTACAGCCCCCCCCCCCCTCCTTGTGCAGTTCGACCTCCGTGGCTCTACCTCTAAACCACTGTCCGGCCACCGCCGCTTCCCAGCCTCCACCTTTCACGCTGCCACCGTCCGCCCCCGTCATAATCAGCGTACCATCTGCATGCTTCTTCCTTGCTATAGCTATCCAGCCCGTGCATGTCCCAACCGGTGTGCCTCTCCGGCCTGCCCGTAACCATCCACTCCAACTCCCTTTGCGTGGCAGCCCCATTGTGCGCACGTGACCAGCCGTGATGCACTACACCCCTCCTGCTCTGGCGCGAACCCCTCTCTAGATAAGTGAAGACCACCTCAGTCTTGTTCTTGTTTGTTTCGATATCCAATGCCGATAGAGAAGCATATTGTTTCTATTTTGGTTCTCCACTACCATCCAAGGTAAGATTTCCTTTTTATTTTATCGCGTGCTTTCTTATTTTTAGTGTCCGAGTTGTGTTCTGAAGTCCTGTTTTTTTATTGTAGTGAGGATAATTATTATTATCTTTGGATGAAACCTCGACTTTCCACACGTTTTCAAGGTTGCACCATAGTCCGAGTTAATGATTCTCATACGTCGTCTTGTTGCACACTTTATTTATTTATTTATTTTGGTCTCGTGTCATTTTGCTTGCATTGGGGTTCAGGTGAGGTATGTGTTGTCTCTTATTTTGATTATTTTAAATTAATGTTTATGTTTGTTTGTAGTTATCTTTGCAAGGTTTAATTGCCGGGTTACTTCTGGTCAGTGTTTATGTGTTTTAGATTATTTTACTTTTGTTGCAGCACGTTGGCAGGGTAACCCTGCCTTACTATGATCATCGGTCTACGCATGCTTGCACGCCTATGCGAGGTGTGTCGCATCATCATGTTCGAGCTGCAAAGTGAGGTAGGTCCCCCAATGAACTCACCTTTAAATTTAGAATTTATTAATTACTTGATGTTTTATTAATTTTAATAAATAGGAAATAATATAAGATAATTAATTTTTATATGATTTTTTGGTGTAGAAAGAGCCGTTTATTTTATACATGACACTTGAAATATTTTCATGGTGATCAGACACCCAGTTTTAAAAGAATTCCAGATTTTCCATTAAACATAATTCACGGAATTTCAAATATAGTTTTGGTTTCAAAGATAAATGATTTCTTTTGAACAAGTGTTTTGGGTTTTCTTGAGAAATAAGGTTTTTCTATAAAATTGGTGAAGGTCCGTTTGGAACTTTAATAAAATAAATTATTTTGGAAAAACTCACATTGGGTTTACTCAGGGGTGATATTTGGTGTGCACTGATTGCGTGAGCTGTATGTGATATTTGTGCATCATGACTGATTGATTTACATTGTGGACGTACCTATTTTTATTGTATGTGTTGACATGGGAACCTGGCATAGTGAGTGAATCTTCTGAGAATGATTGCTACACTAGTTTAGATTGCACAATGGCTAGTGGCCCCATAGCAGGGGAATACTGAGTTATTACTGCTATGGGGATTGGGCCCCTCGGTTAGGCCATGCAGGGCTATGCTAAGCGTTAGGGTGTTATGACGTCATCGAGTTAGAGCATGCTTTCAGGATGAGTCACATGTATAGTACATTCTGGATTGTTCACAATCTCCTAGGTTCAACCCATGTTTCTTTTAGTGTTTATTTATATGTGGTGGACGATTGAGAGGTCTAGTTCAGTAGTTGTCCCATGTGTGCCACTTTTTCCATTGCCCTTAGTGTGTGTTGCGTGTTATGTGGTTTTCCTTTTTGGCTAATAACTGATGTTTGTAATTCTAAATGGTTCGTAGAAAATATTTTAAAAATAAATATACATATTCCTTTCAAACAATAAACTTGTTTAAAATTAAAATGGGAAATGGACTGATACTTTTTTTAGAAATTAAAGTGTGTGTGTGTGAAAACCAATATTTTGTATATTTAGTTCAAACCCGGAATTAGTAAATTTATCTATTTAAAGGTAGTGAATTGGGAATAGATATTGGGCTAGCCTACTGTGTTTTAATACTCACACCTATTGTTATTTTTTGTTTTTAGTGTTTGTGCAGGCTACAGCTTGGGTGTCTTCACCTTGGGAGATGTTGGTCATGAGTTGGAGAGTGACCCGTGAGGTCACACGGAGATAGTGGTTGTCTCTTTCGGTTAGTTTTATTTTATTTTGTTCTTGTTTAGTTACTTTACTTGGTTTATTTATTCTTGTGTTGCTCTGTATTATTTCTGATTTACTTATTTATTTATATGGGTGAAATCGTTCCCACAGCCTCTGTTGATTCCCAAGAGCTTATCGCCAGCCCAGGAGGATCGGGAACGCCTCTCGGGACATGTCGTGGATCGGCTCGAGTGACCGGTTTAGGGTCGACCCGGGTTGGTTCGTGACACCCGTAATTGAATCTTAGTCGGGCTTTTCAGGATGTTAGTGTGGCTCGGAGGGAGCTGGGAATGCCTTCAGTGAAATCCTAGTGTACTCCTTTAATAGACGATCGTGCACTATCGTGATTCGTCTTGAGTAAGCTGATAGAGCTTCGACCCTACATCGAGCTCATTTTTCTTTCTTAATGTTTATCCTTTTTGTGGATAGAACCTGTTTTGGTTTTTCTCTCAGAGTAGTGCAAGAAAATCCATATGGTGGGGAGTGCATTATTGGCCTTTTGAGGGTGGTTTTCCTTGTTCAGTTTAAACTACATTGTTTTTGAGTGGGATTTTGGGCTCATATTTTTCTTTAAGATGATAGAAAGAGTATTCCTATGGTGGGGAGTACCAGTTTGGTCATAACTGAATATCTTCTGTGTAGAAGGTGGGGGTTAACACTATAGGGATAGTTGTTGGACGGTCCAGATAGCTTGGTAGTGCAGATGATCAGGTTGGGAGCACGGTTGTTGGCCCTTTCACTGGGCTTCTCGAGGACAAGAAGGTTTATGTTGGGGAGTTTCTAAGAACCCGTGTTTTTATGGACTGTCGTTTTGAGCAGAAATTTGAGTTTTTTCTATTGGATTCTTGTGAGGGGTAAGATAGACATTTTACCCTACCATCTGATCTTTGATAATTTTTCCGACCACTTTGTTGGTCCCGTAATAGGGTGTTTACCTTAGGACAGAAGTTTAGTGGAAATATGAGCTGTTCAAATTTTAGCGGAATATTTAATATGTAATATTATTAAATTAAATATTAAGTTATTTAGGTAGGTTCATTTGGAAATAACTTTTTAATGGAATGTTATATTGAGATTCTGTTTGTTCCATTGATTACAGAATGGGAAATTTAGCCTCGGGAAGGCATAAACTCATGTCGGGCGTCGGGGACGGCCCTGACCCCTTTTTCTTCTTTTCCTTTTCTTTTTTTTCTTCCTTCTCTAATTTCCTCCTCCTCCTTGTGAACGTCTCAAAAACTACCCCCTTGGACTTGACCTATGTGAGATATGGAAATTGAGAAAGTGGGTGATTAGGGAGGCATGAAGGGTACAGATTCGAAGCTCTCGATGCGCTGAGTCGGCGTACGACAACCGGGAGCCATGAAATCAACCGAAGCTACGGCAGTTTCCACCCAAAGGTATGGATATTTATGTTTTTGCAATAGATCCCCTTAAAAAATGTTGTTTTATGTCTTTATAGTCTTATATTTATTGCTTTTAAACCCATGGGTCTTGATCTGTTGTTTCGGCAGTGAAAACGGGCGTTTCAGGTGTTTTCAGGGATTTCCCATCGGAAAACCCAGAATACACGGCGTGTATTCCAGGGGTACACACCATGTGTTCTTCCTGTTATGGGAATACAAAGTTTTCTTAAGTACATGTCGTGTATTTTGATTACATTTCTTGTAGTGGGTGGTCGTGTGGCTGGTCGTGTGAAATAGAACACTAAATAGTGTTTTTTATGGAGTACGCGTCGTGTACTTTGAGTACACTCCGTGTAGTGGTACTTGGGCATGTGTTTTAGTGAAAACACACATGGGGTGACTTGTTTTGAATATTACACGCCCTGTATAGTAATGTACATGCTGTGCACTATTAAAAATTTAGGCCCAATGTGTTCTGGCCATGTGCTCTGGCCATGTACTACTTTAGTTTAGTAGTTTTGGGATATCTTGGGCTCTGGAAGTCAGAATTGGGCATGTGAGTAGTCGATTCTGACTGTTTTTCGCTTAAATCGCAATCGTGGAATACTTTTGACATTTAAAGGTAATTTGGGGGTTTATATCTAAATGGAGGGGTTCTTCCTACAGTTATCGAGTTCATTTTTCACCTGAGAGTGAGTCTTGGCGTGGATGATAGGTTGGGTGTTCGGACCAACATAGTTGAGACCTTTAATAAGAGATGAGATATGAGCTATCTCCCGTAACCTATGATTTAGAGGACTTTCCCTTGTGATATGTTCTCTTCTAGCCTATGAGGGTTTGAGATCGAACACCCATAGGAGATTAGCTATGAGCTATCTCATGTAACCTATGTTGTTCAAAACAGCATATTCAGTCGTACTGCACACACTGCACATCCAATTGACATGTTGTTTCCTCTTAAATGTCATGAATAATATTCATATTGTTTTCGTGTGATTTCAAGTCATTTTGTGCACGTTTTCTCTAAATTCGACCATTAGATAGCATTTTGGTGTTTTATAACTCCGGAAATGCGTTTTCGGTCATCTTGGTCAAAAGACACCTCCGATTGACGTACAGTCTGTCCGAACATTTCGCAATTCACATCACAGTTGTTTTCGTATGATTTCATGGAATTTTGAGGTCATTCGACTGGTTTTGACCACCCAACGTGCCCTTTTTGAGCGCGCCGAACTGTTCAAACAGCATATTCGGTCAAACCGTGCACAATGCACATCTGATTGACGTTTCATCTCCTCCTACATGTCAAGAATATTATTCCTATTGTTTTCGTGTGATTTGAATACATTATTGGCACGTTTTCTCTGAATTCGACCGTTACATGCCATTTTGGAATTTTATGACTCTGGAAATGTGTTTTCGATCACCGTGGTCATACGACACCTCTGATTGACATTCTGTCTGGCTGACCATTTCAAAATTCAATCCACGGTTATTCTCATATGATTTCATGGCATTCTGTGGTCGTTCAGCTGGTTTTGACCACCCAACTCGCCCTTTTAGAGCGCGTCGAACTGTTCAAAACAGCATATCTAGTCATACCGCGTACACCGTAAGTCTGATTGATGTTTCGTCTCCTCTTACATGTCAAGAATAATATTCGTATTGTTTTCGTGTGATTTCAAGTCTTTCTGAGCATGTTTTCTCTAAATTCGACAATTACACGTTGTTTTGGTGTTTTATGACTCCGGAAATGCATTTCCAGTCACCGCAGTCAAATGAAACTTTCTATTGATGTGTCGTCTACTCGACCATTTTACAATTCACACCACGGTTGTTGTCGTATGATTTCATGGCATTCCAAGGTCGTTTGGCTGGTTTTCACCACCCAACGTGCCCTTTTAGAGCACGCCTAACTGTTCAAAACAGCATATTCGGTCGTACCGTGCACACCACACGTTCGATTGGTGTGTCGTCTCCTTTTACATGTCACAAATAATATTTATATTTTGTCATGTGATTTCAAGTCATTCTAAGGACGTTTTATCTGAATTTGACTGATACACGCCGTTTTGGCATTTTATGACTCCAAAAATGCATTTCCAATCACCTCTATCAAATGAAACCTCTGATTTATGTTAATTCTACCCAAACATTTCACAATTCACACTATAGTTGTTTTCGTATGATTTCATGACATTCTGAGGTCGTTCGACTGCTTTTGACCACCCAACGCGCCCTTTTAGAGCACGTTGAACTGTTCAAAACAGCATATTCGGTTGTACCGTGCACACCACATGTCTGATTGACATTTCATCCCCTTATACATGTCAATAATATTATTCCTATTGTTTTCATGTGATTTAAAGACATTCTGAGAACGTTTTCTCTGAATTCAACCGTTACACGCTGTTTTGGTGTTTTATGACTCCAGAAATATTTTTTCGATCCCCACGGTCAAACGAGACCTCCCATTGACATGCCATATGCCCGAACATTTCACAATTCAAACCACAGTTGTTTTCGTATGATTTCATGGCATTACAAGGCCATTCGGCTAGTTTTGACCATCCAACGCGCCCTTTTAGAGCTCGTTGAACTGTTCAAAACAGCATATTCAGCCGTACCGCGCACACTGCACGTTTGATTGACGTTTCATCTCCTCCTACATGTCACTAATATTATTCCTATTGTATTTGTGTGATTTCAAGTCATTATGAGCACGTTTTCTCTAAATTCGACCATTACACGCCGTTTTGGCGTTTTATGACCCTGGAAATGCCTTTCCAGTCATCGTGGTCATACGACACCTCCGATTGACGTGAAGTCTACCAGACCATTTTACAATTTACACCACGTTTTTTTATTATGATTTCATTGAATTCTGAGGTCGTTCGGCTAGTTTTGACCACCCAACACGCCCTTTTAGAGTGCGTCGAACAGTTCAAAACAGCATATTTGGTCGTATCACGCACACTGTATGTCTGATTGACGTGTTATCTCCTCCTACATGTCACGAATAATATTAATTTTTTTGTGTTATTTGAAGTTATTTTGAGCATGTTTTCTATGAATTCTACCGCTACATGCCGTTTTGGCGTTTTATGACTCCGGAAATGCGTTTCCAGTCACCGTGTTCAAACGACACCAAAGATTGACGTGATGTCTCCCCAACCATTTTAAAATTCACACCACGGTTGTTGTTGTATGATTTAATGGCATTATGAGGTCATTCGGCTGGTTTTGACCACCCAACACACCTTTTTAGAGTGCGTCAAACTGTTCAAAATATCATATTCGGTCGTACCGCACACACCACGCGTCCGTTTGATGTTATGTCTCCTCATACATGTTAATAATAATATTCATATTGTTTTCATGTGATTTCAAGTCATTATGAGCACGTTTGCTCTGAATTCGACCATTACACGCCGTTTTGGTGCGTCAAAAAAGCGTGTGTGGGGTGATCAAAATTGGCCAAACAACCTCAGAATGCCATGAAATCGGACGACAACAAAGGGTGGGTGAATTTAGAAATGGTCGATTAGAATTCATGTCAATCAGAGGTGTCTTTTTACCGTGGTGACTGGAAGCACACACTGTGTGTCATAAATGGCCAAAACATGCGTTTAAAGATCAAATGCATACCGACCGACATATGCATGACTTGAAAACACCGGAAAACACCCTAATTATTATTCTTCAGGTGTAAAAGGATACGGTATGTCATTTGGCTGCATAGTTTGTGTGGCACAGCTGAATATTCATTTTCTAGGTGTTTGTCACACTTGAAATGCATGTGTGGGGATGTTGTCCAATGGGGGGCTATCTAGGTTGGGGGCGTTGTCTGAGGGTGGGGGTGTCTAGGGCGGGGGGTTTTCTAGTGGTGGGGGTCATAAAAACGAATTGGCCAAATGGACAATTGGCCTAATGGTGTAACGATCAGTTATCTGAATGGCATAAAGGTCAATTTTCCTAATGACGCAAAGTCAAATTATCCCATTTACCAATTCACCTGATGTCCTAATGCCCTAATGGCATAGTCTCCTAACAAAAAATTGGAATAATGGACTATTGTCTAGTTGTACAATTGGAATAATGGCATAATGGCCTAATATCCATTTGGCCTACATCTAATTGGACAATTGGCCAACTGGCCAATTTCCCTAATGGCCTAATAGCCTAATGAACAATTTCTCTAATGAACTAATGGTCAATTGTCTTAATTAATTCCATGGTGCGGGGGGGATGTCTGGTGGCAGGGGGCTCTCTAGTGGTGGGGGCTGTCTCGGGTACGGGGGAGGATGTCCGGGGTTGGGGGTGTCTAGCATGCGGGGGGTTGTCCAGGGTGGGCCAGGGGCCTACAAATAGTGAACCTGAGCTCAGTCATCAAAAACAAGTTCCATGGTTTCTATTAGGAATCACATGGTTTTTTCAAAACTATTCAAAGAACATGCAATTAAAAATATTAAAGAATAAAATGAACTAAAAATATCAAAATCATTAATCAGTTTCATGGTTACTTCTCAATTCGTGCACACAAACATTGCATATGGCCAAAACACACATGATACCCCCAAATCTCAGAAAATCTCACAAGGAACCCAACCTAAACATCAATAACAACCCCACTAATAAAAAAAGAAACACACCTCATGAATATGATGTTTCATGTCTGGTCATGAATGCTACGCGTGACCAACAACCGCAACGTGTGATACTACAGAACGAGGAATCCCTGTTCCATAGGTCAAACTATATCCATGCCCGTCCCGACCAATAATGCGATGAAAGATCTCATCCCTTCGCATGGGAAGCTATCGCTGGTCCTCTAGCAGATGTTCTAACTCAGCTTCAAATTTATCCTATGAAATGTTTAAATATATACACATATATATGTTAATATACAGATTTATGTAAGTATTGGTACTGAGTACAAGCACTTACTATCATTGCTACAACCTCTGGATCATTTCGATCACGAGTCCTCATCCACACCGACATTTTATCAATCGGTGCACCTTGCTCCTGTAACTGTATGTGAATAGAATCTAAACACAAAACCATATTAATTAATAAATTAAAAAATGAATAATAAATACCTCATTTTGGATCTGAGACATGTGACGAGTCCTGAGCCTATGAGGTGGTCCCTGCAACACTCGATTCTCAGAATGGCGTGCTGACACCTCCTACATTCAATTAATTAAAATTTCAAACAAATAAAACATTCATGAAAATTATATACCAAAATAAATATACAAACTGTAACACCCACAGTAGACCAATATGCAACTAAGTCACGCCACTGAGCTGGGAGGACACCTCTCGGGACTTTTTCCAGAATGTCTGGGGCACCCCCATTTGGTACCCAGTGGTCCCTTCTGACTTTGCCTTTATAATCATTCCATATCTTACGGAATTTTATCATACACACGGGCTGAAACTCATCGGGGAATACATTCAAATTATTCTATTAATGAAAAAATCACATATGTTAGTATTTTTTATACATAGGGATGAATGTAAAATGGTCTTCTTACCTGAACCTCCCTCCAAATATGATCTAATGTGTCCTGAGGGATAGAAGCCCGGTCACGTGTGGTCAATGGAAATTGATGTGGGTCATATATGATATGACCCAGCTGACAAATAAATGCAGGGGTATTCAATCCCACAGGATGAAATAGCTCATCAAAGGAAACATCAAACATCGTGTCAGAATTCCATGATAAAATACCATGACCAAGGCCTCTCTTGAGAGAGGAAGAAGCAGTCGAGTCTGATCCTATTGAAAACAATTTTATATATAATTTGAAAGATTTTATAAATATATATATATATATATGTGTGTGTGTTTTTATTAATTACATAAAAAATAGACACAATGACGTTCATACATACCTCGACCCTAAGACGTAGATGGATCAAATGAAGAATGACTCAATGGGAAGATGCACTAACAATAACATGAAGATAACAAAATAGAAATCACCCTAAATATTTATAAATGAATAAACTTCCAAAAGTGAGGATTAAAACTTACAAGGATTTATAAAATGGTTAGATAATTTATGATATCCTAGTACATTCAATACTGAATAGAGGGAAATCAATTATACCTTTCATTAAGCATGAAAATTGATTGTTTCTCCTTCAACGACCACTTTGACCCAATAAATATCTTCTTCACGTTGAACTATTGTATGTTGATCAATTTGTTGGGAAACAAACATAAGATTCTCAGGTTTATCTTTTTCAAATAAATACACTCCTCGTCGGGACATTTTCACAACAACTTGCCAACTTGGATTCGAAGGAAAAGTAACGAAGAATACTTGTTCCACTTGTGATGTCAAAATGAAAGGTTCGTTGTCAAATCGTTCATTTCTGTATAACATATAGTTAAAATTCACCAATGAAAACTGATATTGATCGACTTTACATCCATGCACTGGATCAACCCAATTACACTTTAACAATATGTACTTCAACCCGTGTGCATATACAATTTTATGATTTCTATCAATTGACCATAGTAATAACCAGAATCGAGGAATGGACAATCGATTCCATTCTTTTGTGTTTCTTTTTTGTCGTCAACATCTTTAATGAGAAATCAAAAACCATTAGCATCTATAGCATTATAACGACGAGTCGTTATAGATGGACCCTCAGTAAGTTGGATAAATTATTCAGTTAGTGTGGGGTCCCCTAACTCCATCATCATTTGAACCTACATAATTCATAGAATTCGATAATTATTTGTGCAAAAGAAATTTGTATAATACTTCACTCATAATGAAAATCAATTTATACGTACATAATCCTTGAACCAATCATGAAATCAAGCATAGTGATATTTTTGAATTTGATACTTAGTCGCACGATACATCTCTTATTTCATCTCATTAATGTGTTTCCTTCAAATGATAACGTGATGTTTAAATGATCTAATTATTCAAACAAAACATATAAAAGTAAAACAATAAAAGTGATAAGACGCTTACTACATTAATGGTGAAACTGATGGAGTATTGAAAAAGATATATCGATGCGCTTGTATCCACTCGATGTTGTCCATATAAAATATGGTTCCTTCTCCAACTGGACCATCATAAATCTGAGAAGGCTTATCTAATTTTTTTTCAACATCTATAAGATATTCTACACAAAAATCAGTACACTCATCCATCAAATAACCATTGGCTATTGATGCCTCTGGATGAGATCTATTGCATACAAATCATTTCAATGCACTCAAATACCGCTCAATAGGATACATCCACCTGAGTTACACTAAACCAGCATCCATTACTTCATCAGTTAGGTGTACTATCAAGTGGACCATAACATCTAAAAATGGGGGGGGGGGATATTTTCTCAAAGTGAAAAAGTGTAAGTACAATTCAGTCCTGTTAACTTTTTAAATCACTCATTCATTGATTTCTTAAACAAAGTTATCTAAACAAATTACTCATATCAATCAATGGTTGAACAACATTGGGGGATAAACAATCACAAATTACGATTGGAATCAACTACGAAAGTATTATATGATTGTCATTACTTTTCAACCCCTACAATGTCATGCTCGTCAGATTCACACACATTGAAATATTAGAAGAGTAACCATCAGGCACCTTAAGCATCTACAAAATGGAAAGAAATGACTCTTTCTCCTTTTTAGTCACCGTATACTATGTAGCAAGCATATATGCCTTTTTTCCCTCAGCTAACTGTAAATGAAAATGTTTCCTTAAACCCATTTCTTCCAAATCACAACGAGCATTAACATGGTCCTTTGATTTTCTACTGACACCTAAAATTTTCCACAATATGTTATCACAAACATTTTTTTCAATGTGAAAGACATCCAAATTATGCCTTAGAATGTTAGTTTTCCAATACAGAAGACTATGAAAAATACTTTTCTTCTTCCAATTGTGACTGCGTTGCCTACCCACAGCACGGATATTATGTAATGGATGAGCCACCAAACCCTGAATTTCATATACCGTGCAAATATTTTCTTCCTCAAACTGCGATAACATTTAGACTCATGTCATGATCTTTGGTGTTGGGATAAACTCACTAGAACCATCAAATGTCACTCTGTCCTTTCTGAACTTGGGCTAAGGGGGGAGAAAATGTCTATGACCCATGTATGCCCATTTTTTGGAATGTTTAATCCATACAGATTTTTTACTTTTATTGCAACATGGGAAAGAAAATTCCCCTTTCGTACTCCAGCCTAATAAATTTACATAAGTCGGGAAGTCATTGATTGCTCACAATAAAGAAGCCTGCAGTTTGAACATTTCATTCATTTCATTCATTTCACAGTCATAAATCATCACACCATCACCCCAAAATTCATTCAACTCATCAATCAATGGCTGAAGTTAAACATCAATATTATCCCTAGAACTTCTAGGTCTATCAATAAGAGTGGAAAGTAATATAAATTGTAGCTTCATACAAATCCACGAAGGAGGATTATATAGAACCAACACCACGGGCCATGTGTTATGAGTTGCACCAAACATAGACTTGAATGGATTGAAACCATCTACTGCCAACCCCAATCAGACATTATGAACATATTTAGAAAAATTGGGATGTCTCTTATCAAAATACTTCCATGTATGAGAGTCTTCCTAGTGGGTTAACATATCACTTTCATGAATTCTTTCTGCATGTCATCTCATTAAATTAGAAACTTTAGATGACATAAAAAATCTTTTCAACCTCGATTTAAGGGGAAAGTAGAGCATTTTATTTATGGAAATCGGTTTCCCCTGTATCACAATCTGACTTTGATGAGTTTGATTTCCCCTGTTCTCTTTCTACCAGGAAGCGCCACAAACCGTAAAAATATCCAAATGGATAGTTTCCTTTCTAAAAAACATACAGTTGTTTTCACATGCATCTATGGTCTCATATGTAAAACCTAAGTTCTCTGTCAACTTACGATCATGGTAATACGACTCGGGAATCTTAGCGTCGATAGGAAGAACCTTTTCCAATAACACCAACAGCATGTCGAATGATGTGTCTGACCGCTGATTCAAAGTCTTCAAATGCAACAACTCCATGATAAATGAAAATTTATTGTAAGAAGTACATAAAGGATATAATTTTGTTTTTTCATCATCAATTTCTTCATAAAACCTCCTAGAATCACGATCTACACCAGAGCGAAGATTTATCTCCCCGGTCTCAAGTTTCTGGATGTCAATGCCTTCAGGATCCAACCCACGTACCATTTCAGTAAGAATTTCATGCATTGGATCATTCATCCTTGCACCAACATCCATCTGAACTGCATCCTTATTTTGATAAAGAACATATTCTTCTCCATGACGAGTCCAACTCTTATATGTTTTCAGAAATCCATTAAAGAGTAGGTGCTCCCTCATAGTATCTTGTTTTAATTGATATCTATTAGCACATTTTCTACATGGACAACTAATATAGTCACTTTAAAATACTCGGGTGAAGTCAATAAACTGAATAATTCCATTGAAATATTCTCTAGACGTTTGATTTGGAAGATCAATCCAACTCTTGTCCATAATAATATCTATGTAACAAAAATTTACACAAGACTTATTACATGCATTTTTCATATCAAATATATTTAAAATAAATACAAACCAATTTCATGTGGACCATTGATAAAATAATCAAATTATATCTCTGAATAATAAACAAGAGAATAGATAATGGAATGTAATTTAAATCCCATGTCATGTCATATCGGATTACACTAAAAACCTGGAAGGGAGGGGATCTGAAGGCAGTGTTTTGGGGGAGAGGAGAGGCAGTGGAGGGGAGATGGAGCTAGAGATGGTGCGGCGAGGGAGGGGATGGGTGGAAGCAACGGAGGTTAGCCGGAGGAGAGGAGGTGGTGAGGTGGTGACGGTGCAGCGAGGGTGGGATGATGAGGGAGGGAACATAGGACAATGGGGAGCTGGAGAGGATTGGCAGCAGTGGTGAGGGGACGAGCAGCGGCCGTGTGGGGATGGAGGGGACCAGGCAGTGGCGGTGCCACATGGGAGGGGATGGTGAGGGGATGGGTGGAGATAGTGCAGAGAGTGAGGGCGATGAAGAGGGAGGGGATAGGGGATGGAGGAGATCCGGAGCGGAGGTCGACGAAGGGACGGGGGACAGGCAGCGAAGGGGCGGAGGGCGGAGGGCGGAGGGTTGAGGACCGAGGGCCGAGGGGGCGGAGGGCAGAGGGGTGGAGGCCGGAGTGTGTAGGGTGGAGGGTGGAGGGTCAGTGGGTGGAGGGGGTGGGGGCCGGAGGGCAGACGGCGGAGGGCCGAGGGTGGAGGGCGTAGGGCGCAGGCCGGAGGCCGGAGGCGGAGGCCGGAGGGCAGAGGGGGTGGATGGCGGAGGGAGGAGGGTGGTGAGTGGATGGGCGGTGAGGGGTGGAGGGCGGCAAGGGGGTGGGCAATGAGGGTGGAGGATGGAGGGCGGCGGGGGAGTTGGCGGGACGCGGGTAGGGTTTCACGAGGGGAGGGGGCGGGGAGCGCTGAAGGTTTTTTTAAGGCCAGTGACTGCCAAAGGAGATTACCTGTGTCAAGGGGCTTCAACGCCCATTTCTCTAGTAGTGATGGTATTTATTTAACTTTGGTTATTTTTTGTTTAATTTTAGAAGTTAATATTAGTATTTCTTTTTCTAAAGGATTATCCTTTTTGGGGATCATTTGATCTTGTACTAACCATTTTGGTTTTGGTTAATCTCTAAAGACAAGTTAAATATATAGTTTATCCTTTTTGGATCATGTGATTCTCTAGAAGTTGATTCTAGCACCTCAAGTGTGACCAATTCATCTTCAATACTCATCGTTTGAAAAAAAAACATGAGTAAGTGGTAGAAATTTGTTAGAGGATTAAACTGTACTTAAAGAGTAAGTATATATCTTTATGTTTTTAGTTAATCTCATAAATAAATTCCTCAACTTTATGAAATGGAACTTAAAACAACAAAAAAATGTTGTCTGTTTACTTTTCCAACTGGGAAACTAATGACCGTTTATCCCATCACAAGTTTGTGGTTTTCTTGTTATTAACTTTCTCCTGATCATTTTTTTATCACTATCCATCAGAACTTGACACTTATTTTCTCTTCCAAATCCATGTTTTCCTATATGGAATCCTAATAGGGGTTATCTCGGGTGACCTTTGTACATCTCTTTCTTTCTTTTAAAGTTATAGTTTTATTGACTCTTTTTCTGATGTGGGACTTTCAATGAAGTTCCCAAGCCCAATTTTAAAATTACGAGGATGTAATTTCCAAAAGTGGGGAATAATGTAACACCCCGACATTTCATAGTAATGAATTTTCTTTAAATTAATTCAATAGCGTGCATTATACACAACACCGAGTCCGAGCGCACCATGACTTACCAAAATAGTCGTCCAAAAAGCAGTTATGAATAGTATTAACTGAATTTTAAATTTTATATACTCAATATAATATTAGAATCCATATTATGTGTTTCTTAGACAAAATGTAATAACAAATTCTTTTTTCAGATAAAAGAAGTATTTTCAAAAAATGCAATTTTACCACTTTTTAATGGAAAACCTTTTTTAAAACCAATAATTGAAACTTTTATGAATTTAATTTAATGAAATTAAATTCTTATTTAGAATTCAGTCTTAAAAATTTTCTTTGGATAAATTTTTGGTACATTTCTGAGAACATTCATATTTTGATGAATACTGAAAAATACTAAATTTTAATTGAAAACAACTTTTTTAATCGAAATAATTTATAGTGTTAAATTATGCATTTGAATGGTTTGTAAGTATAATGCGATTATATTTTTATCATTTAATACAATTTAGGTCATTATAAGTAATTTCAAATTTAAACTTAACAGAAACACATGTCAATCTTTTGATAGTTTTTACTTTTTAAAAACCCTCTTTTTGATTTTGACAAAAGTAATTAATTTTAAATAAATTAATGCAACATCTATGTTTTGATTTTGGTAAAATATAATTAAATTTTGAATTCTTAATATTAAAATTATCTTGAGGTAAATTTTTGTAATTTTTCTGAAAACATTCAATTATTGATGAATAGTGAAAAACAAGGCGTTATAGTTTAAACCCGAATTTTTATTTAAATAATTATTTATTTTATTTAAATTTTTTATGTAAAAATAGATATATAATACCTATATAAGATCAATGTAATTCATTGGATTCATTTAAGGATAAAATTATATGTATAAAATTTTATTGAACTTTTTACCGTCTTTTACCCACCTTCTAGGAGCATTTACAAATTTGCATAAAACTTAATTTTAAAGCTTCTATGAATTGAATTTCAAAAATTTGAGAGACAAGGTTGACATAAGTAAGTAAAATTTGGTTTAGTAAGATTAAAAATAATTTTTGGTGAATAGTAACTTTTGGCTTTTATTTACCACGGTAAAAACTAAATAGGGTAATTAAGGGTAAAATTGATATTATAATTACCCTAACACATGTCCAAATTCTATTGGATAAGTTTAATTAGACCAAAAGAAACCTTAGGAATGAAATATTATCCCTTTGGTCCACTTGGATTAGATTAGTACATTTATTATTATTTTATTTAAAGAAAAGTTAAAAGTGTTAAATTCAAAGATTAATAACTAAACCATTTTTAATATAGGGTTATACATAAGATAAATTAGACTATAAATATTCATTATAAGTATAAAAAAATCATAAATATTGTTATTTTATTTATAATTTTTATAAATTAAATAATTAAATTTATTTTTGACATAATGATGATGTAGTAACTTCCATATTAATGAAAGATTAAAATAATTGATATTATAAATATCCAAATAAATGTAATTTTAGAGTTTTGATGAATTAAAATAATTTTCTAGGTTATTATCACATGTTAATGTAGATTAAATATTTTTTTCTAATTAATCATGTTGTCATGATTTTCACAAAAACCAAATACTAAATAGTGTCAAAATTAACATAATTGAGCTTTTAAAACAAATACTATATTATTAATTGATATAATATTCCTAAAAATATAATGTTCTTACAAAGGACTTAGATAAGTTTATATATATTAATAATTAACCTATTGGGGTTCTCTTTTCTTATTATAGTAAGTTTATTAACTATATAATATAAAAATACAAAGAGACATGGTAAATGTCAAACTATTTAGCTAAGAGTTAAATCTAAATGATAAGGTTAATATGGTGACCTAAACCTATCTAAAACCATTTAGTTGAGATTTTTTCAACCCATATCCATCTTATCCTCGAAATAAATAATTCTAGATCCATTAAAAACTAAAAATTATTTTATTATAAAATAATATTTCAAGCTTTTCCTAAAGTGACCACCACCTCTCTTATAAAAGGGTACTTCCCATTATCTTAATTTCACACCTTCAAAACCATTTGGATAGGCCAAAACCTACCCAAATTTCCTACCAACTTTCCTCCCTTTATCATAGAGGTCTTCCTTTGGTCAGAAATCCAACCTATGGAGTCCTTTTGATCAAATAAAAAGGAATAACCCGAAGAAGAGGTAAATATTTCATCACCTCTTTCAAGTTCTTTTCTTCTTCCACATCCTATTTCTTTGTTGTTTCCATTATAAAATAATAAATCCAGTATAATATATATACTGTGATGTTATTATAAAAATGGTACAACCATATTTATTATTCTATTCATCATATGAATGACAATGTAACCATACGTGCGTACGTATGGCTTACTGTCTCCATGTCGTGGTGTAGTTTCTTATTCAAACACTTCATTATTTGGATATGTATAATAATGAGTATAAATGATGTAAATAATAAATATAACATTATAATGATTATGTATATATTATATACCATCCAATTACATATGATTTCATCATTAATATAATGATATTGTCGCTCGTGCGTACGTACGGATTATCGTCTCCATGAAAGTGATGAGATTCATTCCCCATCGTAATCATTCAAGAATAATATTCATTTTATGATTAAAAATAATGTTTAAAAACATAATATAACTCTGTATATATATAAAATACATCCTATCCATAACAAACATGTCTTATTTAATCGAGAATATAAAGGAAAACAAATCAGTTAACACCCGAAATGATGATACTACTAAAAAATTATTAACAAAGCAATATTAGAAGATCATATGTGATATCTTATTTATGTATATAGTTATTTTATTATTTAATAACAATGATTTAACTATTATATACGAGGTTAACATACCCTTGACCAAGGAAAATAACATGGTAAGGGGTTTTCATCTCACTTTTTATTCCCGTGAGTTTATTGCGATATTGGCCACTATTTATTTTTGTGTGGTGTATGTACTGCCCATGATTGTATTCTTGGTGTAATATACTTTAATTTATGGGTAATTAAATCTTCATTTTATTATCCTTCTTTCATGGTTTGTATATTTTGTAAGTTACCAAATCGGTAAGGGAATTTAAATTTTCAATTTCCACTCATTGGGCTTTATGCATACTTCATTGATTACTTTACTCCAAGATTAGATTTGAAATCACTATTTATTTACTTATGTAGTAATTTATACTCCCCTTTGTGTGTATATAATTTTTATACACATAATCACTCCATTGATAAATTCTCAATTCATCAATACAAACATGATAAGAGTAATATTAACTCAATTTCTATTCATTGAGTTAAACATCCATGTCATTGGTGTTGTTTTTACAAGAATATTTGTGAATGACCTCTAACTGATTTACAATGAATATGAAATCATATTGAGTGTATTTATATTTGTCACGCATAATTATGTCATTGATTTATTCTTAACCTAAGGATACATTATTTATAAGGGAATTCATCTCAACTTACATTTCATTGATACTTCTTTGTTGTTATGAGGAAATTCATATTTATTTAGTGTATATACTTTACTTTGACATAGTATATCATGAATCCCTTTATTCTCATGATATTATAGAAGTTTTTATTACCTCAATTATTTTTATTCAAGCATCTCTCATTTTTTTAGGAACTCTAACTAAAATATCATTTTAAATGTTATTAAAATTTATTCTTCTAAATCTTTCTCTTTAATGTCCATGTTTTAATAATGGTTTAAAGGATGTATTTATATGGACATGAATGTTTTAATATTAAAATTCCTTTTAAAAGTTTCAAAGTGGTATGGGACACTTTGATTCAAAAATCTCTTTTAAATGACTTCATTGATAAATAGTGCGAAATTTAAATGTTTTCAAAAAAAAGGGGATATTTCCCTTAAATAGTTTTAATGAATATTTCATCTATGTCAATATACTTCAGTTTTTTTTTCTTTATTAAGGTTGATTTATCCTAATGCAATCATCCATATTGTATTTAATTAGTTATGTTTGACTGTGGATGTGCTATTTTAATGCCATTCATGCTTTGTGGTTAAAATATTGGCATTTCCTATACTAGTTTTAATAAAAATGTTTAGATTATGTTTTACTCTTTCATATGAGGAATGAATTAGCCTTATTTTGTGATGGGTGGATCCCTCTATAACTTCTTGATTCATTGGTAGGTCTCATGAGACAAACTAGTGTCTTAGAACAAGGCCTTGACAAAATCTTAATTGTAGTCTTGGCACAAGGCCTTGACTATGTCGTTATGAAGTCTCTAATTATGCATTCCATCATTCTGAAATTGGATATAGATACTACATGAGATTATTCGACTAGTAGAATATTCATGTGAATACTTAAATTTAATTATTTGATTTATATTTTCCATATTATGCTGAAGTTTAAGTTTAAAAGTCATGTTTTCTAGTCTTATCCATTACCTTAAATGTTTATTAATATTTATGACAGTTTCCACTATATTGTTATCCTTACTGAGCATTTGAGCTCACCTCTTTCTTATGTTTTATTTTTTCCAGGATGCAAAGAAGTATATTATGATCAACCTGCTGGAATAGTCTAAGGGATATAAGAGTGTTCAATGGGGACAAAATTTTGTTGTTTTTTATTCCATGATGTAAAGTAAAATTTATGTATGTATCTATTGCATTCAAGGCTAATAAACTGATCAGTCTTTCGGGAAATGATTCCTTGTATCATGCCAATGTTATGTAATAATACATAGATTCATGGTAATTGGGTTCGGGGTGTTACAGTTGGTATCAGAGGAATTTTAGTACAAACCTTAAAAGCTATATTTTGAAAAACTATGATTATATAACACTACCCTAAGATAGACTTTGAGGATTAGTATAGAAGAAAATCCAAAAAATTTGGTAATGTAAATATTATGTGGGTTTTCTAATAAATACATCCTTTTTTGGATATGAGTAGGTAGAGGAAGCTCTGGCACAAATGTACCTAGGAGTGAAAACTCTAACAAGGATTTTCGGGCTTGACCCGGGGTATCCTAATACAAGACAATGGGCATTGCTGCACTCTTGGTTATGACACTCCTGGGGGATATGTTTAGAATAATTCACCTTTTCTTTACAAACATATTTGATGGATTTTAATATAATATGAGAATAAATAACCTTGGTTAATCCTAAAGTGTTATATATTGAAAATATGGTGTTATGATATTCTCCAAATGATTTTATTACTCACAGTATGCTTTCTTGTGTTAGTTAATGGTTTGATTCCAAGAAATTCATAGTAACATTGAACATGATGTACAAGGTGAGCACAGTGGTGGAAATGAGCAATAAAATGGAATGTTGATAGTTGTAAAAGATATCGCATTCATGTCGAATCAGTTTTCCAAAAATATGATCAACAATATATATATTAACCAACTCCCAGAATCAATAAAGAAGGGAGAGGCGATGAATGATAAGAGCTGCAGCAGTGGAGACCATGGAGAAAAGAAAGATCAATTTCCATCATGCAAGAAATGTGGAAGGATAAACCTAGGAAAGTGTCTCAATATAAAAAAAACAAATGCTTTATGTGTGGGAAATAAGGTCATAAAGTAAAGAATTGTCGAGGAAAAATGAAGATTCCTATGGATGAAAATAAATATGATCTCAAGAATCCATTTACAGTCATTTGCTATAAATGTAGGGGACCCGGGCATTACCCATGTAAATTCCCTATTCTATAGGATAACCTCTTGGTCAAAAAAGAACCTATGTGTAAATAAATGGATGGGGAAATGTATAAAAGTATTAGTTCTCTTTGTTGATGGGATTAATTTGGAAGACTTTCCTCTTGTATGTGTAACCCTACAGTTTTTTATGGGAAAATTATATTTTAGGAAGAATTATCTTTCCTATTATTGATATAGTTATAAATAACCATTTGGGTTTATATGATCCTTGAATTTGAGGTATTACAAGTTATTAAATTTTTGGATGAAAATGTGGGGTATGAGAAAACATTTATGGTGAAACTATGTTATAGATATTTTGAGAAATTTATCTCATTTTGGGAATGTTATAAAATATATATTTTGGAAAATGACAACATGTAGACCGTGTGATAAGCCGTCACGTTTGAAAAATCAGTGGGAATCCAACCCACAACCAGAGTTTAATTGGATTTATCACCTACCACTAGACTACATGAAGTCCCTAGTTAGTCTGACTAATTCTTTTTAGTTAAATGATTTTATTGATCAATATTAAGTTTATTTGGGAGCATATGTCTTATCTAATGGATATCATTAGTATAGGAAAATGATTTGGTGATTAAGTGATAAATGTTATTTTGGAAGACGTTCACTCTGTTGAGAACACTATATACCTAAGGAAAATAAAATACTATGGGATTTAATTTGAGGTGTAATGGTGGATTTTTATCTATGTTTTTATTGTAGATTTATAAAGATTTGGGTTATTTATGTAAATGATTAACCAATCATAGAGAATTTATGATTAGGTTAATTACTTTCAAGTATGTGACTTTAAGAGTAGTCGATGTTATTTGGAGATATAATTTAACGTGAGAGACTATGTAATCAAATTATTCTAAGTTTTTGGTGTCAATATTATATTGGATTGTATTGAAGTATTTTAAGTAAAATTGTTTATTTAATGGTATTTATTGAACATTGGGTATTTTTGGTTTAATTTTAGAAATTAAGATTAGTATTTCTTTCTTTAAAGGATAATCCTTTTTGGGGATCATCTGATCTTATACTAACCATTTTGGTTTTTGTTAATCTCTAAAGGCAAGGTAAATATATAGTTTATGTTTTGTGGATCATGTGATTCTCTAGAAGTTGATTCTAGCACTTCAACTATGACCAAGTCATCTTCAATACTCATCGTTTGAAAAAAAAAGATGAGTTATTGGTAGAAATTTGATCAAAGATGAAACTATACTTAAAAAGGTAAGTATATCTCTTTATGATTTTATTCAATCTCATAAATAAATTTCTCAACTTTATGAAATGGAACATAAAACAAAAAAAACATTGTCTGTTTACTTTTCCAATTGGGAAACTAATAACCGTTTATCCCATCACAAGTTTGTGGTTTTTTTGTTGTTAACTTTCTCTTAATCATGTTTTCTATCAATCTCCATCAGAACTTGACACTTAGTTTATCTTCCATATCCATGTTTTCCTACATGGAATCCTAGTATGGGTTATCTTGGGTGACCTTTGCACTTCTCTTTATTTCTTTTAAAGTGATAGTTTTATTGACACTTTTTATGATGTGGGACTTTCAATTAATTTCCCAAGCCCAATTTTAAAATTTTGAGGACACAATTTACAAAATTTGGGAATAATGTAACACCCCAAGATTTCATAGTAAGTTATTTTCTTTAAAGTAATTCAATAGCTTTCGTTATACGCAACACCGAGTTTGAGCGCACCACAACTTACCAAACTAGCCGTTCAAAAAGCTGTTATGAATATTATTAACTGAATTTTGAATTTTATATACTCCATATACTTTTAGAATCCATATTATTTGTTTCTTAGACATATTATAAGAACAAATTCATTTTTTCAGATAAAATAAGTATTTTTCAAAAAATTAAATTTTACCACCTTTTAATGGTAAACCCTTTTTAAAACCAATATTTGAAACTTTTATGTATTCAATTTAATGAAATTAAATTCTCCTATAATATTGAGACATAAAAATTTACTTTGGATAAATTTTTGGTACTTTTCAAAAAACATTCATATTTTGAGGAATACTAAAAAATACTAAATTTTAATTAAAAACAACTCTTTTAATCAAAATAATTTATAGTGTTAAATTATTCATTTAAATAGTTTGGAAGTATAATTATATTATATTTTTATCATTTAATAAAATTTAGGTTATTATAAGTAATTTCCCATTTAAATTTGACATAAACACATGTCAATATTTTGATGGTTTTCGCTTTTTGAAAACTCGCTTTTTGGTTTTGACAACGTGAATTAAATTTAAATTAATTAATGCAACTTCTATGTTTTGAATTTGGTAAAATAGAATTCATTTTTTAATTCATATTATCAAAATTAGATGAAGGTAAATTTTTGGTATTTTTCTGATAACATTCAATTTTTGATAAATAGTGAAAAACACTACGTTATAGTTTAAAACCAACTATTTATTTAAATAATTATTTATTTTATTTAAATTTATTTTAAGTCAAAATAGATATATAATTTCTATATATATTCTATTTAATTCATTGGAGTCATTTTATAATAGAATTATATGTATAAAATTTTATTGGACTTTTTACCGTCTTTTACCCACCTTCTAGGAGCATTTACAAATTTTCATAAAACTTAATTTTACCACTTCTCTTCATTAAATTTCAAAAATTCGAGAAACACAGTTGACATCAGAAAGTAAAATTTGGTTCAATAAGATGAAAACAATTTTTGGTGAATAGTAACTTTTTACTTTTATTTACCACGGTTAAAAGTAAATAGGGTAATTAAGGGTAAAAATGATATTATAATTACCCTAACACATGTCCAAATTCTATTGGATAAGTCTAATTAAACCAAAAAAACCTTAGTAATAAAATATGATCCTTTTGGTCCACTTGGATTAGATTAAGACATTTATTATTGTTTTATTTAAAGAAGAGTTAAAAGTGTTAAATTCAAAGTTTAATAACTAAATAATTTTTAATATAGGGTTATACATAATATAAATTCGACTATAAATATTCATTGGAAATATAAAATGATTTCCTACATAATGGTATTTTATTTATAATTTTTAGAGATTAAATAATTAAATTTATTTATGACACAATGATGATGCAGTAATTACCTTATTAGTGAAAGATTAAAATAATTGATATTATAAATATCCAAATAAATATAATTTGAGACTTGATGAATTACACTAATTTTCTATGTTAATACGACATTTTAGGTTTGATTAAAAAAATTTAAGTAATCATGGTGTTGTGATTTTTACAAAAACCAAATACTAAATAGTGTCAAAATTGACATAATTGAGTTTTTAAAATGAATACTATATTATTAATTGATATAATATTCCTAAAAATATAAAGTTCTGCCAAAGGACTTAGATAAGGTTATATATATTAATAATAAACCACTTGGGGTTCTCTTGTCTTGTTATAGTAAGTTTATTAACCATATAATATAAAAATACAAAGAGAAAAGGTAAATGTCAAACTATTTAACTAAGAGTTAAATCTAAATGATAAGGTTAATATGGTGACCTAGACCTATCTAAAACCTATTGGTTGAGATTTTTTCAACCCATACCCACCTTATCCTAAAAATAAATCATTTTGGAGCCATTATAAACCGAAAATCATTTTATTATAAAATAATATTTCAAGCTTTTCCTAAAGTGACCCTCACCTCTTTTATAAAAGGGTACTTCCTGTTCTCTTAATTACACACATCCAAAGCCATTTGTCTCGGCCAACACCTATCCAAATATCCTCCCAACTTTCCTCCCTTCATCCTAGATGTATTACTTTGGTCAGAAAGCCATCCAAAGATCCCATTTGATCAAATCAAAAGGAAGAACAAGAATAAGAGGTAAATATTTCATCACCACTTTCAAGTTTTTTTCTTCTTCTGGTTCCTATTTCTTTGTTTATTACATTATAAAATAATAACTCCAGTATCATATATATAATGTGATGTTATTATAAAAGTTTTATAACCATATTTATTATTCTATCCATCGTATTAATGACAATGTCACCATACGTGTGTACGTACGGCTTACCGTCTCCACATTGTGGTGTAGTTTGTTATTCAAACACTTCATTATTTAGATGGGTATAACAATGAGTATAACTTATTTAAATAATAAATATAAAATTATAATGATTCTTTATATATGATATACCATCCAATTAAAAATGATTTCACCATTAATATAATGATATTGTTGCTCGTGTGTACGTACGGATTACCGTCTTCACGAAGGCGATGAGATTCATTCCCCATCGTAATAATTAAAGAATAATTTTCATTTTATGATTAAAAATAATTTTTAAAAACTTAATATCATTTTGGATATTAATAAAATACATTCTATCCATAACAAACATGGCTTACATAATCGATCATATAAACAAAAACGGATCAGTTAACACCCGAAACGATGATACTACTAAAATATTATTAAAAAATCAACATTAGAAGATCATATATGATATCATATTATGTATATAGTTCTTTTATAATTTAATAACAATGATTTAACTATTATTTAGGTGGTTAACGTACCCACGACCAAGGAAAAGTACAAGGTAAGGGGTTTTCATCTCACTTTTTATTCCCCTGAGATTAATGTTATATTAGCCACTATTTCATTTTGTGTGGTGTATGTACTACCCATGAATTTATTATTGGTATAATATACTTTAAGTTATTTGTATTTACATCTTCATTTTATGATCCTTATTTCATGGGGTGTATGTTTTGTAATTTACCAAATCGGTAAGGGAATTTCAAATTTCAATTTCTACTCATTGGGTTATACGCATAGTTCATTGATTACTTTACTCCAAGATTATATGTAAAATCTCTATTTATTTACTTATGTAGTAATTTACACTCCCCTTTGTGTGGATATAATTTTTATACAGATAATAACTCCATTGATAAATTCTCAAGTCATCAATATGAACTTGATAAGAGTAATATTAACTGAATTTCCATTCATTGAGTTAAACATCCAAGTCATTGGTGTTGTTTTTACAAGAATATGTTTGAATGACCTCTGAGTGATTTACACTGAATATCCAATCATATTGAGTGTATTTATTTTTTTCACACATAATTATGTCATTTATTTATCCTTAACCTAAGGATACAGTCTTTATAAGGCAATTCATCTCAACTTACATTCCATTGAGACTTATTTGTTATTATGCGCTAACACACATTTATTTTGTGTATATACTGTACTTTGACATATTATATCATGAGTCAATTTATTCTCATGAAATTATAAAGTTTTCATTACCTCAATTATTTTAATTCAAGCATCTCTCATTTGGTTTGTAACTCTAACTAAAATATCATTTTAAATGTTTTAAAAATTTATTCTTCTAAATCATTCTCATTAATCTCCATGTTTTAAAAATGGTTTTAAGGATTTATTTATATAGACATGAATGTTTTAAGAATAAAAATTCATTTTAAAAGTTTCAATGTGGTATGGGACTCTTTGATTCAAAAATCTTTTTTCAATGACGTCTTTGATAAATAGTGTGGCATTTAAATGTTTTCAAGAAAAAGGGGATATTGCTCTCAAATAGTTTTAATGACTATTTTCATCTTTTTCAACATCCTTCAATGTATTTTATTCTTGATTGAGGTTTTTTTATAATAATACAATCATCCATATTGTATTTAATGAGTTATGTTTGACTGTGGATGTGCTATTTTTATGCCATTCATGGTTTGTGGGTAAAATATTGACATTTTTTATGATAGTTTTAATATGAATGTTTAGATTATGTTTAACTCTTTATTAATAGGAATGAATTGGACTTAATAAGTGATGGTTGGAGTCTACTATAGGTCCTCGATGCATCGGTAGGTCTCATGAGACAAACTAGTGTCTTTCCACAGGGCCTTGACAAAATCTTATTTTCAATCTTGGAACAAGACCTTGACTATATGGTTATGAAGTTTTGTGTTATACATTCCATCATTATGAAATTGTATATTGATATTACATGAGATTATTCGACTATTAGAATATCCATGTGAATAAGTAAATGGCAATATTTGATTTATCTTTTCCATATTATGCAGATGTTTATGTTTAAAAGGCTTGTGTGACAGAATTATACATTGCCTTAAATGTTAATTCTTATTTATGATAGTTTCCACTATATTGTCATCCTTACTGAGTATTTGAGCACACCCCTTTCTTATGTTTTATTTTTTACAGGATTCAAAGAATTATATTATGATTAACTTGCAATAATAATCTAAGGGATATAAGAGTGTTCAAATGGGACATAATGTTGTTTTTTTAATTTCATGATGGAATGTAAAACTTATGTATTTATCTAGTACTTACAAGGATACTAAACTGATCGGTCTTTCGGGATATGATTCCTTCTATAATGCCAATGTTATGTAATAATGCATTGATTCTGGGTAACTGGTTTCATGGAATTACAGTTGGTATCAGAGGAAGTTTAGTACAAACCTTGGAAGCTATATTTAGAAAAACTCTGATTAGATAATAGTACCCTAAGATATACTTTGAGGATTAGTATATAAGAACATCCAAAAATTTTGGTATTGTAAATATTATGTGGGTTTTCCAGGAAATACATCCCTATTTGGATACGATCAGGTAGAGACGGCTCTGGCACAGATGTTCCTAGGAATAAAAACTATGTCAAGAAGTTTTAGGCTTGAATCGGGGTATCCTGGTATACGACATCAGGCCTTGATGCACTCGTCATTACAACACCCCCATGGGATATGATTAGGATATTTCACATTTTCATTACAAACCAATTTGATGGATTCTAATATAAGATGAGAATAAATAAAATTAGTTAATCCAAAGGTTTTTTATATTTAAAATAAGGTATTGTGATATTCTCTAATTGATTTTATAACTCACACTATGCTTTCTTGTGTTAGTCAATGGCTGGATTCCAAGGAAATCATTGTAACGTTGAACATGATGTAAAATATGAGAACGGTGGTGGAAATGAGGAACGAAATGGAATTTTGACAAGTGTAAAATATATCATGTTCATGTTGAATCAGTTTCCCAAAAATATGATCAACAACATATATATTAACCAACTCCTGGACTCAAAAAAGAAGAGAAAGGTGGGGAATGATAAGAGCTCCAGTAGTAGAGACCATGGAGAAAAGAAATCTCAATTTCCATCATGTAAGAAATGTGGAAGGAGACACCTAGGAAAGTGCCTCAATGAAAAAAATGCTTAATGTGTGGGGAAGAATGACATAATGTAAGGAATTGCCGGGGAAAAATGAAGAGTACTAAGGAAGAAAATAAAAATGATCCCAAGAATCTATTTACAGTCATTTTACAAAAATTTAGAGGACCCAGGCATTACCCAAGTGATTTTTCTATTCTATAGGATAACCACTTTGTCAAGGAAGAACTTATGTGGAAATAAATGGATGGATAAATGTTTAAGGTATTAGTGATCTTTTTTGATGGGATTACTTTGGAATACTTTCCTCTTGTATGTGTAACCCTTTACCTTTTTATGTGAAAATGTTATTTTATGAATAATTATCTTCTCTATTGTTGATATAGTTATAAATAACCATTTGGGTTTATATGATCCCTCAATTTGATGCAATTACATGTTATTAAATTTAGAGATGAAAATGAGATGTATAAGATAACATTTGTGGTGAAATTATAATATGGTTATTTTGAGAAATTTATCTCATTTTGGGAATGTTATAAAATATTGTTTTTGAAATAGGACAACATGCAGACCATGTGACAACCTGTCGCGTCGGAAAAAGCTACAGGAATACAACCCACAACCATAGTGCGATTGGGATTTATATCCTACCAGTGGACTACGTGAAGTCCCCGGTTAGTGTGAGTAATTATTTTTAGTTAATTCATTTTATTGGTCAATAATAATTTGATTTGGGATCTTATGTCTTATAAAATATATATCCTTAGTATAAATAAATGATTTGGTGATTAAGTGATAAATGTTATTTTGGAAGATGTTCACTCTTTTTGGAACCCTATATGCCCAAGGAAAATAGAATACTAAGAGATTTAATTTGAGGAGTAATGGTGGATTTTTATCTATGTTTTTATTTTGGATTTATAGAGATTTGTGTTATTTATGGAAATGATTAACCACTCATAGAGAATATGTGATTAGGTTAATTACTTTTATGTATGTGACTTTAAGAGCAGTCGATGTTATTTAGAGATACAATTTTACATGGAAGAATATGTAATAAAATACTTCTAAGTTTTGGGTTTCAATATTAGTTTGGATTATATTGAAGGATTCTAAGGACAATTGTTTATTGAATGGTATTTATTGACCATTGGGTATTTTGGTTTAATTTTTAGTAATTAAGATTAGTATTTATTTATTTAAAGGATTATACTTTTTTTGGATCATCTGATCTTATACTAACCATTTTGTTTTTGGTTAATCTCTAAAGAAAAGGTAAATATATAGTTTATCCTTTGTGGATCATGTGATTCTCTAGATGTTGATTCTAGCACTTCAGTTGTGATCAAGTCATCTTGAATAATCATCATCTGAAAAAAAAAAGAGTTTCTAGTAGGAATTTATTAAAGGATGAAACTCTACTTAAAAAGTAAGTATATCTCCTTGTGTTTTTATACGATCTCATAAATAAATTCCTCGGCATTATTAAATGGAACTTAAAACAAAAAAACATTGTCTGTTTACTTTTCCTACTTGGAAATTAATGACCATTTATCACATCACAAGTTTGTGGTTTTATTATTGTTAACTTTCTCCTGATCATATTTTATATCACTCTCTATCAAAACATGACACTTAGTTTATCTTTCATATCAATGTTTTCTTATATGGAATCCTAGTATGGGTTATCTCGGGTGACCTTTGTACTTATCTTTCTTTCTTTCAAAGTGATAGTTTTATTGACTATTTTTCTGATGTGGGACTTTAAATGAAGATCCAAAGCCCAATTTTAAAATTGAGAGGATTAAATTACCAAAAGGGGAAAATAATGTAACACCTCAAGATTTCATAGTAAGTTATTTTCTTAAAAGTAATTGAATAGCTTGTGCTATAAGCAACACTGAGTTCGAGCGCACCGCGACTTACCAAACTATTCATTCAAAAATCAGTTATAAAAATTATTAAATAATTTTGAATTTTATATACTCAATATAATTTTAGAAACAATATTATGTGTTTCTTAGACATAATATAAGAACAAATTCATTTTTTCAGAAAAAAAAAAAGAAGTATTTTTCAAAAAATGAAATTTTACCACCTTTTAATGGAAATATTCAAATAATTGATATTATAAATATCCAAATAAATGTAATTTGAGATTTTTGATAAATTAAACTAATTTTATAGGTTAATTTAACATGTTAGGGTTTATTAAATAACTTTTTATCGAAGTAATCATGCTGTTATGATTTTCCCAAAAACTAAATACTAAATAGTGTCAAAATTGACATAATTCAGTTTTTAAAACAAATACTATATTATTAATTGATATAATATTCCTAAAAATATAATTTTCCACCAAAGGACTTATATAAGGTTATATATATTAATAATTAACCTCTTGGGGTTCTCTTGTCTTGTTATAGTAATTTTATTAACCATATAGTATATAAATATAAAGAGACATGGTAAATGTCAAACTATTTAACTAAGATTTAAATCTAAATGATATGGTTAATATGGTGGCCTAAACCTGTCTAAAACATATTGGTTGAGAGTTTTTCGAACCATAATCACCTTATCTTTGAAATAAATCATTTTGGTGCCATTAGATACCGAAAATTATTTTATTATAAAATAATATTTTAAGCTTTTCCTAAAGTGACCCTCACCTCTCATTTAAAAGGGTACTTACCATTCTATTAATTTCACACCTCCAAATCCATTTAGCTCAGCCAAAACCAATCCAAATATCCTTCCAACTTTCCTTCCTTCATCCTAGAGGTCTTAATTTGGTCATAAAGCCTACCTAATGAGCCCTTTTGATCAAATCAAATGGAAGAACCTAAAGAAGAGATAAATATTTCATCACCTATTTCAAGTTCTTTTCTTCTTTCACTTTCTATTTCTTTGTTGTTTCCATTATAAAATAATAACTCCAGTATAATATATATAATGTTATGTTATTATAAAAATGTTACAACCTTATTTATTATTCTATCCATCATATGAATGACAATGTCACCATACGTTCGTATGTACGGCTTACCGTCTCCACGTCGTGGTGTAATTTGTTATTCAAACACTTCATTATTTGGATGTGTATAATAATGAGTATAACTTATGTAAATAATAAATATAACATTCTAATTATTCTTTATATATGATATACCATCCAATTACTTACTATTTCACCATCATTATAAAGATATTGTCACTCGTGTGTACATACGGATTACCATCTCCACGAACGCGATGAGATTCATTCCCCATCGTAATCAGTCAAGAATAATTTTCTTTTTATGATTAAAAATAAGTTTTAAAAACTTAATATAATTCTGTATATGAATAAAATATTTCCAATACATAACAAACATGGCTTATGTAACCGATCACATAAAGGAAAACGGATCAGTTAACACCCGAAATGATGATACTACTAAAATATTATTTACACAGCAATATCAGAATATCATATATGATATCATATTTATGTATATAAATCTTCTATAATTTAATAAAAAATATTTAACTATTATTTATGAGGTTAACATACCCTCTACCATGGAAAAGTACAAGCTAAGGGGTTTTCATCTCACTTTTTATTCCTGTGAGATTAATGCTATATTGGCCAATATTTCCTTTTGTGTGGTGTATGTACTACCCATGATTGTATTAATGGTGTAATATAATTTAATTTATGTGTATTTAAATCTTCATTGTATGATTCTTCTTTCATGGGGTGTATGTTTCATAAGTTACCAAATCGATAAGGTAATTTCAAATTTCAATTTCCACTCATTGAGCTTTACACATACTTCATTCATTACTTTACTCCAAGATTATCTGTGAAATCCCTATTTATTTACTTAGTTAGTAATTTATAATCCCCTTTATATGGATATAATTTTAATACACATAATAACTCCATTGATAAATTCTCAAGTCATCAATATGTACTTGATAAGAGTAATATTAACTCAATTTCCCTTAATTGAGTCAAACATCTGGCATTTCGGTTTTGTTGGGGATTTTTTGTTTGTGTTAGGATTTATCTTTCTTTTGAAGGTTAAATACACCAGTTCTTGCTCATTGTCTTTCTATGGGAGTCTTTCTACTCCCCCCCCCCCCTCTCTGGCCTCTGGTACCCGTACCCCCTTCCAATTTGGCCGTGTGTGATGGTCCATAGGAGGTTTTGGCTATTTGGTGCGTTGTGGTGGTGGGTTCCTGGTGGTTCAAGCAAGGATATTCTGATTTTTTGGAGATTGAGTGGTGGATAATGGAAGTTAATGGTGTGTCAAGGTGTTTAGATTGGTCCATTCGACGATGTTACTAAGTATGGTGATTTTTAGGGATGTTTTCAACTTATGCGGTTGTTTGGACTGTGTCGATGGTGTCAATGGTGTCTGTTTCAAGCGGTGGACATCGGAGAGTGGATGACGGAGACGAGCATATGAGGTTGACGTGATGAAGTGTTGGTGGGGTCGGTGATTTTCAGGGGATATCATAATGGCGGTGTGGTTTCTTGGGTGGTACAATTCCTTGGTTGACACGGGATTTGCAGGATTTTCTGTGCAGAAGGTATCTTTTAATTTTTGAAATAAGGTGCAGTTGGTGGTCTTAGCACGGGGGAAGGTTTTATGTTATTTTGAAATTGGAATATTTAATTTTAATGTGTGTTTGTGAGGATGGGTCTTGCTGCTGGAGAAATTTATGTAGGTTCCCACTTACCCTCAAAGTGGTTTCCAATAAAATAAAAAATGGATTGTGGTTTCACTATTTCATATGAGTAATGCATTGGACTTAATAAGTGATGGGTAGAGCCCACTATAGATCTTCGATGCATCGATAGGTCTCATGAGACAATCTAGTGTCTTGGAACAAGGCCTTGACAAAATCTTATTTGTAGTCTTGGCACAAGGCCTTTAATTTGTGGTTATGAAGTCTGGCAGTATGCATTCCATCATTATGAAATTGCCTATTGATATTACATGAGATTATTCGACTAAAATAATATTCATGTTAAAAATTAAATGTCATTATAAGATTTATCTATGCCATATTATGCTGAAGTTTAAGTTTAAAAGTCTTGTATTCTAGTATTATACATTGCCTTAAATGTTTGTTTTTATTTATGATAGTTTTTGCTATATTGTTATCATTACCGATCATTTGAGCTCACCCCTTTCTTATGTTTTGTTTTTACCAAGATGGAAATAAGTATAGTATGATTAACCTGCATGAAGATACTAAGGTATATAATAGTGTTCAATGGTGACACAATGTTTTTTTATTTAATGATGTAATGTAAAACATATGTATGTATCTAGTACTTCCAAGGATACTAAAATGATCAGTCTTTCAGGACATGATTCCTTGTATCATGACAATGTTATGTAATAATGCACTGATTCTGGGTAATTGGGGTCGGGGGGTTACATGTTATGGTTACATGATCATAATCCAATCTTAAAATACCACTAAACACATTTTAATTAATCAAATAAATCATTATATGAGACAAAAGATAATGATTTTCAATGGTCACTTGATTTAACATGAAATAATCCCCTCATAATTGTAGACTCCCATTACATTTTTTAGAAAAAATAATAAAATCATTCCAAGTAGACTTTATAAGCATAATAAAACCCTTATACACAAGATAAATAATTAATTCATTAACTCTTTTGTGGACATAAGATAAGATGTAATTGAAATTATTTTTTTCTAAGAAATAATTCACTTGATAAATCAACCTCTCATTTATGATAAAATCTAAAACATTATTTAGGTTATATACCAGTAAAGAGACCTACCATGGGAGTTAATTCTATATGATTATCAACTTCAATATCTTTAATAATCAAACTCACCATCTAAGAAGTGATAATTTCAATCTACCCCTTATTAGATCCAACTCAACCTTCTTGGAATTCCAACTCTCCAGTAAGAGTATATTGAGTACTAGATGGGGAGGAAAAAGATATCTACCCTTAATAGTAAAATAAATAGTCTCTAAACTGGGGTTAACCAGCTCATACCCAAGATAACATAGAATATTTTCATATCAAGGGTGGAAAAATTACAAATATTAATGAATGTTCCCACATTAATATCACATGATAAACATTTCTTACTCCTTTCTAGTGACTTTCCCAAATTGGTATGAATATTAATTAGGATAAAATATACTTATTCCCTTAATACTATATGATATAATAACTTCAAAGAGTTAAAGTAATGATAAACCCTTTTATTAAATAAATCACAAGTGAGAGTAGATGATACTAAAATAGTACCTCTCAAAGTTGAAGGACCAACCCCAACATCAGTTGAAGACTACTAAACTACAAAGACCCTACCATTATCATCATGATTCCCTTGAATATAAAATTTATAACTAGAATAAGGTTTTATTTATCTATAACTCTACTAAATCTAAATCTTTCCACAAACATATCTATCTATAGAAGTATTATTTCCCATGAAAACTAGTCCATCGAACTGAACATGAGACTTTGGAGCCTTCTAGGGTCATTGGACAACTCTATTTGAAGGAGTAGCTTAACAAAACCTCAAAAGGTGTATGTTCTAATCACATAGGTGATACTTAATTTCCTCATAGGGATATCTTGGAATAGTGATTCTAGGTCCTAGTATATGTAAAGATTTACTAGAGGGGGTGAATAGTCTTTTTAAAATATAATTAATTTAATTTAATTATTAGAGTTATTAATAATGTTAATTGTGAAAAATAAGATAAAATAAAGAACAAAAAATGTTTTTATAGTATTTTGGATCACTATGACCCTAGACTACTCTTCAATCTTCTTTACATGGTGAGAATACTAGTATTCTATAATTAATCACTTTTATAGGGAGTGATAACACAATTATAGATAGACATATCTTTTTCTCACATAGTAGTATAAGCCTTACTCACTTTTTATAAGAGTCATAACCCACCTGAATTTTTTCTGGGAGTCATAACCAAAACATAATTTTTTATAGTTGGAATAACTTATTTGATATCTTTTAGATGGTAAAATATTAAACCAACTCAATAAAAACAAATAGAAAAAAAGAATAAATACAATTATAAACAACTAGACAGAATTTAGAAAATTAGTGGACCAGATGATGTTGAATATTGATGAAACTCAATATTTTTGATCACTTTAATATTGTATTTGTAACACCCCAAGCTTCTACGGTACGCTTCTCTTTGAATAATGCAATAGCTTGTGTTGTACGCAACATCGAGTTCTAACACACCACAACCAATCAAACTAGCCATTATGAATAGTAATACCCACTTTTTTAAATTTATAAATTTTATTTTTCAAAATGGACTTCATTTTTTGATTCGGAATATCGAAATTATCCTCGGGTGAAATTTTGGTATTTTTCTGAAAAACTTCATTTTTTGATGAATAGTGAAACCACGAAGTGGTAGTTAAAAAAAATGATTTTTTCATAAAACTTAATTTTACTGCTACTGTGAGTGGAATTTCGAAAATACGAGAGACACGTTTAATATAAAGGAGTAAAATGTGGTTCAATGAGATGAAAATAATTTTTTTTTGAATAGTAACTTTTTACTTTTATTTACCACGGTTACAAGTAAATAGGATAATTAAGGGTAAAATGATATTAATATTACCCTGAAACATTTTCTAATTCTATTGGATAATATTAGTTCGACCAAAAACAACCTTAGGAATAAAATATGAACCTATTTGGTCTACTTGTATTAGATTAGGACATTTATTATTATTTAATTCAAAGAAGAGTTAAAAGAGGTAAAATCAATGTTTTACAACTAAATAATTTTTAATACAGGGTTACACATAAGATAAATTAGATTATAAATATTCATTATAAAGCTAAAAGTATTTCCTACATAATGATATTTTATTTATAATTTTTAGACATTAAATAAATTAATTTATTTATGACACAAAGATGATGCAGTAATTACCATAATAGTGAAAAATTCAAATAATTGATATTATAAATACCCAAATAAATATAATTTGATACTTTTTATGAATTACACTAATTTTATAGGTTAATATTACATGTTAGGATTTATTTAATTAACTTTTTCGAAGTAATAATTCTGTTATGATTTTCACCAAAATCAATTTTCCAAATAGTGTCAAAATTGACATAAAAGACTTTTTAAAACAAATAATATATTATTAATTGATATTCAATTCCTAAAAATATAATTTTCGGCCAAGAGACTTATATAATGATATTTTTATCATTAATGGACCACTTGGCGGTCGCTTGGAGGTATATAGTAAGTTTATTAACTATATAATATAAAAATACAATGTGACATGGTAAGTGTCAAACTAATTAACTAAGAGTTAAAACTAAAATATAAGGTTAATATAATGACCCAAACCTGTCTAAATTCTATTGATTGAGTGGTTTTCGACCCATACCCACCTTAAGCTTTAAATAATCCACTTTTGATCCATTAGAAACTGAATATGAATTTATTATAAAATAATATTTCTAGCTTTTCCAAAGGTGCCCCTCACCCCTCTTATAAAAGGGCACTCCCCCTTCTCACTAATTCACACATTAAAAGCCTTTTGGATCGGCCAACACCTGCCCAAATACTATCTCAAATTCACTCACTTTAACCTAGAGGCCTTATTTTGATCAGAAATCCAACCTATGGAGCCCTTTTGATCAAATCAAAAGGAAGAACCTGAAGAAGAGGTAATGTTTTCACCACCCTCTTTCAAGTTCCTTTCGTCTTCAACTTCTTCTTTCTTTGTTATTCCCATTCTAAAATAATAAATCCAGTATCTTATATATACTGTGATTTTATTATAAATATGTTACAACCATATTCAGTATTCTATGCATCCTTTGAATGACATGTCACCATAGGTGCGTACGTACGGCTTACCGTCTCCACGTCGTGGTGTAATTGTTACTCAATAAATAATTATTTTTATGGGTATAATAATGATGTGTAATTCATGTAAATAATAAATATAACATTATAATGATTCTTTATATATGATATACCATCCAATTATATATTAATTTAATATCAAAAGAATGATATTGTCCCTCGTGCATACGTACGGACTACCGTCTCCACGAATGCGAGGTGATTCATTCTCCATCGTATCCTACCTCAAGTATAATTCTCATTTGATAATTAAAAATAATGTTTAAGGACTTGATATAATTCTGTATATGAATAAGATACAACCTATCCATAACAAACATGGATTATGTAACAAAACATATAAAAGAAAATGAGTAAGTTAACACCCGAAACAATGATAATACTAAGATATTATTAACAAAGCAATGTTAAAAGATCATATATGATATCATATTAATTTATATGATTCTTTTATAATTTAATAACAATTATTTCACCATTTTAAAGGAGGTTAACCTACCCTCAACCAAGGAAAAGTACAAGGTAAGGGTTTATTTTTCAATCTCTTCATTATCTGAGGTTGTTTATACGTAATAATCTACTGGGATTTCTTTATCATACACATCCATGTTTCTTAAAAATGTATTTCAAAGAATTTTTAATATTTAAATGAATATGGGTTAAAGTCATTTATACCCTTGTTTTACTTTTTATGAGAGGTTTATAAAGGAATCTTTCCTTCGTTTTCCAAACAAGGTGCTTTTTAACCTTTTCGATAGAATTAAGGTAATAATGTTTTTTTTAACTTATACGGCGGGTGCGGCTATTTTCCACCGTTATAAAATTTTCAAAGCTTCCCTTAAAAGATTATAAGAAAATTTAGAAAGTAAATGTTTTATTTTATAATTATGTGAATCTTAAATGATTTCCAAATAGGAAGATATATTTCTCTAAAAAGAGTTTTGATTTCATCTATGTCAACATTCTTTGATGGATTTTAATTTTATTTGGAGTTGATTTATTATGATAAAAAACTTCCAAATTGTATTTATGGTTTTGTGATATGTTTGACTGTGGATGTGTTATTTTTATACCATTCATGGTTTATGAAGAGAGTATTGACATTTCGTATGCTAGTTTTAATATGAATGTTTATGTTATGTTTAAAACTGTTCATATGAGGAATGCATTAGACTTAATAAGTGACGGGTGGAGCCCACTATAGCTCCTCGGTGCATCGGTAGGTCTCATGAGACAAACTAGTGTCTTGGTACAAGGCCTTGACAAAATCTTATTTTTAGTCTTCGCACGAGGCCTTGGCTATGTGGTTATGATACTCTGGCATTATGAATTCCATCATTATGAAAGTGGTTATTGATATTGCATGTGATTATTCGATTAGTAGAATATCTATGTGAATTAGTAAATGGAATTATTTCATTTTATTTTTGATATACTATGTTTAAGTTCAAGTTTAAAAGGATTCTGTTTTACTTATACATTACCTTAAATGTTTATTCTTATTTATGAAAGTTTCCGCTATATTGTTATCCTTGTTGGGAATTTGATCTCACCCATTTTCTATGTTTTATTTTTTCCTAGGATGTGAAGAAGTAACTTGTGAATGACCTGCAGGGATAGTATGAGGGAATAAGAGTGTGGACTATGGAGACTATATTTTTGTAGTTTTAATTTTATGATGTAATGTAAACTTTATTAATGTATCTATTTATTCCAATGCTACTAAACTAATCGGTCTTTCAAGACTTGATCTTTGTTGTGATCAGGCCAATGTTCTGTAATAATGCACCGAATCTGGGTATCTAGGGTCGGGGCATTACAAGATTATCAAAAATAAGTCCTTTATGATCATGGTAATGGAACAATAGTTTCATTAAATACTTAGTACATATCAATGATCATAATAATTTTGTATTATTCAATTTTTATGACTATATCAATCATTTTCATTGATTTACTTGAATAAAATTTATACAGTTTATTTACCACATTCATTTATTGTCATTCCAATGGATACTTGCGATTCATTTATTCCAATAACTTTTATATTTTGAATGAATATCTGAAACACTAATCACAAAATTCCACATTAGAAAATAATTGAATATAGAATATTACAGTTACCTATAATTTTAAATAAATCCCTCATACTTAGAGAATCATGGAACCCTTTTATTCCTACATGGAATATTTTTAAAAGTCTTTAACAAAGTTACTTAATATTAATGAGAGTTTTTCAATTAATTAATATAATTAGAAATGATTTTATAAACTATCAGTAATTTTATATTTCAAAATTTATGAAAAAGATAGCATAAAATAATAATTAAGAAAATTTTTATTTCCACAATAATTTCAAAAATATTTTCTTCATCAAATAATTTTTATGTAGTTTTTATAAAATATAAATATTTTAAAAAAACCATTGAATATTTGAATTAGGTTTAATAAACTTGATTTTTATTTATATATAAAAATAATGCTAAAACAGAGTGTTTCATAAAATATATTTTTTCTCAAAAATCAAAAAAGAAATATACTAACCAACAAATGTACTAAAGATGTGATCTTAGTCTTATTGTAATATACTGAACATGTCATCACACAAAGTTGGTATATGGATCATGAAAAATTCTAAAAAATTAAATTTATATGGTAAATTAAAATAGATTTCAATCACTTGAAAAATATTTATAATAACTTTAAAATGATTTATGGTGACTTTAAAATACTTTGTGGTGAAATTTAAAATACATGAACAGTCACTTCTAAAATAAATCTTCATGATCACTTGAAGTCGGTGAACTATAGGTGGTATAATTCACTTGATGGATTTATCCAAAATCCTTTATGTTAACTAGTATATTAAATTCATGGTAGGTTCATTGAAGGATTCACAATAATTAGGTAACTCATGTAGTAAGTGTCTTTCTTGTGGTAATTTCCAATAACTAATCATGGTAGCTTGGTATTTAATCTATTTGGTAGGTTGAAAATTTCCACTTGTGTTAGCTAACTCATGGTAATTAGATATTCCCATAACGTTAAGTTCAAAATTGTTATCTATAGTAGGTCACAGCTTCTGATTACATAAGAATTAGAATTCATAGTGGGTAGCACAGGCTCATGGTAGCTTAATAAACCAATTCACGGTAGGTAGAACATTTTCCATGGTAGGATCCAAAGAGCCTTCATGATAAATTTAAGAAGGATTTTCCATGGTGTTGGTGTTGTGCTGAAGTGATGTTACAGATACCTGAAGTCATTGTTGTTGATACTAAAATAGAGGTTGAAGTTGGTCAAGTGTAGTGTCAAAGAGCCAAATTTGTGGAATTTTTCTGAAGTAGTGTCGATTTATGGATATTTTTGCATGATAAACAAGACAGAGAAGGGTAATGGATCAGTGTCATCCTCCCTTACATTCTGGTTTCGGGTTGTATTTAATCGACGCTGAAGTGTGAAGTTTAATCTTGATCAAATAGCAGTGTTGGTGATGATTTAGATGATCTAATTATTGATTCCATAGCATCGAACTACTACTGGTGGATAAGGTTGAACCATAGATGTGGTAAAATTAGAAAAGGGTACACCGTACAAGAATGACAGAGATTTCGGAAGTGATTTGAGCCATAATGTTGTGGAGATGCACTGCTACAGGTGAAGCTCCTCACATGATGGAGGGAGCTCACTAGTGAAGCACGGTAGAAGATGAAGAATACACTACAAATATATATAATTATATATAAAATATATATATATCAACATAATATGTATATGTATATATATATTCATATATATATGTGTATTAATAAATATATTATACTTATATAAAAATAAAAAAACAAGTTAAAAATTATAATGATTTAAACGAAAAAAATATTAATATATATATTTGTATTTGTGTGTAAATTGATATCTATATATATACTTCAAAAAAATAAAAAACTTTATATTTTAAAATTATAATACTAATTAAATTAAACTATAACAAACAAAATTTAGATATTAAAAAAGTAATATTAAAATATCTAAAAAATTAACATATGAAATAATATTAAAATAAAATAATAATAAATAAATGATTTTCCACAAATATTTTAAAATAAGGGATTGTAATTTAACAAAATAATAAAACAAATAAAATCTTAAACTTTTAGTGTAAAAAATATCCCCCTTTTTTAAATTACAAATGCAAAACCATAGTTTTAATTAAAAACTCCCAAATTTTCTACCCCTTTCGTAAATTTAACAAAAATTAGAAAGAAAATTCAATTCAGCCAAGATCAATTAAAAAATACAGAGAACAACATTGTAAAAATAATAACAAGTGGGAGATAACTCCCCCAAAATTTATTTATTTCTAACAAAGATAAAAACAATAGTACAAATATTAAAATGCTAAAAAACTAGATCTCTATCATACCAAGTTTAAACATTAATTTTTTAAATCTTGCAGAATCTAATAATTTAGTATAGATATCTAGTAATTGATTTTATGATGGAATTTATTCTAAAATATTATCCCATTTATTAAAATGATCTCTTAAAAAGTAAAATCTAACACATATGTGTTTGTTCTAGGAATTTTGTAAAGGTTTTTTAGATATTTAAATAGCATAAGAATTACCACATAATATGGTCATTTTATCTAAATAAACATTAATATTAGATAGAATTTGTTTTATCCAAATAAATTGTGCATCGAAATCTGCAATAGTGATGTACTCAGCCCCAGGTGTAAAGAAATCAACTAAAAATGTTTTCTGTAACTCCATGATATTAATAATTTATGCTATAAGTGACACATAAAGAATGTGTTTTTCTTATCAAGTATGTATCCTCCAAAGTTAAGAGTCATAACAAGATAATTAATTGAAACAATTTTTATTAGAATAAAATATACTAGGTATAATAGTTCCATTAACATATTTGATTATTCTTTTAATATCCTTTAAATGAATTTATTTTGGATTAGATTAATATCTATCACATATACATACTAAGAACATAATATCATGCCTTGATGTTATTAAATACAATATGATTTATATCATACCTCGTAAAATTTTATTTTGTACTAATTTTAATTATTCAATCACATCTAGTTTAAAATTAGTTCTCATTGGGTTCCCATAATTTTACATGAATCAATATTGAATTTTTTAAACAAATATTTAGTATATCTTCTTCATTATAGAAAAGGACCGTCAATCCTTTATAAAATTTGAATACTAGGGAAAAATATTAATTCCCCCATTAGGGTCGTATCAAATTCATTTGTCAATAATTTCAAAAAATATTTAATAATTAAATCATTTGCAGATCCAAATGAAATATCATCAACATATATATTTTTACAATTAAAATATCATTATAAAATTTATTTATAAATAAGGTTGGTTCAATAATTCCTTAAATAAAATCATTTTTTAGTAACAAAAAAGTTATTCTATCATACCCAGATCTTAAATATTTATCTAGACCATATAAATCTTTAAACAATATGAAAACATGGTTTGGAAAATCATCATTTTCTAAACCAGGTGGTTGATTAATATAGACCTCTTTATAAATTACTCCATTTAAAAATGAACTTTTTGAATCCATTTGAAATAGTTTAGAATTTTGATAACTTTAAAAACTCATAGAATATAAATGGATTCTATTCTATTAACTAGTTAAAATGAATCTCTAAAATCAATGCATTCTTCTTGTAAATAAACCTGTGAAACTAATCTAGACTTATTTCTAGCCATATTACCAAAATCATCAATTTTATTTAAAAAACATTTGGTTCTAATAGTCAATTTATATTTAGGTATATCAAATACATTCTAGATTTTATTTATATCCAAATAATTAATTTCATCATGTATATCATTTATCTAGTTTCAATCATTCAAAGATTATATAATATTTACCGGTATAAAATCAGTAACAAAGGTGTAATTAGAACAAATATTCAAAACAAATTTTTGAGTGCTTACTTAAAATTCAACATTTTCAATTACATTTTGTAAATAATGATATTTGTGTGTTTTCAAATTCATAGGATCCTATTGAGAATATTTTATATCCCCTCAAATGATTCATTATCATTTTCATGTTTATCTTCATCAAAAATTAATTCTTTAAATTCTACAACATAATCAATAGAAACTATAATATATTTTTCATTATTTTAAATGAACTTTACATGTCCTAGTTCCTCCATTAAAATAGTTATATTTTTATATAATCTATAATATTTACAATTACTTTATTATCCTTTAAAAATTTTCTTCATCCCTTTCAGCATCAAAATTTTAAAGAATATCTTTAGTATTTAAAAAATAAACTCTAAAACCAAATACTTTAATATAACCAATATTAGGGTAATTTTCATTAACAATTCATACAGGGTTTCGTTTTTATTTTCTTCTAATGTAAATTTCATCTAATATATATAAAGTAGTGTTAACCTATTCATCAGAAAAATAGTTTCTAAATAAAATTTGTTAAACATGTTTCTTTCTATTTCTTGAATAGTTTTGTTTTCCTCTCTACAACACCATTTTGTTATGGTGTTCTATGAGAAAAAAAAGAATGGAAATATTTAACTTTAAAAAAATTATCAAATTATAAGCTAATAAATTCTCCTCATTTATCACTTATAATTTATGTTATTAAATTTCAATTTTAATTTTGAATTTGTTTATAGAAACCAATAAATTTATTTAGAGTTTTACTTTTATTGGATAAGAAAAGAGTCCAAGTGAATCTACTAATATCATCTAAAATTAAAAAAGCATGTCACTTATTACCTAAAATAGCAGTTATTAGGGGTCCAAATAAAGAAATATGAATTAAATATAAAAAACTAGTAGTGTTAACATTATTAACATATCTAAAATATTCTTTTAGTTTCTTACCCTATAGTCAAGAGTCACACACATTAATTTCTTTAAATTTTGGATGTTCTAGAACTTATCCATGTTATTTAAACTTGTAAAGTTGAATATGAACGTGTTCCAATATTCTATTCCAAATAATGTGGTCTATTTCTACAGCATTTAAACACTTTACACTCTACTAGGTTGGTTCTAAAAATTTGATAGCGTATATATTTTCTTTTCTATTGAAATAAAATAAAATAGAATTATCTTTATAAAAAATACATTTATTATCTTTAAACATCAAACTCATTCAATCATAAAAAATATATGATATACTAATTAAATTTTGTTTTAATCCCCTTATATACAGTAATTTATAAATTATAATTTATTTAAATATACCTAATTCTCAAAAACATCTGACCATTACTTTAGACTTATCACTAAAGATGATAATACATCCATCACATGAATTAAAAGATAAAAGGTTATATATTCCATCTTTCATGTGCCTAGAGAAACCATTATCCATATACCATGTATATTTATGACTATTTATGTAGGTTTCTTGTAAAAAAAATTAAGTAGATAATTATTTTGGTACCAAATCTATTTTGTGTCCAACTGAATTATTAATAAAACACTTGGGTACCCATAAATATTTTATACATTTACGATAAGGGAATATAGAATATATATTCTTATAAATAAACATCTTTTACTTCATAATGAATGAGTAAATCATAAATAACATTCATTTTTTTATTCCCTTTCAAATTATATATATATCATGTAACAGTTAATACATTCCCTTTACTTCCTTTAACAAAAGTATCTTTTTACATATTAAGAATTTTTATATTATAAATAAATATATTTTTGTACTTATAGAGGTTTTTTATAGCCATCATCTTATCAAATTTTTATTTTCCATGAATAAAAATAGATAGGGTTTCTTTTATCTATTTATTTCCCTTTTAATATTTTCATTTTTTTAATAACTTCCAGGTCATCACAGATTTTCATAGTTGAACGTGATCCTCTATTTTTTAGTTTCTTATTATCATGTTTAAGCTTTATATATTCCATTTCAATTTTATTTAAATCATCACAAAATAATTTAAATCTCTTTTATTGATCTTTATCAGTTTTTTGAAATAAAATATTTCATTATTAAATTCTCATCTTTGAGATTTTTAAGTTTAGAATATGTAACCCTTTTCACTTCTATATTTCTTAAATCATAAACTTTAAGTTTCTCATTTTCTTCATTAACTTATATATCTTATCTTTGCAGTTATTTGTACATTTTATCAATTATCAAAATATCAATTTGAAATTTTTTATTTTTTTAGTTAATTATTTAACATCATTTCTAGTATCAAACTCATAACATGAACTCTAATCAAAATAATATTTTACCTCATTCATAGTTGTTCCCATTAAGTAAATATTTACTAGTTATTTTCCACTCTGAAAATCATAACTACATTAGTTTGACGGTTTTTTGAAACTTCATTCATCATGATATGCACATTTTAGCTCCATCTTGTATTGCTTATCTTTCCCTTCTTGTTTCAATTTTGGATAGTCTGGTTTTATAGTTTCATTTTTACTACACTCATATCATATTATGTTTGAGAAAATTTATTTAATATATTTACAATTATTACTTCCCATTATGTAATCCTTTTTATGATCTATTTTTTGGAACATATTAAAACTTCTTTTTCTTTTAATGTACTTTTAGGATCCTTTGTAAAACTATTCTATTTCATCTTTCTCTCTTTTCTATAATTCAGAATTTAAGGAATTAGTAGTAACATTTATATTTGATTTTAATGTTAAACCTTTCCATTTTTTATGTTCATCAAAATTGTTATTCTTTATTTATTACTCTTATTGAAGAAGTGATACTATCAATTCATCCATTTAATACTTGGTGAAATTCTAACATTCTTGAATTGAAACCTTTTTTGAGTACCCTCTTTTAGGTTGGGATTAAAGTATTTTTTTCAATGATAAATACACTCTTCATAGTCTCATCAAGTGAAACCATGTTGTTTACAATCTTCTTGAATTTATATAATATCAATTTGATCCTCTCTAGATCATTCATTATAAATTCTTTAAACTCATCCTTGTGGATTCCTATCTTTGTTCTCTATAACTTATCAATTACTTGATGAGTGACTTTTAAAGTCCTCTAGATTTCAAACTCAGTTTTACAAGAAGAAATATGGCTACAAAAATTTATAATTAGAGACAAATATAAATAATCCATAACTTCATAATTTATAACACATTTTATAGTGATCCAATCCTTTTACAAATATTATTCTAGGATTTTTAACATAAACTTCCAATAATTACTAAAAAAAGTGCACGAGGCCTAGTATCTTTGGAGGACTACGTTCATAATACATCCAAGTGAGACTAAAATAAAACTTCTTTATTTTATTCTTCATAATGAACACCTAAATATTTTGGAGCTCCTAAAATTGAATGGGACAACTTTGGGAGTACATAGACAAAAGGGGTGAGTTAAAAATACCAATAAGAGAATAAATATGATAAGAAAGCATAACTTGTGAGTCACGGGTGTAACATGATATCATAATTGAGAATTCAAATGAGTTATCATATAGAAGGATAACATAAAGAACATAGTACTATAAGATCATGGAAACATAGTATTTGTAATAGTGATGTATAGCAAAATATAAACATGAATCAAGTCTAAATTTCTAAACAATATCACATGGTGGAAAAAGTCATATAATAGATTAGTTTTACTCCCTAATCCCATGTATGGCATATCATGAGACAAAATATTTACCCAATGCATTAGAGTGCTATATGATCAAAATCATAATAACATATTCATGATTTATGTGATCTAAAAAAAGGAAACCAATCATAATAAATAACATAAGAATTAAAAATGTAAATAAAATGGGTGCTCTAATATTTACTCATATCATAATAAAAAGAAATTTCATAATGAATGCATTTTAGAAATGAGAATAAGGTTTGTATTACCCCATAAAATTAAGGGATAATAATCTAGGTATATATATTAGTGTCATATATACATAATTTAATAGTAATCCATAATATCAAAGGGTGTCATAATTGATGAAAATATCTTTAAAACATCATATGGAATATTTTTTGAGGAAAATACATTTTTTACTTGGAAAATTACTTTTAAAAACTAAAAATTCCCAAAATATTAGGACAAAATTATTTGAAAATAATCATGGAAATTTATAAAGAAAATTTCAAATAAATGAGTACCTTTTTTGTAAAATTATAAGAAAATTACTTTTAAACTATATTCTAAATATTCATGGGTAAAAATAAATTTTAACAATCATAATAAAATAGTAAAAATAGTTTTGAAAACATTTTTAGAAAACATGGACATGGAAGAAAAATAATTTTGGACTGAAAAGAGGAATAAAGTTTTCTTTTCTTAAAATATTATCAACCATTTTAAGTACCAAAGAGATGAGAATGGTGTTATTACAAGGAAAATTAATAAAAAACTAATAAAAAATAAAATGAAATTGGTTTATTATATAATGATCAAATAATTTCCTTCAATATAAATTCAATCATAAACAATCTCGTATAATAATGAGATTAGAAAATAAACCCTTATCGCTTTGGTAACTTTAGAATCCTAACCCCCATGAAATAAATAACACAAAATGAAACATTAAATTCCATTAAGATAAATATATTCATCAGAAAAATATAAGTGGAAGTATATACACCACATAAATCAAATAAGTGGTGAATACAACATATGTCTTATAGAAATAAAAGTGAGATGAAAATCCATTATAAATATCATGTCAATTAAGTGATAATTAATCAATGAAGTTATTATGTGTGTAAAATTTAATTACAAAAAAGTGAAAATTCAATATAAAATAATTAATGTTCATTACATGAAAAATTTTAGCATATAGAAGACAATAAAGGAGTAATTTAACCTAATGAAATAAATTGAGTTATAAAATCCCTTACCTCTAGTCCAGAATTATAGTGTATGTCATTTATCTCCTTTAAAATAAACTTATGTCAATTATATATTTTCTTAAGAACCAATTCTAGTTTTAATACCTTAAACATAAATGATTTACTTCATTTATTTTAATTACATATTTAATTACTTATTTAGTTATGTCCACATCGAGTGTTTTGAGGAAGCTAATATCATAGTTTTAAAATGGAATCAGTGTATTGACCATGGTCAAAGAATTCATTTTTCTATCATCTAAAAACTGATAATAATGAAATAATTATCATTTTTATAAATAAATTATACTATTAAAATCAACCATGAAATATGGTTATGAAAAATGAACTACATTACTATTTTGATGGAAAATAAATAGTGGAGGAGAATTTGGTTTGAACCAATAGTGGATTGTGGGGGATTAAATTTCTTGGAAAAACATTGAAATCGGGTCACTATTTTTATTCTTAATGAAAACTACCAATGGTTCCCACATCCATTACTGGGTACAAACCTGTTTTACAAAGGAAGGCATCCAGTTGGGGTTTCAGATCTAATGGGACATAAAAACTTGCATTAGCCAAGAGGATGGAAGGTTGGGATCATCGCACCCTTTTTTGGGTGGAATTGTTGCCTACTCTTGGAATCTCTTACAGATTTAAGATATGTTCATGAATCTCTTCATAATCCTAATATGGAACTGGTTATCCTACCAAAATGACCATAAGTTAATCCTCCTTCAAATCCCGCTACGGAATCTATTTCCCTCACAAAATTATGATAGGATAAATCTATTTTATACACAAAATGGGATCTTTTAGTGAGTCTATCTATATGTATTTGAGTTTCTTTATCCACTTCCCTTCATGGGAGGCTACTAATATGTTGAAGTTATGCAACCAAGTTTTTCATAATTTTTTTCCATTGGAGGAGTTGTTTAATATGTCAAGTATGGGATTCAGTTGTTATGAGGTGCCATGTGTATCATGTTTATTATAAGAATAAAAACCCACATACTTTTTTAAACCCATGAAATTTAACCTCATGCATAATGACATATATTTGGGAACCTAGGCACTGATTATTTGAGATTGATACTCAAGGAGACATCCTATGTATCCTTGTTATAACAGGAATTATAGTTATCATAGTTCAGTAACGCCCTTACAATTGGCCCCAAGGTGGATACCTATGAATAAATGTATTCATATCATGACACTCATCAATGATTACACACTGAGGTTTTCCTAACTGGGGGAGATTCATGATAAGAATTATATGACCATTGTAACTCCCCAAGCCCAATTGATCCTTGATCGATGTAAGAAATAAGGGGTAGAAATTATTCAATATTTCTGCATAAGGATGTGAGACTTATGTACTAAAATATCCCTTTGGATTCTTAATATGGAGCTTGGACCTTAGGAAGGCATCCTACATTTTATGGTTATTACAAGAATCTGAGTTCTCTTAGTTCATTTGATTTATCGTCCCGCTGATGGATGAGATAGAATAATCATACCATGAGAATTATTGGGTCCTAATGGTTCAAATGTGAAAGGCATGGGGGGACTTACACTGAATTGGATGACTATTTGAGATTGATCATTAGGAAGGCATCCTATGTACCCTGGTTATTTCAGGAATCAGTGTTCTCATATTTCAATTTGATCGGGGCTTATAAGTTGAGGTTTCCCAACTATGTTTGACATATTATATTATGACATAGACTGAGGGTTACATGCTAAGTATGCCCTGATATGAATTCTAGGCAATTTTATCATGTCCTAGGATGCCTTCTTGGCCTGATCTGGTTATCTTCTTGACCATCTTTATTGTCTTCCTGACATGACTTGATTGTATAACGGACATTCCCTAATATAATTTCATTGTCCAGTTATCTTGTTCAAGGGATTTTGGATAATCCGAATGGAATTTATCATGTTAGTCACAAGATCAAGGCTTACTATCCTAGAGTACATCATAAGACCTTGCTGATTTTTCACGGAAACCATCACATAAACCAAAATGACGTATTTTAAAGAAGTTTTAAGACCTTGGATAACATGCTTGAAGGTCATCGCATGATCCTACTGAATTTCCCTGGTGTCATCATAAAATTTGGATGACATTCTTGTAGGGTGTCGCGAGATTTAGTTTGACATGTCTGGAGAGTGTTGCATGACCTTGATAACTTATTCGGATGTCATCAAAAAAGTTCTTTTACATGTCTATAGGATGTCGCAAGATCTATATGACTTTTCTAGAGGATTTTTTGAGATCCTATTAAAATATCTTTATTCCATTGTTAACCTTAGCTAAAATTCACTAGTGTCACCATATGATTTGGGTGACATGTCTAGAATACACTGAAAGGTTTGGATGGAGATCCTGGAGGGTTCCATTAGACTTGGTTGGCATGCCTTAGGGGTACCATGTGACTTTCTATGACATAATCAAGGGACTTCGCATGATCCAAATAGTATACCAAAGGAGAATCGTGTGATTTGGGTGATATCACTAGGTGTTGTCACATAACCAAGATTGTTCATGTGAAGTTCATGAGGATCAATATAAAAGTTATTTGTATAAGTCTCTCATAGTATCTACTCCAGCCTCTTGTTTCATATGACATAGATTCATCTAGTGTTAGTTTTTTTAAGTCTCGTATGATTCAGCAGATATGTGGGATTTCCATCACATATCCTACTATAAATCCTTCATGAGATCTATGAGTGATCATGCAAAGTTCTTATACATGCCACATGATCCACTTAGGTTGCTTCATAGATTTTACCTAATGGAAAACCTTTTCGATCGAAATATTTGCTACTCTAAGAAATACACTCGGATTCATGGGTGCACTGGTGGAAGTATCCAAGGATGTAAGGTTGTATTTTTCCTGATGGGGTGGTGGGTTTACAGGCCACGACACCCTAATTAAGTTCCACTTTTCACATCACATATCATACAAATCTAGGATGGAGTATGTAGAGGGATTTTGTGTCATTCATTTCATGAGGACTTTCATAGGTCATCTCGGGGGTGGGGGGAATAACATGATTTTTAGCGACCGCAAGACCAACCTTTCAGCACCCCATTTATTAGATTATGTCCAATACAAGGAGTATTTTCTGATCATGTGTTCATTATAGAGGATTTTACAATGTCAGTATGACACGTATAAGGGACTTCACAAGATCAAAATGCATGTTGAAAGGATTTCATGTGATCTTAGGTGACTTGTCTCATATCTTCCACGAGATAGAGGTTTCTTTCTACAGAAGTTTGCATAAATATTACAATAGTGAAAGGCACATGTCCTTTCCCTTTTATTTCCTTATTTATTTTACAAAGGTAGTGGTTTTTGTGAGTTTGCATGAGTTTTTCTTAATACAATCACTCTCCATGTGAGTGATACATCACATGACCAAAAAAGTTTCATTTGGTGATGCACAAGAATTATCAAGTAGAAACTTTCTATTATTCCTTAAAGCTGAAGGGGGGTTATAAAACCACCTGAACATGTCTAAAACCCTTTGTATGATGAGGGTTTCATGTTAATGGGATCTCAGGTGATGAGTCATACATGCCTCTAGGGGTTTGTGACATCTCACAAACTGTCTTGGGTGTGTCTATGAAGTTTACAACCATAAGAGGATCCCATATTTTTCATATTTTCCTCCCTATTTTAGCAGTATTTTTGGATGAATTTTCAGGTGTCCTCTAGTTGACATGTCTCATGACTTGGGGGAGATCTTATGGATATATTTTCCTGATCAACAAGTTTATGGAATTCCTTTACAAGACTACAAGTTTTTTTCAAATGGTCTCTACAATATATCTTGTAGGCTATATGCTAAGCAAAAGTATTTGCATGACCTTTCAAAGGTCATGTGATCACGTGTCTTCTATAGGTTCATTAGATCCATTTGATTTTGGACACCTTCTTATTCATTGATTTTAAATGAAATAATACCCATATTCAGGTATTTTTACCTCATGGATTTTTTAATTCTCATTTGGTGAGCATCAACAAAAAACCCCCTCAAGAGCAATGCTCGTGGTGACAAGGGCTTAGTTCTGAGGATAGTAAATTCCTGCATGAGGAATTGGTGTTGTTTCCAATCAGTGTCTTTGGTTGATGCTTGGTCTGTCGAGCGACATTTTTTATTCTGTATAAGACCCTATAAATAGGAGAGTAGAGGGAATCACATTCACCGACTACCAAACTCCTAGAATTATTTCACCCCTCCTTCATCGTGTGACTCTTTTGCCAGACCTTCCAGCAATAATCGATTGCGAGATCCATTCACGAGACCCCCTTGTGAGAACTTCTTTCAATACTTTATTTTCCAAATGATTTTTCGAAATAACCACAAATTCATCTTTGGTAATTGTTTGAACTTTGGATATTTGGCAACAAGATTTTCTTTGAAGTTTTTGAGAGGTGTGTAGGCTCTACCACATGACCACTAGACTATTATGATGATCGTGTGACCATGTCAAGGTGACATGATTGTGATTCTTCTTAGGAGTCATGAAGTCATGTGATGTATTTTTTTTATGAAGTCCACAATATCTTTAAGATCTAGTCAATTTTTGGGTCCTTTATTTGGTCATTAATCTCTTTTATGCCTCATGTGATGTGCATGAAGCCTTCAACGTTTTTTCATTTCCTTTGACAAGTTTTTTTTGTTTTAATATATCTAACATTTGAAACATAGTTCTAATTAGGTAACTTTTGAATCTCATAATACTTTATAATCCACATCTAGGAAGAGTTCTATGATTACTATGAATCAGAATTTTGACCCTTAGTTTCCTGTGTGATCTCACAAAAAGGTTCTGAAAATTATTCTCCATTTTGAGCTCAAAAATTACACTTTATCACATATTCTTCCTTTATATGTGTTTTTCCTACTATAAGAAGTCATTATACCTTCTCCAAACTTCAACCTTAATTATTTCTATGTGTCAACCTCTCTTGACTACATTCATATGACAATTTATTAGGATGACCAATAGGTTATAGCTCAGTCCCAGGGGTTGTATTATATACTGGAAAAATATAGCTTGGGTCCAGACGTATGTAATTTCATTCACCATCCCATCACTCAGATCTATATGACTATATTTATCTTTTCTTTGAAAATCCTGAGTAGAGGGTGGAGCTCAAAAATGGGATCTCAGACCATGTTAAAACATATCTGATGCATGGGAATGTCTATTCTGTGTCAAGAAGAGTTTCTTAGAGTTTATCAATCAAATATACGTGATCCATCACTATAAAGTAGTATGGGTATCCCAATTCATAATTTATAACCAGTATGATATTCTTAAATAAATGGTTAGTTTTTTGTTCCCCAGAACCAACTCATTTTATCTTTCCCATGGTGAGGTAGGAATCATCCTTTGGGATGTCTATCAACTAGGTGGGATCCCCCCTCTTAGATATATATATGATGAATTATTTTCTACTATACATGTTTGGGATGACCCTTTGAAAACTATGGCCTTGGAGAGGGACATGCTTAAAATTTTGAAGGAAAAGTTAAGAAATGATCTCACTATGTGTTCAATCATCTCTATTCAAGATTGTATGAACATTTTTCCTTAATGTAGAGGAACGAGGATGATTGTTATATACCCCTACCAGTTCCCTTCCTAATAGGTTCATGATAGTTTAGGTTTATAATGGGCCATTATGGAATTTTGGGATAATACCTCCTGGGGATACTGAGTGAATCCAAAAATATAACTAAGCCTTAGGCTGGCGGGCTTTATGGCCATGTTTCTAAATGGGTGGATTTTCCTAGCAGGGGATGCACACTCAAGAATCTAGGTTAGTAAGTTGTTGATGGAAGTGTAACTAATTGAGGTATGATGCCTCAATATGGAGGTATCAACTCTTTTACAACATTAATATATATTGGGCCACATTCAGTAGTGGAATAATCCTCTATAGGATCAGAAGTCCTTTCCAATTTTTATTTAGCTAGATAGAGGATCATTTTCACTACTAAGAATATTGTAATACCACCAGGGTCCCTGGTGGTTTATATATTCCTAGGTTAATGAACATATCTATGGTTGGGTCCATGTTGTTAGGCCATAACAAGATTGATGATGTGTTGATCTGACCTAATCTATTTAATTTTATGCCTTATTCTATACCAACTAGTCCAATAATTGATAACGGAGGTGGATCGCTTGACTAAAGGTCATACAAGATTTCCCTTTAGGATGGGGTTCTTGTAGCTAAGATAGATGAATTGATAATTTGTTAGTTGTATACCCCTTATTGGTTTTCTTAGCATTTTAGATGCATCCAAAGTGTTTCCCCTCTTCCTTCTTTCTACGTGTGAGGAGAGCATCACCCAGGATCATCTTCTAGTTCTGCATGATATAGGTGTGTGAAGACACCAATATCAGGATCATCTTTTTTCTTACTAGTGCCTCCATATTCTTAACATATGAATATTCCCATGCTTTGGTGGAGGATTATCCAGGTGGAATGGAAAACAAGCTAGTATTTATGTGGAAAACCCATTTTATTCACCAAACCCTCTATCTATAGCAATGATGGAATTAATTTAGGACTCAGGAGAATCCTTGAGGAAGTATCCTCGTCTTAGCGATAACCATCCCATCAGCAAATAAAAATATTTTTAGGAGGTTAGACCTTCATCTTATGAAATAAATGATACCCATATTTAGGGTATAATATATAGATCTTCTGATCCTGACACTTCATTGTCTCATCATGTTGTTCTTCCCTTCAATGTACCTACTCCAATAGCCACAAAAACTTAGACCCGGTGTCGGTTTATCTGGTTGAAGATTCATACCTTTATTACTGAGATTCCTTTAGGAACATTATATAAAAAAGAGGAACATATGCTCTAGATATTTCATGATTTCATGGTAGGTGTATTTGATCATCAATCATTATATTAAATCATGAAAAAAACATCCAAATGCGACAAGAATTGGATTCCAGTGAGAGGGGATTGTGCAATCTTTCTGATAGGGATTCCTTGTCCAAATTGATGAAGGAATCTATAGAGGAATTGGAATATAGCCATCAGTTTATATCTGATTTTTAATCCAAAATTGACATCTTGATAGTGTAGATATGTTGGTATGATGAGAACCTTGCTCGCTCGATTTCTGGTCTTTTGACATCGTCATCATCATTAGGAACCACTTAGAAAATGGTTGAGAAGCTAACAACATTAATAAAGATCCTCTATCTTGGTGCATAAGTATAATAAGTGTGGGAATTAGCACTTCAACATTTTATAAACACTTCTAGATAGTCTCTTACTAACTTGGATAGCGTATCTGATCAGATCTTGTTGTAGTTTGATCATTGATATGTATTTTTTATGCAATACTTAGAGAGACTCTAAAATATAGATATTCTTATTCATATATGCTATCAATTAATTGATATACTGAACAATATATGTTTTTTCAGTTCTCTTTGATTCATTATGTACATGAAATTTTGCTAATCTGATGTTGCACAAATCATCAACGACACCCACCTTTCATATAATATCAAGTAAACCTGATTGCTTGGATCTGAAAATTTAAATCATCACAACTTTTTCTTGAGAAATTATCATGACTCCCCACCAACATGAGATTCATCACTGATATATCTACTCCAACCATCTTGATATTTCATGATTCTCATAAGGATGATTTGGTCGAATATATTTCTAAGAGGGAGAGTGCACTATCTTTTTCTAAATATTACGGACTTAGCGAGAATAGATTATTTTTTCCTAATTCCATACGATGTGCCTCACAATATTATATTCATTTTTATAGACTATATAATTATTGTGTTTTAGTTTAGGGTATTTTATCTCAGACCTCCTATCAATATTGTTTAGGTTCTTTTAGTTTGTACCTTTTATTGTTGTAGTTTAGGGTCTTTTAGCTCGAACCTTATATCACTATAGTTTAGGGTATTTTAGATTGTAACATCTATTTATGTATTTTAGATTCTTTTAACTCATACCTTCTATTGTTGTAGTTTATGGGCTTGTAGATTATACGTTTTATTACTGTATTTTAGGGTCTTTTAGCTTGAACCTTTTATTGTCGTATTTTAGGGTCTTTTAGCTCAGAACTTCTATTGATGTAGTTTAGGGTCTTTTAGCTCAGACCTTGAGATGCCATGAAATTTATTGTATTGCTAATAGTAGTTGATTGATGATTATAAAATATAGGGAAGACATGCCAGGGATGATTCAAAACACCCTAAGATGTTCAGTTCCTCTATGGTGTTACCAAGGCTCATGAGGATTAGATCTCATTTCTTGTAAGGAGGATATTCCTATGGTTATTATGTCAAATCCCTCATACATAGATATCATTTTTAAATAGTGTTTCCTCCACTCTTTTCCAAGTTTCATGGAAGATTTATGGGTGTAATATTGGCTGCCGCTTCGGCGGTGGTGTAGTGGTGAAGGAGAGGGGTACAACAACGCCGTTCTTTGGGAGGTACAGGGTTCGAATCCTGGGAGTCCGCTTTCCGGGCGAACCTCTCCCCCGGGATCCACTCGCCTTGCCGGGTCACCCGGTTCTGACTGGGTGGGCAAAATGAGGCGCAACCCACCCGTGCTGACGGATTGCTTGACGAACCATCGCCGCCCGGGTTGTCACCCTCCGGGACGCTCTTCCATCTCGGCTGGCAACGGCTCCTTCCCGGCTGGGGCTCTCTCCGGAGTGACCTCTTCGTGGGGAGGGGGGTTTCCTTGTGTGGAGGGTTCGAAAAGGCCACACAAGGGAATTCCCTTTCTTTCAAAGAAGATGGGTGTAATATTGGCTGAGTAAAAAATACCTGGGATATTACATCAACTTCGATAATTGGAATATGGATGATGTAAGTCATAACCCAAAAGCATGAGTCATAGAAAATGGAATGGGTAAGACATGCTAGGAATGACCCATAATACCCTGAGGTTCCAGATTCAACCATGGTGTTACCATGACTTTCAAGGATCGAAGCTCCTTTCCTTCAAGGAGGGTATGTCTTTATTTTATAGGTCAAAGCCCATATGATTTGAATTCATGGTAAAGAAAATATAATCTCCACTCATTTACAAGTGCTATGAGATATTTTTTAAGACTCAAATATCCTAATGATGAAGTTGTGTATCGAGGAAAATTTATTCAGAAAGGTTTCTGGCACCCTAGGGTAGTTATTCTCTTATGTGATGCTCGATCCCTATTTCATGTGGTTTTGAATCACAGGGTGTGGGAAATCAAAAGGTATTGGAATGGAGTTTCAGATTTATACTTTGAGAACGGGTACAAAAAATGGTGACATAATATTGAGGATATAGAATCCACATGAATATTCTATTTTTAAGGATTTTAAATCATTGTCCAAAGTGCCTGGGTCATGAGGATGATATGTCACAATTGTGTTGGGAATGGACCAGAACAAACTAAGGTGTTGGGTGTTATTGTTGTGATTTCAGGGCTCAAAAGGATCAAAAATCCTTTTACAAAGTGAAGAATTTGTATGACGACCATGGTCACATATGCAAGATCCATAGGCATACATTCATAGTCAAACAGAGGTCCCCTTGAAGCTAGGTATCCTTTTCCAAGGTCGTATAAATGTTTATGGTGAACTGAGGCACTCAAATCATGAAGTCTTATTTTGGTAAAATGTAATATACAAGAAATTTTTTAGCACCCTAAAGGTTTCATCACCACCTAGTGAATGTGTTAACATAGTGAAGAGATGTAACAAACCGTTACTCTAACTTTTTCCTAGACTAGAGGGTCTATCGATCATGAATTGCCTTATAATAGGGCTATAAATTTGGACTTCTGAGATTTATTACTCATATATTTATGCACTATTTTTTTCCTAAACTCTAGAAATGAAGAGTTTAGTGAGAAAACTTGACTTTTTCTCAAGACCCCATTTTCATGTTTTTAACCTAGAAATTTTTGTGTCTCTTTTACTCAAAAATAAAGGTCTTGTGATTTGGAACATGAAAGGCTAGAGTTTTAGGTTGTATATTTTTGACCAAATTGAATACAGTTTAAGGTCATCACACATCTAGACCTAATATGAGGGAGATATTATACAAGATCCTGATTAGGATACTCAAGGTCAAGAGCACTCCAACATCCTTCTGAGCATGAGATGAAAATATCGTAGATCATGGCTCGAGTTTCATAGGTCATGAGTAATGATTTGGAACAATCATACCAGGGATGACCCAGAATGCGCTAAGGTTCTAATTTCCTCCATAGTGATGTTAGGATCATAAGGATTAGAAATATCTTCTTCCAGAGCCAAAATGTATTCTGTTGGTAGGTCTGAACCCTTATGCATCAATTGAATGTTTAAGAATATAGATATCCTTTCTTTTACAAGGCCCATGATAGGTTTGTAGAAACCTAAGGTTCTGAAGACATGGAGTGTGACTTATGGATTGAAAATCATGAAAGATAATAGAATCACCCCATACTTTGGCTGACTAAGGTCAAGACCTTGTGGTCCCTCGATAAGGGATGAAAATTGGTGATCATCTGCATAGTTTAATTTCATATTGTGGGGAAATATTTTTCATGTAGTTTTAATGTCTTGTGACCAAGATTTTTTCCTTGTATTTCAACATCATGTAGTAAGGACATATTTGTTTCCTTTTAGTTTAACATCATGCGGTAAATATGTATTCCAAGTGCAAGCCTAACCCATATGAAAAGACCTGGGTAAAATTTTTTTATCATGTCTAGACCCAATGATCATATATCCGAGTGTCACTGCATATCTAGTGAAGATAAGAATCATGTAATATATGGTTATCAAGAAACAATATAGTTTAACATCATGTGGAAAGGATTTTTTCTCTCCAACGTGAAAATTGATTATTGTGATTGGGCTTGATAATGTAGTTCTAGGTGTCACTATGTATCTTGTGGTGACAGGAATCAAGACACACCTAGTTCTTTAATGGGAAACACTCTACGTAGGTCTGACCCATACGCATAGGGGGGATTATTCCCATTGATTGTTTAGGTTGGGCCTAGTATTGGAGATACTAGAATCACTACATATCCTTTGATGATGGGAATCAATCCACGTGTAGTTATTTAATAGAGTTGTAGTGGGAGGCCCACAGCATGGGTAGTAGTCATCTTAGGTGATGTCCATAGTAATGTGCAGTTTCATGTCATGATAAGGACATCAATTGTGTAGTTAAACATCATGTGGTGATGACTTATGGTGTTCCCTTTAAGGCCTTTCATTTAGTACCATGGTCAACTAGTTGTGAATTGATATATCTTGATCATGTAGAGAAATTCCCTACCGAAATTCTTAAGATCACATGAGTTATTTTCGATGTGAGAAGTAAGGAACAAAAAAGTTTCTTTTCTACATAGAGGTAATTAGAAAATAGATAGGGGGTTTTGTATAATGTGGTGTCTGGGCTAAGATATAGGTTAAATTTATCCCTTTGTATCTCATTAAAATGAGAATCAAGCCTTAGATAGTTCTAGAAACCTGTGAAATTTAAAGTCATGTGACAAGGACATCATCTGTATATTCTAACATCTTATGGTAAGGATGTGGGTGACTGAACATGAAAAAGAGGAATATTGTGGATTTTTGATGTTTTACTTCATGTGTTAAGGACATATATCATGAATTTTAACATCATATGGTAAGGATGATGGTCACCTAACAGGGAAGAAAATGAATATTGTGTCTAGGACCAATACTAGGGGTTTGAGAGTTTCTATGTATCATGTGTTGGAAAGGATCAAGCCACATGTAGTTCTTGGATGAAGAGATTCCCTATTTGGATATGACTCTCGCATATAGACATGGGCCTTTCATCTTTATTTTTCATAGATCTAGCTCGTGTGTGATGAGTTTTCGGTGAGACGATAATTCCCATGAAGTTTAATGTCATGTTGTGAATAAATATTCTATGTATTCTAAAATCTTGTGGTAAGGATGAGGGTCACCTGTCATGAATGAAATTAACATTAGGGCTTCATATAGTTTAATTTCATGTGGTCAGGATGAATTTTTATAGTTTAACGTCATGAAACCAGGAAATAATTTTCAGTTTAACATCATGTAACTAGGACAATGATATTGTGAAGTTTAAAGTCTTGTATCATGGACTTCTTTCGTACAGCTTAACATTATTTGGTGGGAAATAAAGTCACTTGATGGTAGCTATGAAAGGTATTTCTTGAGAAATCATTCATTGGTAGTGGTAAAATGCTCCCCATCCATTGTGACCAATCAGTAAGCTCCATATTAATGGACATTATATATGATATAAGGCCCTTCCCATTTGGCTTATAGCTTTGGAGGCTTCTTACATGGAATCATTGGGGTCTTGAGAGACAATACCAATTCTACTTGGAGGAACGAGTGGAGGTGAACCTTTTTATTAAAGTCTCATGTGATCCAACTCTAATGGACCTCAAGGTTGTACACTGTGTGAATCATGTTCTTATTGAGATGTTCCAACTTATCTAGCCATTTCTTATATTTCTCCTCATCTGAGAGTTGTCCAAAAATGTATATTTAGATTGAAGGAAGCTAGAATTTTATGGGTAACACTTCTTCAGTCCTATGAACCAATCAATATGGCATTTCTTTGGAGCAATATTCTTGGTGATATGGTAGGACCATAAAGCGTGAAGAAGTTTGTAAATCTAGGACTTCTTGTCTGTATTCATCATCTTATGGAGTATATTTGAAAAATTATTATTATAGGATTATATTTATCTATTTTCCACTTCATGATGGTAGGATAAGTGATTAGAATCAATTTTTTACTCCGGTTACATTTTCTTCAACTCTGTAGAATAGAAGTTGGTATCGCTATCTGTTAGTGTCGTGTGAGGGACTGCAAACCTAGTCATGATATGGTACCTTATGAAGTTGATGATATTTTTCATCTTGAATTATTTGAGGGGTATTGAGTCATCCCATTTGGAAAAGAAGTCAGTATTAGTAAGGATATACTTGAAATTTTTAGTTATGGCTGGGTGATAAGGCCCCACAATATTCATTCCCCATATAGAAAATAGCCAGAAATATTTAGTTGTATGTATTAATTTTGGGGTTTATGGATAACTTTTTCATGGATATATCATGCATGAAATTTCTTGGTGAATTTCACATAGTCTTATATTATGGTCTACCAGAATTGACCCAAACTCATGATTTTATGGGAGAGCCTGGTCCCAAATTTATGAGTATCGCATGAGCCTTCATGGACTTCTTCCATAATGGTGACAATCTATCCTTATGCTATGCATCTGAGGAGGATTCCATAAAAGCCTCCCTTATAGAGGGATTTCATCTCATTTAGACCCTCCAAGAGGGTAAAATTCAATTATTGGCACTAAATATATTCCCTTATAGCTCTATTTGAAAGGAGAGTCCCTTTTTTGAAGATAATCGATTATGGGTTTCAACCATCCTAGAGTAGATATAGGTTCATGATTCTCTAGGGAAGTGTTGAACTGATTGATTTATCCCATATCACATATAGTGATCGATGAGACCCTTATTCGGTGCGTGATTTATAATATTTCTTCCCAGTAATCAAGGTTGGCTAGGACTGTGGATGCATTTTCCAATGAAACAGCATGCGTACTCTATGATCAGGAGATGTAATGAAAAGTTGGATCAAAAGGAAACTCTACCATTAGTCCCCTAACATAGCTAGTGATAGGGACCAATTCTTCCTTTTTGATGTTATATTATCCATTTATCTTCTTTATCACTAGCTATGAATACCATTTAATGTTTAGGTAGGCTATTGGAAGTTGTCTTTCTAATTCCAAACTAGTGATGAGGAATTGGTATTCTACCTCATTATTCATGCAGCCTTTGGACAGTGAGAAAGAATAGAAAAAATTTATTTTTGTACAGAAACAAATACAATCCCTAAACTGACCCAATTGAGTCTTGGGTTTTACACTCACTTGCTGATAGGACTTTGGGAGGCACCATCAAAATACATATCTCATGTTCTGGGAGTTTCATGAGAAAGAACATCTTCAGTCAAAAGTTTAGTGTCCACTGGTGTGCTTTATAGAGTGGGATGTGTTGTGAGGAAATCAGTCATGACCTATACTTTCACTAAATTCTATGATATTAACTTAATTTCATACTATTATATAAACACCTACCATTAGTTGAAGAACTCAATTGGCATAGGACAAAAAGGATGTACTTGAGTATATCGATATGAGAGAAAAGGTAGACTTCATTTTGCTGCAAGTAATGCCTCATATTCTACACTAAAAATATTAGTTTGTGGAAATTATTCTTGATGTCAGAGTATTGGGTCTCAGTACCTATCATCATTCTACATAGGTATTAGAGACTATTAACATTTCATAAATCACCATTATGTTTGAGGAGGACTCCCAGTGAGCATTCCATGGTGGCCACATATAATATGAGTGGATTTCCTTACACCAATGGAATTAGGAATGGTGGGTTCAACAGGCAATTCTTGAGACTCTCAAAGGCTTCTTGGAATTCATTGTTCCATTGATAGGTGATTCCCTTCTTCATTAGCATGGTTAAGGGGAGAGATGTGTTGGCTAAGTTGGCTATGAAAAAATTAATGTAAGTGAGGTTCCCTTGGATCCCACCTAGTTCATTGAGATTTCTTGGGGTTGACATTACAATAATAGCACTAGAAATTTTAGAGTCAGTCTTGATGCCATGATAGAATACCCCAAATCCAAGGATCTTTCTTGATGTTACCCAAAAAGGTAATTTCAATGGATTCATCTTTTGGCTTTCCTATAACAACTTTTCAAATAATGTTTGAAGATTTTTTAAGTGAACACATTACTAACGGGATTTGAACACTAGGTCTTCAATATGACATTCAATTTTTCATCCCAATAAAGTCTTAAATATATGATTCAAGGCACATTGATATTTGAATCCAACATTCTTTAAGACGAAGGGAATGAACTGATATAAAAATATCCCCTGAGGTGCTCTGAATGAAATGGCTTCCTCATATTCAGGGGTCATCTTTATCTGATTGTACCATAAGTACCCATCCATAAAGGAAAGTGCATAGAATTCAAAACTTTCACTGATAAGGAGTTCTATGTTTGTTAATGGGAAGTCGTTATTCATGAAATTTTGATTAAGGTCTCTAAAATCAATACAGAGCCTAATCATCCAATTATTTTTTATAAGGATTGTGTTAGTGATCCATCTTCAGTATTACACTTTTCAGACAAAGTTGTATTTTATCAAGTTGTCAACATCTACCTCTACCTTGGTAGCATGATTGGCGTACATCCTCCAGGATGCATACATGATGCCTCAATGGTTATTGGGTGAGCTGGGATGGTGTGTAGCCACATCTGGACTTAGTCTAAGAATTTATTTATAAACCCAAGAGAACACATATCGATGTCTCTTTAGAAATGTGGTTTACATATCTTTCTTCTCGAGACAAATGGTGGCACTAATCATTATGGGTTGTGGGTATTCTTTTATTCCAAGATTCACCTAACTGGTTTCATCAATGGCGGTGGAGACAACTTCCTCAAATGTAAGAGGGGAATTCCTGAGGTCATCCTCCTCTTTATCCACCTCTGATTCGGTGTAAAAAAATTCATACTTATTCAATAATCTGGGGAAAATTTGTCTTTATCTAGGTGAGATACCATGAGAAGATAAATTATCATCCCCTCCTATCATGGTAATTGTAGATATATTATAGATATTATTTTCCTTTACCCTCTCTCTAGGAACAAAGGGGGCTTTGAAATTTGGGGTTAGGTCTATTTCCTTAACAAGATTTATGGAGATAACATAGTCACTGTAGAGCGTACTCTAGGGATTTTTATGGGGGTTCATAAACCATTGGGGATTCAATCTTTATATGTCATCCACCATTGGTGTTTTCCTTTCCTTTTTTAGAAACCTTCCTCAACATATGTGGATTCGCAAGCCTCAATGGGGGAACTGTCATCATATAATATTTCAACATTTCCATCGATTGGGTATTTCAAACACTGATTGAATGTTGAGGGTACCACCACATGGTTGTGGAGCCTGGGCCTTCCAAGAAAGACATTGCACACAGTGTCTTCTAGATAACCATAAACTTGACATTATATGGGAGATCCAAAAACTGAGGTTTGAGCTTCATCTTCCATATAGGTATTTGATCATGCTTATCATACCCTTGAATGGAAAGCTTTTTCAGAGAAAAATTGTATTCTATATACTCTAAATGTCGAAGGGTTTGAATCAGGATGAGGTTTATCACATAACCATTTTCAATCAGAGCCCTTTGGATGTTGTTGTTATTGAGTATACCAGAAATATATAGGGGTATGATGTGTCCTTGGATTACATCTTCCTAATCATGGTCTATAAATGATATGGAGACATGGAAATTAGTTTTCATAGTCTCCCATCTATAGACCTCAGATGCAGCAACTTTTATCTTGAACTCCTGTGGTATCTGGAGGGATTCAATGACTACCACCCTAAATTCTTTTAAAATATGGAGTACATCAAAGATTAAGAGCTTGGATGGGACAACTAAATGCTATTTAAAAATGTTGTAATTTTGTTCCAAATGTCAGTACTTCCTAATGTGGGTTTTCTTCTTATCATGTGACTCAAGAGCTAGGACATCTGAGGAAGACAGGCCCCATAATTGTGTAGATATCGAAGGAACATCTTCTTCTAGTGGTGCAGGTCATACCGTCCTTCCCCTTTGTCTACTATGATCAGATAATTTCACCCCCTCTTAGAATTTATATATGACGACAGGGCACAGATGACCGCAAAAGGGTTATGGAACACCTCCATGTCTTTACTGGGCTTACTAGAGTGATTTCCCATGGGTCTCAACTTCATATATGTCCCATGTGGAGATGTTACTTAAGTATTGGGTTTGACCACATCTATGATGTCCTCTGCATCCTCAGCACCTATTCCCTCAGCCTCTGTCTCCCCATTTAGGTACAGGGAAATCATATTAGGAGGCATATTCATCATCAGAGAATGGGTATACTACAAGTATCATGTTAACAATTCCAAATAAGATATCTTTATCCAATGAGGGTTCTATTTGGTGGGGTGGTTCCCATGTTTTGAATATAGTTGGGAAGACGTCTTCAGGGGGAAGATATTACTTTAAATCAAAATATGACTATTCCTATTCAGATTATTACAACATATGATGGTCACATCCACAATCAGGGTATGTATCTGTAGTCTCCTTCTTGGGTGGTGGAAATATTATTGGTATGGAAAGATATTCTTTCAGGGTGTCATGATCTTAGTCAATTGTTTTTTGAGTCATCCAGTTGTTGAAATTTTTCCTATTCATAGATAGAACCTTCTATCAATCACCTTCTTCTTCTGACAAGGAAATGGTTATGTAGTTCTTATACTCTTAGGAGTTATCTAACACCACTTGTTTGGAATTGACCATTCTTTGAAGGGTGTATTTGAAGATAAATCAATCCTAGATGTTATTACTTAGCCTCATATGGAAAGGGTAGTAGTCTGTAAATTCAGTGAGGTTGACTACATCAGACTTTCTGGGTTGTGTTAGCATAAGAAAGTTATTCTCCATGACTATAAATAAATAATTAGGGACTTGTTCATTTAAGAAAGAGTGTGATTTATTCATTATCTCCTCAAATCTTGGGTTGCCCTAATCTCTTCTGTATTCTAGACAAATGATATTTTGTGGTTATTATCGCTCAACGGGAGGTGTTCGGTGGTTCGGGACCTTCTTAGTTGTTTGAATGGAAACTATTTCTATTTTCAGGGTAATAATGATATTTTATGCCCTTCCAATACCTTTTCCCTATACTGAAAGAATGAGTTAAGATTTTGCTTAGGTTTTCTAAATGGTTTCTTCCAAATGTTGTGTTTTTTATGTTAACACAAATAATCTTCATAGATATTTCATTGGAATCATAATCATTGGAAACGCATCCTAGAGGTTATCAACGGAGATTTTTAGAAACTATTCTTATGAGAGAAGAATTTTGATTGAATGGTTTAGACCTTCACATCTAGCTATGAAGCTAGTCACCCTCTCATTTTTTACATTACTTGCAATAATTCAGGTTGATGATTGTTGTTTTCCTTAGCGTGGAGCTAAATTGGTAAAATAATTGACGAATAAGGAATTCACATTCTGTAAAAAATCCTATTTTAAGGATGCTATACAAAATGAAGGTTGATCCTACTAGAGTATATACAAAACACCTCATCTTACCCACCTCCTATTAATATCGAGGTCCCATCATCAGACCACATCAGGATACGAAGTAAGTGAGATATTGTTCGAGGTCCCCCACATCTTAAAAGGTAGAGAAGGTTGGATTTCTGAATTTGGGTGGGGGAAATGTGGCATCCACCCATTTGGGAAATATAATCCTCTCAGGATGTATAGGTGGGAATCACCCTTCCATGGATTCCATTCGAGTAGCTGGGGTCTTAATGGAATTGAGTAGTTCTAGGGGTACAACTATTTGATCCACCTTCATATATAGGGATATTTTGAGTTTTGGAAAGGTGTCCTTATTTTCAGCTCCTACTAATTCATGAACAACATGTAGACTAAGTGATTTCCTTGATGAGAGATAGGTTATCCCTACAAGAGAGGGAAGTCATAATCATTTTCAACTTCCTCATTTATATAGACTAGATTCATGGATCCTGAGCTGGTATGATGCTCAAATGCCTCTATTGTAGGTGGGTTGTATATTTCTAGATGTATGAGGGGAGGAATATTCACCTCAACTTGAAGGTGATACCCAGTGGGAATATTCTCCATGAGTATCTCCTCATTGAGTTTTCTGAGTGTTTTTTTATGATTATCATTTTTTAAAAATTGTTCCACCATGAAAGAATTTTCGGTTCTTATGTGTGGTGATTGTGATGTATCCACACCTTTACCTTTATCTTTAGTAGTGTTACACTATAGAGGTGGCAACTCGATATTTATAGGTTCCATATTTTGGGGCCTCTTATGGTTTTAGGTGTGTGCAGCCTCGGTAGATACATTATGACCTTCCTCCTAGGGTATATTTCCCATGTTGTATCCCTCGGCATTTTAATCCTAATCCTCATTATCTATTGTGTTGATAGTGACAATATTCATAGAGTTTTATTAGGAAATTTTGGTTTTACTATTACTTTCAATATAATAGGATGATTCTACACTACCTGCATTAAATTCATTCCTCAAACCCTTATCCGTGTTGAGACTTTTGGGGTTGTGACCCTAATGGGGTTCGATTGCCTTTGTTATAAAATCCTCCCATCTTAGCCTATGAGTTGTGAACTTGAGGTAGTTTCTAGTCATGACTGACGAACGAGTCATGAATAGCAAGGGTTTATATTGGGGTGGGAGGAAATGATGGGATACTAACCATTGATATTTACCTCTGAAACTAGAGAAAATGGATTCCCTCTATGGTGATGATGATGATAGAAATTCCCCCGGACTTATGGGTTAGGGGACATTCTGAGCCACCATTTTCATTGATTGGTTCTATTTTTGAGGATCCAATGATTCTAGTCAAGAATTTGAGGAATCTTGAGATGTAAATTAAGGTATAAATTCCCCCATACCAGAAAGTTGGTTTGATCTAGATCTGCCACTAATTTCCCAAGGATTCCCTCATGGGATGATGAATCAGGTGATGGTGATTGATATATAAAACCACCCATCCTAGTAGACTAGGATTTGTTTGTAGATGGTATTGATATGTCCTAAATCCTCTTGGTAATTGAAGATTTGATTAGTGGAAAAGGTGGTAGATATTCCCTCGACCTAGTGGGTGGGGTTCCCTCTTGGTTAGCTGTTATGCCAGCTGCTACTATGGCTTGTTTGATGCGGCATAACTTTGCTTGAGTAAGAGCTGGGTATAATGGCATCCCATGCACAACTGTAAAATTAATTATTTGTGTTGGGTAATTTGTGATAGAATCCTATAAAAAAATATTATTTTATAAGGTAAAGTTCTTGTCACAAATATCATTTTCCAATATTAAAAAAAGATATTGCGATGGTAGGATTGACGAGTTGCAAATAAAATTTCCTTGCGAAAATATATATTGTGATGGGAAGAATGACCTGTCACAAATAATAATTTGTGATCGGTTAATATTCCCATGAAAAAAATGTAAAAAAATTAAAAAAATTAAAAAAAATATTCACAATAATATACAAAATGAAATATAAAAAACTGAAAATATATAAATTATTAAAAATATTATAGAAAAAATATGTTCATTCAAATGTTTATCATAATAAAATTGAACAAAAAATACATAAAACACTGAGGGTGAGGTTCATATAGAGGAGGTGGAGGAGGAGGTAACTCCATCCCTAAACCCTGATTCAGTCATCACATGTACTCCACCATCTTCTCATGCTAATACTCTTGTCATTAACGCATCTTTTTCTATTATAGATACTGTTGTAGATGGAGCTCTTCTTACTCCCTATGGATGGTATTTATAATATCACCCTAACCTATTATCCACTCATCATATTATATATTATATAATAAAGATTCTCTATGATCTCCCCTCGAGGTGGATGATGACATCACAACCATACCATAATAGCTCTCATGCGTTAATCAATAGTCAATACCAAAAACTCATCATTTCGTGAAGGAATACTAATTTACCTGCATCCATGACACATCATCAAATATTATTGCACTAGTTATCTAATTTTCCTTCTCAGCCTAACTCTCATTCTGTATTTGAGAATTCATGGCCTTATATTACTCCCTCAATTGCAATTTAAAATTAAAATAGTTAAAATATTTTTTTAGTTAATTTTAAAACTCAAAAAAATTATACAAAACACAATATGATTCTAGAGACCACCTCTAATCTCTCTAGTGATAGGATCATTATAAATCCTCTTATAAACCTCAAAATATTTAATATCAGGATATTCAACTTCCTATATGAGTGTAAAATAAAAATTTCACTTTTAAAGTTAAATAAATTTTTTAAAAAATACTTATAACATTTCAACAATGCATACTAAATGAGAGACTACCATCTCAATGTGTCACCTCCTGCCTCTCCCAGTTCTGAAAACCTAATGATTCTCTCTTATAAAATTTAACGACAACTCTCATGCATACAGGCCTCCCAGGCCTCCCAAAGAGAGTTATGTATGTAATCGTCAATGGGATACCATAAAAACTACAAATAATTAAAAATATAAATTTAATGATTAAATAAATTTAAAAATAACTATTATTTATTTACATACCATCCAATGATCAAACATGTGGTTCCAAACATCAAATGGAATCAGATCCCTTGTCACCCATACTCAAAAAAAATTCTTCGATATATCATTCCCCTATCTAACAGCTATATGTGAAAAAATGTGAAAAAATAGAACAAATAATCAAATAATTCATTTATAAATAAATTAATGAAAATTAATGAAGACTAACAAAAAGACAAAACTAAACATACCTTTGAATGTGTGGATTGAACTCAAGACATAGATGTTTCTTGGGGATATTATCAAGAATCATCAATATTTCAAGACCACGACCCCTCAAGTGGCCTAAGGGTCAGATGATGAAACATCGAGCTCGTCAACAGTTAGTATAGCCTCATCCAACTCATAAAACATATCAGATAAATATTCGTCGTCCATCTTAAACATGAAATGATTATTGTTAAAAAATAATTGAAAATAAGTATTATATATAGACATGTATTATATATGTTTATAACCAAAATTTAATTGTATCAATCTTCATCTTTATCCAAATATTCATATATGATGGTGTTAATATCTTCATATTCCTCCTCAGTATCATAAATTTTCATAAGATTTTTATCTTCATCAACTATTATTATTTTAAATTAATTTGTGTCATCAATAACATCATTTTCCCCATTAACCCATAACTATAGGGTGTCATAATAAATATTCATGTCTCTTCATGGAAAAGATGGATTTGGATCGTCTCTTGAAATTTTTCTATTATTTACAATTCAGTGGAACCATATTCACTTTGGATAAACATATTTTCATGAGATTTCATTTTTATAATGCTCCACTAATTACTTAACTCTCTTGAAGTAGCATAATAAATTTTTTAGTAATTTTATGTGCCTGATGAGCATATAAAAGTGATTCAATTACTACAAAAAAATTATATTTAATATCAATGATTCAATGGTGTGGATGAAAACACAATCCTCTATCAGTATCCAACCATTGAAATTTGTTAATCATTATGTAATTAAGTCACAAATAATACGGTTCAATTATTTCTTCTAGCATGCATTAAAATTAAAATTCAATTTCTCTATAATAAGATCCTCTCAAGAAAACACCACAATTTTTTTTGATTTTCCATATGCATGTTTATGAAATTAAAAACTAATCACCACATATATATTATATGATTTAACCATTTTGGATGGTGGGTTACTCAACACACATAATCAATTATCAATTTTATCATCATGTTGAGATACCTGAAAATTTGAAAAAAAATTATCTATATAACAAGAAATAAATTTATTTTATATGTTAAACCATGAAAATTTTACATTACCTATTTTTAAACTGGTAAGAAAAATTATTTTACCAATGTTCTTTAGGAGAAATTGTTGTAATTTTTGGAAAAAATTTCATAATATGATTATCATATAATCTATAAATAAAATAATATTAATTTACATTTAAAAAGGATAGAATAAGTGATAGTAACATTCACTTTACAAAAGGTTTCATTTCTTCAGAGTTGAGTAGAACATATGTATGTGCTCTATGATGTTCATCATCTGAAATACATCATTCATGAACTCCACCAAACCCAAGATTAAGATGATTAAAAACTAATAATTTATTATTCATTTTATCATCAACATTTCCTTCATTAAAACCCATTTGGTTATGTTTTGTGATATATTTTGATTGCAAATAATGAGAGACGAACAAATAAATTACCACCTGTAAATAAGATTCTTCAATTGATCCTTCAACTATTTCTTTATTATGTACATTTTTATTCAATTTTTTCATACATAAATTATATGTTTACATCCATTTAAATTTTATTATACCTCCACATTTTTCTTTATGTGGAAAATTTAATACCAAATATTTTATTGAATCAAATAAATCCAGTGGAAAAAATTAAATTTTACATAAAATGAATAAAAAACAAATTCTTATAGTGTACGTACAACATTTATGTCTATTATAATTGAAAAAATGTATAAAAATATATAATATTTCTATTATCCCATCGCAAATCATAGAAATAAACAAACATCTAAATTCAATCAGTAGAAGTGTTTCCATTATAACATTACAATCATTATTTTTTAATCTGGTAATATGACCATTTCTAACACATATAGCCAAATTGGAAACATAACAATATAAAAGTTTCAAGTCATTAATACACTAAGAAAATAATAAATGATTTTCTTTGGAAACTTTATAACCTGATTTTCCAATTCATTAACTTCCTTGATCTGTCAATTTCAAACAATTCATGTTCTGGTGGCTTGCAAATATGGGAAAGATCTAATCATGCCTTTAATTTATATTTAGTCTTACCAGGTGTGTCCAAAACTATATAAAATATAATATAAAAATAGTTTGTCTCAATATTCAGGACATCCAACATGTGATAGACCAAAAAATCAGACCATATGAAAGATCCCAAAAAATGATCCATTTTATTAAATTATATTCTTTCCCAAAGCCGTCTATTTTTTGTTGGTTTATAGTTGGTCCAAAGGTAATGGGAGGTAATAAAGTGAGAATATATTTTAACTCAATGCCAAATATCATTCTTGGAGGACCATCTCTTTCAATTATACTTTTTTAAAATGATATATGTTCCTCTTCAAAGGGTGATAGTAGGAAGAAATCTTTGATGACAGTCAAAAAAAGGTTTTCTTTCATTGATGGGTATAAACACTTTTATTCTTCTCATATAGTATGGACATGATTTTGGACCCTCTGGACTCTAGTAAAATAACATTCCATATGTTGGGAGGTCACTAATTTTCCACATTAATGCATCTTTCATTAAGAAATTTTTTCTCAAAAGAACACCATATGTACTTACGCCATTAATCTACAATAAATGTAACTCATCAATAAATGGATTTAAATAAACATCAATATTCTTTTTTGGATGTCCTACAACTAATAAGGTCAAAAATATATATGTCTCGCATCATCAATATCCAAGAAGGTAAATTGTATGAAGTTATAAAGATGGTCCAAAAAGAATATTGACTACCATAAGAACCAAATGGATATAAGCTGTTAGTAGAAATACTCAATTGCACGTTTTGTGTTTTTTATGAAAAATATGGATATACTTGGTCAAAAGTTTTCCATGATTTGCGATCATAAGGATTATTTAAGCTTTTACGAGTTGATATATTGGTTTTGTGTCAGGACATCAATTACGTTGTGCTCTGAGACATAAATAAATGTTGTAATCTGAGTGTAAGAGGGAAATACCTCAACTATTTAATAGGAATTTATCTAGACATCCCTAGTTGATACTTATTGTACCTCTATTATCCACATGTAGTACAACTAACTAATGAGTCATTTTCACCATAATATAAGATTCAATCATTTTAACATGCATGAATCTTCTGATAACCAATATCCAAATTACGGACTAGCCTCTTACTCTCATCGAAATTTATAGGCAACACATTTCCTGTATGTAACAGTGCTTTAACCAAATATAATATCTGATCAAAACAACTATTTTACATTCCATTATCGGATTTTATGGCCATAAAATTTTCAATTGCTTCAAATTTTCTTATCTTGGAACTAAGATATAAGGAATCCTCACCAGACTTCAAAAAACTCTTAAAATTGAGATGGTTGCGACTAATGAGTTAAATCAATATCATCTTAAGTTTTAGTTTCATGAAAATATGTTTCATCCACATCATCTACTAAATTTTAAAATCATGATGGATTTGAAACCAAATTATTAATATCTTATCTGAAACTGTCTTCACCATGTTGATACCAAAAAATATAATCTTTTCAAAAACCAAAATGAAATAGATAACCATCAAGGTTTTCAAATATATCAAACCTACTCAGATCACATTTCTTACATGGACACTTAATTATCCCTACTAAAACAAATTTTGGTTTTGATGATGAAAAGGATAAAAAAGCTTCAATACCCTCGATATATACAGAATTTATAACTAAATTGTTTAGATTTCTGTGATAATTTATCCAATTGTGATCATGTGATAAATATTATTGTCAACTTCCTTATTCTATATTTCAATAAAAAACAAAACAAGAAAAATTATGATCAAAAAAAGAGTAGAAATTTAAAAAATTACAATTTAATTGTAAATATTTTCAATTTTATCTATTTGCTGATGATTTTTACAAATTAGTGCTGATTTTTAAAAAATATCAATACTTACCGCTAATTACCAATAACCATTATTTATAACTAATTATCACAAATTTTTAATAATTATAGTAATTTACTATTATTTTTTACTAATTACTACTAATTTTTACTTTATTATAATGATTTTCTATTAATTGTTTACTAATTTTTAATAATTGTTGGTAATTTTTAATAATTATAGTAATTTATCAATAATATTTACTAATTACTATAAATTTTAAAAACTTAATATTAATTTTTTACTTATTATAGTAATTTAAAGTTCATTTTTACTAATCATTACTAATTATCACTAATTATTACTAATTTTTAATAATTACCACTATTTTAAATTATTATAGTGATTTATTATTAATTTTACATAACCACTGCTAATTTTCACTAATTATAGTGATTTAATGTTAATTTTTACTAATTTATGGGTATATTTTACTAATTTTTACTAATTACCACTAAATTTTATTAATTATAGTACTTCACTGCAAATTTTTACTAATTTTTAATAATTACCACTAATTTTTACTAATTAATGTTAATTTTTAATAACTGTACTGATTTAATGTTCATTTTTACTAATCTTTACTAATTACTGTCAATCATTAGAATTTGTTTCTAAATACCACTAATTTTTATTAATTATAGTGATTTACTGTTAATTTTTACTAATTAATGCAACTTTACTGGTAATTTGTATGAATTAATGTTACTAACTGGTAAATTTAGTAATTATAGTGATTTATCACTAATGTTTACTAATTAACGCTAATTTCAACTAGTTACCATTAATTTTTTATTTATTATAGTAATTTAATGTTCATTTTTTCTCATATTTTCTAATTAGTGCTAATTAGTGCTAATTTTTACTAATTACTACTGATTTTAAATAATTATTGTGATTTACCATTAATTTTTCTTAATTACATATAATTTTCACTAATTATAATGATTTAACATTAATTTCTACTAGCTTATAAGTAATTTTACTAATTTTTATTAATTACCACTAATTTTTAATAATTATAGCGATGTATTGCTAATTTTTACTAATTACGGCTAATTTTTACTAATTAATACTAATTTTTACTAATTAACGTTAATGCTTACTAATTATAGTCATTTAATGTTCTTTTTTTTAATTATTACTAATTACCACAAATTTTTACTAATTTTTTCTAATTAACAATAATTTTTAATAATTATAGTGATTTATTATTAATTTTTACTAATTAATGATAAATTGCTATATTTTTTACAAATTATAATGATTTACCGTTAATTTTTACTAATTACTACTAATTTTTACTAATTACTACTAATTTTTACTAATTACTACTAATTTTTACTAATTATACAAGTTTACCTTTAATGTTTACTAATTTTTCATAATCACTGCTATTTTTAATTAATTTTTAGTCATTTCGACTAATTTTCACTATTTTTAAGTCGTTTCTACAAATTTTTACTAAATTTTACTATTCACCGATAATTTTTACAAATAATGCTAATTTTAAAAAATTATAGTGATTTACCATTAATTTTTATTAATTGCTGTTATTTTTTACTAATTATAGTGGTTTAACATTCATTTTTACTTATTAATGTTATTTATTAAAAAACACTATAAATTATTATTACTTATTACTAAGATCTATAAATTTTTTACTAATTTATTGTAATTAATGATATTTATTTTTCAATTATAAGTAGTTACTATTAATAACACTCACTTACTGGTAATTAAAATAAATTATTTCAACTCATAACTATTCACTTTTAATTAAAAACATTACTAATAATTAAAACTAAATATTTATAATTTACCATAATGATCACATGTACTACATCGTCTACTCATGTTGTTGCTCCTACCATCGATGCATCTCCTCCTTCTACTACTCCTACAATCAATGCATCTCCTCCTCCTTCTGTTGTTGTTGTCATCGATGTATCGCATCATGCCTACCCCAGTTCTACCTACCACTAATTACAGCTAATTTTTAGTATAATTTAAAATAAAGTAATAAAATATATTATAAATTAATAAAAAGGTGTAAATCATATATTTTAAAATAAGTGATGAAACTAATTTATGTCAACCATGTCCAAATTCTTCATTGTTCATCAATTTAAAATTGACAAGCTATTTCTTTTTTAGTTTTCTAATAATTTATACTAAAAACTACCAATTATTACAAAATACTACAAATTACAATTTATTATTACTATGTACCACTAATTACCACTATTTATTACTAATTATTACTAATAACCACTAATTATTACTAATTATCAATATTTATTACTAATTATCACTAATTACTACTAATTACCACTAGTTATTACTAATTACTGCTATTTTTTACTTAATTATGGAGATTTACCACTAATTTTTACTAATCACCGCTAACTATTAATAATTATAGTTATTCATCACTAATTTTTACTAATTACCATAAATACTTACTAATTACCATTAATTTGTACTAATTAAAGTGATTAAATGTTCGTTTTTTATAATCTATACAAATTATCTGTAATTTTTACTAATTTTGACTAATTACTACTAATTTGTAACAATTAAAATGATTTGACATTAATTTTTAATAAGTACCTCTAATATTTAATAATTATAGTGATTTACCGTTATGTTTTACTAATTACTACTAATTATTACTAATTATACTAGTTTAGTGCTAATTTTTACTAATTTTTTCTAATCATCCCTAATTTTTACTAATTTTTAGTCACTACCAATAATTTTTACTAATTACCACTTATTTTTACTAATTATTAGTCATTACCACTAATTTTTACTAATTATTCTGTTTTTCCAATAATTTTTACTAATTATCACTTATTTTTACTAATTTTTAGTTATTACCACTAACTTAAAATAATTATAGTAATTTATCACTAATTTCTACTAATTATAGTGTTTTTAACGTTCATTTTTACTAATGTTTATTAATTTCTCCTAATTTTGACTATTTTTTACTAATAATTCAAATTTTTAAAAATTATAGTGATTTACCATTAATTTTGCCTAATTTATCCTAATTTTTACTTATTATAGTGGTTTAACATTCATTTTTACTAATTACTGGTATTTAGTAAAAAATACTATAAATTATTATTACTTATTAATAAGATCTATAAAATATTTCTAAGTTCTATTAATAAATACAATCTATTTAACAATTATAAGTAATTGATATTAATAATAACCACTTGCTGATAATTAAAACTAATTATTTCATATTAAAACTATTTACTTTCAATTAAAAACATTACTCGTAATTGTAACTAAATATTTCTAATTCAAAAAAAATATTTCCAATTATAAATAATTACTTTTAATTAACTCCAATTACTTCTAATTAACTCTAATTATTACTAAATAGTAATATTAAATTCAAATATAACCAAAAATAAATAAAATACAAATACAAATCATTACAAAAATACCTCAAAAATGAATCTTTTTTACGATGCAAATCTCAAAATTTCATTCCCTATAAAAATTTTAACTTATAATTGAATAATATAAGAGAGAAAGAGGAAATTTGAGCAGAGGAAAGCTCAAACAGAGGATGATTCAAAAAAAATTGGGGGTATATATTGATTAGATTAGTAGCGATAAGACTATTTGTGATGGGTACCATCGTAAATAGTACCCACCATAAATAAATGAGGAGGCGGTTAAAAAGTTATTTGCAACGGTACCATGTCGTAAATACTCATCAGCCAACAGAGTATTGGCGATGAGTATTAATGACTCTTCGCAAATAACTATAAATAAAAAAATTATTTGTAATGCGAACCTACTCCCGTCGCAAATAACTATAAATGACGAATGGTATTTGTGACGGGAACATACTCCCGTCGCAGATACCCTTTCCTGCATAGTGGCAGGAAGTCATGCAAAAATTATTTGCAATGGGAACCTTTTTCAATCACAAATAAATGTTTAATTAATACAATTTATGATGGGATTCCAATCCCATCGCAAATAGTCCTCAGGTAGGGACTATTCATGATGGGTAATGGGCTCGACGCAACAAGTGATTTTTTTCCCCAGTGATGATAGGAGTCATTTTCTATAGGAAGTTGTTGAGTTGATTGCAACTTCAACATCCATGTCTGAAATGAATTTCCATTGTTTTGATGGGCCCTATTCAAAGCTCATCGAGTTATCCTATTCCTCCATTAATGATTTCTTGGCACTGTTGAAGTGGAGGTAATATGTTGTATCAATCAACTGGATCACGCATTACCTATTCCTATGCTTCTGTCTAATGAGATGACATTACAGGATGTCGAATATGAAGGGTTTTTTCCCGAGGACATTATGAAGTAAAATGCTACATATTTCTCCCATCCTTGTATATATGTGTCTGGAGATGCTCTATAAATTAGTGGGCAAAGATTTTTCCTGATGTAGAGACAAACACTACATAAGAATTTGTCATGCTCCTCCATTCCTGGGTTCCAAGAAACAGAAAAGGTGGCCATATCCAGTTGACAACATAGTTTATTGATGATCTAAAGGTTAATCATATCCTGGATAAAGGAAATGTCTATCCTTCAGTCCCTGATGAGTTTCCCACATAATTTGGTGTAGATAAGGCATTCACTTCTTTTCTATCTCATCTGGGACCTCATAGTCAAAAGTGTCAAGGGGCCAGAATGGGATAGGGAGGTTGTTGTTTCCTAACTATCTCCATATGTCAGTGTCGGATTCCTCTTCATTGGACTTACACAACTCCATTTGTTTATACCACTAAAGGTTCTTCTTAGAGTCACCTATGAACCAGAGTGGAGTGTTATTGGTAGTTATTGGGGAACTATATGCAGTTGACCCCAATGTTTCGACCACCTCTATGTATTAAGGTGATTGGGTTTTGAACACCTCTCTATACAATTTTGTCTCAAAAAGAGAAGGGTTTCCTTGTCCCTGGGAGATATCGTTGTGGAGATGTTGAACATGATGGATGTCAAGAGTAGAGTCCCTATGATCCATCTCCACACTACCACAAGGAGGACTATCGCAGTAATGATTGTCTTCTACTTCAATTTAAGAGTCGGTGGACCCTTGGGGTGTTGAGACTGTGTCTCAAACGACCTCATGGACACTTTTATTGAGTAGATTAGGAATATGAGCCTCATTCTATGTCATGGACATAATATACAGACCTTCCTTTTGGGATTTTGCAGGGATATGAGCATGTCGTATAATGGTTGATGGACCTTGTTGATAACTGTCTAGTGTTGTAGGAATAAGAGCCTAGCACTGAGAAGCTGCTGGAATATACCAATGAGCTTCTTTATTGTTGGAAGGAATATGAGCCTACCTCGAGAAATATTCCATTCTCACTTGGTTATCCTTGATCAGAATGGGGATGTGAGTCTGATCCTGAACCTTTGGAATATATTGTTGGTCTTTTGTGATTGGAATATGAGCTTGTCCATAGGCAAGTGCCTCTCTCACTAGGTGAGCCCATGTTGGAGAGGGAATATGAGATCAGTCTAAACATACATTCCCCATCAGAATATACCAATGTACCTTTGGAATGGGAGAACGAATGTGAGCCTCCTCTTATATATATGGCCTCATAAGGATGCTGATGAAATCCTTCATCGATAGAAGTAGGGATATGAGCCTAGATTTCATCATCTATTGGAATATGCCAGGTCAATTAACTGACATAAATATGAGTATACCCAGAGGCATGTTCCACTCTTACTTGGTGAAACCCATCCAAAACAGGGATACGAGCTCGATCCTGGGCATTTGCAGTATGTCTCTAGCCTTATTTGATAAGAATATGAGCATATCACAAGGCATGTGTCGCTCTCACTGGGTGATCTATAACCATAACAGGTTTATGAGCCCAGTCATAGGCCTTTGGAATATGCCACTGGTCTTCCTTGATAGGAATGTGTCTCTATCCTGACACATGTGCCGCTCTCACTTGATGAGACCCGGTTGGAATGGGAATATGATCTTGGTGTGGTGATTCGTTTTTTTACTGGAATATCCTGATAATCCCTGTGTATGGGTGCAAGAATGTGCACTTACTCTAGATAAACCACTTGTTCATAATTATTAGAGTGTTATGTTTCCCTGCCAATAGGGATTGGAATATGTGCATGTCCCTGTATATGTACCAATGCTGGAATATGTTGGAAGAGTTCTTCAGTTATTGCTAATATGGAATGACACTTTAGTAAAGTGTGCATAGATATTTAAGCCTACATATTTTCTATATCCATTATATACTGCAATATATCTTCAATTGAAGTGGGAATATGATCCCATGTTTTTTCTCATTGTCCCACTGGATAATTTTTATGGACTTCATGTATGGGGTAGGGATATGCACCTCCTACCTTCTACAGAAATATGTATGCATACTTGTTTCAAGTGAGATGGAATATGAGCATGTTTATTGGATGTTTCCAGAAAATGCCTGTAGACTTCATCAGCGGGAGTGGGGGTATGATCCAACTCATGATTATCCAAATCCTTCCATTGATGATGTGTCTTCCTTGTTTCCCAATCATGGGTATCATAGGTGGAAATGTGTCGAGTAGTATCCTTAGCAGGAAACTGAAGGGAATTAGTGGGATGTTAATGAAAATGTCAGTTGAAAGGATCCCTCCTCAGTGGCCCTTAAATCAGAACGGACCCTTAGTTGACTCCTAGGTCCAACTTCATCAGATACTGAAGGTGGTGACTTTCACACTCTAGGGATAAGACCCCGAAGCAGTTGGTTGTGGTGATGAGTGCCACTAGAATTATTGTATCTTTATTCTAATAATGTGGACTCGTGAGTTTTAGTATTTAATGTCCCTAATGAGGAGAATCGAGGTTCAAAATTGTATCATATTGATAATACTCCCAGACCATTGCATTCACCACCCTATACTAGAGATGTTGGATCACTACAAAAAAAATAGTACATTAGAGGGGGTTATACGCAACCCCATCTAAATTAATTTTTTTCATAATTATATGGTGTTCTGTAAAATCCCCTCTAATCATAGAATTTATAGGGGGTTATGAACCCCCTCTAAATTTATTTTCTATAAATATTAGAGAGTTATTATATATAGTTGTTTATAATCATCGAATTTAGAGAGGGTTATGGAGCCCCTTAATTTATTAAATTAGAGGGGGTTTTGAACCCCCTCTAAATTTTTTAACATTATTTTTTATATCTAGATACATTTTAGAGGGGGTTCAAAACCCCCTATAATATCTTAAATTAGAGGGGGTTGAAAACCCCCTCAAATGTCTTAAATTAGAGGGGGCTCAAAACATCCCTCTAATTTCTTAAATTAGAGGGGGTTCAAAACCCCCTCTAATGTCTTTAAATTAGGGGGGTTCAAAACCCCCTCTAATATCATTAAACTAGAGGGGGTTACCCCCCTAATGTCTTTAAATTAGAGGGGTTTTAAAAACCTCCTGCAATGTCTTTAATTCAAAGGGGGTTCAAAACCCCCTCTAATGTCTTTAAATTAGAGGGGGTTAAAAAACCTCCTCTAAAGTCTTTAATTCAGAGGGGGTTCAAAACCCCCTCTAATTTAAGAGATTAAAGGGGTTGTGAACCAACACTATTTTAAAAAAAATCAACTTCCATAATATATATACATATATATAATTAAAACACAATATATAAATGTATTTAAATATATTATATGAGCATATTATATAAAATATTTATTTGATTGTATTTAATTGTATTTATATGTATACATAAATATAATTGTATAATATTATATACATAAATATATATTTATTTAGATAAATTGTATTTCATATAATATTAATTATTTATAATATAAAATCATAAACATATTATATAAATATATACATAAATATAATTTCTTCAAAAAATATATAATATAAAAAAACAAACTTTTAGTTTTTATAATTTATATTATTGTAATAAAAATATATTTTCAATCAATATGTTTATGCTTTTATATTATATATAATTAATATTATATGAAATAGAATTTATACAAATGAATATATATTTACTTATATAATATTATACAATTATATTTATTGAAATACATATATATTAATTTATATAATAATAAATATATGTATTGGAATACACTGTATAAATATTTTTATAAATTGAAATTTATATTATATTAATTATATATAATAAAAAAATTGTATTTCATACAATATTAAGTATATATTTGTTTAAATTGTATTACATATAATATTGATTATATATAATATACATATTAATTATATATGATATAAAATTATATTTTATATATCAATATATAAATATTTTTATAAATCATATTTCACATAATATTAATTATATATAATATAAATATTTTTATGAATTTTATTTCATATAATAATAATTATATATTATTATATATAATATTATACTGTTTATAAATATATATATATATATATATATTAATGTAAATAAAAATAAATATATGTATTAAAATACGTTATATAAATATATTTTTAAAGACCTTATATAAATATATTAATTAAAAAATTATATATATATATATATATTATAAGTAAACATGTATATAATATATAAATATTTATTTAACTATATAAATAATTTACATAAATATATAATATAAATGTATTTAATATAATATATGTTTGATATAAATCATACAATAAATGTATAGTATTTATAAAGCCAACATTTAATTTTTATAGATTAAAAAATTATTGTGATAAGAATAAGAATAATTAATATTATTATTATTATCACACACACACACAGAGAGATATATATATATAGGTACAATATATACATATATACTTGTGTAATATATTTAGTTGATATATAAATATACAATACAGAATATATATAATTCCATATACATATAAATATAGTAAAAAATGTATATATTATTATTTAAATGTATTTAAATATATTATGATAAAAATATTTATTATAATAAATAGTCAAATATATATAAATACACTCATGTGTAATTTATACATCAAATTGCATTTTCCTTAGTGGTTAGCGGGTTGGTTCCATCCGTGTATGTCCCTGGAAATCCATGTTTTTAATAATTCGGGACATTATTTTTTAATATATTTCAAAGGAGGGTAGAAGTGCATAGAAGTAAGTAGCAATAGGATAGAGGCTAGGGGCAAGAATGGGAGGGAGTCTCAGGGCGGTACTCAGAACTGGAGGGTGGGAAAGGGAGGGGGATAGGGGGTGGTACTAGGAATGGTAGGGAGGGTGATACTGGTAACTGGAGGGAGGTATGGATGAGGGTGACATGGGCGAGAAGAAAGGGGGTGCGGTATGGATGTAAAGATTTAAAAAAATGAAAACATTTAGGGGCGGTTGTGAAAACCGCCTCTAATGTAACCTTTTATTGGGGGTTGTTCAAACTGTCACTAAATCCTTTCAATTAGTGGCGATTTCATCTATAACCACCACTAACACATGAATTTTTGGTGAATTTAAATCAACATTATAGGGGGTTTAAACTCCCTCTAATGTAACCACTGCTAAAGTCACCATGAATTTACCAACACTTACTCAAAACTGCCTCTAGTAACATTAGGGAACCACATTAGCAGAAGTTCCTCACAACAACCACTAGTGTCTTTAAAAAGTGTTATAACCCTTATAAAGTCAAAAATAAACCCCTCTAAAGTGACTATTTTTTTAGTGGATGGGTGAGGTCACTCTGAGGCCTGTAGTGGTTGCAGTTGTAGAAGATTTTCCAAAACGGTCACCAGATAAAGACATGACAGATCAGGGTGTTATTTTCGAGAGAACTATCTACAGTCATGAATAAAATAAGGAACAAGATCTTCGATTAGTGCGTCATAATAGGTATTATATGTTCTCAATAAGATATTCATGTGAAACACAAATGTAATTTTATTCCAAATCTGGGAATTCTTCTCACATGGACTTATCAAAGATAGGATGTAATTATTTCATGAGAACCCCAACTATAGAGGATCAGTTATAAGGTTCATGTCAGGTTTATTATCTTTTTTGTGTGAGATATACAGAAAAATGGCATGATGCATGGTCAACCAATCATTCTTATATTTTAGTGATTCACATCGGGCTCACCATTTTTATTTGCATAGATTATGCATACAAAATGGCCCAATGCATGGTCAACTGATCATTATTTTATTTGATAGATTACATCAGGTTCATCATTTTTTTGAATATATTATGCAAAAAAAAATCCTCGGTGCATGGTTAACCTATCATTCTATTATTTGAAATATTTACATTAGGTTCCTCATTTTTGTTTAGATTAAAAAGATACAACTAAGGTGAATTTGGTTTGACCCGGTGGTTGATTGTGGGGGTTCAAATTTATTGCATAATCATTGATGTCAGGTCACTTTTGTTGTTCTTAATGGAAAATCACACCATTTCCCACATCCATAACTAGGTACAAACCTACTTTCCAAATACAGGCATCCAGTTTGGTTTTTAGACCCAATGGTACTTAGAAACTCACATTGGTTGATAGGATGGGAGGTCGGGATCATCACACCCTTTTTGGGGGGAATTTTTTCCTACTCTGAGACTCTCTTATATATTTAATATATCTTCATGAATCTATTCCTAATCCTAATATAGAACTGGTTATCCTAACAAAATGTCAATAGGTTAATACTCTTTCCAATCCTAATACAGAATTGATTTCCCTCACAAAATAAATATAGGATTAATCTCTTGTATACATGAAGGTTATCTTTTAGTGATTCCATTTGTATGTATATATGGTTCTCCATCCACTTCCCTTAGTGGGTGGATGCTTATATGTTGAAGCTGTATAACCAAGTGCTTTGTAATTTACTTCCATGCGAGGAGGAATTTAATATGTCGAGGATGGGATTGAGCTATTATGAGTCATCCTATGTGTCATATTTATGGAAGTAATCAAAACCCACATAGTATATTAAACCCATTCATTTTAACATCATGGGAAAAGTAAATATATGTGGGAACTTAGTAAATGAGTTTTTTAGATTGAGTCTCAAGGATACGTCCTACATATCCTAGTTATAGAAGTAATCAGAGTCATCGTAGTTCAGTCACTCCCTTAAGATTGGGCCCAAGGTGGATAACTCTACATGGAGACAGTCATATCATGAAACTCATCAGAGCTTACACACATAGGTTTCCCTATCTAGTGGATATTCATGATATTAATGATATGAACATTGAAACTCCCTAAATCCATGTGACCCATGTTTTGTATGAGAAACAAGCGATAGAAACTAGTTAGTATCACTGCATATGGATGTGGGACTTATATAATGATATATCCCTTTAGATGTTTAATATGGGGATAATGTCATAGGAAGGTGTCCTATGTATCTTGGTTATAAAAGGAATCATAGTTCATGTAGTTCAGTTTATTTTTTAGCTCGTCGTTGGATAAGGTAGAATAATCATCCCATGATAATAACTGGGTCCCAATGGTTGAAATGTCATGGACTTAGGGGGACTTACATTGAATTGGTTTCCAATTTGAGCTTGGGACATAGGAAGGAATCCTAAGTATCCTAGTTATTGGAGGAATCAGATTTCTTGTAGTTCAATTTCATCAGGGATTATACACTGAGATCTCCATAGTTTGTGGGATATATCATATTACTCCACTAACTGAGACTTACAAATTGGTACTACCCTGATATGAAGGTTGGAAAAGGCTAAAATGTCTTGGGATACCTTCTTTCTTGGGTCTGGTTATCTTTTTGACCTGCTTAATTTTCCTCCTAACATGCCTTGATTGTATGACTAACATTTCCAAAGGCAATCACATGATCCAGTTATCTTCTCTGAGGGGAGTTTCATAATTCATATGGAATGTCTGAAGGTCGTCACATGATTAAGAATGACTTATATGGAGGACATCATAAGACCCAAACAATTTGTCCTGGAAACCATCACATGATCTTGGATGAGTTGTTTGGAGTACATTGCAAGACCTCTACTGAAGTTCTTGGATGGAATCACATGATCTAGATGACTTTCCCAGGTGTCATCATGAAGGTTGGCTAACATACCTGGAGGGTGTTGTGAGAGTTAGTTTTACATGTCTGGAGAGTGCCACGTGACTTGGATGACTTGTCTGATGTCATCGCAAAATTTGGATCACATGTCCATAAGACATCACAAGATCTAGATGACTTGCCTTAAGGAGGTCAAGAGATCCATTTTACATGTTCTTGTGCCATAGTAAGACATGTCAAACTTGAACCGGTGCCTCCATATGATTTGGGTGACATGTCTTGAAGACATCATGAGGACGGATGGAAATCCCAAAGGGTTCTGTAAGACTTAATTGGAATTCCTTAGGGGTGTCATGTGACTTTCTATAACATGTCCAAGGGACTTCATATGATTCAAATATTATATGAAATGAGTTTTGGATGATTTTGGTGATATTTCCTGGTGTTTTCACATGACTTGGATGGTTTATTCAAAGTGCATGAGGATTAGAATTTATGTTCTTCGCATAAGTCTCCCATATTTTTAGTCTGTTTCTAGCATTTTATCACATATCCCTTAGATTAATCAAATGTTAGTTGTCTTAATTCACACTTCATTTAGAAGATATAAGGGGTTTCCTTCACATATCTCTCCTGATGTCCTTCATGTGACCTATGAGTAATCACGTGAAGTGTCGATGCATACTGCATGATCCGATTAGGTTTCATCCTAGATTTTACCCAACAAAAAACCTTTCTAATCATGATATTTTCCACTCCAATAAATCCTATTTGATACTTGGGTGCACTAGTGTGAGGATCCAAGGATGTAAGGCCACATTTTTCATGTTGAGGTAGGGGATTCATAGGCTTCCTCACCCCAATTATATGCCTCTTTTTACAACACATATCATGAAAATCTAGGGTATAGTTGGTGGAGGGATTTGGTGTTACATGTTTCATGAGGTATTTTTGTAGGCCATCCTGGAGGTGTCACATGATTTTGAACAGCCACAAGACTATCCCATCTGCAGGCCATTTATTGAATTATAGCCAATACAATGAGTCTTCCCTAACCATGTGGATGGGATAAGGGATTTTACAATGTTAATACAACTTTTTTAAGGGCCTTCAAAAGATCAGTATGCCTATTGAAAGGCTTTTATGTGATCTGAGGTGACTTGTTTGGGATCTTCCATGAGATAGAGGTGGATTTCCATGGGACTTCGTGTGAAGATTATGACCATGAAAGGATCACATACTTTCCCCTTTTATTTAATTTTTTATTTTACAAAGGCTAGGTATCTAGAGAGTTTTCATGAGTGTTGTCAAATAAAATCACTATCCCCATATTTGATGCATTGTGTGACCAACAAAGGTTCTTATGGTGATGCTCAAGAATTATCATGGAAAAACCTTCTGTTTGACTTCGGAGATGAAGGGGGAGTGAATGAATTCTTGGAATTTTCTGAAACCCTTCACATAATAAGGGTTGTATGCAAGTGAGAACTTGTGTGGTGAGTAGTACATGTCGAAAGGGGATTTCAACATCTCATGAACCACATGGGATATGTCTCACAAATTTTACAACTGCAATAGAATCCTGCCTTTTTCATATTTTCTTCCCTACTTTACAAGGATTTTTGAATGGATTATCAAGTGTCATATGGTTGACAGGTCATGTGACTTGGAGGATCTCATCTGGTATCCACTACCTAATCATCAAGTGTATGTAAATCCTTCTCATGATTATAGGGGTTTTTTAATGGGGCTTCATGAGATCTCCCACAGGTTATGTGTTGTGTTTGATTATATGGTTTTCATTTTGAATGTCATGATATCTCATATAATCTATAGGTTCATAAAATCTGTGTGATTTTGGCGACATTCTTCTCATTTTTATTTTATAAGGACAGAATACCCATATTAAGCTATTTCTTCCCTTGTGTATTTTTTTATTCTCTTTTGGAGATAATCAAAAATTACAATTATGAAGATGGTGGGTCATACGTATGCATAAGTGTAACATTTCCATTTTTCAATGATAATAATGTAAATAAGTATTATTTTATCTTTCAAAAATTATACTTATATCATAAATATAATATTATTTCTTTAAATACACTTACATATAAAATTCATGTGATATGATAATAAACAACAAATCACATCACTTCATTTGGTGATAGTACACCATACACATGAACAATGATATCATTTTTCAATGGATGGTAAGGTAAGAATTTATATGATTTTTTACTTTTATATAATGATTAATATTTCAGGAATATCATATATAATCATTAAATCCATTATAATTAAAATTCATGAGATGAAATAATGGAAAATTAATTACATTAGTTTCTGAGGCAGTAGTTTTTTGTATATATGAATAATGGTTTTTACCCATTTGATTTAAGAAGAGATGGATAAATATTATACCATAAATATAATAACATCTTAGTATATTTTATATAATGTTATTATTATATTTTAATTGTTAAGTCATAATTAAAGGTCAAAAAAGAAGGAGCTCGGTAAAGATGATTACCTTTACTTAGATGAACCTCCTTTGGATCTCTTATTAACAACCCTAAGATGGGTATTTTTGGAACAACATCAGCTCTAGAATGTGTCTAAGAATGTTGTGGATATATTTTTTCAGGTTTAGGTTAATCCAAATGGATTTAGAGGTGTGGATAATTTAAGTTAGGGGTTCCATTTTATAATTGAGGAGGAGTGCCATTTTTGTAAATACCCAAAACTATTCAGTAATGGGAAGTAACTATCAAGACATGTGACTCCAAAATTGATAAATAATGTATTTTTGGGTTGATATATTTCATTCACACCTCTAATATTCAAAAATAAAAATATTTTAAACATATTATTCATTTTACCTCTTTAGTTTAACCCCCTAATAAAATAATTTTACTATTAACTGTGGTAACAAATTTTTTCTATTTTTACAATTCATTATGATAAAAAAAATATATTTTATTAAATAATATTTATTATGATGATTAGAAATAATTAATATATTTTATCAAATTAAATTCATAGAAATTTTAATGTTTAATTTAAAATTAAACCAACAAAAGTGTTCAAAAATAGTTTTTAAAGAAATGCATTTTCAAGCAATGGATAATCTTATATTAACCTTGTGACTAGAAATCATCATTATATAGATTTAAATTAATATAAATAGATTTATAATTTATGAATTAAATTTATATATTTCTTTAATATGGGTTATTATTTTAATGAACCTAACTCTAGTAACTCGAACCCAATGTCTATTTTATTACATTGACATAAGATACAAGGAATCACATCCCGAAGGATTTAATAGTTTAATAGTAACGGTAAACTAGATACATCCTTTAAATTCACATTACAATTGATAATATAAAAAAATCATAGTTTTTTCTTTTAGAATTCCATTATTCTTCATAGAATATCCCTATATATCAATCCCAAAACACTTCCTGATATCCTAGGGAAAATATAAAAAAAGAAAACGGTGAGATCAGATGCTTAGTAAGGGTAAGAGTAAAATTGAAGATATCAATAATAAATAAACATAATATATATTAAAAGGTAAATAACTTAAACAAAATCCATTTAATTAATAATCTGAGCATAATATGGAAAAAATAATGATGATCAAATAAATCCATATAAATAATGACATGTGCTTGGAACCTATCCATGGATATTCTAACTAATAAAATAATCACATTGAAATAAATAAACACATAATAAGGGAATTCATAATGATGGAAATATAAAAATATTAGGACCTTTCACAATATGGTTTAAATATGTGAGTGTAAACCTACATAGTTTGGCTAATTAATTTATCTTATGAGACTTGTTGATGCATCAAGGGGATATCCGTAATTAAGCCACACCCATCACTTACTAATTTCAATGCATTCCTCATATGAAAGGGGTGAAATTTAATGAACTTAAACATTCATATTTAAAAAATAATATATAAAATGTTAATAATTAACCCAATAAAATAAATATAATCATAAACTATCCATAATAATATGGTGGATGGTAATAAAATTATATATCCTTAGTAAATTTTATCATAGACCATCCAAATAAAGAATAATAATGATATAAATAAAACATATACCAAGTGTATCATAAGTAAAATAAAGGTTTGATGTCTCCAATGAAAATAAATACCATAAAAATTTCATTAAAAACATTCTTGAAGAAAATAACCTTTGCACTCTAAAAATTACCTTTTAATACAAAAAGTTCACAAAACATTTTGAACATAGTTTTATTCATAAATAACCATTTAAACATATAAATAAACTTTAAAACAATTAGTGTTCAATAAAATGGAAAATTATGTTCATTTCATACACATTAAAATAAAGATTCCTTTTACTTTTTTAGTATAAGAAAAATGTTCCTTGTTTGGAAATAACATGAGGATTCCTTAAAAAAATTAAAAATCAAAATAGTTATAAATTTATTTAATAAATCATTTTTAATAGGATAAAAACCTTTTTATAAACACATAGATTTTTATGAAAAAGGATTTTCAAATGAAGATAGAAATAAAGTCAGATTTTATTAAAAAAAATTTCTTCATCATTTTAAGTACCAAATAATGGAAAAATAGAACTATTAATTGAAAAAGTTCATGAATAAACTGATTTTAAAAAAAATATTTATTTTAAGATATAAATATAAAATAATTTTCCCAAGATACACTTAAACAAAAATAATCATGAATAATGATGAGATTGTGAAATAAACGTTTACCATGTTGGTAACTTTTTAATCATAAACCCCATGAGAGAAATAACTTTAAATTAAAATATAAATAACATTAATAGAAATGGATTTATTATATAACATATCAAAATCATCATTAAATATTACACATAAATTAATAATTAGTGAATATGTTGCATGTCTCATGGAAGTAAAAGTGAGATGAAAAACCCTTACCTTAGTTTTGAATTCCTTGGTATGTGTTTAAACCTACTATATAGTAAATAAAGGTTTATTATAAATCTACTTCAAAAACATAATCATATATATAATATCATATATGATTTAATTTTATTCTTTTATCACCCATTTATCAATAATTCTTTGTTAAGATCGTTGTTTTGGGTGATAATTGCTTCGTTTTTCATGTATTCCTTTGTTAGGTAATTTTGGTCCTTTTAATTTGATCATGGTTAAAAAAACTCTAAAATTTAAAAAATATATAAATATAATATATATTTATTAACTATTTATTCATAGTAATCTATTAAATTTAGAGATATATAATGGGTTGCATCATTCATAGAAATCATAGGTAATACGTACGCACGAACATTTTTTCCATGTTTCTAGACTGATGGAATGAAAGGAAAATAGATATTGATTAAACTTTATATAATTATTATTATTTCATATATATAATTTAAATTAATCAAATACATCATTATTACCATTCATGTAAAAATAAAATGAAAAACATTTCACATCACTATGTGGATACGGTAGTCCACACGTACGCATGAGAAATGATATTATTTTCCAGTGGATTAGGAGGTAAGAAGTTATATGTGATATTATATTTTTATAAGTATACTTAGATAATAAATATCACATATATTAATTAAATTTAATATTTTTTCTTTTCATGTAAATAATAAGCGAAAAGAATCACATCACTTCATGAGGCGGTGGTCTACCGTACACACGAGCAACGTTATCGTTTCCCCACATAATGGAAAGAAAGAAGGTATATGTGATAAAATAATTAAATAAGTATAAAAATTTCATAAATATCATATAAATATGTTAAATATATCATTATATATGTCCTTTAAATGTGGTGATGGAAAACGAATTGCATCGGTTCGCGAGGTGGTAGTCCCTCGTACACAAGATCGACAGTTTTGTTTCCCATTTGATAGAAGTGGATATGGATATAGATTATTCCATTAACATAATAACATATATGTATATATAAGTCAATTTTTTAATTATATTATCATTGTTTAAGAAATTTTTAATGAGGTGGAATGAAAATTAAAACAAATATGCACGTTTAATAATTTTACCTCTTCTTTAAAGATCCTCTTTAGGATTATACCTAAAGCTTTATTATGTTGGATTCCTAAAAAATAAGACATATATTATGTGAGTATATAATTAATTAAGTTATTTTTTTCGGTATTGGTAGATCCAAATGGTTTTATAAGTGTGTAAAGTGAGGAGAGCGTTGTACTTTTATAAGTAGGGGAGAGGACCCACATGGATTTTTTTTAAATATAAAGTGATTCCAACGTTTTTCTCATTAAAAAATCCTAAAAATGGGTCATTCTAGAACCTAATATATTATATGGCATAAATATGTCTAGAAAATGAATGTTATTTAAGTTTTAGGTCATTTTTAACCCTTATATACATAGTTTAATCCCCCTACTAAACTTATTTTTACCTCAATCTCGGTAATTAATTTTTACTGATTTCACTATTAAATATGGAAAAAAATTATTTTCACCCTATTATATAATTTAAATTATGATTATTACAAATTTCTAATCCATTTTTAGAAATTAAATTTACATAATTGATATAATTCCATTAAAAATTAAATTGTATGTGCGATGAAAGAGTGGTTTTCCAAAGAGAAAATTCACAAAAGTATAAAATATTTAAATTTTAAATTTTAAAATGAAATTTATTCTAATGAACTAAATTAGTTAAATTTTAATATATTTTACTAATTTTACTTTGAAACCAATTTAAATTTTAACTTTATTTTTTAAATAATTTAAATGAAAAAGAATATTTCCAAAAAAATAAGAATTTTTCACTATTCATCAAAAAATTAATCTTTTTGAAAAAATTATCAAAAATCAACACAAAGATAATTTTTACATGTAGATTTAAAAAAATAATTTTATTTTTTAAAATAAATTTTCTAAATGTGGTTAAAATTAATTTTAAATTGTGAGTTCAAAGCACAACTAATCTGTCTTTCAGAAAAATACAGTTTTTCAGAAAATATTTCATTCTCTTTCAAATGGTTCTTATTTTATTTCCAATCAATATAAAACCATTGAATTTATTTTATAAAAGTGTAAGACCTATAATTTTCATTATTTATTTATTACTATTGATACCCTACAACTTAATGGCTATGTTATAATGGTCATGTTTAAATAATAATATTTTTATAGAGTATCATGTTTTATTTAAACCTAGTGGTGTGTGCATCAAAAGCTTTCAAAGATTTTGAATTTATTTAAAAAAATAGCATAAAGTATTAGTTTTATACATTCCCTTCTATGTTTGTGTTTTCATGTCATATAAGCTATCTAATATGATGTTCCTCTTTTAAAATATTAGGGTGTTACATTCTTCCCCCATAAATAAATTATGTCTTCGCAATCTAATATTCATCTCAATAATGAACTCTTTGAAATTAGAAAATATATCTATTAAAACCCCACATAAAACAAATTATTAATAAAATACTCTATAATATAGTAAGTGAAGTATGAAGTTCATTTTTAATGACACACACTAGGTTTCTAAATAGAAGAACCTTTGTGGAAAATGAAGATATGGACATGAAAGAAAATATTAAATAATTATGGAGAGTGGTAACGATCATTGATCAGAAGAAATTGAATGATATTTAAAATTAAATTACCAGAGTTCCATAAATCTTTGATGGATAAAAATACCATTGGTTCAATAGATATGAAGTTATTATGATAAAAAAGTTCAATATACTTTTCCAAGAGTTAAGTATTTCATTTACTTTATAGACAGATAATAAAGGAACATATACTTAATTGAAATATATCTATTTCATAGGCACAATTCCATCCTTTGATTGTGCTGTGATCAATTCCCATTTCATTTCTTACTCCAAAAAATGAATATCCAAAATGAATTTTTATACCTGAATCAAATTTAATAGATCATTATAATGACAAGTCATTCAACCTATCATTAGATATTTTTCAAAACCAAAATGGTTATCACAATTTATCCAATAACACCCAAAGTTCAACTTAATTCAATCCATATATAGTAAACCTTAATACTTATCCAAAATAAGTCTGTCTAAATTCAAATTACAATAATTTTTAAGGTAACTAAATCAATATTATATTACCAAAAAAATATAAATTGGATCGTAATGTCACATTCCAAATATGTGAATAATTTGATCACCATAAAACCTTAATTAAAACATTAATTCTCTGAGAAAATGAATCTCGGATTGTTGAAATTATTCCATAAATCCAAACACGTAGTAAACTCTAGAAAAGATAATATAACCCATCAAATAACTTACCAAATTATATGTCACCAATAATATCCCATAAAAATATCTTTATCATTATTATCTCAACATAGAGCACATATTAAGGGTTATCATTATTTAATCATATGTTTTCAAAAAATATAAACTTGTAACTAAATCACTTTTCTTGGTTATTAGTATTATTTATTTCATGATTTCTGATCCTTAAAGAAAAGATACTATAGTACAATACTTATGATTTTTTTTATTCTTATAATGAAAATATCATTGAAAAAATATTTCTAAAACATATTTATTGAATCCAAATACAGTCACCTAAATCATTCCACTTTAGTTGTATCAATAGCATAAGGTTGAGCTTGATCCCCTTAGCGTCTTTTAGGGTATTTTCCCTTAACGCATGGGAAATTAATTTACACAGTGTATATCTTCTTATAGTTGAATAATTGAGAATTGGAAACTTCTTTCTTTCCATTTTAATCACAAGCATAGTGAAACTTCTCTTTATAGTCATCAAAAACTCTCATTCCCTTCAAGAAAGTGTCAATGAGTTTCCTTTCATAATTATCACATGTGGGAAAATACTTCTTTCCCTTCTTCCATTTATCTATATTTTTCTCTTCTATACTCTTATTATATTTATTTCCTTAGAATCCATAAGACTTGGATAATTCTTCCTCTATCTAGAAAGAACATGATATCATGTACTCTTATGATGAGAATGTTTATGAAATTAATTCCCTTTGAAGGATTGGATTTAACCCATCATAGAAAATACAACCTTAATCTTTGGATTATGTACATAGTCTATAGAATGTCTTGATAAACTTGTAAATTTGGATTCATAATTAGATACATTTTCATCTTCTTTTTGTCTTACACTCTGGAATTTTTTCTCCATATTCTTTTATTTATCGCAAGCAAAATAATTTTCTGAGAATATTACAATAAAATAATTTCATTAAATGTTTTATATTTCTTATTAATCCTTAGTATTTTGAATCAATGACTACCATTGATCTGTATCTCCTAAGATATGATAAGCTTCCATGAAAACCATCACTATTTCATTAGTTACCAAAGTGATAAATATATTCTCTAAGAAACTTATCCATTTCTCGTCTAAAAATGGATCATTAGTACCATTGAATAATAGAGATTGTTTACACATAAAGTAGTCTCACATTTTTACACCACATGGTGGATCAATTATTTCTCCACATAGGAAACATTATTTCTCATAACCTGATTTATCTACCCCAATATGGTTATAATTTCTTCACTTCCATCTGTAGCTCCAACTTCATTATCTTTCCCAAGTTGGTAATCCCCATATGCGGTACCTGCATTGATACGGTTCTCATTAATTATATTAGGATTCAATTATAAACAATGGAATACATTATATCATATTATAACATTATAAAACATAATGTAAAATATTAATACTAATGAAATAATTAACATAAATTGAAAATTTTATGCATTGATAATATCATAATTATAAACATGGTTTCTTTTTAAAGGTTTTCAAATTATAAAAATATTTTCAAATCCTTCATAAAGGTTTTTAAATAAAATGTTAATTAAATTAATAATATCCCTTAGGATTTTCAAACCATGAGTACAAAAAGGGTTTCTATTATATATCAAGTAATGCTTGATTCAAGCCCAACATACCTTTTTTAGATTTATTAGCCCTATATAAATTTTTTTCAAAACCATTTCCACTTATAATATCAAGAAAGGGATGTATTTCTAGGAAAACCATATAATATCTACCTTACCAAAACCTTATGATGTTATCCAATACATATACTTATCCTTAAAATAAGTTATAATGGTGTATTCCCAAATATATGTTTGCTAAAATCTATTTTTCAGGGTTTCTACTAAACTTTTTATGATACCAATTATAATGAATATAACTCTAGTAACCCAAATCTAGTGTATACTTCATTAAATTAGAATAAGAAACAAGTAATCACATCCTAAAAGACCAAAGAGTTTAATATTCTTGGTAAACTACATACATACTTAAAATTTACATTATAATTGAAATATAAAATACACAAAGTATTTTCTTTGAGAATACCATCATTTCTCATAGAATACCCCAACATATCAATCAAAAAACACTTCCTATTATCCTAGGGAAAATAGAACATAAGAAAGGGGTGAGTTCAGATTCTCATTAAGGGTAAGCATATAGCGAAATCTATCATGAATACATAAGCCTAATCAATATGGCATGGTAAATAACTAAAACTCATTGCATTTAATCAAAATGATGAGCACAATATGGTAGAAATAAATAATAATCAAATAAATCCATAAAAATAATCAAATAATCCTGAAATTTATCTATGTACATTCTAACTAATCTAATAATCAAATAAAAATAACTGATCTTATTAAGAGGAAATGAATAATGTTGTAAATTTGAAACTGTCAAGACCTTTCATAAGATATTTTAAATTTGTGGGTATAAACCCATCTAATTTGGCCAACTCATTTGTTTTATGATAATTTTTGATACATTGAGGGGATATATATAAATGATCTCTACACATCACTTACTAATTATAATTTATTACTCATATGAAAGTGTTGACACAAAATCAACATAAATATTAATATTGAAAAAAGAACATATGAAATTTTAATACTTACCCCAATCAAATAAACATATGATAAACCATCCTAAATAATATGGTGGACGGTAATAAAATTGTATATCCTCAGTAATAATTTTAATAAACTATCCAAATAAATAATAAAGATGAAACAAAATATAACATTTCCCTAGTGGATCACAATTATAATAAAGGGTTGATGTCTTAAATGGATATAAATACCATAAAAATTCCATTAAAAACATTCTTGGGGAAAATGACCACTGCACTTTGAAAATCACATTTTAAAACCAAAAGTTCACAAAAAAATTTAAAAATAATTTTCTTTGAAAATAACCTTTAAATAATTCATTGTTAATGATCGAGGTAAATTTTGTTCATTCTAAACATGTTAAAAAATATTCTTTTCACAATTTCTATAAAATAAAAACGGGTCTTATGTTAAAAACAACATAAAGATTCCTTTCAAAAAATTTAAAATTTTAAAAATGGAAAACAAATTCTTTAATAAATCATTTTTAAAAGTTTAAAATAATTTTTGAAAATATTTTTAGAAAACATTTATTTTAATGAAAAAGGATTTTCGACTGAAGAGAAAAATAAATTCTGATTTTATTTAAAAAATCTTAATCATTATAAGTAAAAAAGAGTGTAATAATAGTACTATTACTTAAAAAAGTTCAATAATAATTATAGGACAATAAAATATATTAATTTTAATATATAAATATAAAATAATTCCTCCAAGGGAGACTTAAACAAAAACAATTTTGAATAATGATGAGATTGTGAAATAAACCATTACCACATTGTTAACTTTTGAATCAAAAGCCCCATAAAATAAATAACATAAAATTTTAATTTAAATACCATTAATAGAAATAAATTCATGATATAAAATATAAAAATGGTTATTATATACACCATACAAAGGAATAAGTGGTGAATATGGTGTGTGTCTCACGAAAATAAAAGTGAGACGAGAAACCCTTACCTTAGGTTAAACTTCCTTCATATGTGTCTGAAACTCTTATTTAATATTTATTGATTTATTATAAATACATTATATAACCATAATAATATATCTCATACCATATATTATTTAATTATAGTCTTTAATCAATCATATATTAACAATTCTTTGTTAAAATCACTGTTTCAGGTGATAATAGTTTTGTTTTTCATATTTATTTATTTCCAAAATTTTTGTATTATTAATATGATCATGGTTACATTATATTAAGAATTTTAATCATGATATAAATATAATATATATTAATTATACATGTATTTATAGTAATCAATTAAATTTATATATAGAAAATATATTACACAATTCATGGAGACAGTAGGTCGTACGTACGCAAGAGCATTGATTCCATTTTTTCTTAACGGATAAAATTAAAGGAAAAAAATATTAATTAATCATTATATAATAATTATTATATAATATATATAATATATATTTATAAAATATATCCTTATTACCATTCATGTAAAAGTAAAATGAAAAACATTTCACATCACTTTGTGGAGGTGGTAGTCCACATATACGCATGACCAACGTTATTGTTTTCCAACAGATTAGATTGTAATAAGTTAGATATCATATTATATTTATAGAAGTGTGGTAAGATCATAAATATCTCGTATATTCATTAACTTTAACCTTTCTACCTTTCATGTAAATTGTAAGTGAAAATACATCACATCGCTTCGTGAGGCGGTAGTCCATCGTACAGACGAGTGATGTTATCATATCCCCCATGGAATGAAAAGTAAGAAAGAATATATGATATAATAATTATATAATTATAATGAATTTATAAATATCATATAAACATGTTAAATCCATCATTATATCCAATCTTTAAATGTGGTTATGGAAAATGAATTACATCGGTTAAAGGCGGTTGTCCGTCTTACACACGATTGATGGTTTTGTTTCCCATTTAATGGAAGTGGATATGGAACTGGGTTTTGTAATAACATAATAAAATATCAGTATATATTATATATTGGTTTTATTATATTATCATAATCTAATAAGATTTAAATGAGTTTGAATAAAAAATAAAACAAATATGCACGTTTAATAATTTTACCTCTTATTCAGAGAGCCTCTTTATATTTATGCCTAAAGCCTTCTTAGGAGGGATCCCTAATCTAAATAAAGACTTTATTATATGTTTATATAATTAAGTAAGATATTTGGGGAGTTATTTGTTGATCCAAAGTGTTAAAAAGAGAGGATAGGGCGGACCTTTTATAAGTGGGGGAGAGGACACACATTGAATTTTTTTAAAAGATAAAGTGATACCCACATTTTTCTCATGCCAAAAACCTCAAATATAGGTCATTATAAAAAATTATAGGTTATAAATTCTAAATATATCAATAAAATGGGTTTTTAAAAGTTTTAGTTCATTTTTTACCCTTGTTTTCTTAGTTTAACCCCCCCCCCCCCGGTAAACCCATTTTTACCTTAATCACAATAATTAATTTTAACTATTTTCACTATTAATTATAGTAAAAATTTAAGATAAAATTATTAGATAACATAAATTATGATGATTCAAAATATAGAAACCATTTTTTAAAATTTAATTCACATAAGTGGAAGATTTCAATTTAAAATTAAATCGTAGATGTAATGAAAGTGTATTTTTCTAAAGAGAAAATTCTCATAAGTATAGAATGTTTTAATATAAAAATTATATATATAATTGATTAAAATGAATTAAACTAGTTAAATTGAAAAATAATTAAACTGATTTTATTTTAAAACCAATTTAAAATATAATTTAACATTTTTAATAATTTAAATAAAAAGAAAATTTTCAATAAAAATTGGTACTTTTCACTATTAAACCAAAAATTAATCTTTTCAAAAACTTATCAAAAAGTCACCCAAAATAATTTGGACATATAGATTTTGTAACATCCCAGGTAAATAAAGAATATTAATTTTTCATATTTATCCATATTTTTGAATAAAATGTTAATATTAATTTAAAGTGAACACTATGCTCGATGGCGTACCCAATACGCAACAACGAGTTTCATTGAAATCTTACGTTGCATTCAAAAAATAAAACAATATTATTTTAAATGGTAGTTAATGCCTAGACATTTTAATGGAAGGAATGAACAGAACTAACTATAAAATTATTAAATATGTTTGTCAAATATTTTTACTTTTTTCCAATAAATGTTAGAGGCTTAAAATGCGAATGAATCCAATTTTAAGCATAAATCTTCTAATATTCTTTGAAAGGTCGATTAACCACCTTTTGATGGAGAACCCTTTTTAAATATACTTTTGACGATTTTATATATTATATTTGACAAAATAAAATCCTTCTTTAGAATCTGGACATCAAAATTTACTTTGTGTAAATTTTTGTTATTTTTCCGATAAAGATCAGTTTTAGTGAAAATGTTGTATTTTAATTCAAAACCTTTTTTTAATATAATTTATTTATATGATTAGATCATATTTTGAATTGGTTTTAAAGTTCAATTAGAATATATTTTTACCATTTAATCCAATGGTGGTCATTGGAATTAATTTCACTTTGAAATTGGACTTAAACTAGTGTCAATCTTTTAATAGATATTGTTTCTTAAAAACACGCTATTTGTTTTCACATCGGAAATTAATTATTAAATTAATTAATGCAACTTTTTTGTTTTGAATTTCGTAAAATAGACATCATTTTTTGAATTCGGAATATCAAATATAACTTAGGGTGAATTTTTGGTATTTTTCTGAAAAACTTCAATTTTTGATGAATAGTGAAACCACTAAGTGGTAGTTAAAAAACTGATTTTTCGTTTAAATGAAACTTTACAACTTCTGTGATTTGAATTTCAAAAATCCGACATACATGTTTGTCATTAAAATGTAAAATGTGATTCAATGGGATTAAAATAATTTTTTGGTGAATAGTAACTTTTAAGTTTTATTAATTGCGATTAAAGGTAATTAGTGTAATTTAAAGTAAATATAATGTTATAATAATATTAAATGACCTTGACACATGTCCTACCCTTATTGGATGAGTCATGGCTGACCAAGAAAATACATGGGTCAACTTGGGGACCCCATGGAGCCACTTTGGTAAGAAAATGACATTAATAACTTTTTATTTAAACTTAAAATAAAAATGTCACAAACATGTATTGTTTTACTAAAACAATTTTTACATGATGTTATACAAGTCATATTTTTTACAATAAATATCCATTAAAAATATAAAACTATTTCCTACATGATAGTATTTTTTATAATTTTTAGACATTAAATAAATTAATTTATTTATGACACCATGATGATGCAGCGATTACCTCATTAATAAACGATTTAAATAAAATGAGAAGATAAGGTAAAATATAAAACCTACACTTATCAAAAACCTATTGGATGGGTGGATTTAGAACAATTATCACTTTATCCTATAAATATATAATTGTGGGACCATTAATATTCGAACATCATTTTATAATAAAGTAACTTTTCAAGACATTCCAAGAGTGCCCCTCCTCCCTCTTATAAAAGGCCCCCACCTCTACCCCCTTACCCACACCTCTCAAGCCTTTGGATCGACCAAAATCTACTCATTTTATCTCTCCACATCCCTCTCTTCATCCTAGGAGCCTTACCTTTGGCAAAAATCTCTTCAAGAAACCCTTTTGGTTCAAACCAAGAGGAGTTACCCGATTTAAAGGTAATGTCTTCACTTGTGTTCTTTTGTTTTATTTTACATCTCCAACCCCCTAAACTCTTTTTATTCATTTATTTTTTAACAACACCAGTATTTTAAATATACTAGAATGTTTTTATATGAATTATTCGAGCTACACTTACACACACCTCCGTCTAATGGTTAAAGAACATATTGTTTCTGTGGATGGCGAATTACTACCTCACGAAATGATGATTGTTCAATATTCTCTTAACACCTTTCATGGTGGCCATTATGATGTCACTGTATTTTATATATGATATATATGGTATTTATTTTCTCTATATGCTTCTGTATTTTATATTTAAAACATACCTTTATGCTTTTCATGTTGTGCAAATGCGATAATTTCATACGAGAAAGTGTGGACTACCGCCCCCTCAAGTGATGTGACTCGTTCATGAAATACATGGAATGTATAAATAATGAAATTAATGAACATATGTGACCTATATAACATATATATTATACTTGAATTAATATATATATATATATATATATCTTCTAGTTTTAATTCCATTAATGTGCCAAAGCAATGAAAGTAGCTTTCATGCGTACGTACGGACTACCGTCTCCATGAACGGTGTATTTCATTTCTTTTTATCTCAAAATATTATGGAATAAGTATAAAACGAATATATAATGGATATATATGATATTTAAATCATTAATACTATTATTTATATGATGTACATACAACTACATTGACAATGCTTTTCAGACAAGATCATTTTTGACTCATGTACCGAACATCGACAAAACATAAGATATGAACTCACATAATTAACTAATTATTATAACATGATAATATATGATATTAATTGAATAATAAAATTTAAATTATTTCCTTAAGAAATTATAAATTGACCAAATTTTATTATTCAGGAATATAAAGAAATGAACAAGGCAAGTCGGAGTTGAGGTAAGGGATCCTACCTCTCTCTTTCTTTTTAAGTACTCTCTTTTATGTCGTTTCTTTTAATCTCCTATTTCTTAGTTGGGGTGTTATTTTATATTCATATTACTTTAATTTATATTTTCATATGATGAGAGACCCTATTTGATTTCATCAATCCATTTTTTGGAAGTTTTAAGTGGTTTCGTTAGGCTGTTGAGTTTTCGTAAGCAGTTTTTCATCTCACTTTTATTCCCGTGAGATTTATGCTACATTTTCCACCATTTATTTTGAGTGGTATATGTACTTCCCAATATTCTAATATTTGTGTAATATACTTTAGTTTAGGAGTATTTACATCAATGTTGTATAGTCCTTCTTTCATGGGGTGTACGTTTTGAAAGTTACCCAAATCGGTAAGGGAACCTTTCACCCTCCTCTTTTTAAAAGACTTATTTTTTTATGTCTTTTAATTTACATATTTTTATATTGGGATATGTTCTTATATATACTTATTGATGTAAATTTTATGTTCAAGTGATGAGATATCATTTTATCTTTCATCAACTAATTTTTTGAATTTTAAAGTGACGTCGTTAGGCTGTCGAATTATACCAAGGGAACTTCTTAACCCAATTTATATTTCTTTGGGTTCAACATGTAGTTATTGAATATGTCATCCTTTGAATATGTGTGAATGACCTTTGATTGTTTTACACTTAATATTCACTTATATTGGGTGTATTTATATTTTTCACACATAATTATGAGATTGAATTATCCTTAATTTAAGGATACCTTCTTTATAAGGGATTTCATATCATTTTACATTTCTATTGAGACTTCATTGTTGTTATGCACCAATTCACTCTTATATGGTGTATATACTGTACTTTGGAATATTATATTATGAATCCCTTTATTCTCATGATATTATAAAGTTTTGATTAAATGTTATTCCTCAATTATTGTATTCAAGTGTCTCTCATTTTGTTAAAAACCCTTTAACTAAAATATCGTTTTAAATGTTTTAATGATTAATTATTATAAATATTTCTCATTAATATCCATGTCTTAAAAATGGTTTTAAGGATTTATTTATATGGATATTAATGGTTAAAAATGTTAAAAGATTCAAAGTGGTATGGGACACTTTGATTCAAAAATCTCTTTATTAAATGTTTTAAATGGTTTTGAAAATGGTTTTTAGAATGGATTCATTATTTCAATATCTTAAAATGTTATATTGTTGTTGCAATGCGGGAATTTTATCTTTCCTTTATTCTTAAGTTATGTGCTATGATTGTGTGGTGGTTCTTGGGCATTGTTTATGAAGACGGATGGTTCCATGATAAACTAAGGGCGGGTGAGCCCAACATAGCTCTCCAATGCATTCAGTAACGTGAAGGGGTTAAACGTTAAGGTTTCTCCAAAGAGATTTAGGGAATATACTATGATGGGTATTTCAAACGTAACAATGAGGGTTAATCCCTACGTAAGAATGTTATGAATGCCTCAAGTTAACTTTATGTCTTATGATTTCTATGAGTTAATCATAAATCTTATGATTTCATGAGGTATGTTAAAGTGCTTATGTTTTATGAGTAAAGTATGATTTCATTGATTCTTATGTATACATGTACTAATATTTTCTTTCCATATTTTTATATCCCTTACTGAGATTTTTATGCTCTTCCCAAGTTTTTGAAATTTTTTTCACAGGTCAAGGGAAAGGTACATGATATGATGATAGTATCAAGGAAGTGTCAAGAAAGAATCCATGTTTTATTTTAAATATGTTTCTGTTGATGAGGAAAAATGAATACTATCTTTTATGTAACCACTTTGTTTAAATGTGGAATGTAATGCATGATTTATGATATAATTCTCTAAAACTCTAAACCTGAAAAGATCCTCAATGTGTTTTCTTGAAAAAACTCAAGATTAAGTAATGTTTAAGGCTGGGTCCTTATAGATTTCCAAAATTAATTTTATTTTTTAAAACACATTTTATAAAATAGGTAAAAATTAATTTTAAATTATGTGTGAAAGTAATGAATAATATGCCTTTCAAAAAATACAATTTTTTAGAAAAAATTTATTTATCTTTCAAATGGTTCTTATTTTATTCTTAATTAATAAATAATCATTGAATTTATTTTATTCATGTGCAATCCATAATTTTCATAATTAAGTTATTAAAATTCATACTCTCCAGCTTAACATCATGGCTATAATGGTCATGTTTAAATAATAATATTGTAATATAGTATCATGTTTCGTTTAAACCTAGTATTGTGTGCATCATAAGAAATCTAAGAGATTGGGTTTATTTAAAAATAAAAATATCATAAAGTCTCACGGTTTTACATTCTCTTTTATTCATAGTGTTTTGTTTCATATATGCTATCAAATATGATGTTCCTATTTTAAAATATCAAGGTTTTATAATTTTAATTAATTAGAATTCATAAACTTTATTAATGTAAAAACAATTTGTAGAAAATAATGTTTTTAAGCATAAAAATAAACTTATACAAAAATCATGAAAATTGATGATTTAAATGAAATTCAATATATTATTCTAAATTAAATGGTTCATATATCATTTTAAAACAAAATAAAAAATATAATGGAACTTTTAAATTAATTGATTTAATGAAAAGAAATGAAATCATTTGAAAAATCAATAATTTTCAATATTCATTAGAAAAACAAGTATTTTAGAAAATTCCCCAAATTTCACCCTAAGGTAATTTTCATATTCTGATTTCAAAAATTATTTTTATTTTATAAAATAATATTTCTAAAAGTTACATAATTTAATTATAATATTTTATCGAAAAAATAAATAAAAATTATATTTTAAGAAAAATTTGTAAAATAAATGAAATTAATTAATGAAAAGAAAATACAGCATTTGAAAAATCGATAATTTTCATTTTTTGCTGAAAAAAAACATTTTAGAGAAATAAAAAAAATTACATGAAGTTAATTTTGATAATATGATTTCAAAAATTATGTTCATTTTATAAAATAATATTTCCAAATGTTACATGAAATAGTTATAATATTTTCTCACAAAAAAGTAATAAAAATCATTTTTTAAAGAAACATATTTTTTTAAATTAAATATCTTTATTAAAAGTTGATTTTTTATTTATTAAGAATTTTTAAATAAATTTATATTGAATATGACCTTTATATATATTTTATAATGTAGTTAACACTATTCATACCTTTCGATTTAACTACTTGGTTATAATGGAAATATATTTCATGGGTCATTGAAGTTTGGTGTTGCGTGTCGTATACATGATAAAATATAATTTTTTTCTTTTAAAATTTGTGGGTGTTAAACTCCCCCATTAAGAAATTGAACTATTTCAATTTAAACATGAACTTAGTAATCAAAGTTTTTTCATTAGAAAATACCATTGTTAAATTCCCACATCATATAAAAGGTTAATAAAACATCATCTTGATAATATGGAAAGGGAAGTACAAAGGCCATCTAGAATAACACATAATTAGGTTTTCATATATGAAAAAATTAGTTTGAATTGATGATATAGACATGAAAGAAAAGTAAAATGCCCAAATGATTATAGAGAGTGACAGAGATCATTGATTTCAATAAAATAAATGGTCATGAGGAAGTCAAGGAACACCAAACCCTAAATATGTGATGGGTGAAAAGACTGTCAATTCACCAGAAATGATTAAAATAGGATAAAATTTTTCCGTCAAGATTATTTTCCTAGTGTTGAGGAAATAGTTTTCTATATATATAAAGAACATAAGGAAATATACATACTTGATATATTTTTATTTCATAAGAACAATTTCATCCTTTGGTTATGATTTAATCAATTTCCACTTCATCACCTAATCTAATGAATTAATATCCAATATGAATTTTTTATTAATGAAGAAAAAAAATAACTTTTAGTGGATTATAATATCCATAAAAGAATAATAATATATTCTTATTATATTTAAATATTAACAAAACCTATAATAGTTACCACAAGGTAAAATATATAATCCTTAATATAAAAAAATATTAAATTTTACTTCAAAACATCTACTAAAGGTTCAACATAGAATATTCGAAAAATAAAAAAACCTACATCCCAAATAACCTCAAATTTAAAAATTATAATTTTGTTCTTCCCAACCAATATTTCATGTTAAAACTCATGTAATACCTAAGGGTTACATATACCAAAACCTAATGAAATATTTCCAAAAATACCATTAGTTACCTCAAAATCCAAAAAATTTAAAAATATTTGATCCTATAATATGTTTCCCAAATCAACTTAATTTTTATACATAAAATCATTTAATTAAAAATAATTTCATACTAACTGGTAAATCACATAGGCCAATAGTAGGTGTTTCACCCTTATTGACCTTTGGTCGTGGGTTCATACCCCATTACCATACTAGATACGATGAGTTGTCATCTATCATGTAGGTTGTACTTTTTATAAAACTATATTAATATAATTCCTATAATTTTCTCAAAAATACAATGAACATCCTCAAAATAAAATTAATCATCAAAAATAGTTTTTAGCCACTAAAGAGTTCTATACACCTTATTTATTTCCACAAAATCAAATAATCTTAATTAACTATAATTACTTCAACAACAATAATATATAAAAGATAATATATTCACCAATCAAGGTTTTTTCATTAAATATTACCTTACCATTAAATCAAATTACTGGTTCATTGGTGGTATTCAACATATTATTGCAAATACTTAAATAAGAACTACTACAGAACAATCTTTAGAAGTTACATGATACTTATAACCAGCATACCAATGATAAAAATACTTCAACAATATTATTATTAAGTTACAGCACCTAAACACTTCAATCATTGTACTTAAAATATTTTCATAACATAGGACCTTAGGAATTAATCATTGGATTATGTCATTGACTCATATAATGACCAAGTTCCCCACATCTATGATATTGAACTATTTTTGGTACCTTAGTATGAAATTTATTTCCCCAAATCTTGTTAACTAGACTCTTAGTTTTTCTTCAGTAATTAGCTGCTTTATTCCCTCCTTTCCCACACATAAAAAATCTTTTAGTTCCTTTAGGGAATTTTACAGGGTGCCTCTTTCCACATTTTTTACATGTAGGAAATTGAATCTTCTTTTCATTATCATATTCTACACATTTACTTCCATGATACACCATCCTTATCTTCTTTGATGTGTTTATAAATTCAACTATGTTCCAATTGTTAATAGTAATTCAAGATAGCACATTTGAAATTATCACATAATGTCTAAATTCTATTCCCATTAGGATAGGCATCACACTAGTTAAATCCCTACATTTCCCATCATATTGGTTATTGGAATTATTTCTCTTATTTATTATAATTAACTAAAAAGAATGAAATAAAAAATATGAGAATTCATTCAAATAAAAAGGGAAAATTATAACCAAGAAGTAATGTCATATAAACGATAAGTATATCCTGGCTTATGGGTCTCTAGGTTACAATCTAGGTTATCCATGGAAATGTTTCCTAATAGGTTTTTTTAAACCTAATGATTTGTATAAGTCCTTCATAAAGGTTCATAAATAGCTTCTGAATTTCCAAAATATATCCCCAAGGAGTGTCAAAATATGTGTGTAGCAAGGACCATTGTTGTTCACCATGTGACGATCGATTCAAGACTAATGAGACCTTTCTAGGGTAATTACATGTAGGTACAATTGTTCTAGATTCACATCCACTTTTAGTATCTAGACAGGGATGTAATTTTTTTAACTCGCTCTCTCTATAATTCACCAAAATTCTTGGGTATTTTTTTATAATTAGTTCTTTCCTTATGCTTATCTCTAGCACCCTCACTAAATTATTCTAGTATTAATCCCCAAAAATAATTATACCTTTTGTCTAATACCAACTATAATGAACTAAGTATTTTACACATATTATTCCATGATTTTTAACATAATCATCCAATAATGAAAACACAAATATTATGAGGCCTAGTGTCTTTGGAAGACTAGGTTCATAATATATAAAAGTGAGATTAAAATAAAACTTATTAATTTATTCTCCATGATGATATCCTAAATCATTTTGAGCTCCTAAAACTGCATGGGAAAACCTAAGGAATACATAGATAAAATGGGTGAGCTAAAAATCTCTGTAAGGGAATAGACACAATAATAAAGAATAAATTTTTAGTTAAAGGTGTAATATGATATCATAAAATAGAAGGTGTTTGATTAATCACATGAGAGAATAACATAAAGAACGTGGTGTCATAAGATTATGAAAACATAGTAATTTTGGAAGTTACATAAAACATGACATAAAAATGAGTCAAGGTTAACTTCTTAGATAATATCACATGGTGAACAAAGCTACATAATGGATTAGGTTTACTCCCTAATCCCATACATGATGTCTCATGAGTCTGAAGCTTTACCCAATTCATTAAAGTGTTATCTGGGTGCACCCATCATAACATGTTCATGATTTATGTCTTCCACAAAAATTAAATCAATCATAAGGAATAACATAATAGTTACCAGTGGAAAGAAAATGGGTTGTGAAATCTTGCCTCATATCATAATAAAAGAAATTTTCATAATGAATGTATTTGAGAAATGAACATAAGGAATGTATTACCCACCAAATGAGGATATAATTGGATAGGTATAAATTTGAGATACATATATACATAATTTATAATCAATCCATAACATAAAATTGTGTTTTCATTGATTAACATATCTTCAAAAGATCATATGGAATATTTCTTAAGGAAAATACTTTTTTCAATTTAAAAATAACTTTTAAAAACTAAAAATTTCCAGAATATTATGGGGAAAATGGTTTAGAATGAATCATGGAAATTTTTAAATTGGGATTAAAAGAAATTATTGGTTATGATGGTGGAAAATTATGTTCTTTCTAAGTATGTTAAAACAAATAATATTTTAAAATTTGCAGTAAAAGTTAAAAAGTATATGTTTTAGAAAACTATAGTAATATTCCATTTAAAATATTTTTTAAAAATTAAAACATGGGTAAAAATGAATTTTAAAAATTATAGTATAATATTAAAATAATTTTCAAAAAAAATTTAGAAATCAGGGACATGGAATAAAAATCATTTACGGCCAAAAAGAGGAATAAAGTTGGATTTTCGTAAAATATTTTCTCAACCATTAAAACTGTCAAAGAGAAGGACTGTTACTATTACATGAATAAATCATAAATAACCATAGGATAATAAAATTAAAGGTTTTTATTATATAATGAACAAATAATTTCCTTTAAATGAAATTCAAGCATAACTAATCATTAATAATGACGAGATTGTGAAATAAACCCTTACCATTTTGGTAAATTTTGAATCATAACCCCCAAGGATGAAATAAATTAAAATGAATATTTAAATAACATTAATATAAATATATTCAAGATTTAAAATATCAAATGGGAATTATGTATACCAAAAAAAAAGAAATAAGTTTATAATATGTTATATGTATCATTGAAATAAAAGTGGGACAAAAATCCCTTACAAAGATCATGTCATTGAAGTGAGAATTAATAAATGAAGTTATTATGTGTGTCAAATTGAATCCCACATAAAAAAAATATAAATAAAATAATCAATTGTCATGGCAAACATGATATTATCATATTAGAGACAATGAATAACTAATTTAGCCCAATGAAAGAAATTGAGTTATAAAATCTCTTACCTCAAGTCCAGACTTTCTATGTATGTCCTTTATCTCATGTATAATAAAATTATATCAATTTTTTAAATTTTTTTATAGTTTTAATACCTTGTACATAATTATTTACTTAATTTAATTTAATGACGTATTTATTCACTTCTTTAGCTACGTCCACATCAAGTGTTTTGAGAACTCTCTATTCATAATTTCAAAATGGGATCAGTGTGTTGAACATGGTCAAAGTGGTCATTACTCCATCATATCCAGAATAATAATCATGAAATAATTATATTCTTTATGCATCAATTATTATTTTAAAACCAACCATGAAATATGGTTATGAAAAATGAACTATGTTACAATCATGGAGATGGTAGGTCATACATACGCACAAGTAACATTTCAATTATTCAATGGTCTTAATGGTAATAAGGTAAGTGTAATTTAATCTTCATAGAATGATAATTATATCATAAATATCATATAATGTCTTTAAATACACTTAAATATTCTATAAAAGTGACATGGTGATAAAAAACAAATCACATAACTTCGTCAGGCGGTAGTCCACCGTACACACGAATGATGTTATAATTTTTCAATAGATGGTAAGGTAAGAAATTATATAATATGATAATTTTATATAATTATTGATACTTTATGAATAATATTTATAATCATTGAGTCCATCATCATGAATATCCTTGATAGTAAATGATGAAAAACGAATTACATCGATTAATGAGGTGGTAGTTTGTTGTACACACGAACAATGGTTTCGTTTCCCATTTGATGGAAGAGAATATGGATAAATATTTTTTCATCAACATAACAACATATCAGTATATATTAATAAATTTTTTATTAAATTTTAATTGTTTATTCATAATTTAATGTGTAAAAATAATGAGTAAAAAGGGATCTTAATGAAGATGATTACCTTCAATTAGAAGAACCTCCTTTGGATAACTTATTAAGGACCCCAAGGCTGGTATTTTGGGAACAAAAAAAAGATATATCAATTAAATAAGGATATTGGGGAGATATTTTTATCAGTTTTTATTGATAAAAATAGATTTCTATGTGTGAATAAGAAAGGCGATGGGGTCCCCTTTTATAATTGAGGAGGAGTGAAAATTTTGTAAATACCCAAAACTATTCAATAATAGGAAGTCAATATCAATAAAAGTGCCTAAATATTGATAAATAATGGATTTTATGGATGATATGATCAATAAAAACCTACAAAATTGAAAAATAAAAATGTTTATACATGTTACTCCCTTTATCGCTTTAGTTTTATCCCCTAATAAACCAATTTTAACATTAATCGTGGTCACATATTTTTACTATTTTTAAAATTCCGTATGATAAATAATTAAGTTGGGTTTATTGTATAATATTAATTATTCTAATTAAAAATATGGAATAGAATTTATCAAATTAAATTCAGATAACTATCAAATTTTAATTTAAAATTAAATCCATAAAACATATCAAAAAATGGTTTTTTAGAAGATGTATTTTTCAAGTAGTAGAGGATCTTATATTAACTCTATGATTAGAAATAATCATTATATAAATTTCAATTCATATAAATAGATATATAATATAATAATTTTTTAAAATATTTTCTTACTACGGGTTAATTTAATTAATTTAAAAGGATAAAATTTATGCATTTAAAAGTAGTTTTCAAAAAATCATGTTTTTAATCATAAAAATATTTATACCAAAAACATGAAAATTGATTATTAAAATGAAAATAATTTCATTATTAAATAAAATGGTTCATATATAACATTAATACAAAATGAAAAATATAATGGAACTTTTAAATTACTTTATTTTATGAAAATAAATGATAACATTTTGAAAAATTATTAATTTTCACTATTCACTGAAAAAATAAAACATTTCAAAAAATCAATATTTTACCCTAAGATAATTTTGATATGATTATTTAAAATAAGATATTAATTTTATAAAAAAATTCTAAAATTTCATTAAATTATATATAATATTTTCCCTAAAATAAATAAGAATAATTTTAGAAAGAAAAATATTTTTTATAGAATAAAATATTTTTTATTAAAAGTTAAGTGATTATTTATTAAAAATTTATTTGTAAATTAATATTGAGTATGAATTTTATATATTTCATAAATTAGTTAATATTATTCATACCCACCAATTTAATGGTTGGGTTATAACATAAATATATTTCTCTGGTCATTTAAGCTTGATTTTTCATGTCATATACACTATCGAACACAATGTTCTTATTTTAAAATATTATTATGTTACACATTTTTTAGTAATATTACTAGTTATAGTTTCTAAATATACCTTATAAAGTTTATAAGGTTTTTACCTAATATCCCAGAATTTAGGACTTATATTTTTAACAAATTCATATATCTGATCTTTCGAGTAAACATAGTCACTTTCATTAAAGTGTGGTGGTTTGATGGAGTTCCACATCTCAAATTCCTAGATTTTTAAAATCAAATTGGTGGATCTGTCCTAAGACTATTAATTCTATTAAAATGGTTATTTCCAAAATATAATGAAATAATAATAACGAATTTATTTTAACAAGAACCATGCTCTGGTTCCAATTTTTATGTATCATTATATTGAAAGATTAATTAGAGGGGGTGAATATCCCTTTTAAAATATAATCAATTAAATTTAATTATTAGAGTGATTAACAGTATTAATTGTACAAAGGAAGGTAAAAAAAGGACACACAATTTTTTTATAGTATTTCAGATCACCAAGATATTACTCTAATCTTCAATCTTTTCTACTAAGTGAGAAGACTGACTGAAAATTATTATTATTATTTTATTAAGAAGACACTTTTAAGGATAAATTGAGAAACCAAGAAACATGACTTCAACAACTTACAACATCATACCATGCCCCAATAGTTCAAAATTCCAAAAACTAGATCAAACACAACACAAAAACATTAAGTTCAAATTCCACCATTCTAACGCTACACAGAAGATTGCAGCTCTTAACTTCATCTAGAGCAGTCTCTGATGAAAACTGAGTATCAAGAACCCTTGAACAGTAGGCCGAAGCCATCGCCCGTTTACACCGATTCCACAACACAAACAGCGTCAATGCCTCAGCGATAAACACAGCATGCTAAAAACACATCCAAACCCAATACCAATTTGCATCCAAACTCAAAATTCCATCACAAATGATCCAAAACCACCAATCAGACCACTCATCCATTTGTTGCTCCACCAGATCAGCATCTCGGTCACCGAAAAAACATGCCTCTGTGAGAAAACTCTGATCTCCCAGCCGTGCAACCTCGAAAACGTACAAACAAGGGAAAAAGGAACCAACAAGGAGATACAAGGTACCTTGGAAAATGTGACACTGCAAAACCCTCAGATCTACAAACAATAGAACATCAAAACCTCACCTTGATCTGCGAAGACCGACAAACGTGACAGAAGATTATGTTGTTGCCATCTAACCGCTCTCAGAGATGACAAAATACCACCCCACGCACTCCCATCAAACAATGTACCTGAGACAACAACCCTCAGTGCAGATCGATCGTTGTTCCTTCACCGCACTGCCAAAGAAAGTCGGCCAGCAGACGGAGAGAATCTTCGGGATGGCTGAACCTACAAGGTCTATGGCGCCGCTACTAAAAGGAGGGACTGCTCGGTATGACAATTCTGAGAAGGAGCGCCGAGAAGGAGGCTCTGTAGTCGATCCAAGGCGGAGGAAGGTAGGCGGTGGCGGAGGAAAACCTAGAAAATCAGCGCCCCTTATGGGCTCATCATCAAATCAGTGAGAAGACAGGTTCACTAATTCTTCACTTTTGGTTGGGATTTTCTACCCAATTATTGATAGACATGAATTTTTTTAAAAGGTTAGTATAACTATTAACGACTTTTTATAGGATTCACAACCCACATGATATTTTTCTAGGAGTCACAACGTGACCATCCTTTTAGACGAGAGGAATAACCAATTAGACATCTTTGGGATGGGAAAATCTTAAATAGACTTCAAAAAAATGGTAGAAGAAAGAAATAAAATAATTAACAACCATATAAAATTTACAATGGTAGTGGAGTAGATGATGTCGAATATCAATGTGAATCAATATATTTGATCACTTTAGTATTGGATGATCAAAATGATAAAGTCCTTAATAATAAAATAAATGGAATAGTAGTCCCAGTCAAAATTTAGTACTTCACAGATATTATAAGAATATTATATTCTACTATTTCTAAGATTATATAAATCGTCCTCATCAATCTACTTGAAAAAAATTCAAGTTTATTTCAACTAATTCATCAATTCACATTGCAAATAATGATTGTGATTCATTTACTCCAAGATCTTAAATATTGATATGGAACATCTAAAAGGCTAATAACAGAATGACCCATTAAAAATAATGAATCTTATAATATTACTGCTAACTATAATTTAAAATAATGTGCTCACACATATAAAATCTCTACACACTCTTATTATCAAATAGAATGGATTGAAAGTTCTTCAAAAAAAGATCGTTAATATTAATGAGAGTTTTTCAATTAATTAAAAAAATTAAAAATGAATTTACAAACTAGTAGTAATTGATATTTCAAAAGTTATGAAAAACATAGCATAAAATATTTATTATGAAAATTATTATTTCTCTGATAATTTCACCAATATTTTTTTCATCAAATAATTTTCACATATTTGTTATAATATATAACAATTTTACAAATCATTATAATGATAAAAATAAATTTTATGAACTTTTAGTTCATCAATATATAAAAATAATGATAAAATATAGTGTTATGAAAAATTTAGTTTTTATCAAAAATAAGAAAAGTAATAAAATGATTGTGTAACGTATTGAAAGTGTGATCTTAGTCTTGTGGTGATTATACTGACCGTGTGAACTCTTAAAAAATAAATTCTTGTAGTAAATTAAAATAACTTACGATCACTTTAAAAATATTTTCGGTAACTTTAAAATGATTCATGATAACTTTAAAATGATTTGCGGTGAATTCTAAAATCCTTACATGGTCACTTATAAAATACCTCTTCACGGTCACTTGAAGAAGTTTCATGATAGGTAATATAATTCACTTCATGGATGCTTCCAAAATCCTTCATGGAAACATGTATATGACCTTCATGGTAGGTTCATGAAAGGCTTCATGGTAATTAGATTACTTGTGTCCTAAGTATGATATATGCAATAACTTCCAATAACTACTCACAGTAGGTTAGTATTTCCTATACATGATAGGTTGTAAAATTCCCCTTATGATAGATAACTCATAGAAAATATATATAAACCTCATGGTAATTTCAAAAAAAAACCCATGGTAGGCTGTATCTTCTACTTGTGGTAAGGATTAGAACTCACTATAGGTAGAACACACTCATGGTAGCTTTGTAAACCATTGCACATTAGGTAGACACTATCCATGATAGGTTCACATGTGCACATGGTAGGTTTGAAATAGCCTTCATGGTATCTTTATAAAGGCTATTTCATGGATTCAGTGTCACACTGTAGTGCTTTCATGGATACCTGAAGTCGGTGCTACCAATAATAAAGGAGAGTTCAAAGTTGGTTGAGTGCATTATCAAGGCAGCGAAGCTGTGGAACATTACTGAAGTAGTGACGATGCATGGATATGTAGTTTGTGTGATAAAGGATACAGTGAAGTAGCATGAAGCAGTATAGTCCTCCCTTTCATGTTGGCATCACACTGTAGTTAATCAATTCCAAAGTGTGAAGTCAATGATGGAGAAGATAACGGTGTCAGTGTTGGTTTAGAAGAGATTCTTATCGATGACATGGCATCAAACCGCTATCGACAGATGAGGTTGAACTAGAGAGATGGTTGAACTAGAGAAGGGTACACTATTCATAGATGAGGGAGATCACTGTAGTGAGTTAATCCATAATGTTGTAGAGATGCGTTGTTATAGGCGAATCTTCTCGCATGGAGGAGGGAGATCACTGGTGAAGCGTGGGAGAAAATGAAGAATACATGGAAAATATATATAATTATATATAGCACATATAAATATATATATATATATATATATATTGATATAATATATATAGATATATATATATATATATTAATATATATATATTATAATTATAAATAAACAAGGTAAAAATAATATAAATATTTAAAATAAAAAATATTAATATATATATATATGCATTTATATATATGTGTGTGTATATATTTCAAAAAAAATAATAAAACTATGTATTTTAAAATTCTAATACTAATTAAACTAAACTATAATTAACATAATTAAAATATGAAGAAAGTAATATTAAAATATTTCAAGTATTAACACACGAAATTATATTAAAATAAAATAATGAAAATTTATTATTTTCAAAAAATATTTTAAAATAAGAGATTGAAATTTAACAAAACTACAAAACAAATAAAAACATAATCTCTTAGTGAAAAAAAATTTGTTTAATATCCTTGAAGCGTCAAATTTGAGATCTCTTAGAGCTAAGAGAAAAATGATCACTTCCACCTTGATTGCCTTGTATATATCCACGCTGACTCATTTCTTCCCGACCCCACTTATATCAACTAGGTGATCCCACAAACATGATCCAAAGAGAAGTTATGCTACCAACTCCTAATATTCCCACAAAAATTATCTCATATAGCACAACTTTCTCTATAACCTTTGATAAGATAAAAATAATGGATAACATCACTTAAAATTTAAATAGATATTTCAAACCAATGTTAAAGCTTATAGACTTTGATTCTTCATACCTCACTTAATTGTGGTGTAAAATAAAGAAAATTGGTAAACTTGGAAGCACACTCTATCAATTTTATAATAATTTTCTTGAGTTCCATGAATCCCTGATACTAGACCCAATAAAGTGTATTAGGATATATTTATTCAAAGAACAAATCCAAGAATACCTTCTAATAAAATTCTTATTCTTTTTAAACTTTAATCATAACTTCCCACCAATGATGGGTATCCCCTTTGAGTATAAAATTTTTCAACTTCACACTTTGCTTCACAAGGGTCTCAATGCCCTTAAAGATGTTATGGATTCTTTTTGTCTACTCTTTAACTTCCAAAAGTAAAACATCACCTTAAAAGGTTAGAGGATGATGAAACTTGAAGTCTCTCATCATATCAATGAAAATGGATTCCCATCATGGAAATTAATATCCTATTTTATAAAGTATTTGAGCAATCCCCTCTGGGAAATTTGGATCAATTAAATACCTAATGGGTGGAACATTCTCATAAAAACCTTCTTATATGGTTATAAGTTGATATTGAGGTAACATACTCTATATTTAAGTAAATAGTTTACATCAGCTTCCTTTTCTAAGGGTAATTTTTTTATCAAATTTTATGATAATAAAAAAATGGTCCAGATAAAACCTCTACCATTCTCCCATTTATTCAATTTACTAGGTTCATGTAAAAACTTTAATATAATGAAAAGGAACTAAAAAATATATTTTCCTTGCATAAGAAAAATTATTCAATTCGTATGAATAATATAGTAAATATCCTGACGATTTAGATTAATTTCCCAATCACTAATAAATAATTAATAATAAACTATTATTTATCATTGATTTTAAATTAGTATATACCTCTAAATGATTTCAACAATAAACTAAAAAACACACATAAGAACACAATATGATTTCATCTTACAGGTTCCCACCTAAAAGGATTTACTCATGATGCATGAGACTCAAAATGAATAAGTCTAAATCAAAAAGAGACCAATTCAAACTTGGAATACCCTTGGTAACTCAAGATTCAAGCATAATTATGCTAGCGAGATATATTTGTGTCTTAATTCATGAGTCTTTATGATTTTATCTTTTGGGTATCCCAAACCTAACTACCCTAGACACTTCTCTAATACCATTTTATAGTTACCCTATTTAAACCCTAACGGTCCCACAAAAATTGAAATAAAACCTTAGAAACATTTCCCAATCACCATAGGCTGGAATAAAATTTTAGTGATAATGTATGGAATAGTGGAAAGTAATTTTACCTCTTTAAAATGTAACTATGACATTAATAGGCCCTATAAAACCATAATGACCCATTTTAAATGTTTGGAATTCCAAGAATAAAAATATTTATATTGGTGGGTACCAATCATACTTGTATAAAAATACAAACAATATTATATATATATATACTATAGGAAATCAATAATCCAATCAACCTAATCTATCAACCAAACACAACTATAAGACAACCCATATATATAAATTATCCAAAAAAGAAAACTATTAGTACCAAACATAGGTAAGAGACTTCCCATAACATGATATCAAAAATAAAACAATAGAATCCCAAGACAATCTTTGTACAAGATGACTATCACTCACACTAAGAAATGAAGACTCATAGCTCTTGTATCCATCAATCCACATTCATGGGTACAGTTATTTTACCTAGATCATATCCCAAAAGGTATAAACACCTCTCAAGGGGACACATATTAGGGGCGAGTATAATGTGTGCAGTAGTAGTTCCCTACCTGATACCTACATATATGTCATAAGATCAATTATATACCATATAAACAAAACATAGGCAAGAAAAAATATAAAAGTAAATAGTCTATCACTAATATATTGAATGAAGTAAATTAATCCTCCTAAATTAATATTCTCAAAAATTCATAATAAAAACCAAATATCCATACTTATATATATGTTTAGAATACAAGCTGGTGAAACCATAAAAACATCAATAGAAGATAAATAGCCACACACAAACACACACAAGAGGTCCATCTCTCCTTATAGGATGGAATTTGTACATAACTATATCTATAAACACACACACACACACACACACACATATATATATATATATATCCTTACCTAGGAGGATCTTCTTATTATAAGAAGGAATATAATCACATACATATGTATTTTTGGTGTATATATGTAAATTTATAACCCCTATTCTAAAAGCATGAGGAACCTATATATATAATTTTAAATAATACTAAAACTCCACATATCTAATATCATGTATGGAGGAATATAAACATAGAATACATATCAATAAATTACATGGACAAATAAAATAATAATTTCATGGATTAATAATCAACATATCATTAAAGAAAAATAATTTATCAAATTTTATTTTAAAAGATAAAGACTTTTATCAAAAAAATTAAAAGAAAATAGTTTATAATTATTCCACATTTAAACCCATGTTACTACTATCATGACCATAATAACAATATGATAGAAAAGAAGGTATCCCCTAAAAAATGACTTATTGAACCCTAAACTAGATGCTGAATGAGGAGAATATTCCACTACTTGATAGATTTTAAATACCTCACAAAGAGGCATTTAAATATTACCTCATTTCATAAAAAATAATTAAAAATTGGGTGTACTAATATTTAACCTCACCTAAAAATATCCAAAAATTATATCTTATTATAGATTTATGGTATAAAGAACAAAAGATATAATGGAAATTTAGAAACCTAGATAGAGGGGAGAATAGGTATTTCTTATTACAATAAAAATTAGCTGAAATTTGAAATAATTTATGGGTTTGTTACTTTATTAATGTTAGAAATTTAAAGAGTATTAAAGTTCTATTTAAACTAATGTAATTAAAACTTTATAATTTATCTCATCCTTGAGGTTTAGGTAGTGGATGTGGAAATCTTCCATAGAGACAGGTTGTTCAGAAGATAATATCTCCTGATGGTTTTGTGTAGTGGTCAGTTCATCGAAAGATGTAAACATAAGATAATACAAATGTTTTTTCAAATTGTTTCTTGAATGATTTTTTCTCTTGTACTAGAATAAAAGGGAATACATAATTTTTTTCATGATTTTACATATTGAGAAAATTATGATGTTCTACAGAACATAAGTGGTCAGGTACCATTTTCTACAAGAAATAAAAAGTTACCATGGTTAAATGTTGAGATGTATAAAATGATAAAATGTAAGTGAAATAGGATGTCTAGATAGGACCCACTATAAAGGTGGATTGGTACCACTTGTACATGTGCACTATGATGTGGAAGAAAATTATTCTGATATTGGTTGTATCAATTGATTGGGTATGCAAATATTTTTATATTTTGATTAATGAAAATGGTATCAATGTTATCCTATGTATGTGGAACTCACATATAAACCAAACCCAGAGTGTTACTTTCCTATTTTTTTAATTTTTAATAGCCTAAAGTTTTTTGGGGCATTGTGTGAGTGTGTGCAAGGAGGTCGACTTGGTTCAATGATTTAGGGTGGATCTTATCATCATATGTTCTATTATATAGTAGGAGTCCTTCCAATATAAGAAGGTATAGAGGTTTCTTTCCACTACATGTAATTTGTTGTGGTTAAATTTCAAAATATGATGGTTCAATAGATTTCCAACAAGTGTTATTTTACACTCAACAAACTCAAGTAACATTTTCTTCCCTTAAAATTATTGGTGATTAACTGGGGTGAATTATTTCACTCAGTGATAAAGAAAGAGTGAATAGTTAATTATATATTTTAATAATTTGGGAAAGTTCATTTTGTGGATTATAATGCTCTTAAAGTCATGGGGAAAGGTGATGTTAAAATATAAATGTAAAACAATCGCTTCTTGTAATTTAAAAAATTGATACACAAACCAAGGATACGGAAGAATATAATTTCCATATGAAAACTTTATATGGCAGGATTTGGTACAATATTTTCTAAAAAAGTTTGGATGACGACTAAAGGATTTCTGGTACAGGTAATAGGATTAAATTATGTGACATTATATTTTATTAAAAGATCAGGCTAAGTGATAATTTCCAGTGCATCAACTTTCAAGAGTATAGGGTTGAGTCATTATCATCATTGATATCTCAATGAGAAGAACATGAAGGTTCTAAAAAATATAAACTGAAGATCAATCACATAGAGTTCAAAATTTGTGAGAGATATGTTCTTAGTAATTATAAGTCGGTGTAATTCAACCTGAATGTTAGGAAACACAAATCTCAGAATTTAGATCACGTTCACTCAAGCATTTGGGGACCATCCTTAGTCCAATCTCATGGATGGTAAATTTCTTTCATGGCTTTCAATGATGATACAATAAGAAAAGTATGAGTTTAAATTCTAAAACACAAGTCTCTTCTCTTCAGAGTGTTCATTGAATGGAGGGTTGTAGTGGAAAGATAAACTAGTCAAAAGGTAAATTCCTTAAAATCTAATAATGGTGGTCAGTATAATGAATGGAACTTCAGAAAAAATATATCAAAATAAGGGGGTCATGTAAGATAAGATTTTACCTCATACACCTTAAAGGAATAGTGTGTAAGAGTGAATGAATCATGAATTTAGAGAGAATAAAATATCATGAGGCTACACTCAAGAATTCCTAATATATTTTTTTCAGAAAAATTTAACATGATAACATACTGGTTAATATAATTTTTTCTACTCCATTGGGACAGGAGATTTTAGAGTATATGTGGTCTTTTAAACCTATGAAATTTATCCACCATAGTGTTTTTATAAGTTTATCCCATGTCCATATGGATTTAAAGGATAGGTAAAAACTCAAGTAAAAGTAAAATACATGATTCTTTATGGGATATAGTGACAAAACATTAATTTTTCATTTATGGTATGATAATAATAGTGAGGTATTTAGAATATAGAATGTTCTATTTAATGAGAAGTTATTTTGGAAAGTCTATAATATCAATTAGATGAAAGTTGAGAATAAAGTATTAACTGGCCATGTCTAAGATGATCTAAGTAGGAAAACAAAAATAAAAAAATCTCATAGTGTTTATATGGAAGAAGTGATGATTCACTAGATAGACTAGTGGAAGATATACATAAATGATCTAAGAATTTTGAATCTCAAGGTGGAGCTTTGAAATATGGTTCTCTAGATGATAAAACATTGAAATTTACATTTCTATAAAGTTCAGAGTCACAGATTAAATTTCAAAGATATAACCAAGTTATAAAATTGCTTTATAGGTTTGGATCTAACATGAAATTTTTAATTCTAATAGATGGTGGAGAACCTCAAAGCTTGTAAGAGGTGGCCACTCTCAATGACTCTAAAAATTGGGATTATTCTATGAAAGAAGAAATGTCTTTATTGGATTCAAATGGAATATGGGATGTGATTAATTTAACACAAGGGAAGAATAAACTATATAATAAGTGGGTTTTATATTTTAATGAAGAGGCTTATGGTAGTAAAAGGAACAAGGAATGACAGGTGTTGAAGGGATTTCAACAGAAATAAGGGATCGTATTATCAAAAAAAATCATTGGTAGTTAAACTATTATCTAGATAGTGTTGATCATTATTGTTACTAATAATTTTCAATTAGTGTGGATTCTTTTAAAGACATTCCTTCTTTAGAGTGATATATATGAAGAGACTTACAAAAAGAAACCAATAGGTCTTAAGGTCAATCAGTACAGAGATTTAGTATATTAGCTGAAGACAAGACTTTTGGTGTGAAGTAGGCTCCAAGGTAATGAAATATAAAATTCAATGTGTTCTTGGTAAATAATTTTTTCACAAAAATAAATATTTATCACCATTACTATCAGAATGTACTATTGGGCAGTCTATATATTAAGAGGTTTTAGGAATTGAAGTGTGATTTTTCTTGAAATATTTGAGATGAAAGATCTCAGTTAGGAAAATAAAATATCATATATGATGATTAAGATAGATAATAAATATTAGACTTTGCTTCTATGTTAGAGATACTATATAGTGAAGTTTTTCAAGGAGTTCAAAATGTCTGGTTGTAATCCGATCTCAACTCCATTGGCCATACACTTTAAATAGTCCAAAGATTAATCACCCACAATGTAAGATGAGGTCAAATTACAAGGAAAAAAGTTTTATTTTCATACGATGTTAGTAGCCCAATGTATTATATGTTTTGTGGTCAATTGGAAATTTCATTTACAGTGGAAGTTTTGATCCATTTTAGGTTAAATCCAAGGAAGGAATGATGGAAGGTTGTGGAGTGGATCATCTTGTATATAAAAGGATTATATGATGTAGATATTTTATTCAATATAGATGATCCATTACAAGTATTATTTGATGATAGTTTTCCTTGGGATTTAGACACCTATAAGAGAACCATATTTCTGTGTTAACCTATGGAGAAATGGAAGTCAGAAAGATGATGTGGCTGCAACCAGTTGTTACTTAATCTGTAAAAAAACATAGTACAGAACAATAACAAAAGTATGGGAAAAGTTTATATGGTCCATTCCTCTATTAGATGACCTTTTAAGTAGTTGGTAGGATGTAATTCTCTGCTATTATAAAAAAATTACATTTCACTTGGTGAAGATTCTTAGGTTCCATTCATGGATGAAACACATTGACCTAAGTTGTGACTTTATCTAGGTTTTTTTATAGGAAAAAGTATTTGGGTTTTGTAAGATATCCAAAAAGAAAATTCTTGCGGACATGTTCCCCAATATTTTCATACAATAAAGTCTAAGTAAACATTATTCCATAGTAGTATTTGGGTAAATAAACGGATAATGGGAAAACTACATGCTATAGAAATGAGGGTTTAAAATTTTTTCTAAATTTTTGGGGAGTTGTTATGGATTTCTTGAAACAGTAATCAAGTGAGATATTTTTAGGAATGTGAAGTCTACTAATGTTTAGTTTCAATGACCAAAAGGAGAAACTTGAGAATTTATAATGGCCTTTAGGTTTAGATAATGGTTGTAAAAATCCTCAGTAGAAGTAGGCTATTAAAAAGATGATATCTTTCAATGGTTGTATATAGTGGTCATTTTTTCAAATGGTATGATTCAAAGTTGATATGTATACTTTTTTCTGATGGTTTTGTATAAGTTTTTCTCATAGGATAGTGGTAAAGTCAATGTATACTTTTTTTAGGATGTTATATTTGTGAAACTTTTGATGTTCTATCGAATGTCAATTGTTAGGTTCCATTTCTATAGGCGATCAATTGTCACCATGGGTCGATGGTGGGGCATCATCAAGGATCAGATGTTGGTTCAACTAGATAATTATATGTGGTCCAATATAAAGGTTTGGTGGGGTCACATGTACACATGTATTGTGATATGGAAACAAATTATACTAATATCGGTTGTATATAATAATTTTTTATGTAAATCTTTGTAAGTTCTAATTAATGAAAATGGAAGTAGTGTTCTCTCATGGATACAGAACTCATGCCCAAACCATGTAAACCCAAAGTGTTCGATTCTTGATTTATTTAATTTTTTATTGTTTGAATCTTTTTAAGTCTTTATGTGAGTGTATATGAGGAGTTCAACTTAGAATGGTGATTTAGGGTGTGGTATTTTCCTCCTATGTTTTGTGTAACGCATCGACCCTAGTTACCCAGAGTTGGTGAATTATTACATAACATTAGAATGATCACAAAAGATCAATTCTCTAAAGACCGATTAGTTTAGTAACCTTATAATTACTAGATATATACATAAGTTTTACATTAAATCATGAAATAAAACAACAAAAACATTTTTTCCCCTTTGAACACACTTATATCCCTTACCCTATCTCTGCAGGTCAACCATAAAATACTAATTCACATCTTGGGAAAAATAAAACATATAAAGGGGTGATCTCAGATGATCAGTAAGGATAACAATATAGCGGAAACAATCAAAAATAAGCATAAACATTTAAGGTAATTTATAAGACTAAAACATAAGCCTTTTAAATTTAAACTTCTGCATAATATGGTAAATATAAATCAAATAATTTCATTTACTTATTCACATGGATATACTACTAGTAAAAAAATCACATGCAATATCCATATCCAATTTAATAATGATGGAATACATAATTCCAAACTTCATAACCACATAGTCAAGGCCTCATGCCAAGACTAAAAATAATATTTTGTCAAGGCCTTATACCAAGACACTAGTTTGTCTCATGAGACCTAACGATGCATCGAGGAGATATAGTGGGCTCCAATCGTCACTTACAAAGTCAAATGCCTTCCTCATATGAAAAGGTTTAAACATAACAAAAACATTCGTATTAAAATTAGCATACGAAATGTCAATACTTTATCCATAAACCATGAATGGTATAAAAATAACACATCCACAGTCAAACATATCAAAAAAAAATCAATACAATATGTAAGATTTCTATCATAATAAATCAATTTCAAACAATTTTAAAATCTATCAAAGGATGTTGACATAGATGAAATTAAAACTATTTGAAATAAATACCTCATTCTATTTTGAAACTATTTAAAAGTCACATAATTATAAAAGAAAATATTTATTTTGGAAGTATTCTTATAAGCTTGTAAGGGAATCTTCGAAGGTGTTATAATGGTAGAAAATAGTTGCACCCAACATATAAGTTAAAAAACATTATTTCCTTAATTTTGTCGAAAATGTCGTAAAGGACCTTGTTTGGAAAACGACAGAAAGATTCCTTTATAAAAATCTTATAAAAATTAAAAAAAGGGTATAAATGACTTTAACACATAGTATAGGAAATAGTAAAAATGTTTTGAAATACATTTTTAAGAAACACGGATTTGGATGATAAAGAGGTCCCAGTAGATACTCACGTATAAACAACCTCAGATAATGAAGAGATTTTAGAATTAACCATTACCTTGTACTTTTTCTTTGTCGAGGGTATGTTAAACTCATGTATAATAGTTAAATAATTGTTATTAAATTATAAAATTACCAAATACATAAATATGATATCATATATTATCTTCTAATATCTCTTTGTTAATAATATTTTAGTAGTATCATTGTTTCGGGTGTTAACTGATTCGCATTCCTTTATATGTTTTGTTATGTAAGTAATTTTTGATATATATAGGATGTATTTTATTCATATACAGAATGATATTAACTTCTTAAGAATTATTTTTAATCATAAAATGAAAATTATTCTTGAATGGTTATGATCGGGAATGAATTTCATCACGTTCGTGGAGACGGTAATTTGTACGTACGCACGAGCAAAAATATCATTTTATTGATGGTGAAATCAAATGTAATTGGATGCTATATGATACATATAGAATCATTAAAATTTTATATTTATTATTTACATTATTTATACTCATTATTATACACATCCAAATAATGGAGTGTTTGGATAACAAACTACACAACAACATGGAGACGGCAAGTCGTACGTACGCACGTATGGTGACATGTCATTCATAGGATGGATAGAATAATTAATATGGTTGTACCATATTTATAATAACATCATAGTAGTTATAAGGTACTGGAGTTACTATTTTTTTATGGAAATAACTAAGAAAGAAGAAGTGGAAAAAAAGAACATTGAAAATGGGTGGTGAAATTCTTACCTATTCTTCAGGTGTTTCCTTTTGAGTCGATCAAAAGGGATTATTAGGTTGGCTTTATGATAAAAATAAGGCCTCTTGGTCTATGTTAGGGTAGTTTTAAAGATATCTGGGTAGGGTTTGGCCGAACCAAATGGCTTTGGATGTGTGATTTTGAGAGAAGGGGAAGTACCCTTTTATAATTGAGGTGAGGGTCACTTTAGGAAAAGCTTGAAATATTATTTTATTATACAATCATATTTAGTTTATAATGGCTAAAAAATAATTTATTTAGAGCATAAGGTAGGTATGGGTCGAAAACCTCTAAACCAATAGATTTTATACATGTTTATGTTACCATATTAACCTTATCTTTTAGATTTAAATAGTTTAACTTTTACGATGTCTTCTTGTATCTTTATATTATATGGTTAATAAACTTAATATAAAATGCCAAGGGAACCTAAAGTGGTTCATTAATGACATTTATAATATTATATAAGTCCTTTTTTATAAACCTTATATTTTTAGGGCTATTATATCATTTAATAATATAATATTTGTTTTTAAAATTTATTTATGTCAATTTTGACACTATTTAGTATTTTATTTTTGTTAAAGTCCTAAAAACTTTATTACTTCGAAAAAAAAGCATTTAATATATCATAACATGTCATATTAACCTATAAAATTATTTTAATTTATCAAAAGTCTCAATTTACATTTATTTGGATATTTATAACATCAATTATTTTAATCTTTCATTTTTGTGTCATAAATAAATTTAATTATTTAATGTCTAATAATTATAAATAAAATGCCATTATTTAGGAAATATTTTTAGCTTTCTAATTAATATTTATAGATGAATTTATTTTATATATAACCCTATATTAAAAATAGTTTAGTTATTAAACTTTGAATTTAACTCTTTTAACTCTTCTTTAAATAAAATAATAATAAATGTCCAAATCTAATCCAAGTGGATCAAAGAGGTTCATATTATATTACTAAGGTTGATTTTGGTCGAAAAACACTTATCCAATTGAATTATTACATATGTTAGGGTAATTATAACATTTTTTACCTTTAATTACCCTATTTACTTTTAACCGTGGAAAATAAAATTCAAAAGTTACTGTTCACTAAACAAATATTTTCATCTTATTGAACCACATTTTACTTATTGATATAAACCGTGTCTCTCTGATTTTTGAAATTCAATTCATAGAAGTGGTAAAATTATGTTTTATGAAAATTTGCTAACGTGCCTAGAAATTGGATAAAAGACGGTAAAAAGTTCAATAAAATTTTATATATCTAATTTTATTATCAAATTAATCTAATGAATTACATTGAACTAATATAGGTATTATGTATCTATTTTAACTTAAAATAAATTTAAATAAAATAACTAATTATTTAAATAAAAAGTCGGTTTTAAACAATAACGCAGTGCTTTCCACTATTCATCAAAAATTGAATGTTTTTAGAAAAGTACCAAAAAATCACCCTAAGATAATTTTGATATTTAGAATCTAAAAATGAAGTCCATTTTGAAAAATAAAATTTCTAAAGTTTTAAAAAGTGGGTATTACTATTCATAATGGTTAGTTTTATTGGACTTGGTGTACTAGAACTCGAAGTTGCGTACAACACAATATATTGTAATATTCAAAGGGAAACGTACCATGGAAGCTTTGGGTGTTAAATTTTGGTATATAAACATAGGGGACTCCTGATAAAATTGGAATTTTTATTGGTAATGTTTTTATTTTTTGTCACTTCTAGTGAATAACTTCCAAATATAATGGTTTAGTAGACTCATAACACTACTTAGAGAAGGCTCTTACATTATATTAATGATGATTTATATAAATCTTGATCATGGATCCCACTAGTTTGGAGATACCAAGAGATATTTATATGGTATTCTGGAGAAAAATTTCTAGTGAGGGTTATTTTGGTTTTAAAATTTGAGTGGAATTTTCCTTTTTTACTCTTACTTTAAAAAAATATCCTGATGGCTACCAAAAATTAAATGGGGGTCCATTAGACTTATAGTGAACACTGATTATCTAGTGTCTATCCATTGGGTGTCTGATGCCTTAGAAACACCATACCCTCACTTATTTTCCTCCACCATCATCCTTCAATTCCATTCTATTTCAGTTTTAAATCCCATAAAGTTTTAAATTCTAGCATTTAAAAATTAAATTACATAAATTAAAATTGAGTACTAACTCGCATGACAAGGATCATTATAGAGAAAACACAATAAAATTTTCATAAAATTTTTTGGAAAATAATCATCAATTTATTTGTGACCTGTAGTAATGAATTACATTCCATTCTGAAGCACAGCCTTCTCAAAATAATCTAAATTCTTTTTTTCATTTTAAGTGTTATCTATGTTAAAAACACATGTTTCATGATAAAAATTGAGTAAATAAACTCATATTATCATGAATATCTAAGATAGTTCTCTTTTATTAATTCATGACATATGATAATAAACCAAAAATCATTTGGACATGTGGTGTGGTCATAATTACTAAAATGTTTGTTTTTAATTTAAAAGTGATTTCATTTAGAAACATGTGTTACATGATCAAATCCAAACAAAATATATTATATTGTCATGTGATTCTAGTAAAATTATATTTGATCGAGTTTTTACTTATATAAATCAATGATACATCATTACAACACTCAATGCAGTCAAAATTTCATAAAGTGTGTGTTTTAATTTTAAAAGTGATATTTCAATTAAAAACACCCATTACATGATAATATAAAGATCTCAAATTGTTATCAAACTCTAGGAAGACGATCTTAGATTAATTTTTGACAATTAATAATGAATCATATGTTATTATAATTTTTTGTTTGTTTGTAATGTCCAAAGTGCATGTTTATAATTTAAAAGTGATATTTTAGTTAAAAAAAAGCATTTCATTCTCAAAATTGAGAAAACAAGCTTTTATTGTCATGAAATTTTGGGAAAATGATTATAGATTCATTTTTTACCAATACAAATATACCACGTATCATTATAATTTGAGGTGTGGTCAAAAATATTGAAAGGATTTGTTTTCAATTTAAAAATTATATATTAGTTAAAAATACATGACATATGCTAAAAAATGAGCAAGCAAGCTTTAATTTTCATGAAACTAAGGGTAAATGATCTTTAATTAATTTTTGATATAAATTAATTTCACATCATCATGACATGTGTTCTAGTTAGAATAACCTAAAGTTTATTTTTTTCCAATTGTAATTAGTTTTGAAAATTTTAAATATTATTAATAAAACACATGTTTTTTATTCTTACATTTATATAACTTTTATTTTAATTAAATATATATTTCTTTGGAATATTAAAATTCAATTAATGGTTAATTATTTATTAACATGTTATTCTTAATGTGATGGTTTATTTCTTTGGTTATGTAACTGATTTGTTTGAAATTTTTGTAATAATAACTAATACTTTTAATGTACTGAATTTTCTTCATATAATATAATATATTTCTATTTGAATTCTATTTACTTTTTTACTTTTTTGTTTTTAATTTGGTTTTTTGTTTTTTCTTTTGGTTGTTTAATCAGTAAAATGTGGTTGTAGAAGTTGAGAGGGTCTTTTTGAGTGCTAGAAAAACACAAAGAAAGGTTCTGCCTTTTCTCTCTACCAATAACATCACCACCTTTTTAGCACTATAAAGACCTTTTCTATGACTAAAAAAGGATCTTCATATTTTATTGTAATTTAGCACTTTTATTTATAATTTTATATATAATTCATAAAATTATAGATATATACATACATATCTTAACAAAAACATTTTTTATCTATCTTTTTATATATCTTTGTGTGTGTCCAAAGTATTTATGTGTGTTTTCATGTTCTTTCATACAAACCAATTATGTATATATATATACACATATATTAATATATAATTTATATTTACATAAATTCTTATGTATATACATATATGTTTGTGTGTGTGTGTGAGTTTATTAACTAAACATTTACTTATACATGTGTATGTTCACAACCAAATAAATGTATTTCCATATTATACTTATGGTTTTTTTATTATGTTGAATTAATAAATTTGTCATTAGAAGTTTCTTATCTAGAAATCCAAGCATTCATAATGTTATAAAAATATTTTAAATAATTAAAATCATTTTGAAGTCTCAAAAATTAAAAAAAAACAAATAATCTCAATTTATTATGAAGATTTTAGACAACGATCTTCAATTCATTTGTATCTTGGAGAAAAAAATTGTAGATAAATTAGAGTTCATAGGTACTTGTATTGATAAATATTTCTTTCTAAGAATTATAATTAACTTTTATAATTAACTATAATTTTTTTTCAAATGTTCAGAAGTAAGAAAACCAACTTAATTTGTCATGAAAAATTGGGACAACAATTTTCCAGTCATTTTTACCTATAAAATTGAACTGCTCATATAATAGATGTATAAAGTATTCAAAATGATTAAAAGGATATTTTAAAATTTTCAATTAATTTTCAATTATGTAAAATTCATCATACAATAAAAAATAAGAAAACATGCTTGGTTTTTCAAAAACAAATTATAGAAACCATCATCAATTTAGTCGGGATCTTTAGGAATCATCCATGTATGAATTTGATGTGTGATGTGTGACAAACAAACCCAAGTTTCCTCTGAACCAAGCACTCGATTTGGTCTACTACATGGCCTGAAGGGTGTTACTTATAACCATGGGTTCTAAACTAGTGTATGGGAAATGATATACCATTTGATAATGGTTTCATCCGAAAGAGTAATTTCATATTCAAGGGTCCTAACTAAGGACCCGGTATTACCTCTCCATACACTGGTGATTCTTGTACTCAATATATAGATAATAACAAACATCTCAACCACATGAAAAATATTTAAGGAAAACAATAAAAATTCATGACAATATCACTCTATCATAAAACTAAAATAAAAAAAGAGAACCAGTAATCCAAAACATTAAGGGATAAAATATGAATCTTAATAGGTATACAAGGTGAGTATAATATGCTACAAACCAAACCAAAAATAAACCAAAATAAATAGAGTAGTTTTTTCCCATCTCCATGTGTCATAGGAGATCGTCCACCATGTCACCTTCATATGGTTCCACACCTTTTCCTTCATCAATCATAAAAAGAATACATGCACCCATTGGGTGTATATAGGGTTTGAGCATAATAATCCCAGTAATATCCCACTAAGTATTATCTAGAAATCATTTTTTAGAAAAAAAATTACAAGTTTGAAAGTAATTACATTAAAATTACCTTTTTAAATCATTAACCAAGAAAAATAACATGATGTTCATTTGAATTTATCAAATTATATAAATGTAAACCATGGAAAAAAATTTAAATTAATAAACATGGGAGAAACACCCAAAGATCACAGAGGTCAAGGTCTCCCAGCTATATTACTTCACTAGTTTAGAAACACAAAAAAACTAGTGGGGATATATAATTGGCATATACCATCCATTAGATATATTTTAACCATATCTAAGAATATTATTTAACTATTAAGGGAGACACACTAAACTATTGGGAAAATTTCACTATAAATATCACTAGGATCCCTACCTAGCACCCAAGGTTTCCCATGATGTCTGATCAATTTAAGAGAATAATATCATTGAATCATTCAATTAAAAAATCATAGGAATCACAAAATTATTATATAAAATGTTTTTTATAAAACTAATTCTACCCTCTTTGAAATAAATTTATCACAAGAATCACACTGAAAATAATTAAGTTCTCAAAACAAACATCAAATAATTTAGAAACATTTGAAAATATTTGAAAAGACTCAGAATTTCCATGTAATTTTTTTTAATTATATAGGAATTTTACGAGCCCACAAAAATTTACGGCAAGTGATTCTGAGGCCCGGTGTGCCCGAAATGAATTTCTAATAATTTTTTCAGGTACGTTCAGGAAACATGCGAAATGGTTTTTGTAACTTTTTAACCAGTTCTCGGAATTAAAATCTGATGGCACTGTTGAACTCGCAGCTCTGGTATTCTCTTAAGGGTACCTTCACCTCGACTACAGTAGGCCGAGGGTAGAAGTTAGTTTTTCACCTTTATGTGGAGGAATAGAAAAATAAAAATATTTAACTTTTTGTTTTTCTTGTAACCTTCTATGGGGTTATAGAGTTGGGGACCACCCGAACTAAAATCCCCAATTTGAATTCAAAGGTGGGGACCACCCAACTCTTGAACTCCCTCTTTAATATCGACACCATCATAATTAATGGACAACTCTATTTTAAATTAATGAAACATAATTAAATATGTTAGCTACTCATTTTTTGTGGATTTGGGGAAATTTTTGGCAAAGGGAAATTGGGAGAGAAATATTGGAGAAATTATTCTTCTCCAGTGAAGAGCACCTCTCCAAAGAAGAACATTGACATTCTCCAACGACTTTGGCTCCTTCCTCCTGACATCATCCAACATGGGACGTCTTCAGAAATGACAAACTGACATCTATCCTTCCCTCCTCATGACATCAAAAAACCTTCGAGGTTGGGTTGGATTTTTTAAATTTATCCTTTAATCATTCTTGAAAATTATTTGTGATTCAAGAAATAATTGAGCTGCTTGCTACCACTCTAACGCGGAGGGTGCAGGAAAAAAGAACATAGCCCGAACACTCTGCAAATATTTGTGTAATATTTGTTGTGTTCTTTGTGATGGAGGAGGATGGAGACCAACACTGGAAATTGGCACTAGTGGAATTCGAGAGCGGTGGTTGGCACCATGGCCGGCAGCGACGAAGGTGGTGGCGCAACCATGCCACAAGAGAAGGACCGTAGCTCGTTGGTCGTGGCGGAGCAAAGGCGGCAGCTAGAGGCGGCTGGCCGCATGAAGGGGTGGCGGCGCACATCTGCGCCACCCGATGGAGAAGGTCTACAGCCTTGTGTCATAGTGCCGAAGCGATGGCGGCGGCGAAGGGATGGCAGTCGGCGTTCAGTTGGCCGCGGAGCAGCGGCGCTCGACACGCCACCGGGAGGACAAGAGTTCGGCCATTTTGGTCGGTCGAGCTAGACTGAGTGGGAACTGTAGTGGGTCCCGCGAGCTACTGGCGATGAACGGATTTAGCCATTCGGTGAGGGGAAATGGGGGGGCACGTGACCCCCCCCCCCCACATGCAGCCTGGCCGGGCCACCTAGCACGGGCTGGGCTGCCCAGCGTAGGACGAGATAGGCCAAGTGGTCTGGGCCGGACCCAGTGGGTCGGGGCAACCCGAACTGGTTCGGGTCGGCCTAGTCCAGGTCGGACTGGACCCGGACCAGCTTCGGCCTATTTCTGCTCTTTTAGCTATAACTTTGGCACTGGGAGTCTGTTTGATGAACCGTCTATAGCGCCAGAAACATTGTAATGAGATGGTCCTTTTGGTATACCCCACTTGAGATTTGGGTAAATTTGGGGTATGTTCATCGAGAATGAATCGAACTGGGCCATCGGGACAAAAAGGCTAATAACTTACATACCGGGAGTTTGATTGATTCACCGTCTATTGCGTTGAGACTCCTATTATGTGGAGGTACTTTGGGATACTACTTCATGGGACTTCGTGGAAGTTGGAGTATCGACCTATGGCTTGAGGAACGAAACCTCCTGGAATCAAGTGAGATTAATGTGGGAACTCAGTAGCTGGTTGTAACATGAGAAAGGGATCCTTCATGGGTCTGTATTTGAGGATCCCACATGGATATTCTCGAGGAATCTATGTAGGAGTACTCTTAGATCCTGTGTGGGTCTTCTGTACTAGGATATTTTTTGGGTCTGATGATGTACTAGGATCTTCTGTGGGTCTGACGATGTACTATGATCCTATGTGGGTTTGACAATATATTAGGATCCTGTGTGGGTTTGACAATGTACTTGGATCCTTTGTGGGTTTTACAATGTATTAGGATCCTGTGTGGGTTTGACAATGTACTAAGATCATGTGTGGGTCTGACGATGTACTGGGATACTGTGTGGGTCTGACGATGTACTCAGATCCTGTGTAGGTCTGACGATGTACTAGGATCCTGTGTGGGTCTGACAATATACTAGGATCCTGTGTGGGTCTGACGATGTACTAGGATCCTGTGTGGGTCTAACGATGTACTAGGATCATGTGTAGTTCTGGCGATGTACTAGGATCCTAAGTGGGTCTGCCTCTTAACAGAGTAAGATGATTCAGTAGTTACATCTAATCATCTCTACTATTATACCTAAGATATACCGAGTATGAGATTAGTCTTTTCCTTCATGGTGTTACCTTGGTGGTATTCTTATGTGTGGAATACCTGTATGGTACTTACCTTCATGGTATTTCTTCTTTTGTAGAACATTTTAGCTTTGGTCTTTTGAGTTGGACCCTTTGTTTCCTCATGATTGAGATGGGTATACTTGATATCTTAGTTATATGTATGGGCATATACCTAAGTAGGGTTTTCAATTGATTTCATGTTGTTTGGTTCATCATTGGTGGAATTTTTTGAGACCTTGAGGGTCTTGGGGTCCCTACTATGTGTCTTCATACTCACCCATGCATGGGTTATTTCTGTACCTTATTGTGTTTGGTGCAGATGATGGACAGCGCTGACTGAGGACGAGAGTACCAGGACTGGATGGTGCCCGGAGGTGGACCATATGGTGTGTCGGTACACAGAGGATACGGGTAGACGTGGAGTGTTGAGGAGGTTATCTGTAACTACTCTTCATGTAGGAACCACAAAGGATGATCTAGTTGTAACGCCCCGACCCCAGCTACCCAGAGTCGGTGCATTAATTACGTAACATTGGCATGATCACAAGAAAGATCAAATCTCGAAAGACCGATTGGTTTAGTAGCCTTGGAAACACTAGATATATTCATAAGTTTTACATTACATCATAAAATCAAAAACTACTACAACGACATAATGTTTCCACAGTCCACACTACAATCCCCTCATAATATCCCTGCAGGTCATTCATAACTTACATCTTCACTTCCTGGGAAAAATAAAACATAGAAAAGGGGTGAGCTCAAATGCCCAGTAAGGATAACAATATAGCGGAAACTTTCATCAATAAGAATAAACATTTAAGGCAATGTATAACTAAAACAAAAGCCTTTTAAACATGAACTTTCAACATGGTATGGCATAAATAAAATGAAATAATGCCATTTACTTATTCACATGGATATTCCACTAATCGAATAATCACATGCAAAAATAAATAACCACTTTCATAATGTTGGAATGCATAATGCTAAACGTTAATTTCTCTGTCTAGGCCTCATCCCAAGACCTAGGGGTTACTTCTAACCGGAACCCAACCCGGAGTGCCTCTAATAACCGGACACCAACCCGGAGTGCCTCTAATAACCGGACACCAACCCGGAGTGCCTCTAATAACCGGACACCAACCCGGAGGGCATACTTTTACCAGTCCCTAACCTGGAGGGCTTACTTTAACCAGTCCCCAACCTGGAGGGCTTACTTTTACCAGTCCCCAACCTGGAGGGCTTACTTTTACCGGTCCCCAACCCGGAACATACTTGTTTAGCACATTCATCTGAAGAAAAGTTTGAAATATAACATAAACATTCGGATTAAAACTAGCATACGAAATGTCAATAATTTCACCATAAACTATGAATGGTATAAAAATAGCACATCCACAGTCAAACATATCACAAAACCTTCAATTCAATATAGAATTTTTGTATCATAATAAATCAACTTCAAATAATCTTAAAATCCATCAAAGGATGTTGACATAGATGAAATCAAAATTCTTTTTAAAGAAGTATCTCCTTTTATTTTGAAATCATTTAAGATCCATATAAAATAAAACATTTTCTTTGAAAATATTCTTATAAGCTTGTATTTAAAGCTTCGACGATTTTATAACGGCGGAAAATAACCGCACCCGCCGTATAAGTTAAAAAAAACATTCTTACCTCAATTCTGTCGAAAAGGTTAAAAAGGACCTTGTTTTGAAAACGACGGAAAGATTCCTTTATAAACCTCTTATAAAATGTCAAAAAAAGGTATAAATGACTTTAACCCATATTCTTGTAAATAGTAAAAATGTTTTGAAATACATTTTTAAGAAACATGGATGTGGATGATAAAGAGATCCCAGTAGATTATTACGTATATACAACCTCGGATAATGAAGAGATTGTGAAATAACCATTACCTTGTACTTTTCCTTGGTTGGGGTAGGTTAACCTCCTGTATAATGGTGAAATAGTTGTTATTAAATTATACAAGAATCATATATATTAATATGATATCATATATGATCTTTTAACATTGATTTGTTAATAATATCTTAGAATTATCGTCGTTTCGGGAGTTAACTTACTCATTTTCTTTTATATGTTTTGTTACATAAGCCATGGTTGTTGTATCTTATTCATATCCAGAATGATATACAGTCCTTAAACATCATTTTTAAATCATCAAATGATAATTATACTTGAATGGATACGATGGAGAATGAATCTCATCGCGTTCGTGGAGACGGTAGTCCGTACGTACGCACGAGCGACAATATCATTCTTTTGATATTAAAATAATATATAAATGGATGGTATATCATATATACAGAATCATTAACATGTTATATTTATTATTTACATGAGTTACACATCATTATTATACCCATCCAAATAATATTATATTGAATAACAATTACACCACGACGTGGAGACGGTAAGCCGTACGTACGCACGTATGGTGACATGTTATTCAAAGGGTGGATAGAATACTGAATATGGTTGTACCATACTTATAATAACATCACAGTATATGTGAGATACTGGAGTTATTATTTTAGAATGGTAAGAACAAAGGAAGAAGAAGTGGAAGAAGAAATGAACTTAGAAAAGGGTGGTGAAATCATTACCTCTTCTTCGGGTTCTTCCTTTTGATTTGATCAAAAGGGCTCCTTAGGTTGGCTTTCTGATCAAACTAAGGCCTCTAGGTTGTAGTGAGGGATGTTGGGAGAGTATTTGGGCAGAGTTTGGCCGAACCAAAAGGCTTTGAAGGTGTGAAGAAATGGGAAGGAGGAGTGCCCTTTTATAAGAGGGGTGAGGGGCACCTTTGGAAAAGCTAGAAATATTAATTTATAATAAATTCATATTCGGTTTCTAAAGGCTCCAAAGTTTACTATTCAAAGGATGAGGTGGGGATAGGTCGAAAACAACTCATCCAATAGAATTTAGACAGGTTTGGGTACTTATATTAACCTTATCTTTAAGTATTAACTCTAAGTTAATTAGTTTCACTTTTACAATGTCTCTTTGTATTTTTATATATTATGGTTAATAAACTTACTATATACATCCAAGCGACCCCCAAGTGGTCCATTAATGATTAACCTATCATAATATAAGTCTCTTGGCCGAACCTTAGATTTTTAGGAATTTAATATCAATTAATAATATAATATTTGTTTTAAGAACTCTTTTATGTCAATTTTGACACTATTCAATAGTTGATTTTTGTGAAACTGATAACAGATTGATTACTTCGAACAAGGTCAATTAAATCAATCCTAGTATATCATATTATCATATAAAATTAGTGTAATTTATTAAAAGTTTCATATTATATTTATTTGGGTATTTATAATATCAATTATGTTAATTTTTTACTATTTTAGTAATTACTGCATCATCATTGTGTCATAAATAAAATAAATTATTTAATGTCTAAAAATTATAAATAAAATATCATTATGTAGGAAATCTTTTTAGCTTTCTAATGAATATTTACAATCTAAAATCCAACATGTATAAACCTATTTAAAAATTGTTCTTCTAAAAGATATATGCTTGTGTCATTTTTGTATTCATTTTAACTTAATTAAAATAAAGTGTCATTATCACTTACAAGTGGATCCATGGGGTCCCAAAATAGACCCAAAGATGCCCATGGTCGACCATGTATCAACCAATAGGGTTAAGACACGTTTTAGGGTAATTTAGTATTATTATAATATTATTTTTTAACCCTTATTTACCGGATTTACCCTTTAACCATGGTAAATAAAATATTTACCGCAGTAATTATTCAAAATGTCTAAAAATAAAAGTTACCTATTTACACAATTTGAACATCCTGATTCCAAATATGGAATCCATTTTCCTAAATTCAAAACACAGAAGTGGCAGAAATTAATTTAAAATTAATTCCCGCTGTCAAAACAAAAAGCGTGTTTTAAAGAGATAATAACTATCAAAAGATTGACAATTGTTTATGTTCGGTTTAATTGTAAAATTATGTCCAATGACCAGAATTATATTAAATGGTAAAAATATATTCTAAATATACTTTAAAACCACTCAAATTAGTAATTTATCACTATTAATTATTTTGATTAAAAAAGTTGTTTTTAATTAAAATTTAGTAATTTTCACTATTCATCAAAATATGAAAGTTATCCGAAATGTACCAAAATTTCACCCTAGGATAATTTCGATATTCCGAATCCAAAAATGAAGTCCATTTTGAAATATAAAATATATATGATTTCAAAAAGTAGGTATAACTATTCACAACGGCTAGTTTAATTAGTTGTGGTGTGTGTTAGAACTCGAGGTTGCGTACAACACACGCTATCGCATTATTCGAAGGGAAACGTACCATAGAAGCTTGGGGTGTTACATTCTCCCCTCCTTCAAATAATTGCGTCCTCGCAATTTCTAGGGTATTACTGTATAAAAAGACTCAGGTGGTTCTTCATCATAAGTTCCTCGGGTTCCCATGTTGCCTCTTCCATCTTATGATTTCTCCACAAAACTTTTACCAAACGCGTCGTCCGGTTTCTCAGTACTTGTTCTCTTGTATCAAGAATCCTGACGGGCTCTTCGCAATAAGACAGATCGGGTTCCAGTTCAAATTCCTCATAGGTGAGTACATGCGTTGGGTCAGGCATGTATTTCCTCAACAGAGATACGTGGAACACATCGTGAACTTTGGAGAGACTTGGCGGCATTGCCAATCAGTAAGCTACAGCCCCAATTCGTTCTAGAATTTCGAAAGGTCCGATGTACCTGGGACTCAATTTACCTTTCTTACCAAAACGTATGACTCCCTTCCACGGAGATACCTTCAGGAAAACATGATCACCGACTTGAAATTCCAAATCCTTCCTTCGATTATCGGCATAGCTCTTCTGCCTACTTTGAGCTGCTTTGATGTGATTTTGGATTACCTTCACCTTTTCCACCGTTTCCTCCACCAGCTCTGGGCCTACAAGTTTTCTTTCACCGACGTCATCCCAACAGGTTGGTGTACGACATCTCTTTCCGTATAACGCTTCATATGGTGCCATCTGAATACTCGAATGGAAGCTATTGTTGTAGGAAAATTCTACTAGTGGTAAATATTGATCCCACATACCCTGAAAATCAAGTGAGCAAGATCTCAACATGTCTTCTAAGGTCTGAATAGTCCGTTCTGATTGTCCGTCTGTCTGAGGGTGGTAAGCAGTGCTTAAATGAAGTTCAGTATCCAGGGATTTCTGAAGACTTTTCCAGAATCTTGAAGTAAAACGGGGATCACGATCAGAAACAATCGATAGGGGTACACCATGAAGTCTTACAACTTCATTAATATATAGTCTTGCTAGACGTTCCAGGGGTAGATCTTCTCTTATAGCAAGAAAATGTGCTGACTTGGTAAGACGATCAACAATAACCCATATTGCATCGTTCCTTCTAGGAGTCTTTGGTAGCCCCATGACAAAGTCCATCGTAATATTGTCCCATTTCCACTCCGGTATGGGAAGAGGTTGCATGACTCCTCCAGGCTGTTGCCTTCCAGCTTTCACTTGTTGACAAACCATACATCTTGACACAAAATCAGCAATCTCCCTCTTCATGTTGTCCCACCAAAAATGTTCCTTCAAATCTCTATACATTTTGGTGCTCCCAGGGTGTATAGAGAAATTGGAACTATGAGCATCATCCAGCAATTCCCTTTTTAGATCAGGTAAATCGGGAACACAAAGTCTCTTCCCGAATTTCAAAATTCCATCTTCATACACAAAGTCTCTTAATCTCCCATCACTCACAGCTTTAATCTTCTTTTGGAATTCTTCATCATCGGCCTGAGAACTCTTAATCCTTTCTAGTAAAGATGGTTTGGCAACCATTTGAAAAAGCATTGATGTTTCACCTTCCCTGGTTATTCCCATGTCCATCTTCACTAGATCCATGAAAATTGGATCCCTTTCAATTCTCATATTGTTCAAAACTCCATGGTCTTTTCTACTCAAAGCATCTGCCACCTTGTTTGCCTTCCCCGGGTGGTAGTGTATCGTACAATCATAATCCTTGAGTAATTCAAGCCATCTCCTTTGCCTCATGTTGAGTTCTTTTTGTGAGAAAATATACTTCAAACTCTTGTGATCAGTATAAATCTCACATTTTTCACCATAGAGGTAGTGCCTCCATATCTTCAAAGCAAAGATCACAGCTGCTAACTCAAGATCATGAGTAGGATAGTTTTGTTCATGAATTTTCAACTGTCGTGATGCATAGGCAATAACTCTATCATTCTGCATAAGGACACAGCCAAGTCCTTTCTTCGATGCATCACTATAAATAACGAACCCATCATTCCCCGATGGTAGAGTCAATATAGGAGCATTGACTAATCTTCTCTTCAGTTCTTCAAAACATTCTTCACACTCTTTTGTCCAAACAAATTTAACCCCTTTACGTGTGAGCTTCGTTAATGGGTTAGCCAATCGGGCAAAATTCTGGACGAAACGTCGATAATAACCTGCCAAACCAATAAAACTACGTACCTCAGTTATACTCGTAGGTGCTGGCCATTCTTGGATTGCCTTGGTCTTAGAAGGATCAACAGAGATTCCATCTTTAGAGACAATATGGCCAAGAAAAGAAATCTCCTGAAGCCAGAATTCACACTTGCTAAACTTTCCATATAATTCATGCCTCCTCAGAGTCTTCAAGATAATGCGCAAGTGATCTTCATGATCTTCGTAGGTTTTGGAGTATACCAAGATATCATCAATAAATACCACCACAAATTCATCGAGATACTCCTTGAAAACTCTATTCATCAGATCCATGAATACAGAGGGTGCATTAGTCAATCCAAACGGCATTACAGTAAACTCGTAATGCCCATACCTGGTTCGAAATGCTGTTTTCGGAATGTATTCCTTCTTCACACACAACTGATGGTATCCAGATCGAAGGTCAATCTTTGAAAAGTATTGAGCTCCATGCAGTTGGTCAAATAAATCATCAATACGAGGTAGGGGATACTTGTTCTTTATCGTTATAGCATTGATCTCCCTGTAGTCGATACATAACCTCATAGATCCATCTTTCTTTTTAACAAAAAGAACAGGGGCTCCCCATGGAGAAACACTAGGGCGAATAAATCCCTTATTACTCAATTCCTCTAGTTGTTTCTTTAGTTCGACTAGCTCTACAGTGGCCATTCTATAAGGGGTCTTCGATATAGGCCTTGATCCAGGAATCAAATCAATAGAAAACTCAACTTCTCGTTCTGGAGGATGTCCAGGTAAATCTTCCGGAAATACATCTACAAATTCTTTCACAACAGGTACATCCTCTATTTGAACATTCCTTTCCTCACCGACAGTTATTTCATTCTCTTCCTCCCCGATAATTGAATTAAGTTGAGCTACAAGGGGTGGATCTAAATAAGAATTAGGTGGTGACGATTCTGCTCTAAAAATAAGGTGCTCCTTATCATTATCATCAAGAATCGTAACCTCTTTCTTCTTACAATAAATCTTCGCATCATAGTCCGAAAGCCAGTCCATACCGAGGATTATATCAAACTCAATCATAGGTATGACGATGAAATCAGCAGATAAAGAAAATTTATGTGCTCTAATGGGAACTGATTCACAAAACTTTGTTGCAACGATACTTCCCTTAGGAGTTTTAACTGACAACTCCCTTATTAAATCAAATTGGAAATATCTAATTTTCTTAGCAAACTGGTAAGATATGAAACAATGCGATGATCCAGAATCAAATAATGCATTTGCTAAACTTGAGGAAACCATTAAATTACCTGCCACCACGTCTTTCGGAGCTTCTACCTCAGCAGTAGTGATAGCATAAGACTGGCCTTGATCCCTTGGCCTTTTCTGAGGTAAGTTCTCCTGACGCTTAGGACATGCATTTGCATAATGCCCCATCTCCCTACAATTGTAGCACTGAACGTTGGTAGCTTCCTTCTTCCCCTTGCAATTATGAGCTTGGTGGCCTTTTTCACCACACTTGTAACAGACTCCCATTCCCTTCAAGCAAGTACCAGGATGTTTCTTCCCGCATTTACCACAAGATGGATATTCAACCTTTCCCTTCTTCCCCTTATTTCCATTCCCAGATTGATCAGCAGGTCTCTTCTTCTCTTGTTTCGCTTTAAAGTCATAAGACTTAGAGAATTCCTTTTCGGTCTTGATAGCACATGAGACAATGTCTTCGTACGACGAAAAGGATTGTGAGACTAATGCTCGACGGAGAAATGGTTTTAACCCATCAAAGAAACGATCAATCTTACTTCTTGGGTTACGAATATAATCACCAGCGTACCTCGCTAACCTTGTAAAGTTAGCCTCATACTTTGTGACATTCTCGTCCTCCTTTTGTCTCAGACTCAGAAATTGCCTTTCCATATCCGCTCGATGGTCGCGAGGAAAGTATTTTTCTAAAAACAGATCTTTGAACTCCCTCCATTCCATGTTTGATACTTCATCATCTTCCTTCATATTTTGAATCAATGACCACCATTGATCAGCATCTCCAGTGAGGCGGTAAACTGCCATGATAACTTTTTCTCTTTCACTGCTCCCCAAAGCCTGAAATATTTTCTCTAGGGAAAATATCCATTGCTCAGCTACTAAGGGATTTGTACTCCCATTGAACGTTGGTGGTTGTTGTCTCATGAATCGATCTAACATTGATCCTCCACGCTGCGGATCAGGGTGCTCCATACGGGTAAGGTTATTATTCATAACCTGAGTAAGTTGTCCCAGTACGGTGATTAGCTGATCAGCACCAGTTGCATCACCAGCCCCACTATAATTATCTTGAGCAGGAGGGCAATCCCTACATGGAGTGCGTGTATTGATACGGTTTCCATTTCTTCCACTAGGCTCCATTTCTAAACAATGGCATAAACTAGATCAGTTTATGAATCAAAATACATAATCCCATACTTATAAAACACTTAACATAAATTGAACTATTTATGGATATAATCCATAATCATAAAAATGTTTCCTTTGAGGAATTATATACTCATAAACCCTTCATAATGATTTGTAAAGATAGTGAGAGTTATCCTAAGCATATCCCCCGGGAGTGTCGTAACCAAGAGTGCAGCAAGGCCCGTTGTCGTGCACCAGTTCCCGTTCGAGTCTAGCTCAAAGCGGTGTTTTCAGGTTTTACCCCTAGGTACATCTGTGCCAGAGCCGCCTCTACCTGCTCGTATCCAGACAGGGATGTATTGCTCGGAAAACTCACAAAATCTCTACAATACCAAAATTCTAGGAAGTTCTTCTATACTAATCCTCAACGTTCATCTTAGGTCTACGTGCTCTAATCAGAGTTTATCTAAATCTAGCTTCCAAGGTTTGTACTAAACTTCCTCTGATACCAACTGTAACGCCCCGACCCCAGCTACCCAGAGTCGGTGCATTAATTACGTAACATTGGCATGATCACAAGAAAGATCAAATCTCGAAAGACCGATTGGTTTAGTAGCCTTGGAAACACTAGATATATTCATAAGTTTTACATTACATCATAAAATCAAAAACTACTACAACGACATAATGTTTCCACAGTCCACACTACAATCCCCTCATAATATCCCTGCAGGTCATTCATAACTTACATCTTCACTTCCTGGGAAAAATAAAACATAGAAAAGGGGTGAGCTCAAATGCCCAGTAAGGATAACAATATAGCGGAAACTTTCATCAATAAGAATAAACATTTAAGGCAATGTATAACTAAAACAAAAGCCTTTTAAACATGAACTTTCAACATGGTATGGCATAAATAAAATGAAATAATGCCATTTACTTATTCACATGGATATTCCACTAATCGAATAATCACATGCAAAAATAAATAACCACTTTCATAATGTTGGAATGCATAATGCTAAACGTTAATTTCTCTGTCTAGGCCTCATCCCAAGACCTAGGGGTTACTTCTAACCGGAACCCAACCCGGAGTGCCTCTAATAACCGGACACCAACCCGGAGTGCCTCTAATAACCGGACACCAACCCGGAGTGCCTCTAATAACCGGACACCAACCCGGAGGGCATACTTTTACCAGTCCCTAACCTGGAGGGCTTACTTTAACCAGTCCCCAACCTGGAGGGCTTACTTTTACCAGTCCCCAACCTGGAGGGCTTACTTTTACCGGTCCCCAACCCGGAACATACTTTTTTAGCACATTCATCTGAAGAAAAGTTTGAAATATAACATAAACATTCGGATTAAAACTAGCATACGAAATGTCAATAATTTCACCATAAACTATGAATGGTATAAAAATAGCACATCCACAGTCAAACATATCACAAAACCTTCAATTCAATATAGAATTTTTGTATCATAATAAATCAACTTCAAATAATCTTAAAATCCATCAAAGGATGTTGACATAGATGAAATCAAAATTCTTTTTAAAGAAGTATCTCCTTTTATTTTGAAATCATTTAAGATCCATATAAAATAAAACATTTTCTTTGAAAATATTCTTATAAGCTTGTATGTAAAGCTTCGACGATTTTATAACGGCGGAAAATAACCGCACCCGCCGTATAAGTTAAAAAAACATTCTTACCTCAATTCTGTCGAAAAGGTTAAAAAGGACCTTGTTTTGAAAACGACGGAAAGATTCCTTTATAAACCTCTTATAAAATGTCAAAAAAAGGTATAAATGACTTTAACCCATATTCTTGTAAATAGTAAAAATGTTTTGAAATACATTTTTAAGAAACATGGATGTGGATGATAAAGAGATCCCAGTAGATTATTACGTATATACAACCTCGGATAATGAAGAGATTGTGAAATAACCCTTACCTTGTACTTTTCCTTGGTTGGGGTAGGTTAACCTCCTGTATAATGGTGAAATAGTTGTTATTAAATTATACAAGAATCATATATATTAATATGATATCATATATGATCTTTTGACATTGATTTGTTAATAATATCTTAGAATTATCGTCGTTTCGGGAGTTAACTTACTCATTTTCTTTTATATGTTTTGTTACATAAGCCATGGTTGTTGTATCTTATTCATATCCAGAATGATATACAGTCCTTAAACATCATTTTTAAATCATCAAATGATAATTATACTTGAATGGATACGATGGAGAATGAATCTCATCGCGTTCGTGGAGACGGTAGTCCGTACGTACGCACGAGCGACAATATCATTCTTTTGATATTAAAATAATATATAAATGGATGGTATATCATATATACAGAATCATTAACATGTTATATTTATTATTTACATGAGTTACACATCATTATTATACCCATCCAAATAATATTATATTGAATAACAATTACACCACGACGTGGAGACGGTAAGCCGTACGTACGCACGTATGGTGACATGTTATTCAAAGGGTGGATAGAATACTGAATATGGTTGTACCATACTTATAATAACATCACAGTATATGTGAGATACTGGAGTTATTATTTTAGAATGGTAAGAACAAAGGAAGAAGAAGTGGAAGAAGAAATGAACTTAGAAAAGGGTGGTGAAATCATTACCTCTTCTTCGGGTTCTTCCTTTTGATTTGATCAAAAGGGCTCCTTAGGTTGGCTTTCTGATCAAACTAAGGCCTCTAGGTTGTAGTGAGGGATGTTGGGAGAGTATTTGGGCAGAGTTTGGCCGAACCAAAAGGCTTTGAAGGTGTGAAGAAATGGGAAGGAGGAGTGCCCTTTTATAAGAGGGGTGAGGGGCACCTTTGGAAAAGCTAGAAATATTAATTTATAATAAATTCATATTCGGTTTCTAAAGGCTCCAAAGTTGACTATTCAAAGGATGAGGTGGGGATAGGTCGAAAACAACTCATCCAATAGAATTTAGACAGGTTTGGGTACTTATATTAACCTTATCTTTAAGTATTAACTCTAAGTTAATTAGTTTCACTTTTACAATGTCTCTTTGTATTTTTATATATTATGGTTAATAAACTTACTATATACATCCAAGAGACCCCCAAGTGGTCCATTAATGATTAACCTATCATAATATAAGTCTCTTGGCCGAACCTTAGATTTTTAGGAATTTAATATCAATTAATAATATAATATTTGTTTTAAGAACTCTTTTATGTCAATTTTGACACTATTCAATAGTTGATTTTTGTGAAACTCATAACAGATTGATTACTTCGAACAAGGTCAATTAAATCAATCCTAGTATATCATATTATCATAGAAAATTAGTGTAATTTATTAAAAGTTTCATATTATATTTATTTGGGTATTTATAATATCAATTATGTTAATTTTTTACTATTTTAGTAATTACTGCATCATCATTGTGTCATAAATAAAATAAATTATTTAATGTCTAAAAATTATAAATAAAATATCATTATGTAGGAACTCTTTTTAGCTTTCTAATGAATATTTACAATCTAAAATCCAACATGTATAAACCTATTTAAAAATTGTTCTTCTAAAAGATATATGCTTGTGTCATTTTTGTATTCATTTTAACTTAATTAAAATAAAGTGTCATTATCACTTACAAGTGGATCCATGGGGTCCCAAAATAGACCCAAAGATGCCCATGGTCGACCATGTATCAACAAATAGGGTTAAGACACGTTTTAGGGTAATTTAGTATTATTATAATATTATTTTTTAACCCTTATTTACCGGATTTACCCTTTAACCATGGTAAATAAAATATTTACCGCAGTAATTATTCAAAATGTCTAAAAATAAAAGTTACCTATTTACACAATTTGAACATCCTGATTCCAAATATGGAATCCATTTTCCTAAATTCAAAACACAGAAGTGGCAGAAATTAATTTAAAATTAATTCCCGCTGTCAAAACAAAAAGCGTGTTTTAAAGAGATAATAACTATCAAAAGATTGACAATTGTTTATGTTCGGTTTAATTGTAAAATTATGTCCAATGACCAGAATTATATTAAATGGTAAAAATATATTCTAAATATACTTTAAAACCACTCAAATTAGTAATTTATCACTATTAATTATTTTGATTAAAAAAGTTGTTTTTAATTAAAATTTAGTAATTTTCACTATTCATCAAAATATGAAAGTTATCCGAAATGTACCAAAATTTCACCCTAGGATAATTTCGATATTCCGAATCCAAAAATGAAGTCCATTTTGAAATATAAAATATATATGATTTCAAAAAGTAGGTATAACTATTCACAACGGCTAGTTTAATTAGTTGTGGTGTGTGTTAGAACTCGAGGTTGCATACAACACACGCTATCGCATTATTCGAAGGGAAACGTACCATAGAAGCTTGGGGTGTTACATTCTCCCCTCCTTCAAATAATTGCGTCCTCGCAATTTCTAGGGTATTACTGTATAAAAAGACTCAGGTGGTTCTTCATCATAAGTTCCTCGGGTTCCCATGTTGCCTCTTCCATCTTATGATTTCTCCACAAAACTTTTACCAAACGCGTCGTCCGGTTTCTCAGTACTTGTTCTCTTGTATCAAGAATCCTGACGGGCTCTTCGCAATAAGACAGATCGGGTTCCAGTTCTAATTCCTCATAGGTGAGTACATGCGTTGGGTCAGGCATGTATTTCCTCAACAGATATACGTGGAACACATCGTGAACTTTGGAGAGACTTGGCGGCATTGCCAATCAGTAAGCTACAGCCCCAATTCGTTCTAGAATTTCGAAAGGTCCGATGTACCTGGGACTCAATTTACCTTTCTTACCAAAACGTATGACTCCCTTCCACGGAGATACCTTCAGGAAAACATGATCACCGACTTGAAATTCCAAATCCTTCCTTCGATTATCGGCATAGCTCTTCTGCCTACTTTGAGCTGCTTTGATGTGATTTTGGATTACCTTCACCTTTTCCACCGTTTCCTCCACCAGCTCTGGGCCTACAAGTTTTCTTTCACCGACGTCATCCCAACAGGTTGGTGTACGACATCTCTTTCCGTATAACGCTTCATATGGTGCCATCTGAATACTCGAATGGAAGCTATTGTTGTAGGAAAATTCTACTAGTGGTAAATATTGATCCCATATACCCTGAAAATCAAGTGAGCAAGATCTCAACATGTCTTCTAAGGTCTGAATAGTCCGTTCTGATTGTCCGTCTGTCTGAGGGTGGTAAGCAGTGCTTAAATGAAGTTCAGTATCCAGGGATTTCTGAAGACTTTTCCAGAATCTTGAAGTAAAACGGGGATCACGATCAGAAACAATCGATAGGGGTACACCATGAAGTCTTACAACTTCATTAATATATAGTCTTGCTAGACGTTCCAGGGGTAGATCTTCTCTTATAGCAAGAAAATGTGCTGACTTGGTAAGACGATCAACAATAACCCATATTGCATCGTTCCTTCTAGGAGTCTTTGGTAGCCCCATGACAAAGTCCATCGTAATATTGTCCCATTTCCACTCCGGTATGGGAAGAGGTTGCATGACTCCTCCAGGCTGTTGCCTTCCAGCTTTCACTTGTTGACAAACCATATATCTTGACACAAAATCAGCAATCTCCCTCTTCATGTTGTCCCACCAAAAATGTTCCTTCAAATCTCTATACATTTTGGTGCTCCCAGGGTGTATAGAGAAATTGGAACTATGAGCATCATCCAGCAATTCCCTTTTTAGATCAGGTAAATCGGGAACACAAAGTCTCTTCCCGAATTTCAAAATTCCATCTTCATACACAAAGTCTCTTAATCTCCCATCACTCACAGCTTTAATCTTCTTTTGGAATTCTTCATCATCGGCCTGAGAACTCTTAATCCTTTCTAGTAAAGATGGTTTGGCAACCATTTGAAAAAGCATTGATGTTTCACCTTCCCTGGTTATTCCCATGTCCATCTTCACTAGATCCATGAAAATTGGATCCCTTTCAATTCTCATATTGTTCAAAACTCCATGGTCTTTTCTACTCAAAGCATATGCCACCTTGTTTGCCTTCCCCGGGTGGTAGTGTATCGTACAATCATAATCCTTGAGTAATTCAAGCCATCTCCTTTGCCTCATGTTGAGTTCTTTTTGTGAGAAAATATACTTCAAACTCTTGTGATCAGTATAAATCTCACATTTTTCACCATAGAGGTAGTGCCTCCATATCTTCAAAGCAAAGATCACAGCTGCTAACTCAAGATCATGAGTAGGATAGTTTTGTTCATGAATTTTCAACTGTCGTGATGCATAGGCAATAACTCTATCATTCTGCATAAGGACACAGCCAAGTCCTTTCTTCGATGCATCACTATAAATAACGAACCCATCATTCCCCGATGGTAGAGTCAATATAGGAGCATTGACTAATCTTCTCTTCAGTTCTTCAAAACATTCTTCACACTCTTTTGTCCAAACAAATTTAACCCCTTTACGTGTGAGCTTCGTTAATGGGTTAGCCAATCGGGCAAAATTCTGGACGAAACGTCGATAATAACCTGCCAAACCAATAAAACTACGTACCTCAGTTATACTCGTAGGTGCTGGCCATTCTTGGATTGCCTTGGTCTTAGAAGGATCAACAGAGATTCCATCTTTAGAGACAATATGGCCAAGAAAAGAAATCTCCTGAAGCCAGAATTCACACTTGCTAAACTTTCCATATAATTCATGCCTCCTCAGAGTCTTCAAGATAATGCGCAAGTGATCTTCATGATCTTCGTAGGTTTTGGAGTATACCAAGATATCATCAATAAATACCACCACAAATTCATCGAGATACTCCTTGAAAACTCTATTCATCAGATCCATGAATACAGAGGGTGCATTAGTCAATCCAAACGGCATTACAGTAAACTCGTAATGCCCATACCTGGTTCGAAATGCTGTTTTCGGAATGTCTTCCTTCTTCACACACAACTGATGGTATCCAGATCGAAGGTCAATCTTTGAAAAGTATTGAGCTCCATGCAGTTGGTCAAATAAATCATCAATACGAGGTAGGGGATACTTGTTCTTTATCGTTATAGCATTGATCTCCCTGTAGTCGATACATAACCTCATAGATCCATCTTTCTTTTTAACAAAAAGAACAGGGGCTCCCCATGGAGAAACACTAGGGCGAATAAATCCCTTATTACTCAATTCCTCTAGTTGTTTCTTTAGTTCGACTAGCTCTACAGTGGCCATTCTATAAGGGGTCTTCGATATAGGCCTTGATCCAGGAATCAAATCAATAGAAAACTCAACTTCTCGTTCTGGAGGATGTCCAGGTAAATCTTCCGGAAATACATCTACAAATTCTTTCACAACAGGTACATCCTCTATTTGAACATTCCTTTCCTCACCAACAGTTATTTCATTCTCTTCCTCCCCGATAATTGAATTAAGTTGAGCTACAAGGGGTGGATCTAAATAAGAATTAGGTGGTGACGATTCTGCTCTAAAAATAAGGTGCTCCTTATCATTATCATCAAGAATCGTAACCTCTTTCTTCTTACAATAAATCTTCGCATCATAGTCCGAAAGCCAGTCCATACCGAGGATTATATCAAACTCAATCATAGGTATGACGATGAAATCAGCAGATAAAGAAAATTTATGTGCTCTAATGGGAACTGATTCACAAAACTTTGTTGCAACGATACTTCCCTTAGGAGTTTTAACTGACAACTCCCTTATTAAATCAAATTGGAAATATCTAATTTTCTTAGCAAACTGGGAAGATATGAAACAATGCGATGATCCAGAATCAAATAATGCATTTGCTAAACTTGAGGAAACCATTAAATTACCTGCCACCACGTCTTTCGGAGCTTCTACCTCAGCAGTAGTGATAGCATAAGACTGGCCTTGATCCCTTGGCCTTTTCTGAGGTAAGTTCTCCTGACGCTTAGGACATGCATTTGCATAATGCCCCATCTCCCTACAATTGTAGCACTGAACGTTGGTAGATTCCTTCTTCCCCTTGCAATTATGAGCTTGGTGGCCTTTTTCACCACACTTGTAACAGACTCCCATTCCCTTCAAGCAAGTACCAGGATGTTTCTTCCCGCATTTACCACAAGATGGATATTCAACCTTTCCCTTCTTCCCCTTATTTCCATTCCCAGATTGATCAGCAGGTCTCTTCTTCTCTTGTTTCTCTTTAAAGTCATAAGACTTAGAGAATTCCTTTTCGGTCTTGATAGCACATGAGACAATGTCTTCGTACGACGAAAAGGATTGTGAGACTAATGCTCGACGGAGAAATGGTTTTAACCCATCAAAGAAACGATCAATCTTACTTCTTGGGTTACGAATATAATCACCAGCGTACCTCGCTAACCTTGTAAAGTTAGCCTCATACTTTGTGACATTCTCGTCCTCCTTTTGTCTCAGACTCAGAAATTGCCTTTCCATATCCGCTTGATGGTCGCGAGGAAAGTATTTTTCTAAAAACAGATCTTTGAACTCCCTCCATTCCATGTTTGATACTTCATCATCTTCCTTCATATTTTGAATCAATGACCACCATTGATCAGCATCTCCAGTGAGGCGGTAAACTGCCATGATAACTTTTTCTCTTTCACTGCTCCCCAAAGCCTGAAATATTTTCTCTAGGGAAAATATCCATTGCTCAGCTACTAAGGGATTTGTACTCCCATTGAACGTTGGTGGTTGTTGTCTCATGAATCGATCTAACATTGATCCTCCACGCTGCGGATCAGGGTGCTCCATACGGGTAAGGTTATTATTCATAACCTGAGTAAGTTGTCCCAGTACGGTGATTAGCTGATCAGCACCAGTTGCATCACCAGCCCCACTATAATTATCTTGAGCAGGAGGGCAATCCCTACATGGAGTGCGTGTATTGATACGGTTTCCATTTCTTCCACTAGGCGCCATTTCTAAACAATGGCATAAACTAGATCAGTTTATGAATCAAAATACATAATCCCATACTTATAAAACACTTAACATAAATTGAACTATTTATGGATATAATCCATAATCATAAAAATGTTTCCTTTGAGGAAGTATATACTCATAAACCCTTCATAATGATTTGTAAAGATAGTGAGAGTTATCCTAAGCATATCCCCCGGGAGTGTCGTAACCAAGAGTGCAGCAAGGCCCGTTGTCGTGCACCAGTTCCCGTTCGAGTCTAGCTCAAAGCGGTGTTTTCAGGTTTTACCCCTAGGTACATCTGTGCCAGAGCCGCCTCTACCTGCTCGTATCCAGACAGGGATGTATTGCTCGGAAAACTCACAAAATCTCTACAATACCAAAATTCTAGGAAGTTCTTCTATACTAATCCTCAACGTTCATCTTAGGTCTACGTGCTCTAATCAGAGTTTATCTAAATCTAGCTTCCAAGGTTTGTACTAAACTTCCTCTGATACCAACTGTAACGCCCCGACCCCAGCTACCCAGAGTCGGTGCATTAATTACGTAACATTGGCATGATCACAAGAAAGATCAAATCTCGAAAGACCGATTGGTTTAGTAGCCTTGGAAACACTAGATATATTCATAAGTTTTACATTACATCATAAAATCAAAAACTACTACAACGACATAATGTTTCCACAGTCCACACTACAATCCCCTCATAATATCCCTGCAGGTCATTCATAACTTACATCTTCACTTCCTGGGAAAAATAAAACATAGAAAAGGGGTGAGCTCAAATGCCCAGTAAGGATAACAATATAGCGGAAACTTTCATCAATAAGAATAAACATTTAAGGCAATGTATAACTAAAACAAAAGCCTTTTAAACATGAACTTTCAACATGGTATGGCATAAATAAAATGAAATAATGCCATTTACTTATTCACATGGATATTCCACTAATCGAATAATCACATGCAAAAATAAATAACCACTTTCATAATGTTGGAATGCATAATGCTAAACGTTAATTTCTCTGTCTAGGCCTCATCCCAAGACCTAGGGGTTACTTCTAACCGGAACCCAACCCGGAGTGCCTCTAATAACCGGACACCAACCCGGAGTGCCTCTAATAACCGGACACCAACCCGGAGTGCCTCTAATAACCGGACACCAACCCGGAGGGCATACTTTTACCAGTCCCTAACCTGGAGGGCTTACTTTAACCAGTCCCCAACCTGGAGGGCTTACTTTTACCAGTCCCCAACCTGGAGGGCTTACTTTTACCGGTCCCCAACCCGGAACATACTTGTTTAGCACATTCATCTGAAGAAAAGTTTGAAATATAACATAAACATTCGGATTAAAACTAGCATACGAAATGTCAATAATTTCACCATAAACTATGAATGGTATAAAAATAGCACATCCACAGTCAAACATATCACAAAACCTTCAATTCAATATAGAATTTTTGTATCATAATAAATCAACTTCAAATAATCTTAAAATCCATCAAAGGATGTTGACATAGATGAAATCAAAATTCTTTTTAAAGAAGTATCTCCTTTTATTTTGAAATCATTTAAGATCCATATAAAATAAAACATTTTCTTTGAAAATATTCTTATAAGCTTGTATGTAAAGCTTCGACGATTTTATAACGGCGGAAAATAACCGCACCCGCCGTATAAGTTAAAAAAAACATTCTTACCTCAATTCTGTCGAAAAGGTTAAAAAGGACCTTGTTTTGAAAACGACGGAAAGATTCCTTTATAAACCTCTTATAAAATGTCAAAAAAAGGTATAAATGACTTTAACCCATATTCTTGTAAATAGTAAAAATGTTTTGAAATACATTTTTAAGAAACATGGATGTGGATGATAAAGAGATCCCAGTAGATTATTACGTATATACAACCTCGGATAATGAAGAGATTGTGAAATAACCCTTACCTTGTACTTTTCCTTGGTTGGGGTAGGTTAACCTCCTGTATAATGGTGAAATAGTTGTTATTAAATTATACAAGAATCATATATATTAATATGATATCATATATGATCTTTTAACATTGATTTGTTAATAATATCTTAGAATTATCGTCGTTTCGGGAGTTAACTTACTCATTTTCTTTTATATGTTTTGTTACATAAGCCATGGTTGTTGTATCTTATTCATATCCAGAATGATATACAGTCCTTAAACATCATTTTTAAATCATCAAATGATAATTATACTTGAATGGATACGATGGAGAATGAATCTCATCGCGTTCGTGGAGACGGTAGTCCGTACGTACGCACGAGCGACAATATCATTCTTTTGATATTAAAATAATATATAAATGGATGGTATATCATATATAAAGAATCATTAACATGTTATATTTATTATTTACATGAGTTACACATCATTATTATACCCATCCAAATAATATTATATTGAATAACAATTACACCACGACGTGGAGACGGTAAGCCGTACGTACGCACGTATGGTGACATGTTATTCAAAGGGTGGATAGAATACTGAATATGGTTGTACCATACTTATAATAACATCACAGTATATGTGAGATACTGGAGTTATTATTTTAGAATGGTAAGAACAAAGGAAGAAGAAGTGGAAGAAGAAATGAACTTAGAAAAGGGTGGTGAAATCATTACCTCTTCTTCGGGTTCTTCCTTTTGATTTGATCAAAAGGGCTCCTTAGGTTGGCTTTCTGATCAAACTAAGGCCTCTAGGTTGTAGTGAGGGATGTTGGGAGAGTATTTGGGAAGAGTTTGGCCGAACCAAAAGGCTTTGAAGGTGTGAAGAAATGGGAAGGAGGAGTGCCCTTTTATAAGAGGGGTGAGGGGCACCTTTGGAAAAGCTAGAAATATTAATTTATAATAAATTCATATTCGGTTTCTAAAGGCTCCAAAGTTGACTATTCAAAGGCTGAGGTGGGGATAGGTCGAAAACAACTCTTCCAATAGAATTTAGACAGGTTTGGGTACTTATATTAACCTTATCTTTAAGTATTAACTCTAAGTTAATTAGTTTCACTTTTACAATGTCTCTTTGTATTTTTATATATTATGGTTAATAAACTTACTATATACATCCAAGCGACCCCCAAGTGGTCCATTAATGATTAACCTATCATAATATAAGTCTCTTGGCCGAACCTTAGATTTTTAGGAATTTAATATCAATTAATAATATAATATTTGTTTTTAGAACTCTTTTATGTCAATTTTGACACTATTCAATAGTTGATTTTTGTGAAACTCATAACAGATTTATTACTTCGAACAAGGTCAATTAAATCAATCCTAGTATATCATATTATCATATAAAATTAGTGTAATTTATTAAAAGTTTCATATTATATTTATTTGGGTATTTATAATATCAATTATGTTAATTTTTTACTATTTTAGTAATTACTGCATCATCATTGTGTCATAAATAAAATAAATTATTTAATGTCTAAAAATTATAAATAAAATATCATTATGTAGGAAATCTTTTTAGCTTTCTAATGAATATTTACAATCGAAAATCCAACATGTATAACCCTATGTAAAAATTGTTCTTCTAAAAGATATATGCTTGTGTCATTTTTGTATTCATTTTAACTTAATTAAAATAAAGTGTCATTATCACTTACAAGTGGATCCATGGGGTCCCAAAATAGACCCAAAGATGCCCATGGTCGACCATGTATCGACCAATAGGGTTAAGACACGTTTTAGGGTAATTTAGTATTATTATAATATTATTTTTTAACCCTTATTTACCGGATTTACCCTTTAACCATGGTAAATAAAATATTTACCGCAGTAATTATTCAAAATGTCTAAAAATAAAAGTTACCTATTTACACAATTTGAACATCCTGATTCCAAATATGGAATCCATTTTCCTAAATTCAAAACACAGAAGTGGCAGAAATTAATTTAAAATTAATTCCCGCTGTCAAAACAAAAAGCGTGTTTTTAAGAGATAATAACTATCAAAAGATTGACAATTGTTTATGTTCGGTTTAATTGTAAAATTATGTCCAATGACCAGAATTATAGTAAATGGTAAAAATATATTCTAAATATACTTTAAAACCACTCAAATTAGTAATTTATCACTATTAATTATTTTGATTAAAAAAGTTGTTTTTAATTAAAATTTAGTAATTTTCACTATTCATCAAAATATGAAAGTTATCCGAAATGTACCAAAATTTCACCCTAGGATAATTTCGATATTCCGAATCCAAAAATGAAGTCCATTTTGAAATATAAAATATATATGATTTCAAAAAGTAGGTATAACTATTCACAACGGCTAGTTTAATTAGTTGTGGTGTGTGTTAGAACTCGAGGTTGCGTACAACACACGCTATCGCATTATTCGAAGGGAAACGTACCATAGAAGCTTGGGGTGTTACATAGTAGTTTTCTTTCTCTTTCTTCAGTTGTATTGTATTTCCAGTTGTACTTGTACCTTTTCTGTTGGGTTCGTATTCCGGCCCCTTTTACTTTCAGCACTCTTTTTTCTATACAGTGTACTTGTGTTCGTATCTTGTTGTGTGCTTGGTTGAGTGTGTTTACAGAATATAAAGTCAATGCCTTCCCAGTTTTAGGGAATACGCCTTTCGGTGCTAGTCTCCAGCCCCTGGCCTATGGAAGGTGGGCTTGGGGTTGTCACGGAATGGGCCCCGGGGGACGGGTCGTGAAAAATTGGTATCAGAGGAGTCAGTGCTACCGTAGAACATTGGACTATGATATTTTTAAAGACAATATTGTTAATTATAGTGAGTGTGGTTAACAGTTTAGGGACTCCAGTGTTGGTGCGGCGGCTGACGTATCCATACACCAGGACCCTGACTTCTGATTTCTTACTCAGTGCATGAAAACGCTGATTGCGTGTGTGTTTTCAAGATTTTTATTTGTGATCTCTTTGAGTCAGTTCACTAGGTATAACTTATTGACCGTGGAGTACTTGTTTATTTTCAGGATGCCTCCATACAGACAGACAACTAGGGTTCTGGGTATAGTACGTACTGATAGACCATCGAGCGACGAGGCCTCGGTGTAGGGCCCTCTTCCAGTAGAGGCACCAGCAGAGGCACTAATGGTACCATTACCCATTGGGACACTAGTTCCACCATCCCTAGCAGTAGAGAGTGCATGATGCTTGAGCGCATTTCTCAAGTTCCAACGCCAGAGGTCACCCAGGTTCAGGGGAGAGACGGGCCCACAAGCGTTTGAGGATTGGATGGAGGTCATGGTGAGAGTATTCCAACTGGTAGGGGCACCAGCTGATCTCATGGTGACCCTTGAAACTAGTCTTCTATAGGAAGCAGTAGGCAGATGGTGGAGCTTGATGCTCTAGGTTCCCAATGAGGTGACACTTCTCTGGGCTTACTTCGAGAGCCTGTTTCAGGCAGAGTTTGTCCCAGCGACTCTTCGTGCAATATGTATACAGCAGCTTCTTCATCTGCAGCAGGGCATCATAACTGTGGCTCAGTAATCAGTGAGGTTCACTAACCTCCCACGAAACTCCACTGATATGGTGTGGGACTCATTCTTCAAGGCCCGGATCTTTGATCCAGGACTCATGAGGGAGATCAGGGCTTCGATGATTTCTCTTAGCATCCCGACGCAGGCGGGGGTGCTAGAGAGAGCCCTCTTAGTGGAGAATTTTCTTGATGAGCAGTCGCCAGCAGTGAGACCCACCACCAGTAATCACATAGTAGAGTCTTTTATAGTTGGAAGTAGATAGATGTCACAGAAGTCCAAGAGGACCAGACCTATAGGTGGATGACCGCAGCATTCAGGGTCGGTTGTGTGGGGTATTGAAGACAGAGCCAGTCATGTAAGGAACAGGTAGTGTTTCAAATGTGGTAGGCAGGGTCACATGGATCATGAATATTTGACCCACTGTACGGATGATCAGTATACGGTCAAGGGAATTCCCAGGCAGAGACATAGGTTCGACCGAGGAGGTCCGTAGGGAGCAGGTGGACGTGGGAGAAGAGCTGGACATGCAGTTGGCAGTGGGAGAAAATTCGAGATGTTACCGCCACCACAACCAGGTGGTCCACCCCGACCACAGGGAGCAGGTGGACAGGGGTGAGCTCAGCTCCAGGCAGCTGAGACCTATGACCATGGCGCTCTGGAGATGATATGAGGTACGATCTGTGTCTACTCCACCTCAACTTAAGTACTTATAGACACAGGTTCGAGTCATTCTTTTATTACCACTGCCCATGTTCGGAGCTCGAAGATTCCTATGGATCCTTTGGCTCAATCATTACGGCTAGAGATTCCTACGGGAGTATATTAGAAGATTAATCATGGTTTCCGGCTGTGTGAGCTTACTATAGGAGGTGAGATCTTTAGTTGGGATCTCCTAGTAGTATCGACGAGGCCTTATGATGTCATCTTGGGTTTGGACTGGTTATCTATAGTCCATGCTCATATTGAATGTATTCGGTGCAAAGTGCGGTGTGTCCGCACGGATGGGACCAGGTTTACCTTCACCGGTGAGAATAGAGCCTTTTAAGCATAGGAAGGACTTACCCGGAGAAGGGTGCAGCCAATTACACATCAGTTGGCTAGCCTTACCCTCAGAGTGGTTAGCGTGGAGAGTCTGATTTATCCTGTAGTGGTGGACCAGTACACAGATGTCTTCCCTGATGATGTTTTGGGGTCTACCTCCTCGCAGAGAGGTGGACTTTTATATTGACTTGTACCCCGAGATGGAACTGATATCTACACCAACATATTATATGGCTCTCATAGAGATTCGTGTGCTACCGGTACAACTGGAGAACTTATAGGGGAAAGGATTCATCCAGCCCAGTGTTTCTCCTTGGGCAGCCCCGATTTTGTTCACCAAGAAGGCGGATGGGAGATTGGGACTTTGTGTCAACTATCAGTTCCTGAACCAGGTGACCAGGACGAAAACGTACCCATTAATAAGGATTGAAAATCGCTTTGATTAGCTGAAGGGAGCACGGTGGTTCTTGAGGATAGACCGAAGATCAGGCTATCACCAGCTCAGAGTATGGGATGAGGGTGTGTAGAAGATGGCTTTAAGATGTCGGTACGGCCATTATGAGTTTTTGGTCATGTCGTTAGGCATGACCAACACTCCAGCAGTGTTCATGGGACTCATTAACAGGATCTTTAATCCATACCTTGATCACTTTGTATTAGTCTTCCTTGATGACATTCTGATCTACTTAGATACTAAGGAGGAGTAAGACTATCATTTTCAAATAGTTCTAGACACACTCTGAGAGCACCAGTTTTATGGTAAGCTCTCAAAGTGCCAGTTCTGGATCCAAGAGGTTCACTTTCTGGACATGTTATATCAAGGGCTATATTTTCGTTGGATCCAGTGAAGATTGAGGCGTTACTTATTTGGGAGCCACACAGGAGTGTGACGGAGGTACGGAGTTTCTTTGGTTTGTCTGGATACTACCGGAGGTTTGTGCTAGATTTCTCTAGATTTTTTGCACCTTCAGCATTGACAAAGAAGGGGAAACCCTTCGTGCGGTTAGAGAGATGCCAGTGGAGTTTTTAGGAGATGAGGTAGAGGCTGACTAGTGACCCCATCTTGAGGCTTCTGGAGGAGGGCATAGGGTATGTATTCTACTGCGACGGATTAGGGACTGGGCTCGGATGTATTCTGATACAGGAGCAAGTAGTGATTGTATATGGTTCTCTATGACTGAGACAGCATGAGAAGAACTATTCTACCCATGACCTAGAGCTAACTTCAGTGGTCTTTGCCTTGAAGATGTCGCAAAATTACTCGATGGGCGAGCATTTTACAGTCTACTCGGATCACAAGAGTTTCGTTTATATCTTCTCTCAAAAGGACCTGAACCTGAGATAACAACGTAGGATTGAGTTACTCTTGGACTATGACTTCGAGATAGTCTATACTCTTGGGAAGGGGAATGTTGTAGCAAATGCACTCAGTAGGAGTTCTGGTATACAGCTGCTAAGTGAGGCGATAGAGCAGTTGGCCGCTTTGCAGATATCCTTTGTGGATCGAGATTGTTGGACTCCTCATGTGTTAATCATGTTTTAATGCTCACAAATCTTATTACTGTTAATTAATCTCGATCTTCATTGCAAATCTTTCTAATTCTCTTCAATCTCTATAATAACTACTCATCATGTTTTAATGATAACAAATATTATGGATGTTAATTACTCTCTAATGGTTAAACTTAATCCATATTCTGCATATTACTGTTTAAGTCCAAATACAGATATTTGTCTAAGTATGGACTCACCGTGAAGGACTCACCATGACCCAGAAACCGTGAAGGACTCACCGTGACCCAGACACCGTGAAGGACTCACCCTGACCCAGACACCGTGAAGGACTCACCGTGACCCAGACACTGTGAAGGACTCACCGTGACCCAGACACCGTGAAGGACTCACCGTGACCCAGACACCGTGAAGGACTCACCATGACACAGACACTGTGAAGGACTCACCATGACCCAGACACCGTGAAGGACTCACCGTGACCCAGACACCGTGAAGCTCATACCGTGAAGCTCATACCGTGAACCTCATACCATGAAGAAGACATCGTTTACTTAATCACTGTGACACTGTTTCTTAACTTTTTTTCAATATTATTTAAATAATACTAACGGTAATATTTGATGTTTTTAATGCAATTAATGTTATTTAATGATAGTTTTTGGCATGTCAGGAAACTGTATCTCGTACCTATGAAAAGGTAATCATTCCTACCACCAGAACTCGTGGAATATAAGGAATATTAAGATGAAGTACACAAGATAGAACATAAGTGAGGTGTCCAAGTGTGAATATACAACGAGAAGAAATTACATACACCTGAGAGCACTGTACAGAACAAGAAGAACAATCCTGAGCAAGAAAGAGATTTCCAGACTTTCAAAGAATTCTCTTGAATTCAATCCAACACCACTGAAGAACACACGACGAATCAAGAGATCTTTTTAATTCCTGAAGAATACAAGCTGACTACGACACACTATTTTTCAACAGAAAAATCAGAGAAGGACTCAGAAGCATTCCTGCTGAATCCAACGATTCCATAGCTGCATTGATAATCACTAGAGCTTTCTAAACTCTTATCTGCTCTCTCTAAGTGATTTATTCATTAAATATCGAGCAGTGTGGTGTGATTTGTACTTCTTATAGACACACTGGCTCCTGCACTAAACTGGAGGATATAAAAATCCTCACTCCAAATCTCTTATCTCTTGTTTACCCACATCAACTATGGAAGAGGTCCTTGTGTGGCCTGATCTTTGTTTTGTTTCCCACGAAGAACAGTGGTAGAGGTCTCTGCGTGGCCTGGACAGTTTTGTAAACTTTTGTTAACCCCGATCCAGGGTGTGGATCAAATTTTATATAAATTTGAGAGGACTAAGTATCGGCTTGAGACTGAACCTCTTGTTATATATGTTGTGCACCTTCAGTTTAAGTTCAAAGTTTACTACACATATCTTATTTATTCCGCTGCTGTTACTTTGAAATACAAAACTATTTTAAAGCTACTTTGATAGTTAAATTAGCAAGTGTTTACACTTATTGTAAATCAGTAGGTTATTTTCAAAAGTTAGTTTAATCTTGTGGTTAAATTAACTGAGACCTAATCAATCTTTGAGAAGCTAAGTGAGCATTTACAATCTATATAAATTCACTACGGTTTAATTTGTTTTATAAATTAGGGGATTTGAAATAGACAATACTTTAACAGAAATTTTTATTGGAACTCAATTCACCCCCCTCTTGAATATCCACTCCGACCAATATTTGGTATCAAAGGCTTTGTTTTTGTTTAAGGATATTTGAAATACTCTGTTTTTCAACTGTGATTTTAGTTGCATCTTTAAAGATCTTAAATTTTTGTTAGTTATTAATTTTATCTCTTTAAATTATATTTCTAAAATCTAGTTATGGATAATAGACTAGAGGGTGCTGCTAATAACAGGCCACCTTTCTTCAATGGTACAAACTATGCTCAGTGGAAACTCAAAATGAAAATTCATTTAGAAAGCATGGTTTTTGATATCTGGACTTCTATAGAATCTCAATATAAACTTCCAAAAACTGAAATAATAACTTGGGATGAACCTACAAAGACTGCCTACAATAATAATTGTAAAGATTTGAATTCGATGTACTTCGCTCTAGGAGATAAAGAGTTTAATAGAATTTTTACTTGCAAAACTGCTTTTGAAATTTGGGATACTTTGGGTGTTTCTCATGAAGGAACAACCAATGTTAAAGAAATGTGATTGAATACTTAAACTGTTAAATATGATAATTTTAAAATGAAGACTGATGAACCTATTTCTGATATGTATCTCAGGTTTAATGAGATAGTCAATACAATGAATTCACTCGGAAAGGTTGTTCCAGCAAAGGAACAAATTATGAGAATCTTGATATGTTTGCCAGACCGATGGAGAGGCACATCTGTTTCAATCAGAGTGTCATGTGACATTGCTGCTTAGCCTTTCAAATAACTCATTGGTAAGCTCATGATGTATGAGTAAGAACTCAAGGTGAATAAAGAGTAAGATGATGAACCTAAGAGAAAATATGTGGCTTTCAAGACTACTGCTTCAAAGAGTAAGGACAAAGATAAATCTCAAATACAAACTGATAGTTCAACTAGTGAAAATTCAGACTCTGATAGTGATGATGAAATGGCTCAAATATCCAGAAGGTTTAAGAAATTTTATAGGAAGAAGATATTTTTCAGAAAATCTAACTACAAAGTAAAGTATGACAACAAGGGACACTGGAAAAAGGACTGGAAGAAATCTGATAAAAGTGATGAAGTTGTCTGCTACGAATGCAAAAGAAAAGGACATATAAAAGTAGACTGTATAAAGCTGAAATACAAGAAGAAGTATGAGTACAATGGTAGTAAGTACAAAAAGTCTATGAAGGCTACCTGGAGTTCTTCTGAAGATATCACAAGTGAATATAAAATGTCTGATTCTGAAAGAAAACATGACAACATGTGTTTCATGACAAACACATCTGAGGTAACCTTAGATACTCCTGTTTTAAACCCTTACTATTCTGGAAATGATGCAGAATCTGATTCTGATTCTGAAAACATGACTGGTGAGGAATTATTTGAATATTGTAATATGATGGAAGAGACATGCAATGAACTTAAGGATAAATACAAATCATTATAGAAACAGATGTTCTCACTACTACTGTTAAAACCAAACTTACTATTGAAAAAGAGAAAAATGCTCAACTATTAAAGGAGAACACTGAACTGAAAATGTCTAATGAGCAACTTAGAATGGACTTAGAGAAATTCACAAATGGAAAAGATATACTAACTCAAATTATAGGAAAGAAAGGTGCACCAAAATACACTACTAGAATAGGCTACAAACCTGGACAGAGATAGATTACCAAGAATAGATTTATTCCTAAATCTAGACAGAATACTGGTAGTTCTAGTTCTGGACATTTATATGCTTCAACTAGTTATTCACTTAGTTATAAATATAATAGAGTTTATCTTTAAAAATATTTTGATTCTGTAAATTATATGAGACCCATAAGACAAATGTGGGTACCGAAAGCTTTGATTGTTAACCTGTCTGGACCCAAGAAGATTTGGGTACCAAAATCATTTTCTATTTAAATCTGTTTTGTAGGAAACCTGCTTGAAGAGTTCCCACAAGAAGACATGTTATCTGGACATTGGATGTTAAAGACATATGTCTGGGGATTACTCATGTTTCAAAAGTTTAATAAAGGTTGATGGAGGCCATGTCACCTTTGGTGATAATTCTAAAGGAAATATCATCGGCCTAGGTCAAATTGGTAACACTGATTCAGTTTTAATTTCTAAAGTTTTATTTGTTGATGGACTTAAATATAATCTGTTAAGTATTTATCAATTATGTGATGATGGTTTTAATGTTAAATTCGAAAATGATTCTTGTAATGTGTTTAATTCTAAAAATGTTTTAGTTTTTTTAGCTCTAAGAAATGAAAATGTTTATACTGTTGATTTAAATTCCTTAGCTAAGCAAAATGTTACTTGTTTAAATGCTTTCAATAAAGAGTCATGTTTATGGCATAGAAGATTAGGACACTGCAATTTACACTCACTTAGAAAACTAACTAGGACTAACTTAGTTAGAGACCTACCTAAACTTAAGTTTCTAAAAGAAAAAGTTTGTAGTCCCTGTCAAAAGGGAAAGCAACATAAGGTTTCTTTTAAATCAAAGAAAGAAGTTTCAACTTCTCAACCTCTCAAGTTGGTTCACATGGATTTGTTTGGACCATCTAGAGTGTCTATCTTAAATGTGAAGAACTATGTATATGTCCTAGTAGATGAATTTTCTAGATATACTTGGGTATACTTCTTAGCTAACAAAAGTGATGCTTGTTCTTACTTTGTTAAATACTCCAAATCTGTAGAAAATATTAGTGGACTTAAGATTAAAACCCTAACAAGTGATCATGGTCGTGAGTTTGAGAATCATGAGTTTGAATCCTACTGCTCACACAATGGCTATAGTCACAATTTCTCTTCCCCTAGGACACCTTAGAAAAATGGTGTAGTATAAAGTAGAAATAGAACCCTGCAAGAAATTGCTAGAACTATGCTTAATGAATATGACCTGTCTATTTACTTTTGGGATGAAGCTGTCAATATAGCTTGTTATATCATTAATAGATTCTTAATTAGACCAGTTCTTAAGAATACCCCATATGAGTTGTGGAACAATACAAAACCTAAAGTTAGTTACTTTAGAATCTTTGGCTGCAAAGTCTTTGGTCTCAATAGAAAATATAATCTTGATAAGTTTGCTTCTAAGAGTGATGAAGGAATCTTTTTAGGATATTCTTTAACCACCAAAGCCTATAGAGTCTTTAATAAGAGAACCAAGTGTGTGGAAGAATCTGTTCACATCAATTTTGATGAAACTGATCCACATGAGCCTAAAACCTCTCTTGAAAATCTTGAAGAAGATTTATCTGTTCTAGACCTTAATGACAAATCTAATGAACCTTCTATAAAGACAACCAGTTCTGGACTTATTCCATAATCTATTCCTAATGAACCTGAACCTAGAGAAGAACATGAAATTTCTAGTCCTACCTTTACTAGATCAACTATAATTCTAAAGAATCATCCTTTAGATGTTGTTGTAGTAAATCTTGATAGAGGGACACATACTAGAGCTTCTCTTAGAAATTAGGTTGAACATCAAGCCTTCTTGTCATAGCTTGAACCTAAAAACATTGATGATGCTATTAATGACGAATTTTGGGTAATTTCTATGCAATAAGAACTCGATCAATTTGAAAGAAATAAAGTTTGGAATCTTGTTGAAAGACCTAAGGACACTTTCACAATAGGCACTAAGTGGGTGTTTAGAAATAAAGTAGATGAATCTGGAAACATAGTTAGAAATAAATCTAGGCTAGTTGCACAAGGCTATAGTCAAGAAGAAGGTATTGACTATGAGGATAATTTTGCTCCAGTAGCCAGATTAGAATCTATTAGGATTTTACTTGCTTAAGTTTCTCGTCTAAATTTCAAACTATATCAAATGGATGACAAGAGTTCATTCTTGAATGGATAAATTGCTGAGGATGTTTTTGTTGAACAACCACCTGGATTTTCAAACCCTCATTTTCCAAATCATATTTTCAAATTATCAAAAGCTTTATATGGTTTAAAGAAATCTCCAAGATCTTGGTATGATAGATTAAGTAGTTTTCTAATTTCTAAAAGTTTTACAAAAGGAATAGATGATCCTACTCTGTTTATAAAACGAGTTTCTAAAGATGTTTTAGTTGCAAAAATTTATGTAGATGATAGTATTTTTGGATCTTCAAAAACTATATTATGTACTGATTTTTCCAAAATGATGCAAAATGAATTTGAAATGATTTTAATGGGTGAACTTAAATTCTTTCTTGGATTTCAAATCTTTCAAAATGATGATGGAATTATTTTAACTCAAAGTAAATATACTACAGATCTTGTAAAATGTTTTGGATTGGATAGCACAAAAAGTAGTGATACTCCCATGAGTACCACCTGTAAGATGGATCTTGATAAAAATGGTAAATCTGTTGATCAAACCACTTATAGAGGAGTGATTGGAAGTCTACTCTACCTAACTACTATTCGTACTGACATTATGTTTAGTGTGTGTATGTGTGATCGTTTTCAAGCAAACCCTAAAGAGTCACATTTAAATGTTGTAAAGAGAATTTTCAAATACCTCAAGCATACTCCCAATTTAGGATTGTACTATCCCAAAGGACAATCATTTGAATTAGTTAGTTATTCTGATTCTGATTTTACTGGATGTAAGTTAGATAGAAAAAGTACCTCTGGAACGTGTCACCTTTTAGTCAAGTCACTAGTATCATGGTGTAGTAAGAAACAAAATTTTGTTGCATTATCTACTGCAGAAGCTGAACACATAGTTGCTGGCAGTTGTTGTGCACAAATTTGGTGGATGAAACACACATTACTAGACTATGGATATCAATTCAGACATGTACCAATAAATTGTGACAACACAAGTGCTATTAACATTTCTAAGAATCCTGTTTCTCATTCTAGGACAAAATATATTGATGTAAGACATCACTTTTTCAGGGATCATTATCAAAAAGGTGATGTCACTTTGGAATTCATTGGTACTGAATATCAACTTGCTGATATATTCACTAAACCATTAAATTATGAAAGATTAGACTACATCATACATGATCTTGGTATGATTAATCATAAGTAAAAATCCTACTGATCTTAATATTTAATACTTTACTATATTTTACTTTACGGTTTCATGGTCACTATTTCTAAGTTAATGTTTCATGTTCACAGTCTCACCGTCAAGACTTTATGCTCACGGTCTGTCAACTTACTGTCTCACCGTGGCTACACAGAATACTCACTGTCTCACAGTGATGACTACCAACTGTCTCACCGTAATGACTAGTTTTCATCACACCATAACTCCTACTCACGGTCTCACCGTGAAGATTATTTATATTCTTATTTTAACCCGTATCGCGTAATTTTTATTTTACCGCTATTTGTTTTCCCGCGTTTTTGTTTTTATGACATTTGACATTCCCAAATGATAAAACTTAAGGGTTTCATTCGATTCCTTACCTGAACTCTCTACTGAACCTTCTCTTCCCTCTCGCCCGAACCTTTAGTGGATGCCAAGGATGAAGCGTCCATATTCACCCTCGTCTGAGAAGTTCCGCTCTAAGAAACCGAAGAGGATACCGAGGATAGCTCCTAAAGGTCCTCTAAACACAAACCTGGTAATCTTTATAGTTGTACCTGAAAAAGAGGTTTGTGAAGAGTGGTTTTTGTCTAGCAGATCTTTAGTTTTGAAAGTTTTAAGAGAACAGGGATGTATTGGATGGTTCACTGGACAGAATAGACCGATTTACCCGAGATTAGTATCTCAATTCTATCAGTATGTGAAGTTTTCTTTTGAGTTTGGAGAAAGCTTTATGGTGACAAGCTGGATAAATGGTCAAAAGTGCTCTTTCTCTTCGAGGTTGTGGGCTGTATGCCTAGGGATTCCCCAAGAAGGAGTTTGTGAGGATTACCAGAGAGACCCTCCTCCAACAACCGACATCTTTGACCTGGAGACTACTTTGGAAAACCTAACTGGAAATCGCACCAAGCGAAGGGCCATAGCTGCTGAATTAGATGGGGAGACTAGACTTCTGTTCAAGTTTCTTCAAAATTTGATTAGCCCGAGAAAAGGAGATTTTGATGTGATGAAGTATCAGGATGTGTTCCTGATTTATCTGTTGAAGAATGGCCATAAGATCAACCTATGCAAGTATGTTATCAACCATATCTGTGAGCTGACCAAAGTCACTTCCAAATCCACCTCCTTGTTTTACTCAAGGATGATTTCAGCTATGTTAGTTGCCAAAGGGATGGTTGGACCAAATGAAGAAAAGTTAGAGGACCTTGATTTCTGCCTATCCATGCCTATCATCAGAAGGATGAAGATTAGCTAGAACCCTTGGAAGAAGCAGTGGGTTGAGGATAATGATCAAGTGTATAAAAGGTTTAATCCTGTTGACTATCCAAGAAGGCCTAAGAATATATCTGATCCTGGTTTGGAACCAGATGAAGTGGCTGAGTTTTCAAAGGAAGAAGAAGAGGAAGTGATCGTTGAAGTATCTCCAAGAGAAGAAGCTAGAAGACCTCAAATGGAAATAGCTCCTGTTGAAAAAGAAAGGAATGTTGTCCCTGCTATTATCCCTGCTGAAATACCTCAAGGAGAGGAAGTTGGTGTTAATTTGAGAGAAGAGGAAGCTCCAGTTTCTAGTGTGGATGTAAATCCAGAAGCTCATCCTAATGCTGCAAGGAAGTTGGTTTTTCCTGATTCAGAACAGTAAGTAACCTTAGAGGAAGATCCTGTTGAAGAGTATCTTTCTATGGAAAAAGAAGAAAGTCTGGAAGTTCAACCAGTGGAACAATCGGTTCCTGAGATTATTCCCTCTGTTGAAGAGAGTATAGAAATTTCCTTTCAGCTGGCAAGGCAAGAGTTTTCTGAAGAGATCAGGGACGATCCTGTGGATCTTGTTCATGTTCCTGAGCCTCAAGAATCTGAAAGGGAAGTACAATTTTAGGGGGAGGAACCTCAAAACCTTGAGATTACATAAGCTGGATCTGCTAAATCTTCTCAACCTTCTGTCTCATACTCTGTGCACACCCGATTTTTTTTCCCAAGCTTTTATGATGCAGATGAGTCAGAGAAAGTATCTATAACTAGAATGGATCTTTTTATCTGTTTCAACTAAAGTATGTAGCTCATCCAGAACCTAAACCAGAGCCCCAACCACAATCTGAATCATAATATGAGTCTGAAGATGACTCTAAACCTCAACCAGAATCTGAACCACTACCTTTACCTGCACCCTTACCTGAGCATCACTCCTTTGTGACTAAATATGATCTGAATGTTTTTTGAGAAACTTTGTTAGCTGGAGTTAAGAAAATTGTCTCCACTCAACCTCATCCAGTAAATCATTTAAGTCAAGAAGATGCATCAATTCTATTGGAAAATATTATCTTGCATATTCAACCAAGGATGATCCGAGAAATTCAAGAAGATAGAGTTGAGAATAAGCTTCTGAGTGCTGATGTTGCAAATCTGAAAAATATGATAGCAAATTTGTAGAATGAGTTATCTTCGAGATCAGAGCCTGCTACTGTTTATGCTCCTGCACCTGTTTTTGCTTCTCCTGAGACATCTGATTCCCTCCTTTCTAGGGAGATTGTGTCTCAAGTTCATTCATACCTACTTTATTTTGATGAAAAGATTGGAAAAAGACACACCAAGATGTTGGAACACATGAGAGAGGTTGTGGAAAATCTGAATAAGCTTACAGATGAATACACTGGATGCCTACAAAAAGTGTTGAAACAACTCAAAGTTCTAACCGAAGCTCTCAAGGCTTCACCTGCTTCTAGTCAGACCTCCACATCTTCTTTGGATGATTCTATACTGAGATCCATAATCAAGGAAGAACTTCAGAGTGCCTTCAGTGGCTTGGATCTATCTTCTTTCTCAGAAGTGGTTAAGAACAGTGATAGAGCATTGGACTTCGTTAGGATTCATTCTAAGATAGCCAATGATGCTCAACAAGATATCACCAAGAAAATAGATCTTTATCTCTCTTGTATTTTCTCTAAAAGTGATATGACAGGTCACTTTAGATATCTTGTTGAAAATTTGAGAATTCCTCCAGTGACTCAAGCTTTTAAAGCCCAAGTTCAAAAACTTACAGAGTTCACCAGATTTTTGGACAAGTTTATGGAGAATAAGGATGATTTTGAAAAGGCTATGCAATATGGTGGTGAAATCATTACTGATTTCATCAGTCTTTTGAAGCCATATCTTCATGTGTAGAGTACTGCTATAGTTGCTCCAGCTACTGCACCCTTTAGACCTAGTCTACCTGCCTTAGCCTCAACTACCATGATAGTCATCCAAGATCTTTCTCAGATCCAGTCAGTCATTCTTGACCAACCTAAGCCTAGATCTTATACTACTCCCATTTTGGCTCCATTTGTTTTGGAAGGTCTACCCTTACCCTCTTTGTCTACTGCATCTATGCCTTCTTCTACTTCAGCACCAGCTCCTGCTGCTAAAAAAGGCAAGGCAAAGATGGATCCCTGAAGAGTCTAGCGACTTTTTTATTTTTTATGGGATGTCATTTCTTGTTTACTGTTTGTAATTATCATGTATGTTCTATTCTGAACCCTTTGTTTAATGAAACATGCCAAGTTTCATTTCATTTTCTCTACTTTTTGATAATCCCAAAAGGGGGAGAAAAATCTACAAGTATAAATGGGGGATAAAAACTACAAGTGTCAGTTCTATAATGTTTTTTACTATGCTAGTATCTTTAATGTTACATTTCATTTATATTCTGACTATATCTGATTTGTGATCATCAAAAAGGGGGAGATTGTTGGACTTCTCATGTGTTAATCATGTTTTAATGCTCACAAATCTTATTACTTTTAATTAATCTCGATCTTCATTGCAAATCTTTCTAATTCTCTTCAATCTCTATAATAACTACTCATCATGTTTTAATGATAACAAATATTATGGATGTTAATTACTCTCTAATGGTTAAACTTAATCCATATTCTGCATATTACTGTTTAAGTCCAAATACAGATATTTGTCTAAGTATGGACTCACCGTGAAGGACTCACCATGACCCAGACACCGTGAAGGACTCACCATGACCCAGACACCGTGAAGGACTCACCGTGACCCAGACACCGTGAAGGAATCACCGTGACCCAGAAACCGTGAAGGACTCACCATGACCCAGACACTGTGAAGGACTCACCATGACCCAGACACCGTGAAGGACTCACTGTGACCCAGACACCGTGAAGGACTCATCATGACCCAGACACCGTGAAGGACTCACCGTGACCCAGACACCGTGAAGGACTCACCGTGACCCAGACACCGTGAAGCTCATACCGTGAAGATCATACCGTGAACCTCATACCGTGAAGAAGACACGGTTTACTTAATCACTGTGACACCATTTCTTAAATTTTTGTCAATGTTATTTAAATAATACTGATGGTCATATTTGATGTTTTTAATGAAATTGATGTTATTTAATGATAGTTGTTGGAATGTCAGGAAACCGTATCTCGTACCTATGAAAAGGGAATCATTCCTACCACCAGAACTCATGGAATATACGGAAGATTAAGATGTAGTACATGATACAGAAAATAAGTGAGGTGTCCAAGTGTGAATATACAACGAGAAGAACTTACATACACCTGAGATCATTGAGATAAACAATAAGAACAATCCTGAGAAAGAAAGAGATTTACAGACTTTCAAAGAATTCTCTTGAATGCAATCCAACACCACTGAAGAACACACGACGAATCAAGAGATCTTTTTCATTCCTGAAGAAGACAAGCTGACTACGACACTCTGTTTTTCAACATAAAAACCAGAGAAGGACTCAGAATCATTCCTACTGAATCCAACGAGTCCAAAGATGCATTGATAATCACTAGAGCTTTCTAAACTCTTATATGCTCTCTCTAAGTGATTTATTCATTAAATTTCGAGAAGTGTGGTGTACTCTGTACTTCTTATACACACATTATCTCCTGCACTGAACTAGAGGATATCAAAACCCTCACTCCAAATATCTTATCTCATTTTTACCCACGTCAACTGTGGAAGAGGTCCTTATGTGGCCTGGTCTTTGTTTTTTTTCACGAAGAATAGTGCTAACGGTCCCTACGTGGCCTGGACAGTTTTGTAAACTGTTGTTAAACCCGATCCAGGGTGTGGATAAAATTTTATATAAATTTGAGAGGACTAAGTCATGTCTTGAGACTGAACCTCTTGTTATATCTGTTGTGCACCTTTAGTTTAAGTTCAAAGTTTACTACACATATCTTATTTATTCTGCTGCTGTAACTTTGAAATACAAAACTATTTTAAAGCTACTTTGATAGTTAAATTAGCAAGTGTTTACACTTATTGTAAATCAGTAGGTTAGTTTCAAAAGTTAGTTTAATCTTATAGTTAAATTAACTGAGACCTAATCAATCTTTGAGAAGCTAAGTGAACATTTACAATCTATATAAATTCACTACAGTTTAACTTCTTTTATAAATTGGGGGATTTTAAATAGACAATACTTTAACAAAAAAATTTATTGGAACTCAATTCACCCCCCTCTTGAGTATCCACTCCGACCAACAGAGATGGAGCAGGTTTTCTTCAGACTCTTATAGTCACTCCCCCACTCCTTTAGTGAGTCGGGGAGGTGCAGCGTAGGGACACTGACTGTGAGGATCGACGTGCTCAGATATCCATAAGACAGGAACGAGATGGATTTTCTGAAGGTGGGGAGCATGTCAACCTCTTCAGAGGACGTACCATGGTACCAGTGTTGCTTCAGGAGGAAGTGTTGAGGGAGTTCCACACATCTCCTCTAGAGGTACATACAGGAGTGCCGAAGATGTACCAGGATCTCTGACGAAAACACTGGTGGCAAGGAATGAAGAAAGCAGTAGCAGAGTTTTTCTCTTGGTGCCTCACTTATCAGTAAGTGAAGGTGGAGCATCAAGTACCAGCAGGCTTAGTTCATCCTTTAGAGGTCCCAGAGTGGAAGTGGGATGGGATATCCATGGACATTGTGACCGGACTTCCACGTACATCCAGGGGTCGTGATTCTATTTGGTTGATCATCGACCGAATCACTAAGTCGGCCCACTTCCTACCGATCAAAGAGCAGGGTTTAGTAGAGAGATTGGGACGCCTCTATGTGCAGAAGATTGTGTGGCTACATAGATTACCCTCGAAAATTGTCTTTGATCGTGATACATGTTTTACTTCCTGGTTATGGAAGGGGTTGTATGAGGATTTCAGGACGCATCTTCATTTGAGCACTGCCTTCCATCCTCAGATGGATGGCCATACTGAGCAGAAAATTCAAACCCTTAAGGAAATGTTGCGTTCTTGCGTCCTTGAATTCAGTCATAGTTGGGAGTATCACTTTCCTTTGGTGGAGTTTTCATACAACAATAGATATCACTCCACCAACGGGATAGCACCTTTTGAGGAGTCGTATAGCCAACCTTTAGGATCACCTTTGTGATAGACTGACCCAGGGGAGTCAGCACTCATGAGACCAGATATGGTACGGGCTACTACGGAGAAGGTACAAATCATCTAGGAGCGAATGAAGACTGCATAGAGCAGGTAGAAGTCTTATACCGATAGGTGACGGAGACCTCTTGAGTTCGAGGATGGAGACCATGTATTTCTAAGGGTCTCACCACGATGAGGTTTGTGGATATTTGGCTGGGATGTCAAGTTATATATGAGTTTCATTAGACCCTTCCAGGTCCTCAACAGAGTTGGTGAGGTGGCTTACCGCTTGGCACTTCCACCTCAGTTGCACTGGGTGCATGACGTTTTCCATGTATCCTAGTTGAGGAGATATGTGCACGAGCCATCACACATCATCGACCATGGTGATATGGAAATCAATGATGGGGTGACATTTACAGAGTTTCCAGTGGAGATTGAGGATCGAGAGGAGCGATTCCTTCATGGGTGGTCGATACCTTTGGTGAGTGTATGTTGGAAGCACGGGAACCTCCAGGAGATCACATGACAACGGGAGGCTCAGATACGTGCTCATTACCCCCACATGTTTCCTTAGTTTGAGTTATGTATTTCAGGGAGGCAAAGCCCTGAGGTGGGGAGAATGTAAAGTCCCAGAATTTCCATGTAATTTTTTTAATTATATGGTAATTTTATGAGTCCAAGAAAATTGAAGGTGTGTGATTTCGAGGCTTGGTGTGCCTGGAATGAATTTCTGAACTTTTTTTGGGTACGTTCAATAAACATGTGAATGGATTTTTGTAACTTTTGAACCAGTGCTCGGAATTGAAATCTAAGGGCATCATTGAACTCGCAGCGTCGGTATTATCTTAAGGAGACCTTCACCTCGACCGCTGTAGGCCGAGGGTAGAAGTTAGTTTTTCATCTTTTCGTGGAGGAATAGAAAAATAAAAATATATAACTTCTTATTTTTCTTGTAACCTTCTATGGTGTTATGGAGGTGGGGACCACTGGAACTAAAACCCCCAATTTGTATTCAAAGGTGGGGACCACACAACTCTTGAACTCCCTATTTAATGATGGAGGTGACCTTTTTTTTCTCTAAATTAATTATGCCAACACCGTCATAATTAATGGACAACTCTATTTTAGATTAATGAAACATAATTTAAGATGTTGTCTATTCATTTTTGGTGGATTTGGGGAAAGTGTTGGCAAAGGGAAACTGGGAGGGAACTATTAGAGGAATTCTTCTTCCCCAATGAAGAACGCCTCTCCAATGAAGAACACTGACGTTCTCCAATGACTTTGGCTCCTTCCTCGTGACATCATCCAATGTGGGACGTCTTCAGAAACGAAAAACCAAAGTTTTTCCTTCCCTCCTCATGACATCAACAATCCTTTGAGGTAAGGTTTTATGTTTTAAATTTCCCCTTTACCTATTCTTGAAAATTATTTGTGATTCAAGAAATAATTGAGCTGCTTGCTACCGCTTTAACGCAAAGGGTGTGGGCCAAACAAACATGGCCCGACCACTCTACGAATCTTTGTGTAATATTTTTTGTTTTATTCGTGATGGAGGAGGATGGTGACCGGCACCATCAATTGGTGCCGGTGGAATTCGAGAGTGGAATCCGGCACCACGGTCAGCATCGATGAAGGCGGTGGCACAACCACACCGCCAGATAAGGGACGCAGCCCATCGGCCGTGGTGGAGTAAAGACGGTGGCCAGTCGCACGAAGTGGCGGTGGCGCGCGTCTGCACTGCCCGGCGAAGAAGGGTCGTGGCCTTGTGTTGCGGTGGTGAAGGGAGGGCGGCCGGCGTTTGGCCAGCCGCGGAGTGGTGGCTCCCGACGTGCCATCCGGAGGAGAAGAGACTGACCATTCCTGTTGACTGAGCGGGACCCGCGGTGAGTCCCACGAGCTGTTGGCGACCAAACGGCTTCGGCCGTTCGGTGAGTGGAAGCGGGGGGCACGTGAATCCCTCCCCCCCCCCCCCCGCATGCAACTAGGTCAGGCCGCCCATTTCGGGTTGGGCCGCTCAGCATGGGTCGGGCCACCCAGTTCAGGCTGGGAAGGACCCAGCAGGCCAGGTCGGGCCGGGTCGGACCGGACCCGAACTAGCTTCGACCCATTTCCTCTCTTTTGGTCATAACTTTGGCACCGAGTATCCATTTGAAAAACCATATATGGCGCCAGAAACCATGGAATAAGATGGTCCTTTTGGTATAGCCCGCTTGATATTTTGATAAAGTTGGGGTATGGTCAGGTTGGATCGAGCAAGAATCCAACCGGGCCCTTGGGACAAAAATTCTAATAACTTACATATCGAGCATCCGATTGATGCACTGTTTGTTGCGTTGAGACCCCTATTACGTGGCGGTCCATTGGGATACTTTTTCATGGGACTTCATGGTAGTTGGGGTATCAACCTGTGGCTTGAGGAGCGGAACTTCCCAGAATCAAGTGAACTTAGTGCGGGAACCGAGTTGCTGGTTGTAACATGAGAAAAGGATCCTTCGTGGGTCTATATTTGAGGATCCACATGGATCCGCTCTAGGAATACATGTGAGAATACTCTTGTATCTTGTGTGGTTATTTTGTACTAGGATCCTGTGTGGGTCTGACAATGTACTAGGATCTTGTGTGGGTCTAACAATGTACTTGGATCTAGTGTGGGTGTGGCGATGTACTAGGATCTTATGTGTGTCTAATGATGTACTAGGATCCTATGTCGATCTAATGATATACTAGGATCATGTGTGGGTCTGACGATGTACTAGGATCCTGTGTGGGTCTGACGATGTACTAGGATCCTGTGTGGGTCTGACGATGTACTAGGATCATGTGTGGGTACTAGGATCGTGTGTGGGTCTGACGATGTACTAGGATCCTGTGTGGCTCTGAAGATGTACTAGGATCCTGTGTGGGTCTGACGATGTATTAGGATCCTATGTGGGTCTGATGATGTACTAGGATCCTACGTGGGTCTGCCTCTTAACAGAGTAAGATGATTCAGTAGTTACATCTAATCATCTCTACTACTGTGCCAAAGATATTCCTGGTATGAGCTGAGTATTTTTCTTCATGGTGTTACCTTGGTGGTATTATTCTGTATGGCATACATGTGCGGTACTTACCTTCATGGTATTCCTTCCTTTGTGGAATAGTTGAGATTTGGGCTTTTAATTTGGACCCTTTGTTTCCTCATGATTGAGATGGGTATACTTGATAACTTAGGTATATGTATGGTCATATACCTAAGTAGGGTTGTTAGTTGATTTCATGTTGTGTGGTTCATCCTTGGTGGATTTTTGTGAGACCATGAGGGTCTCATGGTCCCTACTGAGTATCATTATACTCACCCCTGTATGGGTTATTCCCGCACCTTGTTGTGTTTGGTGCAGATGATGGAAAACGTTGACTGAGGACGAGTGTACTAGGACTGACATTCCCCAGAGGTAGACCATACGGTGTGTCGGTATGCAGAGGAGACGGGCGAACTTGGAGTGTTGAGGGGGAGATATGTACCTACCCTTCAGGTAGGAACCATGTAGGACCATCTAGTAGATATCTTTCTCTTTCTTCAGTTGTATTATATTTCTAGTTGTACTTGTACCTTTACTGTTGGGCTTGTATTCCGACCCCTTTTACTTTCAGCACTCTTTTTGCTATATAGTTCACTTGTGTTCGTATCTTTTTGTGTTCTTGGTTGAGTTTTTTTACAGGATATAAAGGCAATGCCTTCCCGGTTTTAGGTAATATGCCTTTCGGTGCTAGTCGGCAGCCTCTGGCCTATAGAATGCGGTCTTGGGGTAGTCACGGCACAGGCCCCGGGGGACGGGTCGTGACAATATTATTTCAAGATCCAAGAACATGAGATTCCACTAAAAAAGGTTGGTTGTAGAATAACATACCTTAATGAAAAAACCATTATGAATAAAGGTGAATCCATGAGAGGAGAAGAGTAATGATCCCAAAAAGGAAAGAAAAACCCTTACATCAGAAATTATCACCATAAAAAACGGGCACTCGGAAGCCTTGTTTATCATGGGAATAGGGAGATAGGAAAACCAAAATAAATAAGAATAATAATAATAAGTGATTATGAATAAGTGATAGGATAAAAACCACTTACTTTTTTATCGCTAGATGTTTCTTAGTGAGAAATCCACAGAAATTGAGTGAAGATAGAGATGGGGTTGATGGTTCATCGTATGATAGAGACTATGGTTTGAAATTAGGGGAGGATTAAAGGGAAATAAATCATATAAGTTTATTTTATGGAATTAATTTTATCATTTTTTTAAATCTATAAAGACCTCATATAGGCATGACCCAACCATCACATCATGATGGCCCTCCCTCAACCAATGGTCTTCTATCCAGGGTATGTCATGGAGTGCCTTTCCCCTATCATGGTGCAATGACCCCTCCACCTAACTAGGGATGAACCCGTCTAAGATAATTTAATATAAAAAACTATAAATTATGGTTTGAGTGGTATGTGGTCCTAGAACTTTAGACCTTGGGGTGGCTCTATTGTAGTGTGATCATCCCTGGCCAAACCGTGATGGGTCTGTAGCTATAAAATTTAGACCACTTGAACCACACAAGCACCTCCAAAACCCAAATAAAACATATATATTAAAAGTTTTAACAAATTAAACAATTTAAATACATACTATTAACCCATTGGGTGTCATAATTCTCTCCACCATGCCACTTTCTTCCCCCAAAAAAGTCATCTCAAAACTTGATCTAAGAATAGATATGACCATTTCTCACTCATAAATGATTCCTTCTCACAATTATCATGAGATTTTCCTATGTGATTACATAACACTAAATCCAATTGAATATATTTTTGACATATCACATTATACTAGGAGTCAATAATTTAGATTAATTTCTCAGTCACTGAGGTATCCAAGTATAATTCAAGATCTTACCAATTCACGACATGAGAAGGATCACGTGGGTATTTATTAAATTTAAAAACATGTAAAACATCATGGATCATAAAATGAGGTGGTTAATTAAACTGGTAATAAACTTTCCCCACCCTCTTGGTGATATTAAAATGTCCCTCATATCTTAGTGAAATATTTCCCTAATTCCCCAACCATTGGTGATCAAATCGAAGTGATATTTTTAAAAACACTCGGTCACCCATATAGTATTAAAATATATGATAGTGATGATAGTGAATAAAATTATAATGTATTTGGCCTATAGTAATACATTTTTGGATAATATAGATCTTCTAGATCATCTTGTGTACAAGACTCGGTCCCAGAAGGTAAGTTTCACCCACCTTTCTCCAACAAAAAGGAGAGCGGAATAGTAGACCATATAAATATTTAAATAGAGAAAACAAAATCATAATCTAGTAAATATTATTATATGTAAATTAAATTATTCCTAAATGTATATACTATGATCCATTGAAGTCTAAGACACAGGAATAAATCATATCGTTTAAAATATGGCTTTTCACTCCATCTAGACATCTATTTAAAGATGGTAATCTATATTCAGCTTAACCAGGGATCCAATCACCTATTAGAGGGATATCCAAAATTTAGACTTAAACTGAGGATATATATTAGAAATAATATCATATGAAATGTAATATAATCACATAATCTCCTTTATATATAGATTACCAAGATCCTCTACCTTTATATTATCTTTTATCAGTATAAAATAAGAAAATTTAGTTAATCAATTAATCATGAACCAGATAAAATTTCTTAATTGGGCGGTGCAAGGTTGTCCAATAAATAAGTCTATGTACACTTCATCTCATTTATAAGTTGGGAAAAGAATGGGAAGGATAAAACCAAAAAACCTCTATTGTTCACCTTTAACCTGTTGATAGATATAACACTAAGATACAAAATTAGTTATATTTTTTCTCTTACATAGCCACCAATACTGATGTGTCAAATCATAATATATCTTGGTGGCACTAGGATGAACTATTCATTAAGATTAATGGAAGTCCTCTATCATGGCCTTTATCACATATGAGGTAACCACATACTAGTTCTTGAAATAAACAATTCCCTCTAGGGATAGTGACCAGTCATTAGTAGTGTCCCCATCATATATAGTTCCTATAATACACTATAATTCACTATATTATGATTGATCTTGAGATATGATCTCAAAAAAAATTATTAGTTACAAATTATAATGAATCATCATTCCAATCTCTACTTTTAATTCCATATGCAATTCCATAATAAGACTCATGGGATTTTATTCCTCACTGGATTCCTTCAAATATTGGTATGAAAATTTCATATTGAGAGCCTCATAGACCACATTACCTTTACTTTCATATCAGTGATATCAAAATAAAACTTTTATAAGTAATCCACCCATCATATCTACCTAAGGTTATAATCTTTTTGAGATAAGATATAGATCAGGCTATTTTGACTGATGTATAATTTAAACTTTTCACTAAACAAGTAATGTTTCCAACACTTCAGTTAATGCATGAAAGAAATAAGTTCAAGGTTATGGGTGGGATAACTTATCTCATGTGTCTAGAGATTTTCTAATACATAATTTACCATAATATAAACCTATATGATTACACAACTCATACCCATACCTAATACATCACAAAAGACCATGTATCCCTATTTTTCCTTTGGTAAGATCAAGATAGGGTTTGAGGTCAATCATTGCTTCAACACTTAAAATGGGGATTAATATTATAGGATCTATAAAAACTTTACTCTTCTCTATGTGAGTGTTTTAAATAGTGATGAAAGCTTAGAAAAATCCTTGATAAATCACTGATAATATCCTACTAATCCTAAGAAGGTCTATATATTGAAGTCATTCATTGGTTATTCCTAATACATAACATCCTAAACCTTCTTAGTATCAACAAAAATTATTTGTATGGACACCATATGACCTAATAACTTAACTTCTCATATACAGAAACTGAATTTTTATAGCTTTTCACATAGATAATTCTCATGAGGAGTTCCTATAAAAATCCTTAAATGCTTCACATGCTTCTATTCAATCTTCAAATGGACAAAAATATCATTTAAAAATACCATGGAAAAATAATAAATGAATCAATGAAATATATAGTTTATCAGATCCATAAACACTATAGCATAATTATTCAATCCAAAAGTCATCATAAGATATTCTTAATTACCATATATAATTTAGAAAGAAAATTTTGGAATATCTAACTATCTCACCCTGAGCTGGTTATAACACAAATGATGTTCAATCTTATAGAAACACCTTGCCTCTTTTAATTGATCAAATAAGTCATTCATTTATAGAAAATGATATTTATTATTAATATTAACCCAGTTCAAATTCTGATAATCAATACATGGCTGGAGAGTCCCATATGCCTCCTCAGTAAAAAGAAGTGGGTGTCCCAATGAGATACACTATAGTTGATGAATACTTTAGCCTATAATTCATCTAGTTATATTTTTAAATCCTTAAATTTTAATAGTTTAATATGAAATTATGGAAATGAAATTTTTTGTGTCCCCAGGATCATGTTGAAAAATAACTCAACTTCTTACTCTAGAGGTAACCCTGAGAATTAATCCAATAATACCTTAGTAAATTCCCTGAATTCTTGAGACAACTCAATTATAGAACTCCCTTTATTAACCTCTAACAAAGGATATTATACCTAACAAATAATCCTACCATATTTGGGAATGGGGGTCTCACTTAATCATGTCATAGATCTCATTCCCCTTGAAATTGGTTAACACCTCCATTAAGTGTAGTGAGAGATACTATTTGAAGATAATATCCAATATGGGACATGAAATTAATTATTCAGTCCATCCCAAATATTATGTCAAAAAGATAAATTTCAATTCCAATTAAATCCCAAGGAAACTATACCTCAGATATAGAGACTATACAAGAGAGACCTTGGAATCCCTATTCTTTTTTTATCAAGATGTGTCGAGATATCTGTTACATATGGAATAAGCTCAGAAGAAAGATTCAATAAATCTACTACATGGGAAAATATAAATGAGTGAAAAGAACTAGGGGTAAATAAATAATTAACCATAGATGATGAGATAATAATGTTACCTATCATAGTTGTAGGTCCTGCCTTAGAATATATGGTATATTTCTCTATATAATGAAACTACCCAACTTTGGACTGAGTGTGAGACCTACCAATTGTTTGGGGACTATTTCTTAGTTGAATATTCCCATGTGATGATCCTCCTCTACCTATATTACTATAAGAGCAAGACCATGTTAGTTTCAATAAATCATACTATTCTTGATATCCCTTAGGGGCATGTGAAGTTGTCTATAAAATTAGTTGTGACCCACAACTACCACCTCTTTTATATTTTTTCCACTTCCTCCTCCTCTCAATAAGAGAACCCTCAATACCACTTAACATGATAGAGGTTCCAAGCATCTAAAACATATTATATTGATCAATTTATATAATAAAATATTTAACTATGACTTCTAAATGGGTCTTCAGCTTCAAGATAATTACTTGGGATTGTATGTCTGTAAAAGGGTTCATTTCAAATTTTTTAGTGTTTAATTCATCATTTGATACCATTTTTGTGAGAAATGAACAAGATTTACAAACCGGTGTGCATATTCTAGGATTTTGTGATTACCCTACTAAATTCATACAAACTCTTAGTATTTTTCAGGATTCATAGTGTCTTGGTAAAATTATTGAGTAAACATCGCTTTGAAATCCTTCTATTTTGGATTCTCATATATCTTTTCATGGACCATTGATTTTAACCACTTATGGATGGATCAATCAATAATAAAGAAGGTGAAATTTAATTTAACATATTTGGGAGTCTTTATGAATTCAAATATCCTTCCTATATTCTCTAAACATTCTTATATTTCCTAACAATTATTACTACCTTAGAAGGTTGGTAGTTAGTGGTAAAAAAAATTCTGGCCTCGATCCTTTCCCTGACATGGATCAAGATCTACCTCTTGAGGATGATATAGACTAATTTATTCTTCCTAATCCATAGACCAAACCATCCTTACCACAACCATAATAATATTTTTATCAATAGTAGGATTATCCCATTGAAAATTATCTATAACACATTTTTGTGGGTTTTTTTGGGCTATTCAAGGGGGCATGGTACTATATAAAATAAAATAAATGGGAGGAAAACCTTTGGTAATAAAAATATATAAAACCCATAATCATACATTAAATAACTATATAAATAATTAATAAATAAATGAAACAAATTACACCCTTCCATAATACATGGCCTATGTGCATAGTCTACATCCTAAGAATACATCCTAGAAGGAAAGATAAATCCAACCCATTATAAAAATTATAATGTCTATACATCCTCTGGTAACTCAAGGTTCAATATTAAAAGTGTTTTCTAGATGCTCCTTCATACCAAACTCTTAAGATTTGACAATCCTATCTCTTATCTTCTCACATTAAAATTGGTATTTGATATCATTTTTTCATGAAAAAACCTTGTTTATCCCTAACTAAGGCACCCGATTCATTCTGTGACATAGCCCTAAATGAATTTATGATCTCCAAAGGATGGTAAATAGTACTTGAGCATCAAGGATGTGCCTATTGGGAGTGATTTCAACCAAAATAATGATTTAATATTTAAGGATCTTAGCTGAGGATGTAGAATGACCTCTCCATATATATAAATTTGTGCACTTGGTATATAGATAATAATAAATATCACAACCAAATGGAATGATATAAAATAAAACAATAATAAACATAAAAATAACATTCCATTATCAAAATAAAATAATAAAATACAACCAATTATCCAAAATTTAATGGTACGGGATGGGAAGCCATGTAGGTGATACAAGGTGAGTATAACATACTACAAACCAAACCAAAAATAAACCAAAATAAACAGAACAAATTCTAACCATATCTATGTGACATGGGGGATTTTCCCACCATTTCACCTCTATAAAACCTAAATAATCTAACATGAATACCCACTTTTTCCATGAAATATCATCCATTTTCATGCATTGGTTAAAAAAAGGTATACATGCACACATTAGGTGTATTTAGGGTGTGAGCATTACAAGCTTAGTAGGGTCTCAACAAGTATTCCATGAACATCCTTTGTTAGAAAAATCAATACATGATAGTTTGAAATTAATTATATGAAAATAAATTTTTCCCATTATTGAAGACAGTAAATAGTATGATACACATATTTAAATTAATAAATAAAATAAATAAAAATTGTGGAACATTATTTTAAATCAATAAACATGGGATAAACACCCTATATTACTACACTAGTTGGGAAACACACCCAACTAGCAGTAATATACAACTATCATATACCGATCGTTATTTATATTTTTACCATAGCTAAATATAATACATCATTATTTGTGGAGACACACTAAACTAGTGGGAAATTTTCTTTATCTATTTCTCTTAAATTCAAACCCCTCGCTTGAGGTTTCCAATTATGTGTGATCACATTAATATAATAATTTTATTGAACCATTTCATCAAATGATTCATAAGCATCTCTAAATTATTATATAAAACATGATTTAGAAAACTAATTCTGGCATCAATGAAATAATTTCATTATAATAATCATATTTTATATAATTCAATTCTCAAAAAAATATTAGATACTTTGGAAACATTTGAAAATATTATTCCAAGATCCAAGAACAAAAGATTTGACTAAAAAGGGTGAGCATAAAATCACCTACCTTAATCAATAAAATCATCATTATCATACGTGAATCCACTAGAGGTGAAGGGAAAAATCCCAAAAAATCAAGTAAAAACCCTAACATCAAGAAACCTCACCATAAAAATTAGACAATAGGAACCATAGGCTATCACAACTGTATGAAGATAGGGAAAAATAAGAATAATATATTAGGGTAGGGGGAGAGGAGAAAAACCACATGATGATATTTGGATGATTCTCTATGAGAGATTCATAAAAATTGAGTAATGATAGAGAGGGGTTAAAAGGTTAATTATGTGAGAGAGCCTGGGGTTTGAAATGAGGTGTAATGAGGCTTGAGGGGTAATAAATCACATAAGGGTTGTTTAAATAATTTATTTTTTCTTTTTTTAAAATAATCCAGAACATGTTATGGTGTAACGACACTACCACCATCTGGGTTTCCTTCTTTTAGGGTTCATTACAACATGATCTTCCTCTATCACAACACAATGACCCCTATCCCTAAATAGAGGTGCCTCTGTCCAAGGTTGAATTATGTTTCAACATGGATATCATAGAATGACCAATCTGTAGTCCCAAAACTATATTATTGGGTATGGACCAATTGCAATGTGATTTTCCCTTGTCACAACATGAAATGTTTATAGTACTAGAACTATAGACCTGGGTATGGCCCAATCATAGTGTGATTTTCCCTGATCACAACATGAAAGGTTTGTACTTCTGAGCTACATACCACTTGGACTACCCAATCATCTCTAAAACCAAAAAATTATTAATAATTAAATTATTTAATAATTAAACATTTTAAATATGTACCTATGACTCAATGGGTGACATATTATGTGACTTAAATTATCTATAACATCATTTTCCATAAAATTGTATATTTTTTGTAATGTAAATAATACTGTAGATATGGGTTTTAACAGTTCTAAAAATATCCTTCATCAACACAAAAAAAACACAGATGTTGTAAGAACCTTACAAGATGGTGGATTTTATCAGTGATAAAAATAATTGATAAAGGGGAATCTTTATCAGCTCTAGTTTAACACTTATAAAGGGTTATATTTATGAGTGTTCTTCTTAGAATTGATAGAATCCATGTTTTAGCTGTGTGTTTCTAAAATTATAGAACATTGCAGCTGAAAATACAAAAATTAATTTCAATTAAATTTATATCACAAATACGAGAAAATTTATATATTAAAAACTTTTCAAACATTAGTTTGTAAAATTAATTTGGTATATATAATTTATCACAACCATAAAAAAATTCAAAATCATTATTGTTTCATTATCTCTGAACCATGACCCCCACTAAAAAAATTTGATCATGCTACTAGTTGTCAAAAAAAACTCACCAGAAAAATTAAAAGAGTGTACCTATATAAAAAGTAATTATTATGTTATTATTACTATAAATTAATAAATTAAACATAAATATGAAACATATTAATTAATATAATCTCAGTTTTAAACTGAAAACATACACTTCATGTCATATCTGGCACATCGTGTTTTGGATTAATGTGTGGTTAATTCTTAAATTTAAAAAATGATTTATGGGTCTTTTTACTAAATTATAAATAAAATATAAGTTAATTTTCTTATTTTTAAGTATGTGATAAGTGTTTTGATATAAAATGTCAATTTTAAATAAAAACAAAAACTTTAAGTCATACTGGACACATCATTTTTTGGACTAACATGCGGCTGATTTATACACATCACAAATTATTTATGAATCATTTTCCTAAAATATAAAGACAATATGAGTTTATTTTATAGGATTTTATTGAGTGAAACATGTTTTTAACTAAAATTTAATTTTTTAACAAAAAACATTCACTTTTAGTCATAACGGTCACACCGTGTATCAAATTAACATGTGACTGATTATTAAACATCACAAATGATTTATGGTTTATTTTCCTAAATTATTAAAACCATAAAAGTTTGTTTTCTTGGTTTTTAGTGAGTAAAACATTTTTTTAACTAAAATGTAATTTTTAAACTAAAAACACATGTTTTGAGTCATTCTTATTACACCATGTATCGAATTGAGGTGTGATTGATTCTTATATCTCAAAAATGACTTGGGGATTATTGTATTATAGTATCAAAATACTATAAATTTGTTTTCTCAGTTTGAGTATGTCATGCATCTTTTCAACTAAAATGTCAATTTTCAGTAAAAACGCACACTTTAAGTCATATCGGACACATTGTATGTCATATTCATGTTTTGTTGATTCATATATGTAAAAAATTACTTATGAATCATTTTCCAAAAGTGTCAAGAAAATATTAGTTCATTTACTCGTTTTTTATCAAGTGATGTGTGTTTTGAACTAAAATATAAATTTTAAATAAAATAGGTAATTTAAGTCATGTTGACTACATCATGTGTCAGATTTATGTGCAGATGATTCTTACACATAAAAAATTACTTATTGATATTTTTCTTAAATTAAAAATAAAATACATGTGTGTTTTCTTAGTTTTAAATCAGTGACATGCATTTTTAACTAAAATTTCATTTTTAAATTGAAAACATTCACTTTAAGTCACACTAGTCATACCATCTATAGGATTTACATGAAGATGATTCCTACATATCACAAAAGACTTATTGATTATTTTACAAAAGTATTAAAACAATCCATGTGTGTTTTCTCTATTTCCAGTGAGTGGTGCATGTTTTTAACTAAAATATATTTTTTAAAATAAAAAGAAGGACTTTAATCCATATCAATCACAACATGTTTCATATTTATGTGAGTCAGATTCACACACTTAAAATTTCATTTATGGATTGTTTCTTAAAAATATCAAGATAATAAAAGCGCATTTTCTTGGTTCTCAATGAGTGACACATTTTTTAACTAAAATGTTATTTTAAAACTAAAAATAGACTCTATGAGTCATATCACTATCACCTTATGTTGTATTGATGTGAAATTTATTCCAAAACATTATAAATGACTTATGGATAATTTTCTTAAATTATCAAGACAATTTGATTGTGTTTTTTCATTTTCCCGTGAGTAAAACATGTCTTTGACTAAAATTTTATTTTTAAACTAAAAATATGCACTTTGAGTCATCCTGATCATAACGTGTGTTGGATTCATTCTTAGATGATTCTTACTCATCAAAAATGACTTATGTATCATTTTATTAAAGTATTAAGAAAATATTATTGTGGTTTTTCAATTTAAGTATGTCATGTGACTTTTGAACTAAAATGTCGATTTTAAATAAAAACACACACTTTGAGTCATACTAAAAACACCATGTGTCTGATTGAAATACAATTTATTTTTACACATTAAAAATGATTTATGGATGATATTTCTAAAGTATCAATACAATTTGAGTTCATTTTATCAGTTTTGAGTATGTGACATGTGTTCTGAAATGCAATTTCTATTTTAAATAAAATTAATCACTCTGAGTCATTCCAACTAAAAAATTTGTCAAATTTAAATGCATATGGTTACTGTATATAAAAAATGGCTTATATATCATTTTCCTAAATTATCAAGCTAATCTTAGTGTGTTTTCTTGGTTTTCAGTGAGTGACACATGTTCTTTACTAAAATGTCAATTTAAATTGAAAACATGCACTTTGAGTTATTTATAAACATAAAATGCACACTACTGAACATAAATAGATAAAATAAAGAAAATATAGTTATATGAAGAAAACAAATAGTACCTGATTTCATTATACTTTTTGATTAATTTGTCTAAAAAAATTCTCCAAGCATTTTGTGCTCTAAATAGAGCACAAAATGGTCAGAGAAAAAAAAATTCTAGACAAAGTCATTTATTCATTCTCTATGAAAATTAACTAAATAAGTATTAGATAAAAATGATAATGAAATTAACTAAAATAGATAAAATGATAATAAAATTTACTTAATAAGTAGTCGAAAGTAACCTCTTTATGATGTCTTCATACATTCTGATGCCATATATTCTTCTCATTAATTTATAAAAACAATATATCATATTTTGAATACATGAACTATTAGTAATCCTAGTAGTACTGAAAAAATATAAATAAATAAAATGATTAGTAAATATTTTAAATTAAATTATATTTATCATTTAAAATACCTCTCTAGAGATGATAGTTTATTGATAGAATACAATATCTTTCATAAATTTTCAAATGTAAAAACCATAATCTTTACTGTTATATTTCTTTGTAAACTACAAAAAAATTGATAAAAATAAGTAATTTGTGTTGATATATGTTTTAGTAGTGAAATATTATTATATATGGCTTAATACTTATGCACATATAGAATTTGATATGATTCTTATGTTTATATACTTTCATCATTCCAAAATTTTTATGGTATTTAAACACAAACCTATCAAAACAAAATTTTCATTAAAATATAATATAAAATGTATAAATTGATGTTTATTTGTAAAAATTTTCATGTAGTGAATTATAATTTGATAAATTTCATTATGTGTCTTGTATTTTTTGGGTATCCAGGGATTTAATCTAAAAAATAAATATTTTTAGTATCCAAAATGATTTCAATGAGAAACTAATACTCTCTAAAAATGAATAAGTAATGAAAGGAATGAAAATATATTTTATATGATTAAATTGTGGAGTTTTACCCCTTTATCATATGTATTAATAAGAGTATTTCATCTTTAGGTTTTCTTTCAAACATTTTGACCAGCTTTTCTATTATTATTGAATATTCATGTTCTTCTGATAAACTTTTTTGTGTAGAAGTGATGTGAGGACTAATGAGTCCAACTTTTTGTCATGGGATTTTCCCTTCAAAAAGTATTGATATACACACTTGTAAAAATTATTAATAGTATTTAAATATAATTAATAAGGCATATTAGATATTGGAAAAAAATTATGAAAACACACCTCATGTATACATTTATAACGGAGACTCCTAGCCATCCATGCTTTAGGATTTTATATACATTCTTAAGAACAATAAATTTTGTAATGACCACTCTGTACATTTTTTATTAAAAATCAATGATGGTAGTATCACCATATTTGAATGTTGTATCTACTGAAACTTGTAATATATGAAATTCATAAGTTTAACTGGTGGTTAAAAGGTAATTTCTAAATTTATTCTTGATTTATTGGATAATCCTTTAAATTATTTTGATTTGAGCTTCTATTCGTCCTTATTTTTCTTTGTCTATAATAAAAATACTTGGTGCATGAGTTTTTTCATTAATTATTAAATTTTTTACATAAAAATAAATTGGAAAGTAATACCTCTTTGTTGACATGTATTTTTACAAGATCAAACTTCCATGCTATGAAAGTTATAATAACAATTTCAATAGTTTGAACATATAAATCATTAAAAGGAATATATATCTCAATTCTCAGCTTAGAAGATATATGAATCCCCACTCTCACATGACCTTTTGGAAGTTTTTTTGTGTGTATAATATCACCTTGAATATTGTACATCGTACCCCTCACAACAAGGTTATGGGTGGGTACTGATAGATATAAATCAAAATCATTTTCACAATATAAAAATACTAGTACAATAATTTTATCAGTGTTCACCTAATTAACATTTCATAGAAATAAATATTAAAAAATAAATTACATATAGTAAATCAAACCATGGATGGAAATTACTCACCTCAAAACTAATGTGGATCATTATATAGTGGTTTTTGTTATGTTATTTCTTCTCTTTGATGCCTTCCGATAAAATTATCTAACAACTCAAACTATCAATTAAGTTTTTTTTATAGATCAATCATTTATGACTACATATCTTTCCCATTCTTATCTTTATCATGTTTTTCATTTATTTTCTCAAAATATTTCCAGGGTGACACTACAAAACATTCACCTATAACACAGCCATATTATTCTAGCCATTTCATGGCCACAAAAAGTAATCACTCATCGAGTACAGACAAATGATGATTCTTATTTCTAAATTAGATAAAAAATATAGGAAAATAAGTAATCTTTTTTATATAATAATGATTTAAATTATAATAAATTTTTTAATGTCGTGATTACATATGATTCCCATACATTTTGTGTATTTTCATCTGTTATTATTTCATCTTTATTTACATGAGCCTCCTTCTATATCACATGATGTGGGATGGAAGTGTAATTTTATTTTGATTTATTAATATTTATATAAAAAAGTAATATAATTATGTTGTTTTCATACCACATAAAAGTATTATTGTATATTTAAAATACATACCATTTTTTTAAGTGAAGTGTACCCCAACCTTACTTTACGATAGGGGTACATTTTTTTGATGCATGATGCTTATTTTTAGAATGCATTTATTATTTCATTAATTAAAAATACTTAATCAAAGTTATTAATACACATATTTTTATGTAATTTATTATCAATCACAATGTACCTAAAAATATATCACCTCATGAAAACTAATAAATGAATTCCACATTTCTTGGTTTATCATGTGTACATACATCTGTGGTGGGTGAAGGTTCACTTTCCCTTCAACATCTCTAAGATTATATTTCATAAGAATTTTTTAAAACCCTATTTGAGCCTTCACTGTGACCATTAATACAATTTTCATTCAGTTTCCATTTAGTATAAATTCACTCTATAAGGGATTATTAATCATAAATCCACATTTCATTATTTTATTTTTTAGTAAAATAAAGAAAACAAATAATAATGATACCCTAATCATTTCCAAAATGAGTGCCTTAACCATAAGAACAAAATTATACAATGAATAAACATCAATTATCACATGAATTCAAGTTGTGAACACAATGTATCTAATGAAATTAAACTTTTTGGGGTTAACTGTAACATATTGTTACCCATTTTTATGTAATTCAGTTCTCTTTACTTGTTTCCTCTTTAATTGGGTGCATCTTGGGACACCTAAGGATGGCGAGAATTTATTAGGTAAAATGACCTAAATTTCATGGATGTATGTTGATTTTAATTAATTGATTCCAACTATAAACATGTATTGGATTAGCGGGGTTCTCCTCGAGTTCAGAGAATGCTTATGGTGGTTTGGGTTTTCATGTAAGAATCAAGTGTTTTTACTGTCTGTTGTGAATTTACACACCGTGTAATGGGAGTACACAATATGTAATTATTTCTTGGATCATGTCATTATATGAGTACAGAGAGTGAAATATTACACATTGTGTAAAGTTTACATGTCATTTAATGTTGAAAATTAGGGTTTAAATAAAAAGGCAATGGGTTTTTCAGCATATATTGACCCCATGGAATACATGACATGTAAAGGGATTACCCATTAGGTAAATATATTGAGTTGGGATTTTAGGGAGATGAAAAACTTATATTTAATTAATTATTATGCATCCATATTCCCTCTTGATCTAGATCACTTCTCTAGAAATTTCTGGATACCCCAAAACTTTTGGATCAATTCGTTCGGCATTTGATCATTAGGATTCTGCACAGTGTCTTTCTAAGTGAGTAATCATTTCTGCTTCTTCATTACATTTGATCGTGGTAGAACCATTGTGTTTAGTTATTATATATTTTTACTGATGGTGATATTTTCTTTTATTTATTTCTAGATCCATTGAGTGATATTTTTCTGAGGGTTGATTCTTTGTTGGTTGTGGTGCGACGGGTGTGCATTCTTGAGGTATATTGTGATATTTCTACATTGACAACCCTTTTTTAAAATTTAATCATATATAATATGTGTATATTGATTTTAGGGCCTCCTTTTTTGTTTTTGTGTTTCTCCTATTGGTGGTTTTCATTGTGGGCATGTGTGACCCTGAGTTTTGAGGTAGGTGGTTTTGTCTCTAGTCTGTATTGGTGAAATTAATTGCTCTGGTTCTTGATAAATTGTTTTATAATTGAATTTAGATGATTTAATGATTTTATTTGTGTGAGTGGAAATGGTTTTTTGATAAAATATGGTTTTCCTCTAGTTTTGGTAAATGATAAAGGGTTCTCAAAGCATTGTGAAATGGTTTTATGAAATGATTTTCGAAGAATGGTTTTGATGAAATTGTGTCATGAAATGGTATGATGAATTGGTTTGTGAAATAGAGAACATGGGAAGACTTGGGTACTTAGGTGGAAGGTGTATTGATAAGCCTCATCCACTATCAGGGGGTTTTCTCATGGGGATTTTCTATTCTCCCTAGGCCTATTATTCTAGGGACTTGTTAGACCTATTATTGGGTTCACTTTATCAAGTGTTATGAGGCTCTCTAAACTTTATGGATATGTCTAGAGGCTTGATACATGTGTGATTGTGTATGGTAGGTATGATTTTCTTAGCTATCCTATCCTAGTTTTATCCTTAGAAAGATGTTACTTATTCTTTTCTATTATCTTGTATTGTTTTGATTGTACTTACATGTATTTAAGATGATATATGATAAATAATTTTATTTGATATATCCATTATCATATATGTCTATGAAATGCTATGAAATTAATTTACCTACTTTATTTGGAAATATGGAAAATGGGGAAATTAAATTGTTTTTCCATGATTTTGATATAAAACTACTAAACTATATATCATGCCATTTTTTCTTTAAAGTTGAGCATGCCTAAATTATTGTACAAAGACATATTATGGAACACTTGGGTGAGACTCTACTAATCCTTTTAAATCACACCCTACGCACCCTTTTGATGATTTGTAGACGTTGTTGTGTATTTCGATGTAGGGAAATGTAAGGCACCATATGAGATGGTGAGGTTTTCTATTAACTAGTTTTGGGTAGTTTTATGGTGAGATTGTGGGAGTTTTCTAATGCCATCACATGGAGATTATTGGAGTGGTTGTTTAGCTTTGTTTTCTTCTGTAATTGGACTTGTTTATTAGTGATTTTTTTACTTTCGTTGTTCTTTTTCTTTATGATATATATATATATTAATTTTTTATTCTACTATTTATTTCTTAACATGTTTATAAATTTAATGTTATCTGCTTCAGGTTAGTAGAAATCATTACCTCTATTTTGTGTTGATGATCAGGTGCAAGACCCCAGCTTGTGGGAATCAAGAAAACCAATCAAGTATGTGGAAATTTAGTTCAGGTACTAGTTTGAGAAGGTATTCAGGTTGGGTCATCATATTTTAGTTTCAAAGGTAGGTTTTCCATCAAGATTCCTAGTCTTGGGTTGTTTGGTATACTAGTAATAGTATTTTCAGAAGTACCTATAGGGTTTACGATTGGATATCAGATTGTGGGTATTTATACTGAATATTTCAACGTATACTGAGATATTAGACAAGGCTATGATGTAACAAATGATTATAGTAGGAATTTTTTGATATTCTTACCCTTATCTTTCACCTAGTGTTAGATTTAGTGGTGCGTCATGGAAAAATAAATAATGGAAATATCATCATTGGAGTGGTGGAGGTTGTTCATGGAAGTAGGCATCTTCAGCACCTCCAATTGCTGCTTGTAGGATCAAAATATATATGTAGATGCTCAATTACAAGAGTGGGTGAATTATAAGTTTAAAAACTTTTATTTTTAACCTTAAGGAAAACTATTTTTAACAAATTCAAACAAAGTAAATTCATAGATCCTCTTTTAATTCTTTGAAACAAACTTACTTAGGGTCTAGAAATAGGATTCTGGAAATGAAATTTAAGAATAACTTTCTTAAAGGAAAATTATACCTAAAATCGTATATAATCCTATTTATCAGAGTAAGTAAAGTACAAGAAAGTAATACTTTCTTACTTTATCAAATATAGTAGTAATAAAACTTTAAAGGAAAATAAGTAACATGTAGGAAATCTTTTAACCCCAAGTGTAGGGTATCCAAAAACCTTGTATAAAGGTCCCTTGATTTATACTTTCAAGAAAGTCTGTCTTACCCACACTAGGGTAAGCCCTTGATAGGAATATTGAAATTTGTCTTGTTATCCCAGCAAGCCCTCGATCTTTAAGGTAGTTGGAACCTATGTCTTCTTATCCCAGGAATCCACTGATTGTACTTAGCAATAATCATAGTTTCACTAAGAAAGCTGAACAAGATGTTCACTACTGAACAAGTTATTCTTGAAACGCACAAAGAATGAGAGTCTTTCTCTTTCTATAAATCACTTCACATCATGTAATCTCTAGGATCTTAGAATGATAATGATCGCGTTCAAATGAGATATTATTTATAGGAAAGACCTCAATGGTTGGATCCCTCCTCCAATGGTCATATTTTTCCTTGAATTTCGGAGGGACCTATACACATGTCACTCAACCAATGGTCCGTTAGAAATAGATTTCATGAAATCGTTTCATAATAATAACATGTGTAAGTAAAATGGATTATCTTAACCAAATATGAAAATATAGATTCTAAGAAAAAAATATAATTTTAATTCTAATCATATAAAAAAACTTATTCTATAAAACATAGATATTCAGATTCTGTTTTTCAAAGAATTCGGAATCTAAATTCTATAGATTCTGGAGTCTGAATTCCAATGAATTCTGAGTCTGAATTTTGAGGAATTTAGATTCTGAATTTTTAGGAATTTAGAGTCTGAATTATGATGAATTTGGAGTCTAAATTCTGATGAATTCGGAGTCTAAATTCTGAGGAAACTGGAGTCTGAATTCTGAGGAATCTAGAGTCTGAATTTTGAGGAATGCGGAGTCTAAATTATAAGGAATTCAGAGTCTAAATAATAAGGAATTAGGAGTTCAAATTATGAGGAATTCAGAGTCCAAATTCTAAGGATTTTGGAGTCTAAATTATAAGGAATTCAAATTCTTAATTTCATAGAATTCAGAGTCTAAATTTCATAGAATTCAGAGTCTGAATTTCAGAGAATTCGAAGTCTAAATTTCATAGAATTAAGAGTCTGAATTTCATAGAATTTGGAGTCTTAATTTCAAAAAATTCAAAGTCAAAAAACATAAGACTCTATATCCAAGAAACTACAAGATTCTGAGGTTTTTAATAAGGATTTGTATTTTAAACTTAGTAATAAAATGAACTTGGTTTTGAGATGACATAAAAAGATGAGGGAATGAAAACAAAAGTAAGGATATAAATTTTATTAGATAAAGGAAATTTTACTTAAGAAAATAATCCTTAGGGAAATATAATTTTAATTAAGATAAAGTGTTTGTTATTTTCAAAACGTAGAGTAATGGAAAATTTATAAGGAAACCTTATTGAATCAATAATCTCACCCTTTTTGGAAAGCATAAACAACCTTTTGAAAAATAATATAAGGAATAAGAATTTTCTTTATGAACTATAAAAGAAAAACTTGTCTCCCTTTACTTATGAATCATTTTAATATGACTAACTCCCCCCTTATGTTTTTAAATCCCTAAGGATCATATTCTTGACTTCCTTAGAGAGATTTTACTTTTTCTTTCATATGAAATTCTTCTTTAAGTAAACTCTGCTTACTTAAACTCCCCCTTACTTTGTACATTCTCTTCTTTATAATTAGTATTATTTTGATCATTCTTTTCTTCCCCTTTGCGATTTTTAAAAAGGAATAGTGGAAATGGAAAAAATAGAAACTAAAAGATTAAAACTATACAAAACAAAACAAATAAAGGATAGAAGAATTTTCCTTATGATTGAAAAAAATGATACAGGGTAATACAAAAAAAGATAGGTATTGAAAGGAAAAATTATTCATCCTTATTTTCCTTCGGAAGGAACTTCTTTACAATAGAATTCAACTTCATGAGCTCCTTGTGATCTTCCTCAAACCTTTGGAGCAACTTTTCCCGATCTTGATTTTTCTTTTCCAGATCCTTGATTTTTTCATCTTGATGTTTAAGGATTTCTGCCTGAGACTTTAGTATTTCTTCTTGCTGATTGAACTTTTCTTGAAAATCTTTCATGTGTTCCCTTTCTCTCTTCAAATTTAAAGCAACTGAATTCAACTTCCCATTCAGATCTTAATCTTCTTGCTTCTAGGATACTTGTTCAAGGTTTAGCTTCTCTGTAAAACTTATTGTAAGGTTTTTTATACTTTCATATGACTTATTGAATGTATCTTTCACTGAGTCTCAGAAGTCATCAAAGATTAGAAGGTCTTTAATTGTTCTCTTAAAACATTTTTTTAATATCCTTATAATTTCTCCTATTAGCATCATAACCGATATAAAAGATTTTAAAGTCTACCTCAATCTTGATGAATTTTTTCATGAGCATGCTTACGAAATTGGACTTATGATTAAAGGAGTGTTGAAGCAACTATAATATCAAATCAATACTCAGAAAAAAGGGTATAGTGTTTACTAACTTCTTCAAAGACTGTACCATAAAATCATGACCCATGGAAGATGATTCAGAATCATATTCCCTTGTAGGTGAGGATTATTTTTCTAGATCTACAACCTTATTTTTGGATTATCTAAAAGCATCCTTTTTAACCCCCACATCCTTATCAGGTGTATTATCAATCACCTATTTTCCTTTGTTAGGTGAAATGACCTGAGAATCCACCATTTTAGGTCACCTTGACTTATATCCCCCCATCCTTGATGCAATAATAAAAAATCCCAACTTTCAGTCTCTGTAGATTTTGGAGATTCATGCTCACTATCTGAAATTTAGACAATTTTGTCTTCATTAATCTCTTCTTTCTTAGTATCTCCCTTAATATCATCAGGTTGGATGAATTCATGATTTCTATTCTCATCATCATAAGGTTTTTTTAATCTATTCTTGACCCTCATCCTCTTTTACATGAGAAATAATCTTGGTTAATTCATCCTGGGAAGTCTGGATTGAAATCTTTTCAGAAGGACTTTCCTTCTCAAGATATTCTTCAACTTGCTTTATAATATCAACATTTTCATCTTCTTATTCTACTAATTCTTCTTCCTGAACTATTTTTTCTTCCACATAAGGTTCCATAATTATGACTTTCTTTACCAGATTCTCTACTGGTAGTGGTTCTTTGAGAAAGGATTCTGGCACCTAAATTTTTTCAGAGGCTTTCTTAGTAGCCTTGATTTGTGCTTGAATAATCTCATCTTCAAACATTTTATTCTTTTGTTTCTTATATTTTTATCGCTTCTCTAGATCATCAATAGTTTTAATCTTTAGGGAATTTGCCTCCACAGGATCTAGGCCAAAACTAGGATCTTCTTATTTCTTATCCTTCTTTAGTTCCCTCCACTTCACTACTACTTCATCAGTGAAATTATTTTTCTTTTTCGGTTTTGTGGGTGCTTACTCACTTTCCAGAACTGTAGGCTTCTCTTTGTTTTATGTTTCTTTTTTCCTTTCTCTTATTTTAAACTTTCTTAGAAGTCTCACCTACTTCCTCTTTCTTATATAGAGCTTCAATCTCACTTTTTGAAAGATCATAAAATTATCCAGACTTGGAATTGAAAATAAATTTTATCCACCTCAAGGTGTCATCACTTAGTAGCAAGATCTTGAAATATCTTGGCTTAGAGTTGTAGTGAATTTTGAACGATTCAAAGAATATCACTATGATCTTAGATAAAATTGTCAGGTACGTGATAATTTGGGATTTTAGAGTTCCATTCTTGGTATTGGTGATTGTTATAAAGATATACTTCACCAGGTTTTTCTTCCTCAGGTTAACCAAAATATCCAAGACAAAGATGTCACTTTTCTTTAAAGAGTCCTTGTCTCCTTTTCTCGAAATGAGGAAACCCTATATCCATAATTCCAGCATCATGAAATTCGTTTAGTGATTATTGATCTTTAGGGTTTTTACTCCTTTGTGTACACATCACTCAATTTCCTTTTCCTTCTCACAAATTCTGGACTGCTCCAGAAACTTGTGAGTATAGAAAATTGCTTCCCCTTCATATGGAACTCCAATGATATATAATTCCATGTTAAAATATAGGGAATAGGTTTTTTCATTAATATTTAAGGAAAATATATATCTTCCACCTTTGTTAAAAAAAGGTTAATGCATCATAAAACTCTATAAGAAACTCTAGAAAAATTGGATCCTGACTTTTCGTCTTGGATATGCAAAAGTTATCCCATCCATTCAACTTAATGTTTTTCATAATCAAGAAATTATACTTAGAAAAGAATCTTGTATTAACTAACCTTTCCCTGTATATTTTCCATTCATTGACTTCCTTGGTTAAATACATTTGTTTCTGTGGGGAGGCTTCCAGAGACATCTGTAGTCTAAGAAAACTTGGAAAAGTGGAACGATCTTTTTGAAGAGAGGCAGAGCTTCAGCACAAAAAACCTTGAAAACCGATGTGGGACAACGAATAGGGGGCCTTTATTTAGGCATTTTAAGTGAAGGTTTGAATTCCCAATTTCATCTAATGATTGAAACAAGCACAATCTGATCTAATGGTTGAGATGAAGGTTGAATAAGGATTTGGTAGGTTCTGATCTTTTAAGGTTTTAAGGAAAAATTCAGATTTAAGGAAAGTGAATCCAATAAAAATTTTCTTAAATACCAACAAGTAAAAAATCAATTAAAAATTTTAAGTAAGGAAACATACCTTCAGGATTACTAGGATAATTTTCCGTAATGAAAAATATTCTTCTTTAAGAACTTTAGATTTTGAAATAAAATTAATGAAAAAAAATTTGATTCTGGAATTTTGAGTTCTGAAAAAAAAATATAGTTACGAAAAAATTTGATTAAAGAGAAAATTTTGATTATGAAAAAATTTAATTAAAAAAGAAAATTTTGGTTACAAAAAAATTAAAAAATTGGTTAACAAAAAAATATACTCCCCCTATGAAAAATATTTGTTTAATTTAAGGAGATGGGTTTCAAAAAATGAGTTAATATGGAATATTACCTTACGTTTATCATTCCTAACTTTTTTTTAATTTATTAAAATATATTGGAGGGTAATGATTTTTTGAAAATATCAGTAGGTTGATCTTGCATTTTGATAAATTGAAGAATGGTATCTTCTTTAAGTGTGTGATCCCAAAAAAAGTGATGCCAAATATCTATGTGTTTTGCATGGGAGTGATGTGCAGAGATTTTTATTAGGGAAATGGCACTTGTATTATCACACAATATATGTGTTTTGGTAAAAATCATTTCATAGTCTTTGAGTGTGTGTTACATCCACAACACTTGGGCACATCAACTTTAGGCTGCTACATATTCAGCTTTAGTAGTAAAAAGTGCTACTGAGTGTTTCTTCTTTCATTACCAAGGAACTAATGAATCTCCTAAGAAATGAAAAGTTATGGATGTACTTTTTCTATCCATTCTACATCCACCAAAATCATCATTTGAAAATATTTTAAAAAAAATCATTTCCATAAGTATAGAAAAGTCCTAAATCCCTGGTTTCCTTTAAATAGTGAAAAATTCTTTTCACAGCTTTTAAATGAGATTCCTTTGGATTAGGTTGATATCTTTCACATAAGAAAATTGAAAGTATTAAGTATGTATTACTAGTTGTCAAGTATAGTAAACATCCTATCATTCCTCTAAATGATTTTTGATATACTAGTTTCCCAACTTCATCAAGATCAAGATAATTTGAGGTACCGATTGGAGTGCTTATACTTTTTGTGTTGTCATATCCATACTTTTTAAGAAGATATTTAATTTAATTATGTTGGGATATATAAGTTCCTTCTAGATTTTGAGAAATTTGAAAACCTAGAAAATATGTTATCTCACCCATCATACTCATTCCAAATTCATATTTCATTATATTCACAAAAAAAATAGTTAAAGATTGCTGAGTTAAACCAAATATAATGTCATCAACATAAATTTGAACAATTAAAACATTTTTCTTATCTTTATTTATGAAAAGAGTTGGATCAACAGTTCCTTTAACATAATTGTTTTGTAACAAAAATCATATAAGTCTATCATACCAGGCTCTAGGGGTTTGTTTAAGTCCATATAAATATTTAATAAGTTTTAAATCATGTTCGGGATATTTTGTGTCTTCAAATCTAGGAGTTTGTTCAACATAAACTTCCTCTATAACATATATTTTAAGTAAAACACACTTTATATACATTTGAAAAAGTTTTAAATTAAAGAATGCTGCAAAGGAAAGTAAAATGTGAATAGATTCAAGTCTAGCTATCAGAGCATAGGTTTCTTCATAGTCTATTCCTTCTTGTTGATTATAGCCTTTAACAACTAATCTATATTTATTTCTTACTATGATTCTATTTTCATCACACTTATTTTTGAAGGCCCATTCTACTCCAATTACAGAATTTTCCTTAGGTATTTCAACCAAGTTCTATACTTTATTCCTTTCAAATTCATTTAGCTCATTCAGTATGGATTTAATCTGATCATCATTACCTAAAGATTCATTAGTGCTTTTTAGATCTCATTGGGAAAGAAATTCTAAATTTTCTAATTCATTTCTTAAGGAACTTATAGTTCCTATAGTTTGATTTACATCATCAATGATACTATCAGTCGGATTATTCTTAAGAAATAACTGATTTGGGTTTTCTAAAACATGTTCATCAACATATAGTAGAAAATATTCTGGGGTAAATGCTTCACAAATATTTTCATGAACATTTTATTTATTAGAAGAATCTTCTATCAAAGGTTGATAATTAGTTTTTGAAAACACATCTGAGGATGTAGGTTGGGGTTGTTTAAAAACAAAAGGATCAGTTTCATCAAATTTGACATGAACTATTTCTCCAACAGTACACGTGTTTTTATTAAAAACTTTATAATCCTTAGAAGTAGTGGAATAGCCTAAGAAAATACCTTCATCAGATTTGGGTGAAAATCTATGTAAGTTATATTTAGTATTTAGGATGAATAATTTGCAACCAAATACTTTTAAGTAAGAAATTCTAGGTTTTTGACTAGTCCATAATTCCTAAGGTGTTTTGTTAAGAAAAGAACTTATTAAAGCTCGATTTATAATATAACAATCAGTACTAATAGCTTCATCCCAAAAGTTTTTAGAAATAGAATATTCACTCAACATGGTTCTAGTTATCTCTTAAAGAATTTGATTTCTTCTTTCAACAACACCATTCTGTTGAGGAGTTCTTGGAGCTAAGAAGTTATGAGTAATGTCTTTCTTACTACAAAAAGTTTCAAAATATGAATTTTGAAATTCTCCTCTATGGTAACTATGAATAGTTATTAAAGGATTGTTTTTCTCATTTTTAACTTGGGATCTAAAAGTCTTGAAATAAAAAAATGCTTCAAATTTATTTGCTAGAAAATAGACCCATGTAAATCTAGTGTAATCATCAACTAAAAAAAATACATAATATTTGCCTCCAATACTTCAAGTTTGTATTATACCAAAAAGATCCGTATGCACTAACTATAAAGAATCATAAGTTTAGACTTCACCAATTTATCTAAAACTTAATTTATGTTTCTTTCCATGTTGAAAAGGATCACAAACTTTTGAAGAATCAAATCCAAGCTCCGGTAGATCCTTAACAAGTCTTTTCTTTGAAATTTTTCATAGGTTCCTAAGGTTACAATGTCCTAACCTTCTATTCCATAACCAATATTGATCTTTCATTTCAATAATGCAAGGTAGATCTTGGATTCTAAGGTCTTCTAGGTTTAGTGTGTATACATTCTCATGCCTATGGATATAAAGAATAAACTCTTCCTTGGAATTGTGTACTAAACATTTATCATTGGTAAAATTCACAAGGTAACATTCATAAAATAATTGACTTATACTAATGAGGTTTTACTTAATACCCTTAAAAAATAAAACATTTGAAATCAAAGTTTTTCCAAGAAGAACAATGTTACCTAAACCAACAATTTCCCCCTAAGAATTATCTTCAAAAGTTACTTTTCCTCCTTTCATCTTGATAATATTTTCAAAGAAGTTTTTGTTTCCATTCATATGTCAGAAACATCCACTATCCATATACCATGTGTTGTTGGTAATTTCTTTATTTTTCTAAAAATAAAAGAGTTAGACTATTGGAATCAAAAACTTTTTGGATCTACAAATTTCAGAAAGTAAAATTTTAGGAATCCATATTTTCTTAGAATAATAAGCTTTATGAAAACCTAATGATTTGTTTTTTTAAGAACAATTTTTTTCCCAATTTCAACCACACTGACATTTGACACAAAATGGAGCACTTTAGGGAAAAAAATAATTATTACTAAAAATAGGTTTGGAGTGAGAATAACCATAACCAATTCCTGAACTATTATTTAGAGGAAGAATTTGAGAATACATTTTATCAAATTCTTTACTTCTTGTGGTAAAACTTGATAAATGTTTAGGAAAAAATTTCATATTTTAGTCTAATGACTAAATTCTTATCCTCAAAGTAATTAGAAATAGAACTTGAGTTAGCCTCTAAAATATTTTTCTTATAAATAAAATGTTTAAAATCTTTAGAAAGTTTATCCTTCTTATAATTAACTTCCATAATATTTTTAGAAATACTTTCAAAATCAAGAATTTTCTGATCAAGATCTTTATAAAGATCTGATACTTATTTATTTAAAACATAAATTCTAGAATTTTCCTTCTCTAACTTCTTTTTTATCTTACAATTTTCATTTTCAAGTAGTTTGAAAAACCTAGACACTTCTTAAAATAAAGGTAAGGTATTATCTTCTAATGAGGAAGATTTATCTACTAAAGATTCATAATATTCTTTCCCACAATCTTTTTCATCTTTCGAGCAATATTGGATAATTTGTTTTTTGAAAGATCACTTCCACTAGATTCAGATATGACAACAACTTTCTAAGCTTTAGATCTAGTTACCCTTTCTAGAGTCTTGTCTTTATATTTAGTAGTAAAAGATACACTTCCATTACCATTCTTGTTTTTGTTCATATCAGCATCTCTTTTCATTCTTGTTTCATGTTGAAGAATAGTTCCAAAGATTTCATCACGAGTAATATTAGAAACTTTTATGTTCTCATCAATATCTATCATTTTTTATTCCTACTCATTGGGCATAATATCTATAATCTTGTCCACAAGAACTTTATCATCTAAACCTTTTTCTCTCAGAGATTTAAGACTGTTTACAATAGTTATAAATATTTGTAAAACTTTGCAAACTGGTTCTCCATAAGGAAATAAGAATCCATGATATTCATCTCTTAACATAGCTCTTCAAATTTCTACCACTTTAGAAGTTCCAAATTGTGTAAATTTAATTTTCTTCCAGATGTAGTTGATAGCTTCACAAGAAGATATTTGGCTATATATATTCCTGGTCATAGAACACAACAATTTATTGTGTAACTTGTAATTTAGTTGATATTCTTGTATTTCTTGGTTGGTGAAGGTTTTTACTTCCTTTTCCGAAATTTTGTAATCTCTAATAAGCATAAAAAAATTGTCTGCTCCAATGTTAATAAAAAAATTCTTCATCATATCTCTCTAGTACTCATAATAATTACCATAAAAAATTGGTTGTCTGTTAGGATTAAGGTTGTCAATGGAACCAACATTTATACCTGTCATTCTATAAGAAAAAATAATTTCTACAAAGACCTATTAGTGGTAAGTGTTTATAAGTAAAGATAAAATATTTAACCAAAACTAGAAAAAGAAAAGTTCAGCAAGAAAATAAAACTGGAGCAAGAAAACTTATATGTGAGTATAAGTATTCCAGAGACCTTCCTCTAATACTAATTATATCATTGAAATAGTATATGAATATGCTCAATTACAAGATGGGGTGAATTGTAAGTTTAGAAAATATCATTTTTAACCTTAAGGAAAACTATGTTTAAAAAATTTAAACAAATTAAATTCACATATCCTCTTTTAATTCTATGAAACAAACTTGCTTAGGGTCTGAAAATATGATTCCAAAAATGAAACTTAAGAACAACTTTCTTAAAGGAAGATTCTACCTTAAATCATATAGAATGTTTTTTAGCAGAGTAATTAAAGTACAAGAAATTATAATAAAGTTATACTTTTTCCTTTTATAAAAATATAGTGGAAATAAAACTTGAAAAAAAACAAGTAACAAGTAGGAAATATTTTAACCCAAAGAGTAGGGTATCCAACAACCGTGGATAAAGGTCCCTTGATTTATACTTTCATTAAATTATGTCTTAACCACAATAGGGTAATCTCTCAATAATAATATCAAAATATATCTTTCTATCCCTGAAATCCTCGATCTTTAAGGTAGTCAGCACCTCTGGCTTCTTATCCCCATAAGCCCTCGACAGTACTCGGCAATAATCAGAGTCACACAAAGCAAGATGAACAAGATGTTCACTGCTGAACAATATTTTCATGAAATGCACAAATCATGAGAGTATTTATCTCTCTAGAAATCACTTCACAACATGTAATCTCTAGGATCTTGGATTGATAATGATCTCATTCAAATGATATCCTATTTATAGGCAAGACTTAAATGGCCATCTCCCTCCTCCAATGGTCATATTTTTCCTTGAATTTCATAGGGACATATACACATGTCACTCAACCAATAGTTAGTTAGAAACAGATTTCATGACATCATTTCATAATAATAACATGTTTAAGGAAAATGTATTAGCTTAACCAAATCTGAAAATTTGGAGTCTAAGAAAAAAATAGTGATCATAGTGTAATCATATAAACAAACATATTCTATAAAACATAGATATTTGGATTAGTTTTTTTAAAGAATTTGAAATTTGAATTCAATATATTCCAGAGTTTGAATTCCAATTAATTTAGAGTCTGAATTATGAAGAATTCGAAGTCTGAATTCTAATGAATTCAGAGTCGTAATTCTGAGGAATTGAGATTCTTAATTCTGAGAAATTCAGATTCTGAATTCTGATGAATTTGAAGTATGAATTTTGAGGAATTCAGATTTGTAATTATGAGGAATTTAGAGTCTGAATTCTTAGGAATTCAAAGTCTGAATTTCATAGAATTCAGAGTCTGAATTTCAGAGAATTTTGAGTCAAAAAATAGAAGACTCTATATCCAAGTAACTATAAGATTCAAATGTTTTCAATAAGGATCCTAATTTTAATCTTAGTAATAAAATTAACTTGGTTTTGAGAGAAATTAAAAAGATGCGGCAATGAAAACAAATGTACGGATAGAAATCTCCTTAGACAAGGGAAATTTTCCTTAAGAAAATAATCCTTAGGGAAGTATAATTTTCCTTAAGATAAAGTGTTTGTGATTTTAAAAACATAGAGGAATGGAAAATTCATAAGGAAACCTTCTTGAATCAACATAGCTAATAGTGTACCTCTGAATTCTATCAGTGTAGAAAAGTTGGACACACGCGGTTTTATTATCCTTCACTTATAAATATGTGCAACAATTTTGGATATTATGGCCATATAAGGTGTTTCTATTAGGATATGTCTACTCTTCAATATGGTCAGTCATTGTTAGATCTAAAGGATATTGTAGTGTAGTCATATGCTTCAAATGCTATAGGGATCTAGCCACAGGACTCAGGAGTAAAGCACATTCATGCAGTATATGAGTTTCCATCAGAGGTTGATATGGGTCTAGAAATAGTGAAAGGTACCATATTTATTTCATCTTTCATAGAGATTTTCTTATTTGATATGGGTGATTCCCACTCATTTATATCTGGTAATTTTTTTGATATTCTTAAACTTCAAATGGATTTCATGTCTTTTTTATGGAGTTAGCGACATGTCTGGAAAATAAGAAAGATTATGGGTTTCAGTTTCTTTTATATGCACTATTGATAGCTCCTGAGAAGTTAGTCTGGGATTTTCTTATTCCATATATGGAATTTTTTTACATCATCATTGGGATCGATTAGCTTATATCTCATCATTATGAGGTTGATTTTTATCATTAGTGTGTCTCTTTTATTATTACCGATCGGAGCACATGGTTATTTTAGGGAGAGTGGGATCTGAGGTCTGGTCATAAAGGACCTTCCCACCTGGATCTCAAGAGTTTTTTGTTGGTTGTATTAGTTGATCTCAATGGCGTTTCTTCTATTTTTGATCTTCCCACTATTTTTTGGGATTTTTCTAACTTTTTTCCAGATGGTTTCTTTGAGCTTCCTCCATAGAGGTAGGTAGAGTTTCCAATTAACCTAGTGTCAAGTACGCATCTAATTTTGATACCTTCCTATTATACGGAACCAGTAGAGATGAAAGATATCAAGACTTAGTTGAATATGGGTAAAGTTGTTTTTAAATATTGATCTTCGATTGGGTTGTCATAAAATCATAGTTTGAGAGTCTGATATACCAAATATAGATATCAGGATAAGGTGTGGCCATTTTTAATATCTTGTGATGTTGTTTGGTCCAAGTAATGCTCATGCAGTTTTTATAGTTTTGATGAATTGAATATTCCATTAGCATCTCAACACTTTTGTAGTAGTTTTTGGGGATAATATTTTGGTTTACTTGATATTTGAGTGAGAGCATGGTCACTATTTGGGTTTGGATCTAGAAATCTTGAGGAGTCACTATTTGTCTGGAAATCTTTCAAAATGAAATTTCTGGATTCAAGAAGTGAATTTATTAGGGATTGTGATTTTTGAGCATTGTTTATCTATTTATTATGAGAAGTTAAAGGTTGTTTTTCATGGGAAGAACCACAGGATGTCTGATATTTTGAGCTTCCTTGGTCTTGCAAGATACTATCGATGGTTCATCAAGAATTTATAAAACATGGCATCACCTTTGACTACACTTACTAGGAATGGGGTGAAATTCATATGGGATGAAAAATTTCTATCTTCTTTCAATAAACTAAAAATACTTCGAACATCAGCTTCTATTATGGTCTTACCTAATCCTAGTAAAGGGAATGTGGTTTTCAGTGATGCTTATGGAAATATTTTGGGTAGTATGCTAACACAGGATGATCATTTGATGTCTTATGTCTCTCATTATCTTCAACTACATAAGAATAATTATCCCACTCATGATTTAGATCTTTTCATAGTTATGAATGCACTTATGTGTTGGTGGTGCTATCTTTTTTGGGAGAGATTCAAATTATTTTATGACCACAAGATTTTGAGCTATATATTCTCTGAGAAATACATTAATCTCATAAAGAAATGATGGGTGGAATACCTTTAAAATTTTTACTTTGATATCACTTACACCCTGGGGAAGGGGAATGTCATTACAGACACTCTTAGAAAGAAATTACCATCATAGGATATTTGGTAACCGAAAGAAGAGTGGAACCTTATGGGTATTTTTTCTCAGTTGAATATGGATAATTAGGAGGATGTTTCTGGTATGTTCTTGGACAATGTTCAGTAATCATTGTCTCTTCTTGCATCTATTCTACAGAGTCAGCAGTAGGACGACGATTTCAGAGGAATTTGAGAAACCCTATATGGTGGGGAGACCGTTTATGGTTAGTCTCGATATTCAAATGGTATTCTCATTTTTTGGATTGGTTTATCATCCCAACATCAGTGAGGGGATCAAATTTATATAATTATAATAGTTCTTTGTGGGTTATTCATCTAGTAATTTGAATATGTATTATTAAATGAGACAGATATTATGGTGGTCGGGTATGAAGCATGAAATTATTAATTATGTGTCCCATTATTAAACCTGTCAATAGATAAAGGCATAGCATCTGAAACCTTATGGTTTTCTCCAACATATTTTGGTTCTTGTTTGGAAATGGGATGAGGTATCCATGGATTTATTTGTTGTATTACCACAGAATCCTTGAGGAAGTAATGCTATCTGGGTGGTTATTGATCGGTTGAAAATTTTTTATCATTTCATTTCGATCAGGGACACCATTAAAGTTGAATATCTGGGTAAGATGTATGTGTGGGAGATTATGATGTTACATGAGGTTCCTTCTATCATTGTTTTATAAATGGACCCTAGGTTTACTTTGAGGTTATGTAGGATTATCCAGTAGGATATGGAGACTCGAGTGATATTGATTATAGTTTATCATCCACATTCAGATGATTAGATGAATCATGCTATTCAAATCCTGTAGGATATGCTTTGTTCTTATGTCTTGGATTTTTTTGGATCTTGGGTTAGCCATCTGGTACTGGTTCAGTTTTCTTATAATAACATTTATGATTCATCGATCATAATGTATTTTTTTGAGGCTCTATATGGTTTCTCGTGTAGGTCACCTATTTGTTAGTCAGAGGTGGGTAAAGCTTCTTTGGTGGGACTGAGTTTGGTTTAGGATACTTCAGTGAGGATTAATGATATATTAAGGCATATGGATATAGATCAGAGTTGACATAAATATTATGTGGATAAAATGCATCATACTTTGGGGTTTTCTATAAGTGACCAGGTTTTCTTTAAAGCTTCTCCTTGGTTGGTTCACCATTATCTTATAAAACATCGGAAGTTGGCTCTGAGATATGTTATACCATTTGATATCACTGAACGGCTTGGGAAGGTTGCTTATAATTTGTCATTTTTGGTTTAGTTGATGAGAATTCATGATGTTTTACACATATCATAGCTCAAGAAATATCAACCCGATCCCTCTCGCATTTTGAGATGTAATGAGATTAAGTAAGATATATATCTTTATATTGTGGAGTATCTAGTATAGATCGTTAAATCTCAAGTGAAAGTATTGCGTGGGAAGTTAATTCTATTGGTAATAGTGTTATGGAAACATTGATCATGTTATAATGATACTTGGGAGCAGGAATCTATGATGAGGGAGTAGTCACCCACCTCTTTACTAGACTTCATTCTTCTACATGACATCCTGAGGATGGGAAGTCTTATAATGGAGAATTTGTAACATCTTGCTACCCACTTTCAGGTAATTACCTTCTCTTTACTTGTTTTCTTATTTAATTGGGTGCATATTAGGACTCTTGAGGATGGAGATCATTTTTTGGGTGAAATGAACTAAATTTTTGGGATGTATGTTTATTTGAATTAATAGAGTTTGAGTATAAATATGCAATGGCTTAACGGGGTTCTCCTTGAGTTCGGAGAACACCTGAGATGGTTTAGATTTTTGTGTAATAATCTGGAGGTTTTTCTACATACTAAGAATTTACACACTTTGTAATGGGAGTACACAATGTGTAATGTTCTCTACGATCATGTTGTGATATGAGTACATATTGTGAAATATTACACACCATGTAATGTTGAAAATCATGTTTTTAATAAAAAGGCAACAGATTTTTTGGAATATATTGACCTCATGGATTACATGATGATTAAAGGTATTACGTACCATGTAAATATTTCAATTTAAGATTTTAGGGTGCTTCAGAGATTATGTTTCATTTATTCTTCCATATCCCTCTTCCCTCTCAACCTATATCTCTTCTCGAATAATTTTGGGAACCTATACTCCTTTAGATTGATTATTTTAGCATTTGATTATCTAGGTTGTGTAAGGTGTCTCTTCGGGTGAGTAATCTTTTCTGCTTCATTGTTTCCATTGAACATGGTAGTGCCATTGCATTGCATTATCAGATCTATTGACCTGTGGTGATGTCTCATTTTATTGCCTTAAAGATTTAGTGTGTGATCTTGTTCAAGGGGTCGATTCTTTATTGGTTGTGGTGCAGTGTTCATGTGTTCTTGAAGTATTTTGTGATATTTTCTCTTAGATGACCATTTTGTTAAGTTGAATCAATTATAAGATTTTCATATTGAATATATGGCCTATATTTTTATTTTTTTCATCATGTTGGTTATCTATGTTGTGGGAATGTGCGACCCCAAGTTTTGAGGTAGGTGGTTTCTATCTCTCGCCTGTGTAGGTGAACTGCATTACTCCAGTTTTTTATAAATTGTTTTATAAATGAATTGGCATGATTGAAAATTTTTATTTTTGTGTGTGGAAATGGGTTTTTAATAAAATATGTATTTACCATATTTTTGGTAAATGATAAAATGTTTTCAAAGCATTATGAAATGGTTTTTTGAGATGGTTTTCAAAGAATAGTTTTTTTTTTGAAAATATAGAACATGGGAAGCCTTGGGTACTTAAGTGGAATGTGTAGTGATAGGACTAATCCACTGTCATGGGGTTTAATCATGGGGCTTTCCTTTTCTCCCTAGGCATGTTATTCTATAGACTTGTTAGACATATTGGGGGTTCACATTCTAGGGTGTTCCACTTCTCTTTAGAATCGATGCATATGTCTAGAGGCTTGATATGTGCATGATTATGTATGTTATGTTTGAGTATCCTAGATATCCAAAACTAGTGTGATCTTTGGAGTGATGTTACCTATGATTTTCTTTTTAATTTTACTATTTTGATTTTACTGTCATGGATTTCATATGATATGTTATGTTCTCTTTGATTTTATATATCCACTATGATATTTTTATATGAAATTATTTGAATCTAATTTACCTAATTTATTTAGAAAGGTGTAAAAGGGTGAAATTAAAATTTTTTCTCATGATTTTGATATAAAAATACTAAACTATATATCATGTCTTGTTTTCTTTAAATTTGAGCATGCATGGATTATTTTATAGACACTTATCATCGAACACTTGGGTGAGACCCTATTAAGACTATTAGCTCACAGCCCGCACACCCCTCAGGAGATGTGTAGGCCTTGTTATGTCTTTAAATGCAAGGAAAGGAAAGGATTTTTAGTGAGTAAGTGAGGTATTCTATCATTTGGGTTTGGGTATTTGGATGGTGAGATGGTGGGAGTTTGCTCATGCTATCACCTAAGACTGTTGGAGTAGATGTTTAGCTTTGTTTTCCTTTATAGTTGGACTTTTATCTTGAATATTGTTTCACTTCTATTATTATATTTTTTTATGAAATATATATATATATATTCATTTTTTCATCTATTTTTTCTTTCTATATATGTTTATATATGCATTGTTTTATGCTTTAGGTTGGGAGAAGTCATTCCATATGTTTGTTGTTGATGCCCGGGTGCTAGAAACTAGCTCATGGGGAATGGGAATGCACTTCAGGTATGTGGAAATTTGGGTTGGGTGTTATTTTGAGAGGGTATCCAAGTTGGGCTCATCTCATTAATAGGTTGGTCTTGTGAATTACATCCAACCTTGAATTTTATGCCTCTTCTTCTTGCCGTAATAATTTTTATTAACACTATCATGATATGATGCTTCTATTTTTTATGGGACATAGGTTGTTCATTTTTTACCAATTCCTTAGATTTTACATCATCAATATATTTTTCCTTAGGATTTGTATCATTTTTATGTGTATAAACTTATTGTTCCTCTACATTGGGATCATCAACATTTTGAGAAACCTTTTGTTCCCCATGATTGGGATCATCGACATGTGAAAAATCCATTATCTGTATAAGTGGTTGAACATTTAATTTAGATTACAAAAATTCAGTACTAAACATATAATAATATGAGGTAACTCAATGTATATTACAAAGAATATATAACATGATTATTGAAATCACTTTTTTCTTTAAAGGTTGAAAGATTTTACCCCCTCTATAAAGTATCTAAATCCACTCATTATGGCCGCCACTAATACACAAGACTCTATCTATATTGGGAATACTATAAAATGATTGTGACACCTCAATGAAATGTTCATCCTAATTTGAATTTACATCTAACCTTTCAGTGGTTTTAGTTGATTAGAGAACAATTTACCAATTTTTTTATAGGGTCTGGGAGATAAAATAATTGTATTGTTTGTGATGTCGTTATGAATAAATCATCCTTGTACCCTTCCTTACTAATATCCACTTTCATAAATCCCAATTCACTAATTTTAACGTCACTACAATTATTAACCCCCATTAATTAAAAAATAGGAAGTTGGAAAGTTTTATAATTCAACTCTTATATTTGTTCAATGATGCCAAAGTATGACATATTCATATAAATTGGATTCTTTTTCCTTGGTACCAAATACATGAATCACTTCATCCAAAAGTGTAACTCCATTATTTTTCATGGTATTTCATTTATCATGTTCCTTTATATAGAACTTATATCCATTAATTATATAAAAATTATAAGATAATACATGAAAACTTGGTCCTCTCAATATCCATCAAATCCATTCTAAAATTTAATTTTTACTCGCAGTTGAATCATTAAAAATATGGTCTCAAAACCATCCTATAAAATATAGATTATGTTTATTTGATATCTATTTTTTATACCTTGATGGATTCAAATTCCTAAGAATTACTTTGTTGGCTTTAACATATAGTGAAACCAATAAAATGTTATATAAAACATAAACGTGTATCTAATCCCACTCTATAATAGTAATTGTGAAAATATCTATCCTGGAAATTCCTTCACCCATAAGTCACCTAGTGTGATGGGATTTTGGTAGACCAACTCTTTCCACATCGGACTGGTAGTCAGTATAGAATTCAATTGCTTACTCAACAATATATCGATATAAAATATAACCTTATGTTTTTCTTTTATTTTTTTATACACTTTCAAAATAATCATATATTATTCAATAGGTAGAATCCTTTTATAAAGAATAGGGTGGAATATTAATATCTTTATAACTAAGAGAGTCATCAAGTGAACCATTATATCAAATAATTAAGATGGTAAGAACATCTCAAATTCACATAATATTACAGCAAATTATTTTTCTATAGTTAAAAATTTTATAACTTTACTACATATACCTTTGAAAAAGAAACAAATCTTGGTTAATGTATGATGGAAATTCTTAGCCAAAATGAAATGTAAAGCTACATGCATTAGATCATTCATCAAAACATGATAGTCATGTGATTTCAATCCATTAAAATTTAAATCAATCATTTACATGATATTCTTGATATTTTATGAATACCCATTTAGAACCTTTAAATCATTCAAGAAGATAAAAACGGGTATATTTGTTTCTTGGAAATATTATAAGTAGATGAAGGGAGAAAAGTGCATTTTCACCCTTCACTAGAACCAACTCTTCATGTGTACTCATTTCAATCATGTCCAACCTAGCCTTAATTCCATCCTTTATTTTTCTAGGTGCATTTAGTCAAGTGAAAATGACACTATCATATACATTTTGTTTCACATTCATGACATCAATAAAATGTCTGATGTACAAAAAATTCTAGTATGGTAATTAAAAATAACTGATCTCTTTTTCTAACTAACTTTCATAAGGTTTTTCAAAGAAAGTTTACCAAAATAAGTGGCCATATACTTTACTTTCTAAAATATTTGATCACCTATTAGTGGAGATAATGTTGTACTATATTTTGAATTCACATTGAATGATGTCATTCAAGATCAATATTTATGTCATCAGGGTAGAAATTTGTAATGTACTAAAAACACGATTTTTAATTAATGTTTCTACAAAATTGTGTGTAAATTGTTCACAAATTAGACACCCTTGAGTTTCTTTAATGTTATATCCTAAAAAATTCCATAAGAAAAAAATCATTTATCATCCCATACAACATGGATCTCAATTTTAAATATTCATTTCTATAAGCATCATACTACATAACACTTGAATCCCAAATTAATTTCAAATCTTCAATAAATGGATCCAAATAAACATCGTTATCATTACATGGTTTTTTCATGACATAAATAGATACAACATAGTGTATTTTCAATTCATGCATAACCACGGTGGAAAGTTATAATTTACCAATATAATTATCCATGTACTATGATTGATTATTTTTAAACCAAAAGGATTCACTCTATCTGTAAATAGAATAAGATGAAGGTTTCTCAGCTCATTTACAAATTCAAGATACTCATGATCAATTTTCTTCTCTTAATAAGAGTCATTTGGTTGATGAATTTCCCCATATTGATTTCTTGTATCTGCATTCCAAGTCAATTTCCTTTCAGTCTCCTCACTTTCATATAGGCACCTAAACCTTGAAATGATATTAAAGTACAATAAAACTTTTGAAGTAATTGATTCTTATTTCTTATATTAATACACACCACACTTTAGACATTTTTTAAGTGATTCATAGTCCTTACAAAATAGTATACAATCATTTGGAAAAGAAAGTATTCTTTTAGAGATCATACCCATTAAACATTAGCATTTTTTTATTGTCATATGTTCGGAAATGAAGATCAGTATCTTATGGTATCTTATTATTCAAGAGAGAAAGTAATTCAGTAAATTTTGTGTCACTCCATATTTTTATAGATTTTACATTATATAGCTTCATTGTGGATGAAAATGTTTTATATCTAGTACAACAAGCATACAATGGTGTCTTTGTGAAACTCTTTTATATCTGAAATAGTTTTGGACAATCAATAAGTTCATCTTCAACTGTCATTTCCATTTCATCAATATGATATTCATCATCATTGACACTTGTAACCATATCCTCAATATAGTCTTCATTATTATTCACACTTGTAATCATATCAGATGATTCATAAAATATAGTGATGTCCCAGTAACTAGCTACATTCAATTATTTCTCGTGTTTTGTCCAATATTTATAAATTTGATCTATTTCATGATAGAATAAGTGTTCTTATAACTCTTATGGACTAATTATTCTTGAATAACAGAAATGTAAACATGAAAAAAGGATTTCATAAGGGCCATATACATGATATTTTGCAAAATTCATGAACTCTTTCACCCCATAATCAAACTCTTTTCCATATGATTAGCATCCATCCAGTTTTTATTCATATCTATCTAATTTGATTCAGAAATATTCATATTTAACAAAATAAATAAATGCCCAGAAAGTATGGTCTTATAACCCTAAGAGTTTATACTTTATATATACACATATTTACTCTCCATATTTGATATAAATTATCATTACATCAATAACTTGTTAGAACATATAAATACCAAGAATTATATTAATTTATAGTATTACAACATTTATTTTTTATTATAAGAAGTCACATATAATATTTCATTCTTTTTATGAAATGAATTTATCAAGGGATATAATTCACTCTCTATCTTATTGATGCACATATTATATTCTCCTAAATTTTTGGATGATGATGGTAGAAAATAGAAAATTGCATCATGTCATAAATAAGGTGTTTTTCTATGTTACAAAAAATATATGATTCATGTATTGAGAAGTAAAGTGAAATTATTAAAGTCTAAAGGTTTAATAAATTCTACATATGTTGCATATTTGGAAGAATATAAGAGAATGTTGGTAGAAAAAGAGATGGATTCAAAGGATATTATTTCAAGAATGAATAATAAATTAAAGGAACAACATGATATAATTGAATAACTTTTACATGATATGATTTTAGGAATGGAAATGGAAAACTCCATGGAGACTCAATGTTTATCTTAAAAGAGTAGTATAAAGAATAGGTAAAGATTACACATAAGGAAAAAACTTATCGACTAGGGAATTTAGATCGTCAACTGAAGGAGAAGGATTTGAGGATTGAAAATATTGAGGGATATATTTGTATTTTGAAGTAAGATTAAAATTATAAAGATTCTTGCATTGAGACATCTTCCTATAGAAATAATTACCCAGATATGGATTTAGTGAAAAGAAAGAGTACTTAGGATAAAACCAATGGAAATGGATCTTAGAGGAAGGTGGAATTATTAAGATATCTTTTTTGAAGATTGGAAAACACTATGAATGTGTATATGGAAACTAAAAAGATCTACATAGGAGGAAGATTTAAAGAAACCACATCTTAACTAAAAAATATTTGATAAGATATTATTTCATTAGGAGGTGATATATTAAAACTATCCATGGTCATATGGAAAGATACTACAATAACAAAAGGAATATAGTGTCTAAAATATGATCCCATATTCATACAGTAAGATGGAGATGTGGATGAAAGGAAGAAAATTCTATTTTATATAAAAATTGATTCACAATGTTAAATTGTCACAAAGGGAAAAGGATAATTATTCGAGTATTAGTGATAGCTTATTCATAACAACCATCATGGAATGAAAAGAAGATTATGTCTAAAGGATGAAGAACTCAGAAGAAATACATCTCATTGGAGAATATATTCATGAATTTGGAAAACTGTAATGAAGGAAGGAAACATTGAGTGTGTAATCACTACAAAAAAAATTGGGATTTATCAACGTTTTTTAGCAAAATTTTCCAGAAAAAAGATCGCTAATTTAGCGATGATTTTCAGAAAATGTTGATAATATAACCATGTTTTCTATAAAATGTCACTAAATTTAAAAATAGCCATGTTTTTAAACATGAATAAATTAGTGACATATATATATATTAACATATATATATTCTTATATATACACACAAACACACATATATATATATATAAACATATATAAATAAAACACATGTAAACACACACAAATATATATAAACATGTATAAACACACACACACACATATATATATATATATGCAAACACACACACAAATATATATAAACATATATATATATATACATATATATATAAACACACACACACACACATGCATATAAACACATATATATATATATATATATATATATAATTAACATATATATAAAAATAAACATATATAAACATACACACATATATATAAACATATATATATATATATAAATGCATAAAGACCCATATATAAACATATATATAAACTCATATTAACACACACACACACATATATATATATATATAAACATATAAACACACACATATATATAAACATATATATATAAATACATATTAACACAAACACACAAACATATATATATATATATAAACATATGTGTGCATATATAAACACACTTACATATATATAAACATTTATATATGCACACACATATATATAAACCTATATATATATATCACAAATATACATATAAACATGTGTGTGTACATACACACATATATTTACACACACTCACAAAGATATATATATATATATATATATATAAACATATATATATTACCATATATATATAAACATATATATATATACACATATAAACATATATAAACACACTCATATATATAAACACGTAAAAACACATATATAAACATATATATATATAAACACACACACACATATATATATATATATATTAACATATACATAAACACATCTAAAAACACACACATATCTATAAATATATATATATATATAAACACACTCACATATATGAACATATATATATATATAACAAAAACATAAACATATATATATATATATAATATAAACACACACACGTATATATATATGTGTGTGTGTGTGTGTGTGTTTATTAATATTTAAATATATTTATATAATATTAATTTTCTTTCTCTGGAAATCAGTTAATATATATATATATATAGAGCAGAGTAAATTTGATATTAAAAATAGTTTAGGTGATTTGGTCCTGTCTATTGTTGTGGCACTGCCAATCCTATGTTCAAATCCCTGGGAATAAAAATTTAGGGTACATCTATAGGCCTGAGGTAGGTACTTGCATGAGGGAGGGGCTTAGGGCAAGTGAGGGAAGGGGAGGAGGTTGGGGTGGGGTGTGCGGTTTCCTTAATTATTTGAACAAACAAAAATGTTTTTAATATCATGATTTTTTTAAAAAATACTATTATTGTTTATCAAAAAACATAGGTAAATGAGACTCGTGGAGTTTCCCTTGTATGGAAAAAAAGAAGGATAAATAATATAGAGATACTGAATTAAAAGAAGAAATTTGTACTCGTAAGAAGATTATCATTAAGGATATGAATATTGAGCCATGTAAGAAGTATATTTTAGTTTTAAACAATTAGTGTAATGAACCGACCTGGGTTACCCCCAAACCTAGCACTCGACCCATTCCGTCACATACCCAAAGGGAGTTCTCAATCCCCAAGGCTAGCGACAAGCACTCGGTCATCGAACAACAAACCAAAGGGAACAATTTCTCTCAACTTGAACAAATACATTGTAACATCCCAGGTAATTATAGAATAAGATATTTTAATATATATTAATATTATGAATTAGATATTAATTTTACTTTAAAAGGGTCGCTATGTCTGATATCATACCCAATAGGTAATATGGGTTTCTCTGAAATCTAATGTTGCACACAAGACTGAGCTATACCGAAAAATAATACATTATTAATATTATTAATTTTAACTGTACTTTTAACCTTGTCGTAGTATTGGTGGGAATGAACAGAACTAACTATATTATGTTTAAACAGGTCTATTAGTTGTTTTTACTTTCTTCCAATAAATTTTATAGAACTAAAATAAGAATAAGTCCAATTTCAGGCATAAAAGCTCTAATATTTTTAAAATGTAGTTTTATCACCTTTTAATGGAAAATCAATTTTAAATATAGTTTTTTGACACTTTTATATGTTATATTTGGAAAAATAAACTTATAATTTTAAAGTGGGATATCAAAATTTAGTTTTGATAAATTTTTGGTATTTTTCTGTTAACTTTCATGTTCTAATGAATTGTGAAAAATGCAGCATTTTAATTCAAAATTACTTTTTCATAAAATTTAATTAAATTGTTAGATTATCCATTTAATTGGTTTTAAAGTATATTTTGATTATTATTTTATAATTTAATCCAATTTTTTTCATTGGAATCATTTTCAAATTTAAATCAGATATAAAAATATTTCAATCTTTTGAACGTTTCACTTTAAAAACCTTTTTAGTTTTGTCTGTGGAATTAATTTTAAATATAATTTTTCCAGTTATGTGAATTGAATTGGGTAAAATGGATTAAATATTTTTAATCATAAGGTCCAAATTAATTTTTTAGGTCAATTTTATTTTCAGGTAAAAAAAATATTTACAGTTGTATAGGTAAAATTATAACAAGGGTTAAAGTTAAAAGGTAAAAGCTTAACATACCTAAAAGTTGCAACATTTAATGGATGGTTGTGGTATTTATAGAACCAAACTAGACTATACAACATTAATTATAAGTAAAATTTGTGGAATTTAATTCCCCTTCAATGTGGTTGGATTTTAATATAAAATAATCAATAAATTTGTCACTTGAACCAGCCTCTCCACAAGTATAAATACCACATATCCACCACCCTATTTCGACCCACAAAGCCTTGTAGCTCCTAAAATATCTGACCAAACTTCTCATAATCACTCTCCCCACGTCCAAGTGTTATTGGTCTCCCCAAAAGTCTAAATCCAAGGTTCTCAAGGGTCTTTCAATGAGGAGATATTAAAGAGGTAATTTTCTCAAAGTACCTCTCTTAATTTCTTTTCTTCTTCTAATTTATCCTCACCTAATTCATCAATCAATGCATGATAACTCCAGAATAATTTAAATTCAGGATTTTTATGTTTCTAATGGAATATATTTTATTCATTTCTTTTCCCACCTCCTCTTTTTCAAAGAAATGAAATTGTTGTCCAATTTGTGCTGGTTAATCGCCTACGTGAATAATGTTTTTGTTCCTTTTCCATTACCACCTTCATGGATTGTATTAAAACTATTATTATGGGAAAATAATATTTTAATATTTATATTACAACCTATTTAATATTCAGTAAATGTTATATTAAACATATCTTCATGCTTTCCAAATTGTGGTTATACGAGAACGTTGTTTGGGGACATGTGGCCTATCGGCTCCTCAAAATGATGTGATTTGTTCACACATCACATGAAATGTATTAAGGATTGTTTTAGTAAAAATATATGATATAAATGAAATATTAATTCTACTCTAATTATAATATATATGAATACATATTTACATACATTTCATTTAATTCCTCTCTTTCAATACGATAGGAAAAATGAAAATAGTGTTCATGCTTACGTACGGACTACCGTCTCCATAAATGGTAATTTTAGATTGTATTAAAATATTATTTTAAATAATTATATAATGAATATATAATATATTTATATCATTTTTTATATTTTAGAGACAATGGACTTATGATCACATATACTTTTGACATCATACCAAGTTCATTTTCAACTAAACTTCCTACATGAACTTAAATAATTATGTAATTGTTATAACATGGTAATAAGTGATATAAAATGAATAATAGAATTGAAATAGGTTCTAAAATAAGTATAAATTAACCAAATTTTATTATTTATGAAGATAAATAACATACGAGACAAGTCAGACTCAAGTTAAGGGAATTTCATAACCCAATTTCAATTCTTTTGGATAAATTTTTACTTCTTGATTATAAAGTTCAAATCTGACATGTAAAATAAATTTTTAATATCTTATATTTTGATTATATCTTTAATTTAATTTAATTTTTTTTAAGGAATATTTTTATATGTAGAATTTGGATTTCTGTACAAAATGATAAAAGGAATTTTTTTTAACATATACGATGACAATGACTTCTTTGTCGTTGTAATCATTATTTGATATTTGGATGCCTATATAAGCCATGTTTTTAAAAGGAAAATAAATAAAATGTTCTATTTTCATGTATTTTAGTATTTAAAATGGTTTTTATAATGGATTGATTATGTCAATATCTTGAAATCATATCTTGTGATTATAATGTAGAAATATTACTTTTCCCTTTTGCATGATTTATGTTTTGTGATTATGTTTTGGTTCATGTGAATTGATTATGTATATGGGTGGTTCTATGATAAACCAAGGGAGAGTGATCCTTTTATAGCTCTCCAATGCATTGGTTAATGAGGTGGAGTTAAACGATAAGGTTTCTCCTAATAGTTTTAGGGAATATACTGTGATAGGTATTCCAAACATAACCATAAAGGTTACTCCATATTTAGCTATGAAAGCTATAATGTAAGTATGATATGGATTCCAAAATTTACCTTTATGATTTATGATTTCTAAGAATTATTTTCAGAAATCTTATGATTTCATGAGGTATGTTTTTATGGGTGAAAAATATGATTTTGTGAATATGTTTTCTTGAGTTTAAAATATTCATAGACTAACAACTTTATTCCTTATTTTATAACCCTTAATGAGATTTTTGTGATCATCCAAAGTTTTTGAAATATTTTCCACAGGGTATAAGTATGGGTAAGATAAAATAATAAGTTAAGAAAAATTTTATCAAGAAAAGAAATCATGTTTTATTTTAAAAGTTTTATATTTTGAAAAAAATGGATACTTTTTTGGTATTATCCTCTTATATGATTATGGGATGCTATGTATTAAAAATGTAACATTATATAAAACTCTAAACCTGAAAATATCCCCAGTGCGAATTCTTTATTTAACTCAATATTTATGTAAAATTTAATTTTGGGGCCTTATATTTGGTATTATAGGTCAGTTTAGATAACTTTAGGGGTTAGTATATTGTTAATAGAATATCCATAAATGATTTTTTACTTTATGGTAAACTTGAAATGATATAGAATTTAAATATTTCCATGTTTCTTCATCTAAGATATGTCTATTTAGAATTGTTTTCCGTAGAGAAAATAGGGAAGTTGTTCTATGAAGACATCCTAAGGAAAAAAACCTTCCAAATCAGCAACCTTAGATGGTCAGAATCAGAACTAAATAGTTTGTTATAGTGATGGGTCAGTTGACTCAGGTGATAAATGGTGGTGGTATCCATGCACAAGATCATCCAGATCAACCAGAGTAACATGTCGATAGAAAATCATTTCATGAGGCAACATCCTCCATCATTCAGAGGATTATCTGACCCTATGCTAGATGAAGGGTGGATTAAATCCTTATAAAAGTTTTTTGATGTAATGTGGTGTTCATACAATCAAAAGGCTAGCCTTTTTTTACCATTTTGAAGGTGAAGTTGACCAGTGCTGGTCGATGGTTAAGAATATTAAGGATATTGAGAAGATTTATGCTCTTTATTGGGATAATTCAAAAAATATGTTTCTTGAGAAATGTTTTCCTAAGCTTGTTCGACTTATGATGGAAAACAATTATTAGAATTGAGGAAATAGGATTACTTGGTGGTTGATTACAAAAAAAAATTAACTCAACTAGAAAGGTATGATTCAAATTTCATCTTTGATATTGATATTAAAATAAATCATTTTTACTTAGGATTAAATCTAAAGTATCAAATTAATTGTCTTATCATGAGTTTAAAATTAATCAAAAACATGTTCGATGTGCGGAGAAGGTGGAAATTGAGTTTTCTGATGATCAGGTGTTATTTGAAAAACAACATAATAAGAGGTTGAGGTGGTAGGCGGAAGGAAAAAAATTCATCAAAAAAGTATGATGGTAAGAAAATTAAGTTTACCATTTGTGAAAATTGTAGTAAAACACACACTAGAGAATGCCTTATGAATTTTGGAAAGTTCTTATGATGTGGTAAAATAGGGTATAAGGATCATAACTACACTGAAAAAGATAATGGTAATGATAAGATAAAATCTGATTTAAAGTCAGTAAAATGTTTTAAGTGCAATGAGATGGGTCATTAGTCAAACGACTGTCTGATGAAGAAATTGAATGAAGGAAAGCAGCTAGATGATAATCATAAAGGGGTGGTTAAATCCTTTGTAACTACTTAAAAAGATTTTGGTCCAGCAAATGAAGTGATATTGGGTACATTTTTTGTTTACTAGAATTATTCCAATGTGTTGTTTGATTCAGGGTCTATACATTCTTTTGTTTCTGAAAAATTTTTTAGTAAATTCGAAATTCCACCTCAAGAAATGAATCTTGAACATATAGTGAAAACACCTAGGAGAAATATTGAGGACAAAATAAATTAAAATAATCTTCCTATTTTTGTATATGGAATGAATCTAACTGCAATCCTTGTTGTTTTTCCTCTAGTAGAGTTTGATGTTATTCTGGGTATGGATTGGATTTCTTTTTACCATACTAAGATTAATTGTAGATCCAAAGAAGTTGTTTTTCAAAAATAATTTCAGTTTGTGTACAAGAATGAAACTTTACCATTGATAACATATTAGGAAGTTGAGAAACTATTAAAATATGTAAATGGATGTTATCTTACATATATTTTTTAAAACAAAATAACTATTCATATTAGTGATGTGTTAGTGGTAAATGAGTATCTTGATGTTTTTTCTGATGATTTTTCTAGTATTATACTTGATCGGGAAGTTTAATTTACTGCTGACTTAATTCCTAATGGTAATCCAATTTTAAAACCCCCTTACTGAATGGTTCAAAATGAAATTTTAGAGTTTAAGAAGTAATTTCAAGAGTTATTAGATAAATTTTTCATTTGACCTAGCAGTTCACTATGGAGCACTTCTGCCTTGTTTGTTAAAAAGAAATATGCTTCAATGAGAATTTTCATTGATTATAGAGCCTTGAATAATATCATTGTTAAGAAAAAAGTATCATTTGCCTCATATAAATAATTTGTTTGATTAGATCCAGGGAGAACAATATTTTTTTTAAGGTTGACTTAAGGTCGAGGTACCATCAGTTGAAAGTAAAGGAAGTAAACATTCTGAAGATCGTGTTTCGTACTAGATATGGCCGTTATGAATTTGTAGTTATACCGTTTGGGTTAACTAATTCACCAACTATATTCATGGATCTTATGAATATAATATTCCATGATTTCTTGGATACATTTTTGGTTGTGTTTATTCATGATATTTTGATATACTCTAAAAGTAAAGAGGATAAAGAAATTAATTTAAGGTTTGTATTGAAAACCTTAAAAGAAATGAAACTATATAGGAAATTCAGCAGGTGTGATTTTTTGTTACAAAAAATTTCATTCCTTGGTCACATTGTTTCTAAAGATGGCATAACTATTGATCCTGCTAAAACAAAAGTTGTTGAAGAATAGAAAATACCCACAAATATAACTAAGATTCATATTTTTCTTATTATAATAGGCTATTAATGGAGGTTTGTGTAAAAAAAATCATGTTTATCTAGCCCACTGACTAAGTTAACTCAAAAATGTGTTAAGTTCATCTTGATAAAATAATATGATGATTGTTTTCAAGATTTGAAAAGAAGGTTGGTGAATGATCTAGTATTGACATTACCTTCCAGAAATGGAAAAAAAATTATCTATATTGATGCTTTGTTGAAAGAACTTAGTTGTTTCCTAAAGCAGAATGATCAAGTAATTTCATATGCTTCACGTCAGTTGAAAACTCATGAGTTAAATTATCCTACACATGATTTCGAATTAATTTTTGTTGTTTTTTCTTTAAAAAATAAGAGGCATCATCTGTATGGAGTAAAATGTGAAATATATACTAACCACAAAAGTTTGAAGTATATATTCACTTAGAAGGAATTTAACATGAGACAGAGGAGATGGATAGAATTAATCAAGGATTATGATTTCACGATTCCTTACCATCTAGGAAAATAAAATTAAGTGGTCAATGCTTTGAGTCAAAAAAGTAATGCTACATTAATCATGTTTGTTTGGAACATGATACTCTAGTTAGTGATTTGATGAATTTTGTCTTGGAAGTTTTTGGTGTAGGAAATTCTTCTGTTTTGTTTCAGGTGTTAGTGAAATCATCTTTATCAGACAGAATTAAACAGGCACAGAAGGAAGAAAGTGAGCTGTAAAAAAAGGTTCAATTGGGTCATAAGTGTAAGTTACCTAAACTTAACATTGATAAAGATTGTGTTTTGAGATTTGGGAAGATTTTATGTGTGCCATGTGATCCACAGTTGAAGAAATAGTGTTTTTGTAAAGCTCACACTTCTCTTTTTTCAGTTCATCCTGGTATTACTAAGATGTACAAAGATCTTCAGGAGTTTTACTGGTGGGATTAAATGAAATGAAATATTGATGACTTTACTGTGAATTTTTTAACTTGTCAACAGGTTAAAGAAGAAGGATAATTTCCAAATGGGGTGCTTCAGCCTTTGTCGGTGCCAGAGTAGAAATTGGAAAATATATCCATGGATTTTGTAGTGGGGTTACTGGAGAATTATCAATGTAACAATACAATCTGGGTTATTGTTGATTTATTGACTAAATCTTATTATTTTCTTCTTATTAGAGATACTCTCTCTCTAGATCAAATTTCTAGGTTATATATTAAAGAGATATTAAGGTTTCATGGAGTTACTCTCTCTATTGTATCTGATCATGATCCCAGGTTCATGTCTATCATTTGGAAAGGCCTTCAGAAGTCATTGGGAATTGAATTAAATTTTAGTATATCTTTTCATATTCAATAAGATAGGAAGACAGAACAAATAATCCATACATTGAAGGATATGCTACATGCATATTCAATAAATTACTAGGGAATTTGGGATTAACATCTTTCTTCGGTCGAGTTTTCTTATAATAATAGTTTTCATTCCAGTATAAAGATGGAACGATTTGAGGAATTATATAGAAAGTGGTGTCAAACTCCGGTTTTTTGGGATGAAGTAGGTGAAAGGAAGTTGATGGGACCAGAATTGGTAGAATAGATAAAAAACAGTTGATTTAGAAACATATAATGAAAACTCATAAAATGCATAAAAGTTATGTGGATAACCAGAGGAAGGATCTTTATTTTGAGGTAGGTTATCATGTCTTTCTCAAAGTTTCTCCATGTAAAAGTGTGATGCATTTTTGTAATAAGGGGGAACTAAATCCATGGTTCATTGGGCCCCATAAAATCCTGGAGAAAGATTGATTAGATTTCTACCAAGTGGATTTACCTTCTATTTTATCCCAGGAACACAGAGTTTTTCATGTTTCAATGTTAAAAAATTATATTCCAGTTTCATCTCATGTTTTGAGTCCAGAAGTAGTTCAGTTGGAAGATAATATTTCTTATGAGGAATAGTCAGTCCATATTCCTGACCACAAATAGCAGGTGTTATCGAATAATATGATTCATCGGGTTAAGGTTATAGAAAAACCATATGGTTAAAGAGGAAATATGGGAATCTGAAAATACTATGAGGGTGAAATGCCCCCACTTATTTGATAAGTGAATAAAATTGCTAGGATGCAATTTCCAAAACGGGGAAGGATGTAACATCCCATGTAATTATAGAATAAGACATTTTCAAATCTATTAATATTTATGAATTATATATTAATATTACTTTAAAGGGGATTTTATGTCCTATAGCATACCCGATATGCAACAATGGGTTTCTCGAAAATCTTATATTGCACACAAGACTGAGTTATACTGAAAAAATAATTCATTATTAATATTATTATTTTAAATGGTAGTTATCACCTAGCCATAGTATTAGAGATAATGAACAGAACTATATATATTATGTTTACACGTGTTTATTAATTTTTTTACTTTCTTCCAATAAATTTAATAGACCTAAAATAAGAATAAATCCAAATTTAGGCATAAAAGCTCTAATATTTTTAAAAGGTAGTTTTACAGTCTTTTGATAGAGAAGCCATTTTAAATATAGTTTTTGACACCTTTATATGTTATATTTGAGAAAATAAATTTATTATTTGAAATCAAGATATCAAAATTTAGTTTGGATAAATTTTTTTATTTTTTTGATAACTTTCATATTTTAATGAATAGTGAAAAATACTGCATTTTAATTCAAAACTACTTTTTCATATAATTTATTTAAATTGTTAGATTAGAATTTTAATTGGATTTAAAGTATATTTAGATTATTTTTTATCATTTAATCCAATTTTTTCCATTTGAATCATTTTTAAATGGAAATTATATATAAAAACATTTCAATCTTTTGAAAGTTTAACTTTAAAAACCCGCTTTTTAGTTTTGTCTGTAGAATTGATTTTAAATATAATTTTCCCAATTCTGTGAATAGAATAAGGTAAATAGATTAAATATTTGGAATAATAATTTTAAAATTAATTTTGAAGGTCAATTTTATTTTTAGGTATAAAAATTTTACCATGGTAAAAGAATTATCTACCGTTGTATAGGTAAAATTGGGACAAGGGTTCAAGTTAAAAGGTAAAAGGTTAACATACCTAAAAATTGAAAAATTTAATGGTTTTTTGAGGTTTTTATAGACCCTAACCAGCCTATAAAATATTAATTATAATCTAATGTTGTGTAATTTAATTCCAACTCAATGTGGTTTGCTTTTAATATAAAATAATCAGCAAATTAATCACTTGAACCCACCTCTTCTAAATTATAAATACCACCTTACCACCACCCTATTTGGACCCAAAAAGCCTTCTAGATCTTAAAATATATTACCCAATATCTCCACCTCACACTCCCTATGTCTAAGTGCATTTGGTCTCACTAAAAGTCCAAATCCAAGGTCCTCAAGGGTCTTTTTAAGGAGGGGATATTCAAGAGGTAATTTTCTCAAATTACCTCTCTTAATTTCTTTTCTTATTCTACTTTATTCTCACCTCCTTCATCTATAAATTCATGATAACTCCAGAATTATTTAAATACTAGATTATTATGTTTCTAATTGAATATATCATTTCCATTTCTTTTCTCACCTCCTATTATTCAAAGAAAGAAAATTGTTGTCCAAGTTATGCCATTTAATCACCTCCGTGAATAATGTTTTTGTTCCTTTTCCATTACCACCTTAATTTCAGGTCATAAAACTATTATTCTGGTCAAATAATATTCTAATATGTATATTATAACCTATTTAATATTCTATAAATTTTTTATTAAATATACCTTCATTTTTTTCAAATTGTGGTTATATGATAACTTCGTTTGGGGACGTGTGGACTACTGCCTTCTCAAAATGATGTGATTCATTCACACATCACACGGAATGTATTAAGGATTATTTTACTAAAAATATATTATATAAATGACATATTAATTATACTGTAATGATATTATATATTTATACATATTTATAAACATTTAATTTAATCTCTCTCTTTCAATATAATAGGAAAAATGAAAATAGCGTTCAAGTGTACGTACGGCCGACTGTCTTCGTGAAGGGTGTTTTTAGTTTGTCTTAAAATATTATTATAAATACAAATCTAATGAATATATAAGATATTTATATCATTTTTTACATTTTGGAGATAATGGAATTATAACCACATGTACTTTTGACATCACACCATGTTCATTTTCGACTCAAGTACCGAATATCAACAAAACATATAACATGAACTTAAATAATTATGTAATTCTTATAACATGGTAAGAAGTTATATAAAATTAATAATAAAATTGAAAAAGGTTTTAAATAAATTATTAATTAACCTATTTTTGTTATTCCTGAAGATAAATAATGTACAAGACAAGTCAGACTCAAGGTATGGGATTTTTTTAACCCAATTTCCATTATTTGGGTTTAATGTACTCTTATTTATTATGTTGTTCAACTATTACATGTAAAATTAATTTTAAATATCTTATATTTTATTTAAATATTTAATTTAATTCATTTTTTTATAAAATGTATTCTTTTTATATGGATTGTTTGACTTTCCATACAAAACGACAAAAGGAATGTTTTTTAACGTATATGGCAACAATGACTTCTTTTCTGCCATAACCGTTATTTGATATTTGGATTCCTTTATAACCCTTAATGTTTTTAAACGGAAAATAAATAATATATTTCCTTTTAATTTATTTTGTTATTGAATATGGTTTTGATAAGGGATTTATTATGTCAATATCTTGAAATAAAATCTTGTGATTGCAATGTGGAAATGTTATTTTTCCTTTATGCATTATTTATGTGTTGTGTTTATGTTTTGGTTCTTGGGAATTACTTAGGTATATGGGTGGTTCCATGATAAATTGAATCCAAGTGAGATCGTGATAACTCTCCAATGCATTGGGTAATAATATAGAGTGAAACAATAAGGTTTCTCCTAAGATATTTAGGGAATATACTATGATGGGTATTCTAAACGTAACCATGAAGGTTACTCAATCTATAAATATGAAAGATACAATTTAATTATAATATGGATTCCAAAAGTTACCTTTATGATTTATGATTTCTAAGAATTATTTTTAGGAATCTTTTGTTTTTATGAGGTATGTTTTTATGGGTGAAAAGTATGATTTTTTAAAATGTTTTCTTAAATTTAAAATATTCATGGACTAACGGTTTCATTCCTTATTTTATATCCCTTACTGAGCTTTTTTGTGCTTATCACAAGTTTTTTAAATTTTTTCCATAGGGTATAAGGATGGGTAAGAGAAAGGAAGAAGTAAAGAATATTTTTATCAATAAAATAAATCATGTTTTATTTTAAAAGTTTTATATTTTGACAAAAAATGGATACTTTTTTAGTAGTATCCTCTTGTATGATTATGGGATTTTATGCATTAATAATGGAATAATTCTATAAAACTCTAAACCTAAAAATATCATGAATGTGAATTATTTATTTAACTTAAGATTTGTGTAACATTTATGGTTGGGTCCTTATACACATGGCATATATATACATGCAGCGAGAAGGAATAGTGGAAATATAATAAATATATTCCATAACTATACGAAAGACAGCAGAAAAAATGACAGTAAAAGTATCAAAAAACTCTACGAGAAAAGTCCAACTATAAAGGACTAAAACCAAATAGATACTTCATGTGATTTCATGGATGAACGGCCACCATCTCACCAAGAACTACCAAACTCAGCTAACACAAAACATCACTACCTCATAATGGTTTCTTGACTTTCCCGACATTGGAAGACATACAAAGGTCTACACACCACCAAATAGGTGTTTAGGGTGTGAGATAATGGTCTCAATAGGATCCCACCTAGGCATTCCCTAAAAATTATCTGTATAAAAATTCGTGTATTCTCATTTCAAATAAAACGTGGCATGATAAGCAGTAAAGAAGAATTATAGAAAACATGGTAAACATTTCCCTTTTTCATAGTTCCAAAACTAAAGAAAGTACGTCAATTTTAAATCATATTTTCCATATCATATTTCTCAATAATAAACATGCATATCAAGGATAAAATAGAAATCCAAGCTTTACTAAATAGAAGCACACATATCAGCACCAAGGATCACTATTGGTCAGACTAGCAAACTACTCATACCACAATCTATCAAGTGCAAAATTTGGTTCCCATAACATATGCTTATGAAGTATAGGAATACCCCATGATTAACCCCCCCCCCCACCCCCTAATGTCAATATCAGTCCCCTAGAACAATGGTTTTAAGAAACATAGGGAATCCCCATGAGAAAACCACCTACTAATCAAAAAACATGGATGATTCCCTCAAGCTAAACCTTCCACCTAATTACATGAGGTAACCTATGTGTTAATTTTAATAATTCGTTCCAATTATTTTAAAACCAATTCATAAATCCATTTCAATTATTTGAAAATACCCCATTTCTTTCCAATTATCAACAACTAGAGAAAACCCATTTTTATTTAAAAATCATTCCATCACACACAAAATAGTCATGATAATTACTTGTATAAATCAATTTATAAATCAGGAATAATAAGGTAAATCAACATAGGCTAGATACAGAACCACCTACCTTGAAACTCCGATTTCACACACCCACAATGGGATCCACCGACAACAAAAAACTCAACAACACCTAAGAAGTCCCTAAGATCCAATACACATCTCAATATTGATCCAATCTAGACAAAACAAGGGGTCGGTATAAAGTAGGAAACCCACAAACCTCAAGAATGAACACCTATTGCACCACAACCAACAAAGGAACATCCTTCAGAATGAGATCTCACAGTGGATCTAGAAGAAGATTTTAAGAGACACCAATTTAGACAAAAGTATTCGATAACAGAACCCATGGGTGCCACCATGATCAATGGAAATGAATAAGTATAAAGATCACTCACCTAAATAGATTCATCGCAATGCAATGAAGATCAGACACCGAACGGATCAATCAGGGAGGAATGGTGTCTCCAAAAATCTCCAGAGAGGAACTCTAGTTTGAGAGAAAGGGATAATAGGTGGCCAAATGGGTACTCAATCCTGTACAGAACCCTAAAAATTCCTTGCTTGGGGAATTACATGATGTGTAACTCCTTTACACATCTTGAAATCCACAGTGTTTAAGTGTGTTGAAAATCTATCACCTTAGATTAAAAATCTGATATTTAAATAACTCATGACATGAAATAAATCTTTACATTGTGTAACCTTTCACAATGTGAACCCTTTTCATGGATTGCACCCAGAGACCATTACACATCATGTAACCTTGTTAAACTGCGTGAAATCCTTTTACATCCTATAGAAAAGTCCAGTTAATGTTGAGATTTCAACAAATATGTGACTTCACCATTATAGGTATGCTCCTGATTCCTTCTTGATCCTATATAGACAACAATAAAAAATTAAAACCATGATGAGGTTAAGGATATAACTGATAGATCATTAATGGGATGTCACAAACTTACCACTACAAATAATTTTCTTCCCTAGGAAGTCATGTGGAAGATTTAATCCCTAAAAAAATATGAGGTCGTTCCTCCCTCATCAATGAATCACATTCCCAAGTCTCATAATAATTCGATCTGTGTTTCCAAAAAACTCTAACCAACAGAATTGACTTACCATGAAAGTCTTTCACTTGAGTGTCAATGATCTCAACAAGTTTCTTCAAAATAGAAACATCTTGATCTATCTCAATTTGTTCCAAATTTAGAATGTGAGTGGGATCATGATGATACTTCCTGATATGAGTGATTCACGCTCAAATTTACCCAAGAGATGAAGGTAGAACGGTCCTTTTAGTTTAGCTTGGGTTATCGAATCCTCAGAGACCCAAGAAGTAACCTACAGACACGTACATTCTATGGATTGTTTTTGGATATTAATTGTCCAACTTGGGTTGATTTTATATGGGTTTAAGTTATCACTAAAAAAATTTAGTTAATTCAAATTAATATAATGAGTTTATCCTAGGTTATCGCTTGGGGTGGATTGAATGAATTCCTTCTTTAATGATTTCAAATTATTATATTTGAGATGGTTTCATTTAAGAAGATCAAACAACAGCATCACTTACTGGTTTAATACCTACACCCTTTAATACTAATCACCTATACACTTGAAGGATCAAAGTTTTTATCACTTCAAGGTAAAGGTTTGTATTAGCACTTGAAGTGTGTGGCCTTAAATTCAACAAGGACAATGGAGTTTAAAATCATCAAATAAAAATATCAATTAAATAAGTGATTAGAAATTAATGGTGTGATAAATAACATCTAATCCAGCCCCTTTCTACTCCCTTGGATCAACCCATAAGTGGGTTATCCCTCCATTGATGTTATGGTTTCAATGGAAGCGGGAAGTAGACTCATGAGGGAGTAATTGAAGAAGTAAAGAAAACAATAAAAAGAAAATGATCACTCCACCGTTGTGTGAATAATTTCACAAGGTTTGGTGTGAAAAAATTCACACCTTGAGGTAAAAATATCAAAGTGAGATAGAGAAGAATAGAATAATAATAGAAGAAGAACTTTTATTAAGAAACAAGGATGAATTAAAACAACTTACATGTGGAAGAAAAACTTGAGACAACAAAATCACAGCATAACATTACAATGAAAGAACGCTCAAAATATGATCAACTCCTCAACAACCACTTCCTTAAATAGGAATTTTTAAATTCTTGGGTCGATCTCCCAATAGTGCAAAAGATTCCACTTGAGTATGGTAGGCCTATGGTGGTGGAAAGGGAGAGGAGACTTTTCCACCCTTGACCCGAGGTGGCAGCCAACTTGCTTCTAACAAACAAATGTGCCTGGAATACCTTCTAGATGGACGAATTGGAGTGTCCCATAGAACATAGAAATTAATCTCCCGATGTCCCCTAACCTTATGTAATTTTTCATCCCAAAATATTTTATGGTTAACAAGATATGTGTAAAATGGTGGGATGTTTTTCTGGGCCGCAGAATCCGGCCCATAATTTTATATCTAAATTGGGTCGCCTTAATAATCACCATGGAGGCCAGATTGGAACTGTATTATGAAGAATGATTTATTCCTCTATATGTGATATAGCATCCCAAGAAATTTGGGCTTCATTGGGCTGTATGTTGGGACCCACATTCTCATCAGTGGGCTGGTGTCCAATTTTCCTTCTCCAGAATTGTTTGCATGAAATCCCATTTTGGTGGTCTTCTAATGCAAATCTTCCAACACTCCATAGGTATGAATTTTTTCCAATATAATTAGAAACCTGAAAATTAAATATTAAAATAAAATCAAGATCATTGGTTACTTTAAATTGTGTTAAAAAATGTACTACATAATAGTGCATTTTAACAAGGAATTACAATCATAATGTGAAATGATGTTCAAAGTGTAAAATGCACTAAAATGGTGTTTACGAATAATAAATCACATGAATATTATATATATTAATAATGAATATTAGACTCATTTAGTGGCTAATAACACCCCCCAACTTGGGTTTTTCTAGTCCCGAGAAAAATATATCTCATCAAAATGAAATTCAAATTCCCTTTTCCAAAAACATTTTAATACACATTGATCACCAAAAACCCTTATACCAAAAAATCATGAAACCCATCAAAATATTTTAATACATGATATTTTTATAAGCATATCCCAGTCCCATGCCCATTCCTTTGTTCAAATTCATCGCCATATTTCATCCAATATGAATTAAGAGTGATGATGTGTTATGCATCGCATTAGACAAGGGGGTTCATATAAATTCAAGAGGGAAATGATGGAAGTTCTAGGTGGAATCACATTTCAATATTAAGATGAGTATTCAAAATTTTTTATTGTATTTTTTTTTTCAATTTTTCCACGGTAATTGAAATTGCACTCAAAAGATTCAACCCTTGTAGTGAGACTTTGGCGATGACTCCCAGGCTCAAAGACCTTAGGCCACCAAGTGAAGCCCACATACTTAGGCATCATCTCGAGTTAACTCAATCAAAAACAAAATCAAATTACCAAAAATAGAGATAAAATTACTAACTCTGGGCCAGACAACTATGGAGTCACGATCCCCAAGTACCAAAAGCCACGCATTAGGTCATTTCATTACTCTACGTGCAAATTTATTGTTTTTTTATTTTTTATTGAATGCTCATATGAAAACTAAAATCATTAACAAACCTATGATATTTATTTGGGGGACCCCATGAACTCAAACTAATACCCCACTATCCAAAGGACATGCATTGTGATCTCTTTTTTTTATTTGGATGAAAATATAAATGATGAAATATCACATTGGATAGCCACAATTTCCAAAATCAATGCTCATGAAATTATACAATTATTAAAATCAGAATCGGGGCATGATAAATTATTTGATATTCAGTTTCGAAGTGTACAATGTCTATTACCATGTTCAAAGTTAAAGGAATTTTTCCTTCCATTTACACACATTTTTTTTCAAATCATTCATTTTTTTGACCCAAAAGCATTTTTTATTTTATCTCCCCCCCCCCAACTTAAAATAACATTATCCTCGGTGTTTAAAGAAAAAACAATTATAAGGGGGTAGAGGTAGATAATGAGAGTTCAAAAAGAAAATTTAAAATGAGGATCATGGAATGAAGTCACCTGGTGGTTGAAGTTGAAATTCTTATTGCTCCCTTTTAATCTCTTGATCTCGATGTCACTCTGAGAATTCCCTAGTGAAGAAAAACAAAACAAAAAAACAAAAAAAAACTATATATATAAAGTTATATTTATATAATAAATAAATTAAAATATAAATATATATATAAAAATTATAGAATAAGGAAGCGCAAAAAGTCATAGGTCATTGGTCAGCGCGCGCCCCTGTCTCCCTTCAGTCCCGGGTTCGAGTCCTGGTGGCTTTTCCAGTTGTGATGGGGTTTTCCCCATGACCTATGATGTGGCCTTTTAATTTTTTTATTATTATTATTATATTTTTTATATTTTAACCTACAAACACATAGAAATAAAATAAACTGATGATACATAGTCTTCTTTTAAATTTCTTGGTAAGGTATTACTCAAGGATCACACCACGTGACACAGATGAATACGGTGCTCCTCTTTCGTACTCATCCATAATCATAATAGAAGAACAGGTCAACAGTATATTTTTTATTATTTATAAATATCAAAATGATTCATTAATACTATTTAAAATATAAAGTTGATTAAAACAACAAAATGATTGGAAACTTAAAAACCATGGGTTGCCTCCCATGCAGCGCTTTGTTTAACGTCGTTATCCCGACAAGAACCCCCAACTTACCCAATACCAACTTTCAACATTTTAAGGACCACATGTTTCACCAATTCAACTAGGTTGAGATTTATTCTATGTTTAGAATTTGTTTCATTAACAAACCTATGTTCTAAAATGAGTGGGTAAATCCAAGGAATATCAGAAATGGTGGATTCAATTTCTTTTTTAGTTTTTCCAAACACATTAAGAATCATTACCTCTTTATTGGTTTCAAGATAAGATATTGTGAAAATTGGAAGTTTTTGGCTATCCCCAATGTATGGAAACATGAGGGTGGATGGAAATTTCTTTCATTCAAGTTTAGGTAGGCTAACACTTTCAGACATAGGTTGGGACTTTGAATCAAACTCAATTTCATTTTCAAAATTTCTCAAAAAAATTGGTTCCTTTTAAATAGAAGATTCAACCACAAAATTGGAAAGATAAATTTTAGGAATGGGTATGGACTCAATGTTTTTGATTTCTCTCAATGGTTCAATGTTTGGTGTTTTTGAAAATTCATCAATGGATTTATACTTAGAAGACTCAATCCATGATGTCAAATTCTCCTCTTTTGAATCCAAAAAGTCAATTTCCTCTTGATTTAAAGACCCTTAAACAATTCCTTGATCCTCTTCATCTATACCAAATCCAAAGGTCATTTCCTCAATAAATTTATGAGAGGTTTGTGGGAGAAAATAGTCTTCTATCATTGATGAGTAAGGGATAGCATGAGTGGGAATGGGCTTCTTAACCGTCTCAAAGTTTTTTAATTATAATCTCAAAGATGAAACCTCAAAATTAATTTTCTCCATTTTTTGACACAATTTTTCAAGTAATGGTTGTGGATAATTATGGTCAAGGGGTTGAGAAAGATGGTCTATTCCAGGTGGATAATTAAGTTGTTGTAATTGCACATGAGGGTGTTCATATTGGATTTGTGGGGATTGAAACTCATTATATGTTGGGATGTTTTGTGGATCATAGGAGTAAAACATTGTGGTTCATTAGGTTTTTGATGATCCCACAAGTATAAATTAGGATGGTCATTGTACATCACACATGGGGTTGGGTGATCAAAGTAGGGATAGGTTTCCCATGTTTGGACTTGTTCAAATGTGAATTCCATAGGAGTGAGGGGTGAGAACATAAAAGAGGGATGAAAAAAAGGATGATAATGTCTAAGATAACTTACTTAGGTCCCCATAAATGGTTCCAAAATTTGATTCATGCTCAAATTTACCCAAGATATGAAGGTAGAACGGTCCTTATAGTTTATCTTGGGTTATCGAATCCTCAGAGACCGAAGAAGTAACCTATAAACATGTACATTCTATGGATTTTTTTTGCTATAAAGTGGCCAAATTGGGTTTATTTTAGATGGGATTAAGGTATCACTAATAGATTTAAGTTAATTCAAATTATGATAATGAGTTGATCCTTGGTTATCGCTTGGGGTGGATTGGATGAATTCCTTCTTTAATGATTTCAATTTCTTATATTTGAGATGGGTTCATTTAAGAAGATCAAAAAACATCATCACTTACTGGTTTAATACCTAAACCCTTTAATACTAATCACCTATACACTTGAAGGATCGAATTTTTTATCACTTCAAGGTAAAGGTTTGTATTAGCACTTGAAGTGTGTGGCATTAAATTCAACATGGACGATAGAGTTTAAAAATCATCAAATAAAAATCTCAATTAAAGAAGTGATTAGACATTAATGGGTTGATAAATAACATCTAATACATCCCCTTGATACTCCCTTGGATCAACCCATAAGTGTTTTAGAGCTTCATTGATGCTATGGTTTCAATGGAAGCGGGAAGTAGACTCATGAGGGAGGAATTGAAGAAGTAATGAAAACAATAAAAAGAAAATGATCACTTCACCGTTGTGTGAATAATTTCACAAGGTTTGGTGTGAATAAATTCACACCTTGAGGAAATGGTATCAAAGTGAGATGGATAATAATATAATAATAAGATAAGAATAACTTTTATTAAGAAACAAGGATGAATTAAAACAACTTACATGTGGAAGACAAACTTGAGACAACAAAATCACAGCATAACATTACAATGAAAGAAAGCTCCATATATGATCAACTACTCCATGAACACTGCCTTAAATAGGAATTTTTGAACCCTTGGGTCGATCTCCCAATAGTAAAAAATATTCCACTTGAGTATGGTAGGCCTAGGGTGGTGGAAAGTAAGGGAGAAGAGACTTTTCCACCCTTGACCCGAGGTGGGATCCACCTTGCTTCCACAGAACAGATGCACCTAGAATACCTTCTATATGTAAGAATTAGAGTGAGAAATAGAAGATAAAAATAAATATTGGGATAGCCCATAACCTTATGTAAAGTTTCAGCCCAAAATAGTTTATGTTAAACGAGATATGTGTAAAATGGTGGGATGTTTTTCTGGGACGCAGAATCTGGCCCAGAATGTTATCTCTAAATTGGTCCGCCTTAATAACCACAATGGAGACTGAATTAGCACTATATTTTGAATAATGATTTGTTCATATATATTTCTTCTAGAATACCACGAAATTTGGGATTCATTGGGCCTGTATATTGGGCCCCAAATTCTCATCAGTGGTTTGGTGTCCAATCTTCCTTCTCCAGAATTGTTTGCATGAAATCCCATTTTAGTGGTCTTCAAATGTGAATATTCCAACACTCCAAAAGTAATAATTGTTCCCAATATAATTAAAAACCTGAAAATTAAATATGAAAATAAAATCAAGATCATTGGGTACTTTAAATTATGTTAAAAAAATGTACCACATAATAGTGCATTTTAAGAAGGAATTACAATCATAATGTGAAATGATGTTCAAAATGTAAAATGCACTAAAATGGTGTTTATGAATAATAAAGCACATGAATATTATATATATTAACAATTAATATTATCCCCATTTAGTGGATAATCAATGATACATGTGGAAAACATCATGAATACCTATTAACTATATTGTAAAAGTTAACTAATAAGAAACCTATTTGAGCTGCTTAGTGGCCTCAAAGGGTCCAACATATCTCAGATCCAGCCTTCCCTATTTTACAAGATGACTGTGACCCAACTGAGTGGAAACTTTTAAGAAAACCCAGTCACTAATATAATACTCTAAATAACTATTCCCTAGATCCTCATATGATTTCTATCAACTTTGGGTTGTAACCATACATTGATGTACATCATGAATCCTTACAGACATCTCCTGAACCAAACTTGGTCCAACTAAAGATACTTCACCCACCTCATCCCAACAAAGAGATGATCTACATGGGATAACATACAACATCTCAAAGGGAACCATTATAATGGATGACTGATAATTTGTTTTATAAAAAAAACTCAACCAATCCCAAATGGCTATCCCATGATCCATTTAAATCCAATACATAGGCATGAAGCATAACTTATAGGTGATGAATTACTCACTTCATCTAACCATCCATCTATGGATGGTAAGTTGCGATCAACTTGACCTAAGTTCCCATTGCCTCTTGTATACTCCTCCATAACCTCGAGTTAAACCTAGGATCCCTATCCAAAACAATGACAAAAGGTCTCCCATGTAACCTCACAATCTCCTTCACATAAAACTTACCCAAATATTCATCCTTAGTGGTATCCTTGGTTATAATGAAATTATAAGACTTCATCAACCGATCAACAACTACCTAGATATCATTCCTACCTTGAGGAGTCCACTGTAATCCAATAAAAACTCCATGGATATATCGTCCCATATTTTGACTGGTACTGAAAGAGGCTGAAGAAAACCAAAGGGTTTTATGTGTTATGCCTTTATCTGTTGGCAGGTGTAATAGCAGGACACATAATATGTAATGTCACACTTTATACCCGACCACCAAAATCATCATCTCATGTCATGATACAACTTTGTAGATTCTAAATGAATGGACAAAAAATATTTGTGACAATTAAATAAGACTAAACACCTCACAGATGTTGGGACAGAAACCTGCTTCCCAAATTAGAGCATACTATCTAAAGAGAGAGACCAACCAGAAATGGTCTCCCCACCATAAAGGCTTTATTGAACCTCACTAAACTCATAATCCCTTTGATGAATCTGCAAAATATACTCTAGGATAGGTTATTATAACTGAATACTGGTCATAATCATACCTATAACATCCTCCTGATCAAATAAGTGCAACTGATGAAAAATCCTCAGAAGGTTCCACAACTCCTTTAATTCCAGAACAGCCTCTGATGGTACTTTCCTACTTAGAGCACCTACAACGACATTCCCCTTCCCTGGGGTGTAGGTGATATCAAAGTCAAACATCTGAAGTTATTTTACCCATCATCTCTATCTGAGATTCAAGTATTTATGAGAAAAGATATAACTCAAACTCTTATTATCAAAAAATATTATGAACCTTTCCCCGAAAAGATAGTTCCATCAATATTTAAGTGCATGCATAACTAAAACAATATATAAATCATGAGGGGGTAATTCTTCTCATGTAGCCGAAGTTGAAGAGATTTGTAAGCTACCTCATGGTCTTCTTGCATAATCATGCATCCTAAACTAGCACTAGAAGCATCACAAAAAAACCATGTACCCCTTACCGGGCTTAGGTAAGATCAAAATAGGAGCCGATATCAAAAGTCACTTTAGTTCATCGGAAGAAGACTTACACTTAGCATCCCATGGGAATTTCACCACTTTCCTGATAAGAACGGTCAAAGGTGACACCATCCTAGAGAAATTCTTAACAAACCATCAGTTATATCCAGCATGACCAAGGAAGCTTCATATCTAATAGACGGTATATGGTTATTTACATGAAAAGATAACCTTCGCCTTTTCAGGATAAACTAATAATACATGTTCAGAAATTAAATTCCCTAATAAATTAACTTCTTGAATCTAGAAATTACATTTCTACAGCTTTCCATACAAATGTTGACTTCTCAGAATTTCCAAAACCAAACTCAAATGGTGCTCATTCTTACACTCGAATTTTGAATAAACCAGAATATTATCCATGAACACAACCAAAAAAGTGTCAAGATATTGATGGAATATCTGATTCATCAAATATAAAAAAAACAAAATGAGCATTAGTCATACAAAAAGGCATCACATGATATTTATAATGTTCATACCTTCTCCTAAAAGCTATCTTTATTATATCAGACTCCCAAACTCTGGGATGATGATAACCCAACCGAAGATCAATCATTAAAAAACAATTTTCCCCCTTTAACTAATCAAACAAATTATCCACACAAGTAAAAGGATACTTGTTATTAATTATTACTCGATTCAACTTCTGATAATCCACAAACTATCTAAGTGAACTATCTGCCTTCTTGGAAAAGAGAACAAGGGATTTCCAAGTTGAAATGATAAGGAGAAATTTTTTTTCCAATAGGTCAACCAACTAAATCTTAATCTTTATAAGCTCTGTAGTTTCAATACAATAACAAGGTATCGATATCAACTACATTCCTAGAAATAGGTCAATCATAAACTCTAACTCTCTCTCTAGAGTAATACTAGATAAGACATCAAGGAAAATGTTAGAAAATATATAACAATAATGGGAAGATAAACAACATAAGAAACATCATTGGGATTAATCGCAATAGTAGACAACAAACTCCTGAGCTCTGGGTAGGAAGGTCTTACATGACCCGACCTTAGGTCCCACTCCCCTTGAAACACACAATAGATCCCATAAACAGTAAGAAATGAAACACACTGATGATAACAATCAACCTCATCTCAATGAGTGAAAATCCAATCCATATGGATGATGACATTAAACATATCCAGATCAAGAAGGAGAAATCCCAAACAAACTTCATATCATCTATCTTTAACGAACAAGGACACTGAAACCCCTACTCTTTTCTATTGCCAAGATATGTCTCTAACTCCATTACAAAAGACATAAGTTATGTTGGAATTTTAAGAATATCAATAAAACGTGTAGATATAAATGAGTGGGAGGAACCAGTGTCAAATAAAGTAATTGCTACAGAAGATTCGATAAGGATAATACCTCTCACTATTTATGGACCTGCATCGACTTCTACTAGACACTCGTCTACTGCGTGAAATTAATTTACTCTCAAGACCTGTGACTTAAGCCCTATAGTCCTTTAAGCTTCTGATTGCATTGTAGTATCCTTTAGAGCTGATGAACTCTGACCATAACTAGGCGAAGTCATAGACTGACAGAAGTATTATAAGTGACCAACACATCCATAGTCATTTCACATCTTCTTGGACATAGGACAAGAATATATTGTGTGTTCGAACATGCCACACTAATAGAAAATCAAAGGCACATTGATGGATATAGAATATGGTGCATAGGAGGCTCGTTGTTGAGACCCACCACCACCACTTTTTCAGTGATCCTTCCACTTACTTTTCTTCCCATGAATGCTGCTAAAGCTGTCACTGGATGGAAGAGAAGAGGTGTAAAATCCAACCTTATGTGCCATATCCATCTATGCCATCATATTTATGTCTACCATATCCACTTAGGTATAAAGCTTCAACATAAAAATATGTGATTCGGTATCTAGTCGAAAACCCTACAGGTACTTTTGAGCCTTCAACTGATCATTATTCACCATGTTTGGAGAAAAATGGACAAGCTCAACAAACTGATTGGTGTAGGCCAACATTGAATGATCTCCCCATTTCAAAGAGAGGAACTCCAGATATTTTTCCAACATCAGAAACTCTAGACAAAACTTATGGAAGAATAGGGTTTTAAAGCACTTACAATTCAAGTCCACATGTCTGTTTTCCTGGACCATGGAATCCCACCATCACTTACTGGAATCCTTAAGCCTGAACACTACACACCTCACCTTGATATTCTCAGGTTTGTCTATAAAGTTTAATATTTGATTGATCTTATCTAGTAAGACTTCCACCTCTTGAGGTTCATTTGTTCCTTTAAAAGACAATGGATTCTCATATAAGAATTCCCACGACTAATCTCTCTCTCCTCCACCTCCTGGTTGTACCTCAAAAACTCTATTCTGAACTTAGGGTATGCTCATATCAATATCATGAATTTCCCATACCATAGTCTCAATGAGATTCTGATCTATCGGCATATTCCCTTGAGGATCATCCACAACACCCTCTTGAGTAACTCATGGAAGACATCTTGCAGGAATACCGCTGCACATCGAAGCATAAGAGCGATTACAATATAGAAAAAATATCAATTTAAACCAAAAAGCAAATAAGCAGAAACTATTATTTAAAACAAAACCCAACACAAGAGACACATATCCCAGTTTCCCATGGAAACTTAAGTCTCATCAAGATAAGATCTGGCCAGACATTTATTGAAACATACCTCTCAATTTATGACAATATTATATCTAGTCTATAAAATGTCTCAATATAAGGAATCTTGAGGTAAACCCTCCTCTGATACAAAATTTTAATGAACAGACCTATCTTACCTCAAACCTAGCACCTGACTCATTCTATCACATACCTAAAGGGGATTTTTGATCCCCACAGGTTGACAAAAAGCACCCAGACATCAAACAAAAAACCAAAGGGAATAATTTCACCAAACCTAAACCAATATATGGAATATATATACACAAAGAGAGAAGGAAAACAAAATTATAATAAATATATACCATAACTATAAGAAATATAGTGGAAACAATGACTGTAAAACTAGACAAAAAACTCCAAGAGACAAATCCAACTATAAAGGATCAAAACCATATAGCTACTCTATGTTATGGCATGGAAGAACTCCCACCATCTCACCACCAACTACCCAACTTGTAATGCCCCAATCTTGATGAACTTGAATAATATTTTATTTCACCTTGTATTCCCTTGTCTTAAGATGGTTTATTTACAGTGCGAATAAAAGAGTTAAAATTAAGTGAATGAGAAAAAAAAAAGGATAAAAAAGGTCTTGCACTCATTGAAATATTAAATTACAACAGATAAAACCTTACAATGAAACGAGAGATCACAACTAACCTAAAATACCCACCAACAACCCTATTAAGATTACTGGGAGACCACTAAAAACAACGAGAACCCCGAGTAGACGATAGGGGTCCTTGGCATATGTCGTAACAAACATAATAATGGCCAAGGCCACTGCGGCCACACTGAGCAAAAAATGTATGACGCGCACCATCTTTTTCTCCTCCTTCTCCTTATCTCACCTTGGGACAGTATAACCTTCCATTTTTCCAGGGATATTGTTCATGGTTTGTAAACTCAAGTAATTTGTGTATATTTAGTTGTGAAAATCTTCTATCATATATCTTATAAATACACATATATATTTTCGGGTGTATACACATATATACATAATCTCAATCCATATCAATTTTTAAGGTTTCCAAATAATCCAGTATGACATACTAAGAATTATAAAGGTTGTTTTTTAGTCTACCTTTAATATGAAAAATCCATTTTTGAAAACTTTGGATATATGTATATATATGTATAATTATATAATTATATATATATGTTTTCCAATAAAATTCAATTATGATTTTTAAGAGATAAATACTAATCTTAAAATAATATTTTAGATGGGAACTAGGTTTTGGGTTTAAATGTAATTATGTTCATAGTACAAAAACCTTAGTTTTTATATATTTATGTATATATGGTAACTTATATAACAGACCTTATATGGGTTTGGTTTTCAGTCAAGTAATTAATTAATGGTTAGAAATATTTAGATCTTAAGGAATTTAATGTACTTCGATTAAATTGTTTAAAAACCCATATATACACTTTGCGTATATATGGTTATGAAAAATGTATTTATAGGTTTACTTTCTAAAACCCTATTTTCAATTAATAATTATCAGGACTTAGTTTATACTTCAATACATGTAAGATTTTAGTAATTTTGGTGGTTTCTAAGCCAATATGTATGTTGAACTAATGAGCTTGATTAATTGACTTTCACCCTTGTCGTGCTCATATATAGTCTTATTACTTAATAAACCCCCCTAAAAATATGGTCATTAGTTAATCAAGTTGTGATTTAGTCTAAATACATGCTCACTATAACTTTTATCAGCATGCGCGTAATTAAATGTGCATGAAATAGGGACTTTGAACTAAGAAGTTATCATTTCATGTGGCAAACCCCATTTATTCATCATTTTATGTACTTTTATTATTATTACATGTTCAAAAGATATTTCACTTATATGTGCCTGCCTTGAGAAATGGTTATCATCAAACTTTATAAGTTCATTGTCATATCATGAATTTCTACCATAAATGTACAATAGTTTCATTATCCATTTTATTTATTATTATATTCGATAATGAATGCATATGAAAAATAATGAGAAATGAAATTAAATTACCCAAAGTAGTATGGGACACCTTGGGTAATATCTAATAAAATCAAATTAAATAAATCAAAGTGGTATGTGCACTTTGATGTATGAGGTATGCAGAATGCATTAGACTTATTATGTGATGGGTGGGGCCCACTATAGCCCCTCGATGCATCACTAGGTCTCATGAGACAAAACAGTGTCATGGCACAAGGCCTGACAGCAATTATGGTTCAGGTGAAATTCTTGGACATAGACGGTTCAGGTGAAATTCCTAGACATAGACGGTTTAGGTGAAATTATTAGACATAGATAATTATGGTCTTGGGATGAGGTCTTGACACAATTCGGCATATGCATTTTTCCTCATTATTACTATGTAATTTAATTAACCAGAAAAATATTTGATTAGTAGAATATTGGTTAAAGAGCTTATGGATTAAGGTCGAGGCCTTAATCAATAGATGTCTTGGCCGAGGCCTCAACAATATGTTTACAGAAGGTTCTGCATTATAATAAAGAACCATTACTTATGAGTATGAGTTTAAGTGCATATGAAATATAATGCATGATCAGTTTTTCTTTCCAGATTATTAACGCAAATGCTAGCATTACATTTACTATGTCACTATGTGCATTTAAATAAGTTGTAGTGAGTTAATTATGCGCAACTCTGATAATTTTCTTGTCTAGTAGTATTGGCACACCTTGCATGCTATTTTATTCTTACTTAGTAGTTTTTATATACCTCCATACAAGCATGCTTATTTTTATAGTTCAGTAACTTTCATTGGTATGTTCAAATACTTGTGCATGTCTTGCTCTAAATTTTTTATAGCTACCATTGAGGTGTTATGATGTTTTCTTAAAAGGAATTATTTTATGTATGTGAAAGTATTTTTTTTAAGGGTAGTTTTCATAAACTGTATTAAGTATTATCAAAACCCCTTACTGAGTATTTCAATGCTCACCCTATGTTTTTTATTAAAAAAAATTTGGTATGGGTTTTTACTAAAGAAGTTTTTCAGAAGCAGCTGGTTTCTCAGAACCTGAACCTTGCGATCCTCTGTAATAATGGGATATGATGTAATACTTGTAAATGTTTGAAATATAATTTTGATACATCATGTCTCACTGGTACCAGCTTCGGGCACTCGGAGGCTGGGTCCTTACAGTTGGTATCATATGGTAGGTTCTGATAACTCTGGAAAACCAGGTAGTATATATATATGACTGAGCATCACTAAGTAATTATATTGTAAATTTTAGATGGAAGATGTAAAAGTGCCTACCAATCTTCTGTCACTTCCCACTAAGGCCCTAGAGACCATTGTGTCTCTAGCTTGCCAAGAGAACTTCCTTAATTATGCCCAAATATGCATGTCATGCAAGCACCTATACGATGTTTCAAACTCACCTCGGGTGCTTAGTCTACACCGGGGTTTGGGAATAGATTACCTCCTTATGATGATGACCCAATTCTCCTCATATGCACGTCGGGGAAGGTACTGTGAGGAAATTTTCTGAGTATTCACGGTAGGTGAAGAATTTGGCACTTTGATCCTTAACCCTTTTCAAGACGTTGCTGCTGCTGGAGACCTCCGAGTGGCCTACCTTTGTCAGATTTTAAACTACGGCTTCTGGGACCAATTGTTGGACTTCGGGATGTTAGAAGATGATTCCACCCGACTATCTTATAGGCAACAAGTGTATGTTGATGTTTCCCAACTTCATACCCCTCATAATACACTCAGGAGACATCATAGGTGTCCCTATGAATTTAACCCTGAATGCTTAGCGTGTGTTTGGTTTGAGGAGTTAGGGAGTTCTGCATCTCTATGTGGAGTTCTTGTAGTAAATCATTAAGGAAACTCAGGCACCGATATATAAACTTTTGTGTTATTAAAATATTAAATGTTCTCTTTCCTGTCTCTACCTTATCTATACTGTTAAGTGAATTCTCATGAATGTTTTTTCAGATGGCTGGTCAAGCAAACATCTCGTCTCTACCTGATGAGATAGTAGAGGATATTTTAATCATAATATGCACTGTGGACTATCCATCTTTCCTCAACCAGCGAGGATCTTGTCAACGCCTATTGGACTTGTCGAACAGCCCTGAAATCCTTCGATCATTTTGGGGGAATTACCATGTATTCCATATCATTTCCACTACCTAACTCCCCTGCTATAGGCGAAGGGGGAGATACTACGAAAGCCTTTTTCAGTGTTTTACTCTGGCGCAAAACTTTTCTGCCAGAGCATGATTCCTTATACCTGCCCAAGATGGCCACCTCAGGGCAGCCTTTATGTTCAAGATATTAAATCTTAGTCTACTCAATCACATTATCCCCCTTGAATATCTCAATCATGATGTAGTACGGCGGGTCATCAGGGAATTTTTCCACTCAGACATTTCTGATCTTTTTACCACACGAGCCTCCCTATGGAAGCCTATGTATAGAACACATGATCTAGGCTTCAAGACATATTTCTCAAGGTGTATCTGGGCTAGTGAAGTAGAGGAACTAAGTACAAACTTGGGTATTCCGTTGACTGAACCAAATCTTCCATTTTTGTAATGTTGACCGTCTAATGATTTTTCTTTTCCAGTTTACGAGTGGAATTGCGAGGACGCAATTCTTTGTAGGGGGGAATAATGTAATGCCCCAAGCTTGATGAACTTGAATAATATTATATTTCACCTTGTATTCCCTTGTTTTAAGATGGTTTATTTACAGTACGAATAAAAGAGTTCAAATTAAGTGAATGAGAAAACAAAAATGATAAAGAAGGTCTTGCACTCATTGAAATATTACATTACAATAGATAAAACCTTACACTAAAGAGAGAGATCACAACTAACCTAAAATACCCACCAAAAACCCTTTTCAGATTACTGAGAGACCACTAAAAACAACGAGAACCCCGAGTAGACAATAGGTGTCCTTGGAATCCGCCATAACAAACATAATAATGGCCAAGGCCACTCCGTCCACACTGAGCACCATAGGTATGATGCGCACCATCTTCTTATCCTCCTTCTCCTTCTCTCACCTTGGGTTTAAGACACCCCAAGACCAGGTTTTATATGGCACCAATCTTACCGTTATCTCGAATAACCGTTGAAAGCTGAACGATTATAATTATAGTTGTTATCCATATGGTGTTTAATTAAATAGAAATTAAGTACTCATCGATGTGGTAAAATTAATTAAATATATTTAGTAATAATAATAAGTGATGTATGTTATATATGTAATTGTATATATATAATTTTGGATTATTATCATCATAAAATATGATTAAATTAATTTGTTGTAAAATTCTTAATAAAATTAATATTATTATAAAATTATAATTTTTTTATAGAAATAAATTTGAAATTATTAAATAAAATTATTTAGAGAAACACATTATGAAAATGAATGATAAATTATGTGGGTCTCGTGCACTTTCGAAAATGATATATATATATGTGTGTGTGTGTGTTTGTGTGTGTGTGAATTTATAATTATTGTTATCATTTTATAAATTATTAAAAATATGTATTTAACCATTTATTAAACTAGTTTATAATTTTCTTTAATTAAAAATAATATTACATATTTATGTTTTAAAAAAATAAATAAATCTAATAAAATTGTTGTTTTAATTTTGAAATTCTATGTATATAGAAATAAAATTATTAATAATAAACACATTTTTATTTGTTTCACATTAATCCGAATTTTATTTAATAAATCAAAATTATATTATGATTTATGAATTATAAATATGTATTTTACTATAAATGTATATACTTATATATAATTGGTTTCATTTTTTATATATATAAAATATATGTGCTTATTTATAAGTTTAAATTAAGATTCCTTTACTTATATTGTGATAAATTTCAAACCTTACTTTTCTAAAGTATTGATTAAATAAAACCAACTTTTGACCTTGTATTATTGATATAATAATGATAATAATATAATAATAATATTAAAAATATTATAACAAAATAGATTGAAAGTTTAAAAACAAAAGAGGAGCAATCCCGTGGGGTTATCGCCGACCTGGAGGAGTGAAACAAAAAAAGAATATACTAAAAATAAAATAAAGAAACCCAATGCGGGGTTTGGGATCCGAAAACGAAGGGGGGGTACCGCGCGGTGAGGCTGAGCGTCAGGGGTTGTGGGCGTCGTGAGGTGAAGCCGGAGCCATGGGAATTCGAGGGTTCGAGTAGCTGTTAGGGTTTCATGTGCAATGAGGAATGAGATTGATGCCAGTGTTTAGGGTCTTCAGTCTATGTAGGAGTGAATGCTTCATCCTATTCTCAATTACCGGGTCTAGGTAGGTTCTGTTTCGAAGTTTTTTTTTCTATCCGAATCTTGATGAGATCCGGTTATTAGTGACTTTTGTGTAAATTTTATTTATGTATTGTTTTGTCTCTACCCAAACTCAGAGGTTTTTTTTCACCTCATTAAGTCAAGAAGTAGGGTCCTCTGGTGTTGGAGCCGAGACCTGTGGATCATTTAAACTCCTCTCCCATGCAAGATGAACCCCACGGGTTCACCCTCTCAACCCTCTCTATTTTCCTCCGAGCACCCCAAGGCCTCCAAAGAGCTCCTCCTCCTCTCTGCCTATCCGACCCACATCCTCTATTTATGTAAGTGTGGTTTTTCATTCTAGTTTACATTGAACTAATCTTATATAAGTTTATAAAATTATACAGATTATATATATACGGGTGTATAACCTTGTTTTCGTTTTTTTTACCCTAAAAACCCTCTACACACCCTCTACATTTAAGGTTTCAAGCTTTTCAAAGGAGAGTTCTTATTATTTGGTGTGCAAATGAGTTTTTTACATAAGTATATATATGTTTATAAAGTTTGTATATATATGCATATAAACTTTTTCATCCATGTTTTAAACCCTGAAATTCCTTTCTTATATACTGTTTTGAGGATCTTAGGTTTGGTTTAGGATGTTTGAATTTTTTATTCCTCATGCAAATCAAAGTTTACATTTATGTTTATATATGTATATATATATACATATATATATATATATATATATGTTATAGTACATTCCATGCATGAACTTGTTGGGACAGTATAACCTTCCATTTTTCCAGGGATATTGTTCATGGTTTGTAAACTCAAGTAGTTTGTGTATATTTAGTTGTGAAAATATTCTATCATATATCTTATAAATACACATATATATTTTCGGGTGTATACACATATATACATAATCTCAATCTATATCAATTTTTAAGTTTTCCAAATAATCCAGTATGATATACTAAGAATTATAAAGGTTGTTTTTTAGTCTACTTATAATATGAAAAAACCCTCTTTGAAAACTTTGGATATATGTATATATATGTATAATTATATAATTATATATATATGTTTTCCAATACAATTAAATTATGATTTTTAAGATATAAATACTAATCTTAAAATAATATTTTAGATGCGAACTAGGTTTTGGGTTTAAATGTAATTATGTTCATAGTACAAAAATCTTAGTTTTTATATATTTATATACATATGATAACTTATATAATAGACCTTATATGGGTTTGGTTTTCAGTCAGGCAATTAATTAATGGTCAGAAATATTTAGATCTTAAGGAATTTAATGGAATTTGATTAAATTGTGTAAAAACACATATATACACATTGCGTATATATGGTTATGTAAAATGTATTTATAGGTTTACTTTCCAAAACCTTATTTTCAATTAATAATTATCAGGAATTAGTTTATACTTTGATACATGTAAGATTTTAGTAATTTTGGTGGATGCTAAGACAATATGTATGTTTCACTAATGAGCTTAATTAATTGACATTCACCCTTGTTGTGCTCATATATAGTCTTATTACTTAATAAACCCCCCTACAGATATGGTCATTGGTTAATCAAGTTGTGATTTAGTCTAAATGCATGCTCACTAGAAGTTTTATTAGCATGCGCGTAATTAAATGTGCATGAAATAGGGACTTTGAACTAAGAAGTTATCATTTCATGTGTAAAACCCCATTTATTCATCATTTTATGTACTTTTATTATTATTACATGTGCAAAATATATTTCACTTATCCAAGACTTCCTTGGGAAATGGTTATCATCAAACTTTATATGTTCATTGTCATATCATGTATTTCTACCATAAATGTACAATATTTTCATTATCCATTTTATTTATTGTTATATTCGATAATGCATGCATATGGAATATAATGAGAAATGAAATTAAATTACCCAAAGTAGTATGGGACACCTTGGGTAATATCTAATAAAATAAAATTAAATAAATCAAAGTGGTATGTGCACTTCGATTTATGAGGTATTAGGAATTCATTGGACTTATTATGTGACGGGTGGGGCCCGCTATAGCCCCTCGATGCATTGGTCGGTCTCATGAGACAAAACAGTGTCACGGCACAAGTCCTGACAACAGTTACGATTCAGGTGAAATTCCTGGACATAGACAGTTCAGGTGAAATTCTTGGACACAGACGGTTAAAGTGAAATTCCTAGACATAGATGATTATGGTCTTGGCACGAGGCCTTGACACAGTCCGACATATGCATTTTTCCTCATTATGACTATGTAATTTAATTAACCAGAAAAATATTTGATTAGTATAATATTGGTTAAAGAGCTTATGGATTAAGGTCGAGGCCTTAATCAATAGATGTCTTGGCCAAGGCCTTGACAATATGTTTACAAAAGGTTATGCATTATAATCAAGAACCATTACTTATCAATATGAGTTTAAGTGCATATGACATATAATGCATGATCAGTTTTTCTTTCCAGATTATTAATGAAAATGCTAGTATTACATTTACTATGTCATCATGTGTATTTAAATAAGTTGTAGTGAGATTAATTCGCAACTCTGATAATTTTCTTTTCTAGTAGTATTGGAACACCTTGCATGCTATGTTGTTCTTACTTAGTATTTTTTATATACCTCCATGCAAGCATGCTTATTTTGATAGCTCAGTAACTTTCAGTGGTATGTTCAAATACTTGTGCATGTCTTGCTCTAAATGTTTTATAGCTACCATTGAGGTGTTGTGATGTTTTCTTAAAAGGAATTATTTTATGTATGTGAAAGTTTTTTTTTTCAAGGGTAGTTTTCATAAACTATATTAAGTATTTTCAAAACCCCTTACTGTGTATTTCAATGCTCACCCTATGTTTTTTATTAAAAAAATTCAGGTATGGATTTTTACTAAAGAATTTTTTCAGAAGCAGCTGGTTTCTCAGAACCTGAACCTTGAGATCCTCTATAATAATGGTACATGATGTAATACTTATAAATTTTTGAAATATAATTTTGATACATCATGTCTCACTAGCACCGGATCTGGGCACTCGGAGGCCGGGTCTATAAAGTTGGTATCAGAGGATAGGTTCAGATAACTCTGGAAAACCAAGTAGTATAAATATATGACTGAGCATCACTAATTAATTATATTGTAAATTTTAGATGACATATGGAAATGTACCTACCAATCTTCTATCACTTCCCACTGAGGCCCTAGAGACCATTGTGTCTCTAGCTAGTAGATAGAACTTCCTTAATTATGCCCATATCCTCATGTCATGAAAGCACCTATATGATGTGTCAAACTCACCTCAGATGCTTAGTGTACACCGAGCTTTGGGAATAGATTACCTCCTTATGATGATGACCCAATTCCCCTCATATGCACGTCGGGGAAGGTACTATAAGGGACTTTTCCGAGTATTCACAGCAGGTGAATAATTTGGAACTATGATCCTTAACCCTTTTAAAGAATTTGATGCTACCAGAGACCTCCGAGCGTCCTACCTTTGTCAGATTTGGAACTACGGCTTTTGGGGACAATTGTTGGACTTCGGTATGTTAGAAGATGAGTCCACCAGACTATCTTACAGGCAACAAGTGTATGTTGAGGTTTCCCAACTTCATACCCATCATGCTACACTTAGGAGACGTCACAGGTGTCCCCATGAATTTAACCCTGAATGGTCAGCCTGTGTTTGGTTTGAGGGGTTAGGGAGTCTTGCTTCTCTATGTGGGGTTCGTGAAGTAAATCATTAATGAAAATCAGGAACCGATATATAACCTTTTGTGTTATTAAAATATTACATGTTCTCTTTCCTGTCTCTACCTTATCTATACTGTTAAGTGACTTCTCATGAATGTTTTTTTTTCAGATGGCTGGTCAAGCAAACCTCTCATCTCTACCTGATGAGATAGTAGAGGATATTTTAATCAGAACTTGCACTGTGGACTATCCATCTTTCCTCAACCTGATAGGATCTTGTCAACACCTTTTAGACCTGTCAAACAGCCCTGAAATCCTTCGATCATATCGGGGGAATGACCATGTATTCCATCTCACTGCCACTACCCAACTCCCCTGCTATAGGCGAAGGGGGAGATAGTACAAAGGCCTTTTTCAGTGTTTTACTATGGCGTAAAACTTTTCTGCCAAAGCATGCTTCTTTATAGCTGTCCAAGATGGCCACCTCAGGGCAGCCTTTATGTTCTAGATCTTAAATCTTAGTCTACTCAATCGCATCATCCCCCTTGAATATCTCAAGCGTGATGTAGTCTGACGGGTTATTAGGGAAATTTTCCACTCAGATATTTCCGAGCTTTTTACCACACGAGCCTCCCTATGGAAGCATGTGTGTAGAACACATGAGCAGGGGTTCAAGATATACTACTCAAGGTGTGTCTAGGACAGTGAAGTGGAGGAACTAAGTACGAACTTGGGTATTCCGTTGACTGAACCAAATCTTCCATTTTGGTAATGTTGACCGTCTGAGGATTTTTCTTTTCCAGTTTACGAGTGGAATTGCAAGGATGCAATTCATTGTAGGGGGAATAATGTAATGCCCCAAGCTTGATGAACTTGAATAATATTATATTTCACCTTGTATTCCCTTGTTTTAAGATGGTTTATTTACAGTGCGAATAAAAGAGTTCAAATTAAGTTAATGAGAAAACAAAAAGGATAAAGAAGGTCTTGCACTCATTGAAATATTACATTACAACAGATAAAACCTTACAATGAAACGAGAGATCACAACTAACCTAAAATACCCACCAACAACCCTTTAAAGATTACTGGGAGACCGCTCAAAACAACGAGAACCCCGGGTAGACGATAGGGGTCCTTGGCATCTATTGTAACAAACATAATATTGGCCAAGGCCACTGCGGCCACACTGAGCACCAAAGGTATGACGCACACCATCTTCTTCTCCTCCTCTTTCTCTCACCTTGGGTTTAAGACACCTCGAGACTAGGTTTCATATGGCACCAATCTGACCATGACATCGTATAACCGTTGGAAACTCAACGGCTATAATTATAGCCATTAGCCATATGGTGTCTAATTAAAGATCAATTAAGTACTCGTCGACGTGGTAAAATTAATTAAATATATTTAGTAATAATAATAAGCGATGTATGTTATATATATAATTGTATATATATAAGTTTGGATTATTATCATCAAAAAATATGATTAAATTAATTTGTTATAAAATTCTTAATAAAAATAATATTATTATAAAATTTTAATTTTATTATACAGGTCAATTTGAAATTATTATATGACATTATTTAGAGAAACACATTATGCAAACGAATGAGAAATTATGTGGGTCTCGTGCACTTTCAAAAATGATATATATATATATATATGAAATTATAATTATTGTTAGCATTTTATAAATTATTAATAATATGTATTTAACCATTTATAAAATTAGTTTATAATTTTCTTTAAGTAAAAATAATATTACATATTAATGTTTTATTAAAATAAATAAATCTAATAAAATTGTTGTTTTAATTTTGAAATTCTATGTATATAGAAATAAACTTATAAATAATAAACACATTTTTATTTGTTTCAAATTAATCCGAATGTTATTTAAAAAATCAAAATTATATTATGATTTATGAATTATAAATATGTATTTTCTTATAAAGGTATATACTTATATATAATTGGTTTCATTTTTTATATATATAAAATATATATGTTTATTTATAAGTTTAAATTAAGATTCGTTTACTTATATTGTGATAAATGTTAAACCTTACTTTTCTAAAGTATTGATTAAATAAAACCAACTTTTGACTTTGTATTATTGATATAATAATGATAATAATTTGATAATAATATTAACAATATTATAATAAAATATATTTAAGGTTTAAAAACAAAATAGGAGGAATCATGTGGGGTTAGCGCCGACCTAGAGGAGTGAAATAAAAAAAATATAATAAAAGTAAAATAAAGAAACCCCATGTGGGGTTTGGGATCCAAAAATGAAGGGGGGTGCTGCGCGGCGAGGCCGAGCATCTGGGGTTGTGCGCATCGCGAGGCGAAGCCGGAGCCATCGGCTTTCAAGGTTCTGAGCTACAGTTAGGGTTTCATGTGCAATGAGGAAGGAGATTGATGCCAGTGTTTACGATCTTCAGTCTACGTATGAGTGTTGTCTTTATCCTAATCTCAAGTATCGGTTTTAGGTAGGTTCTATTTCATAGTTTTATTTTTATTGGTGTATCCGAATCACGATGAGATCCAGTTATCAGTGACTTTTGTGTAAATTTTATTTATGTCGCGTTTTGTCTCTACCCAAATTGTGAGGTTTGTTTTCACCTCATTAAGTCAAGAAGTAGGGTCCTCTAGTGTTGGAGTCGAGACCTGTGGATCCTTTAAACTCCTCTCCCATGCAAGATGAACCCCACGGGTTCACCCTCTCATCCCTCTCTGTTTTCCTTCGAGCACCCCAAGGCCTCCAAAGAGCTCCTCCACCTCTCTGCCTATCTGATCTACCTCCTCTGTTTATGTAAGGGTGGTTTTTCATTCTATTTTATATTGAACTAATCTTAAATAAGTTTATAAAATTATATAGATTATATATATATGGGCGTACAACCTTGTTTTCGTTTTTTTTTACCCTGAAAACCCTCTACACACCCTCTACATTTACGTTTGCAAGATTTTCAAAGGAGAGTTCTTATTATTTGCAGTGAAAATGAGTTTTTACATAAGTATATATATGTTTATAAACTTTGTATATATATGCATAAAAACTTTTTGATCCATGTTGTAAACCCTGAAATTTCTTTCTTATATACTGTTTTTAGGATCATATATCTATCATATATCTTATAAATACACATATATATTTTCGGGCTTATACACATATATACATAATCTCAATCCATTTCAATTTTTAAGGTTTCCAAATAATCCAGTATGATATACTAAGAATTATAAAGGTTGTTTTTTAGTCTACTTTTAATATGAAAAATCCCTTTTTGCAAACTTTGGATATATATATATATATGTGTATAATTATATAATTATATATATATATATATTTTCCAATAAAATTAAATTATGATTTTTAAGAGATAAATACTGATCTTAAAATAATATTTTAGATACGAACTAGGTTTTGGGGTTAAATGTAATTATGTTCATAGTACAAAAACCTTAGTTTTTATATATTTATGTACATATGGTAACTTATATAATAGACCTTATATTTTTTGGTTTTCAGTTAAGTAATTAATTAATGGTTAGAAATATTTATATCTTTAGGAATTTAATGGACTTTTATTAAATTGTGTAAAAACCCATATATACACTTTACGTATATATGGTTATGTAAAATGTATTTATAGGTTTACTTTCCAAAACCCTATTTTCAATTAATAATTATCAGGACTTAGTTTATACTTTGATACATGTAATATTTTAGTAATTTTGGTGGTTTTTAAGCCAATATGTATGTTGCACTAATGATCTTTATTAATTGACTTTCACCCTTGTTGTGCTCATATATAGTCTTATTACTTAATAAACCCCCTGCAAATATGGTCATTGATTAATCAAGTTGTGATTTAGTCTAAATGCATGCTCACTATAACTTTTATCAGCATGCGCGTAATTAAATGTGCATGAAATAGGGACTTTGAACTAAGAAGTTATCATTTCATGTGGCAAACCCCATTTATTCATCATTTTATGTACTTTTATTGTTATTACATGTGCAAAAGATATTTCACTTATCGATGCCTACCTTGGGAAATGGTTATCATCAAACTTTATATATTCATTGTCATATCATGTATTTCTACCATAAATGTACAATAGTTTCATTATCCATTTTATTTATTATTATATTCGATAATGCATGCATATGAAAAATAATGAGAAATGAAATTAAATTACCCAAAGTATTATGGGACACCTTGGGTAATATCTAATAAAATCAAATTAAATAAATGAAAGTGGTATGTGCAATTTGATTTATGAGGTATGAGGAATGAATTGGACTTATTATGTGAAGGTTGGGGCCTGATATAGCCCCTTGATGCATCGATAGGTCTCATGAAACAAAACAGTGTCACGGCACAAGGCCTGACAACAGTTACGGTTCAGGTGAAATTCCTAGACATAGACGGTCCAGGTGAAATTCCGGGACATAGACGGTTCAAGTGAAATTCTTGGACATAGATGATTATGGTCTTGGCACGAGGCCATGACATAGTCCGGCATATGCATTTTTCCTCATTATGACTATGTAATTTAATTAACCAAAAAAATATTTGATTAGTAGAATATTGGTTAATGAGATTATGGATTAAGGTCGAGGCCTTAATCAATAGATGTCTTGGTCGAGGTCTCGACAATATGTTTACAGAAGGTTCTTCATTATAATCAAGAACCATTACTTATGAGTCTGAGTTTAAGTGCATATGACATATAATTCATGATCAATTTTTCTTTCCATATTATTAATGAAAATGCTTGCATTACTTTTACTATGTCATCATGTGCATTTAAATAAGTTTTAGTGAGATTAATTATGCGCAAATCTGATAATTTTCTTGTCTAGTAGTATTGTCACACCTTTCATGCTAGGTTGTTCTTACTTAGTAGTTTTTATATACCTCCATGCAAGCATGCTTATTTTGATAGTTCAGTAACTTTCAGTGGTATGTTCAAATACTTGTGCATGTCTTTCTCAAAATGTTTTATAGCTAACATTGAGGTGTTGGGATATTTTCTTAAAATGAATTATTTTATGTATGTGAAAGTATTTTTTTTTTGAAGGGTAGTTTTCATAAACTTTATTAAGTATTTTAAAAACCTTTTACTATGTATTTCAATGCTCACCCTACGTTTTTGATTAAAAAAATTTAGGTATGGGTTTTTACTAAAGAAGTTTTTCAGAAGCAGCTGGTTTCTCAGAACCTGAACCTCACGATACTCTGTAATATTGGGACATGATGTAATACTTTTAAATGTTTGAAATATAATTTTGATACATCATGTCTCACTGGCACTGGCTTCGGGCACTCAGAGTCCGGGTCCTTAAAGTTGGTATTAGAGGATAGGTTCAAGTAACTCTGGAAAACCAGGTAATATAAATATATGATTGAGCATCACTAAGTAATTTTATTGTAAATTTCAATTGGTAGATGGAAACGTACCTACCAATATTCTGTCACTTCCCACTAAGGCCCTAGAGACCATTGTGTCTCCAGCTAGTCTAGAGAACTTCCTTAATTATGCCCATATCCGCATGTCATGCAAGCACCTATACGATGTGTCAAACTCACCTCGGGTGCTTAGTCTACACCGGGGTTTGGGAATAGATTACCTCCTTATGATGATGACCCAATTCCCCTCATATGCATGTCGGGGAAGGTACTATGAGGGAATTTTCCGAGTATTCACGGAAGGTGGAGAATTTGGAACTGTGATCCTTAACCCTTTTCAAGAAGTTGTTGCAGCCGAAGACCTCCGAGCGGCCTACCTTTGTCAGATTTTAAACTACGGCTTTTGGGGACAATTATTGGACTTCGGGATGTTAGAAGATGATTCCACCCAACTTTCTTACAGGAAACAAGTGTATGTTGATGTTTCCTAACTTCATACCCCTCATACTACACTCAGGAGATGTCACAGGTGTTCCCATGAATTTAACCCTGAATGATCAGCCTGTGTTTGGTTTGAGGAGTTAGGGAGTTTTTATTTTCTATGTGGAGTTAGTTTAGTAAATCATTAAGGAAACTCAGGCACCGATATATAAACTTTTGTGTTATTAAAATATTAACTGTTCTCTTTCCAGTCTCTACCTTATCTATACTGTTAAGTGAATTCTCGTGAATGTTTTTTTCAGATGGCTGGTCAAGCAAACATCTCGTCTCTACCTGATGAGATAGTAGAGGATATTTTAATCAGAACATGCACTGTGGACAATCCATCTTTCCTCAACCAGTGAGGATCTTGTCAATGCCTGTTGGACTTGTCGAACATCCCTAAAATCCTTCGATCATTTCGGGGGAATGACCATGTATTCCATATCATTTCCACTACCCAACTCCCCTACTATAGACGATGGGGGAGATACTATGAAATCCTTTTTCAGTGTTTTACTCTGGCGCAAAACTTTTCTGCCAGAGCATGCTTCCTTATAGCTACCCAAGATGGCCACCTTAGGGCAGCCTTTATGTTCCAGATCTTAAATCTTAGTCTACTCAATCACATCATCCCCCTTGAATATCTCGAGCGTGATGTAGTCCGGCGGGTCATCCGGGAATTTGTCCACTCAGACATTTCTGAGCTGTTTACCACACGAGCCTCCCTATGGAAGCCTGTGTATAGAACACATGAGCAGGGCTTCAAGACATATTGCTCAAGGTGTATTTGGGCTAGTGAAGTGGAGGAACTAAGTACGAACTTGGTTATTCCGTTGACTGAACCAAATCTTCCATTTTGGTAATGCTGACCGTCTAATGATTTTTCTTTTCCAGTTTACGAGTGGAATTGCGAGGACGCAATTCTTTGTAGGTGGGAATAATGTAACGCCCCAAGCTTGATGAACTTGAATAATATTATATTTCACCTTGTATTCCCTTGTTTTAAGATGGTTTATTTACAGTACGAATAAAATAGTTCAAATTAAGTGAATGAGAAAACAAAAATGATAAAGAAGGTCTTGCACTCATTGAAATATTACATTACAATAGATAAAACCTTACACTAAAGCGAGAGATCACAACTAACCTAAAATACCCACCAACAACCCTTTTCAGATTACTGGTAGACCGCTCAAAACAACGAGAACCCCGAGTAGTCGATAGGGGTCCTTGGCATCCGTTGTAACAAACATAATAATGGCCAAGACCACTGCGGCCATACTGACCACCAAAGGTATGACGTGCACCATCTTCTTCTCCTCCTTCTCCTTCTCTCACCTTGGGTTTAAGACACCCTAAGACCAGGTTTTATATGGCACAAATCTGACTGTTACCTCGTATAACCATTGGAAATTCAACGGCTATAATTATAGCCGTTAGCCATATGGTGTTTAATTAAAGAACAATTAAGTACTCGTCGATGTGGTAAAATTAATTAAATACATTTATTAATAATAATAAGTGATGTATGGTATATATGTAATTGTATATATATAATTTTGGATTATTATCATCATAAAATATGATTAAATTAATTTTTTATAAAATTCTTAATAAAACTAATATTATTATAAAATTACAATTTTATTATACACGTCAATTTGAAATTATTATATGACATTATTTAGAGAAACACATTATGCAAATGAATGAGAAATTATGTGGGTCTCGTGCACTTTCAAAAATGAAATATATATATCTGTGTGAAATTATAATTATTGTTAGAATTTTATAAATTATTAATAATATGTATTTAACCATTTATAAAATTAGTTTATTATTTGCTTTAAGTAAAAATAATATTACATATTTATGTTTTATCAAAATAAATAAATGTAATAAAATTGTTGTTTTAAATTTGAAATTCTAAATATATAGAAATAAACTTATTAATAATAAACACATTTTTATTTGCTTCAAATTAATCAAAATGTTATTTAATAAATCAATATTATATTATGGTTGTGCGCATCGCGAGGCAAAGCTGGAGCCATGGGCTTTCGAGGGTATGAGCTACGGTTAGGGTTTCATGTGCGACAAGGAAGGAGATCGATGCCAGTGTTTACGGTCATCAGTCTATATAGGAGTGATGTCTTCATCCTATTCTCAATTACTGGGTCTAGTTAGGTTCTGTTTCGTAGTTTTTTTTTGTATCTGAATATTGATGAGATCCGGTTATCAGTGACTTTTGTGTAAATTTTATTTATGTCGCATTTTGTCTCTACCCAAACTCAGAGGTTTGTTTTCACCTCATTAAGTCAAGAAGTAGGGTCCTCTGGTGTTGGAGTCGAGACCTGTGGATCATTTAAACTCCTCTCCCATGCAAGATGAACCCCATGGGTTCACCCTCTCATCCCTCTGTATTTTCCTTCGAGCGCCCCAAGGCCTCCAAAGATCTCCTCATCCTCTCTGCCTATCCGACCCACATCCTCTATTTATGTAAGGGTGGTTTTTCATTCTAGTTTACATTGAACTAATCTTATATAAGTTTATAAAATTATACATATTTTATATATACGGGCGTACAACCTTGTTTTCATTTTTTTTTAACCCTAAAAACCCTCTACACACCCTCTACATTTAAGGTTGTAAGCTTTTAAAAGGAGAGTTCTTATTATTTGGAGTGAAAATGAGTTTTTACATAAGTATATATATTTGTATACAGTTTGTTTATATATGCATATAAACATTTTCATCCATGTTGTAAACCCTGAAATTCCTTTCTTATATACTGTTTTGAGGATCTTAGGTTTGGTTTAGGACGTTTAAAGTTTTTATTCCTCATGAAAATCAAAGTTTACATTTATGTTTATATATGTATATATATATATACATATATATATATACATATATATATATATATATATATATATTTTATAGTACGTGCCAAGCATGAACTTGTTGGGACAGTATAACCTTCCATTTTTTCCGGGAGATTGTTCATGGTTTGTAAACTCAAGTAGTTTGTGTATATTTAGTTGTGAAAATCTTCTATCATATATCTTATAAATACACATATATATTTTCAGGTGTATACACATATATACATAATCTCAATCCATATCAATTCTTAAGTTTTCCAAATAATCTAGTATGATATACTAAGAATTATAAAGGTTGTTTTTGAGTCTACTTTTAATATAAAAAATCCCTTTTGGAAAACTTTGGATATATGTATATATATGTATAATTATATAATTATATATATATATGTTTTCCAATACAATTCAATTATGATTTTTAAGAGATAAATACTAATCTTAAAATAATATTTCAGATGCGAACTAGGTTTTGGGTTTAAATGTAATTGTGTTGATAGTACAAAAACCTTAGTTTTTATATATTCAAGTACATATAGTAACTTATATAATAGACCTTATATGGGTTTGGTTTTCAGTCAAGTAATTAATTAATGGTTAGAAATATTTAGATCTTAATGAATTTAATGGAATTTGATTAAATTGTGTAAAAACCCATATATACACTTTGCGTATATATGGTTATGTAAAATGTATTTATAGGTTTACTTTCCAAACCCCTATTTTCAATTAATAATTGTCAGGACATAGTTTATACATTGATACATGTAAGATTTTAGTAATTTTGGTGGCTGCTAATCCAATATGTATGTTGCACTAATGAGCTTGATTGATTGAATTTCACCCTTGGTGTGCTCATATATAGTCTTATTACTTAATAAACCCCCCTGCAGATATGGTCATTAGTTAAAAAAGTTTTGATTTAGTCTAAATGCATGCTCACTATAAATTTTATCTGCATGCGCGTAATTAAATGTGCATAAAATAGGAACTTTGAACTAAGAAGTTATCATTTCATATGGCAAACCCCATTTATTCATCATTTTATGTACTTTTATTCTTATTACATGTGCAAAATATATTTCACTTATCCATGCCTCCCTTGGGAAATGGTTATCATCAAACTTTATATGTTCATTGTCATATCATGTATTTCTACCATAAATGTACAATAGTTTCATTATCCATTTTATTTATTGTTATATTCGATAATGAATGCATATGAAAAATAATGAGAAATGAAATTAAATTACCCAAAGTAGTATGGGACACCTTGGGTAATATCTAATAAAATCAAATTAAATAAATCAAAGTGGTATGTGAACTTTAATTTATAAGGTATGATGAATGAATTGGACTTATTATGTGATGGTTGGGGCCCGCTATAGCCCCTCGATGCATCGGTAGGTCTCATGAATCAAAACAGTGTCACGGCACAAGGCCTGACGACAGTTAAGTTTCAGGTGAAATTCCTGGACATAGACGGTTCAGGTGAAATTCCTGGACATAGACGGTTCAAGTGAAATTCCTGGACATAGATGATTATGGTCTTGGCACGAGGCCTTGACACAGTCCGGCATATGCATTTTTTCTCATTATGACTATGTAATTTAATTAACTAGAAAAATATTTGATTAGTAGAATATTGGTTAAAGAGCTTATGGATTAAGGCTGAGGCCTTAATCAATAGATTCCTTGGTCGAGGTCTCGACAATATGTTTACAGAAGGTTCTGCATTATAATCAAGAACCATTACTTATGAGTATGAGTTTAAGTGCATATGACATATAATGCATGATCAGTTTTTCTTTCCATATTATTAATGAAAATGCTAGCATTACATTTACTATGTCATGATGTACATTTAAATAAGTTGTAGTGTGATTAATTACGTGCAACTCTGATAATTTTTTTGTCTAGTAGTATTGGCACACCTTTCATGTTATGTTGTTCTTACTTAGTAGTTTTTATATACCTCCATGCAAGAATTCTTATTTTGATAGTTCAGTAACTTTCAGTGGTATGTTCAAATACTTGTGCATGTCTTGCTCTAAATGTTTTATAGCTACCATTAAGGTGTTGTGATGTTTTCTTAAAAGGAATTATTTTATGTATGTGAAAGTGTTTTTTTAAGGGTAGTTTTCATAAACTATATTAAGTATTTTCAAAACCCCTTACTGAGTATTTCAATGCTCACCCTACATTTTTGATTAAAATTTTTCAGGTATGGGTTTTTACTAAAGAAGTTTTTCAGAAGTAGTTAGTTTCTCAGAACCTGAACCTCGTGATCCTCTGTAATAATGGGACATGATGTAATACTTGTAAATGTTTGAAATATAATTTTGATACATCATGTCTCACTAGCACCGGCTCCTGGAACTCGGAGGTCGGGTCCTTACACAACTCACCTGACATGAAACCCCATCGCTATACTACGACACCTTTCCTTTTCCTACATTAGAAGACATACAAAGTTCTACGCACTACCAAAGAGGTGTGCAGGGTTTGATCTTACAGGATCAATAGGATCCCACCCAGGTGTTTCATAATAAGTGTCTGTATAACAATTCTTGTATGCTCATTTAAAATAAAACATGGCATTATAAGCAGTAAAGCAGTTTTATAGAAAATATGGTAAACATTTCCCTTTTTCAAAGTTCTAAAACAAAAGTAGGTATATCAATTTCAAACCATATTTTCCATATCATCTTTATCAGGCATAAACATGCATATCAAGGCTAAAACAAAAATCCAAGAAATACGAAACATAATCATAGGAATAAGCACCAAGGATCACTATAGGTTAGACTAGAATACTACTCATACCACAATCAATCAAGTGTATAATCCAATTCCTAAAACACAGGCCTAGGAAGCAGAGGAATAACCCAAGAGTGACCCCCCCCCCCCCAATGTAAATATTAGTCCCCTAGAACAAAAAGCCTAGGAAACATAGGAAATCTCCATGAGAAAACCTCCCAATAATCAAAAAAAACATAGACGATGGCCTCAAGATAAACTTTCCACCCAAGTACCCAAGGTAACCCATCTGATTATTTTCAAAATTCATTCCAATGCTTTGAAGACCATTACAAAACAATTTCATAAATCCATTTCAATGCTTTGAAAATACCCATTTTCTTTCCATTTATCAACAATAAAATAAAATCCATTTTTCTTGGAAACTCTTTCCAACAAACACAAAACAATCATTCCAATTCCTTGTATCAATAAGATTATAAATCAATAAAAATAAGGTTCATCAACATAGGATAAAGATAGAACCACCTACCCAGAAACTCAGGTTATACACGCTCGCAACAGGATCCACCAATACCGAAAACTCAATGATGTCTATAAAGTCCCTAGGATCCAATCCAAATCTCAATATTGATCTAATTTAGACAAAACAAGAGGTCTGAAGAAAGGAGGAAGCCCACATACCTCAAGAATGAACTCACACCGAACCACAACCAACAAAGGAATAGCCTCTAGAATGAGATCGCATAATAGATCTAGAAGAACACATGAAGAAACACTAATTTAGACCAATTGATCCAATGACGCAACACATGGGCACCACCGCGATCAATGGAAATGAAGCAGTGAAAATATTACTCACCCAGAGACAGACACCAAATCCACAATAAAGATCAAACACAAAATGGATCGATCGGGAAGGAATGGCGTATCCAAAAATCACTGAAGAGGGACTTTGTTTTGAGATAAAGGGAGAACAGGTGGTCAAATGGGCACTCAAGCCCGTCAACACCCTAAAAATTCGCTACTCGGGGAATTACATGACATGTAACTCCTTTACAAATCGTGAAATCCACAGTGTTTAGGTACTCTAAAAAACCATTACCTCAGATTAATAATCTGATTTATAAATAATTTGTGATGTGAAACAACTTTTCATGTTTTGTAACCTTTCACAGCATGAAACCCTTTCATGGATTGCACCTAGCGACAATTACACATCATGTAACCTATTTACAATGAAATAAATCCTTTTATAGTTTGTAGAAAAGTCTGGTTAAAGCTAAGAGCCCAACAAATATGTGAATTCGCCATTATAGGTATCCTCCCAATTCCTTCTCAACCCTATACAAACAACAACAAAAAAGGAAAACCATGATGAGGTTAAGGATATACCAAATAGATCAGTAATGGGATGCTAGAATTAGAGGAAATGTTATATAAGAGGTTTTATATAATGAAATGATTGGAATTAGAACAGAACTAAAGGGTTGATATGTGATGGAAAACCACAATCCTCTACTTGATAATGTTTAGCGGTACCCCTATCCTAATGTGTTAACTATTTATAATATTTGTTGGAAGTGGTGTGGGATTAAGGTTGGTATATGACCCATGGGATGAATTAAAGGAAGAAATTTGTACTAGTGAGAAGATTATCATTAAGGATATAAATACTAGTCCATGTAAGAAGTAGATTTCAGTTTTAAAAAATTAGAGGAAATTTTATATAATGGGTTTTATATAATGAAATGATTGGAATCAGATCATAACTAAAGGGTTGATGTGTGATGGGAAACCACATTTCTATACTTGAGAATTTTTGTGGTACCCCTTTACTAATGTGTTAACTATTTCAAATATATGTTGGAAGTGGTGCAGACTTAAGGTTCAGATATGACCCATGAGATGATTGTGTTGAGAGAATATATGTGTGACCAAGAATATGTTTATTTATTGGAGGAAGAATTATGAAACAATAAGATTTAGAGTGTTTTCTATCCTTATGTGGTATTCAGCCTAGAAAAAATGATGAAATGGTGTTAAGGCCCTCATATAATATCATAAGTGGTGAAAATAAACCACATTGGATTTCCAAAATGAATGTGGAGTTTCATTTTTAAATAAATAACATCAAATGGTGAAGATCCATAAATTTGAAGAGGTTTCAATGATGTATTTAAATTTTCAAGAGGTATAATGCCCTCTATGAAAATCAAATAGTGACATCAGACCATTTCTCTAGTGGTATTCAACCATTGAGAGTGGGAGAATATTAATTACTAGAGAATAAAAAATATTTATGGATTTCATGTTTATTTTTTATGTATAAAAAATGTGGTATCGACTGTCTAGATTTAGGAAACAAAGAATCTCCTTGATGGAAATATCAAAACAATCAATTGGTTCCCCCTTGTATAAGATTATCACAATACGTGGAGGCAAGTACTGATGGAATTTAAGGGTATTTTGTGATGAGCAGTAAAAGGTTGTTCATCCTTACGTGAGAAAGAAGTTGACTAATGTATGTAATATGTACATGAATATCAACATGCATCTAAAGTGAACCAGCCAAAACATGATTGATAATATGGTACCCACCGATATTGCTTGCACATACATGCTACAAGGAACCCCATTGGCCATGACCCACTAATAATATGCTCTCCTCGATACGTTCCAAGAGCGAAAGATCTACTCAAATTCCTTAAAAACAAGTTTGGAATATCATACATTTGGTTTTGAGGTTTGATTTTCCCAAGCACCTAGTATATATATAAATAGGGTAATGGGTTTTATCAATGGCTACTGAAAAGCGCTAATAAAAGTGTATTTTATCAATGCTAAAAACATAAGTCCTGATAAATATTATTTTTTTCAGCACTTTCTTAGACCAGATAAATCATAAATTTTATCAGTGCTAACAAAGCGCTAACAAAAGTAATATTTGTCAATGCTTATGTTTTAGCACTGATAAAATGCATTTTTTATCAATGTTGAAACTAGTGCAGATAAAATTGTAAAAAAATAAAGAAAATTAAATAATTAAATAATATTAAATATATTAATAATAAAATTATTAAAAATGAAATATAGTAACTATTTAAATTATAGAATTATTAAAAAATGCATTTAAATGAATTAATTATCTAAATTACAAACATATTATAAATATTAAAACTTAATAAATTAATATGAATAAATAAAAATTAAAAAATCAAAAATATGAAAAATTAATAAATAATATTGAATGAATGAATATTAAAAATGAAAAATAAATTTGAATAAATTACAAAAATATTAAAAAAATTGAATTCATAACATAAATTACATAACTTACAAACACATAAAAATAGAAAAAATGAATAAATAAATAATATTAATTATATAAATAACAATTATTAAAAATAAATAATATTAACTATTAAAATTAAAAAATATTAAAAATGCATTTAAATAAATTAATTATATAAATTTCAAACATATTAAAATTGTTAAAACTTAATGAACAAAAATGAATAAATATTATTCACATAAATTACAAACACATGGAAAATATTAAAAAAAAGTAAATAAATATGTATAAATAAATATTATAAAATGATTAAATTCTAAAAAATATAAATATATTAAATATTAAAAATGAAAAAATAATATTAAATGAAAAAAATATTAAAAATGAATAACAAAAATTTAACAGATGATAAAATTATTTGAAAAACAAGTTCATAAGCTTAATAACATGAATTGTAAACACATAAAAAATGAAGAAAATATTAAAAAATGCATTTAAATAAATAAATTATATAAATTTTAAATATATTAAAAATATTACTACATAATAAATAAAATTGAAAAAATATTAATCATATAAATTAAAAACATATTGAAAACATTTAAACTTAGTAAATAATTATGTATAAATAAAAATTTAAAAAATGAATAAATTCTAAAAAAATAAAAAATAAAAAACAATAAAAATGAATAATTAATATTAAATGAAATAATATAAAAAATGAATAAATAAAATTGAATAAATAACAAAAATATTTGAAACATTGAATTCTTGACATTAATTATACGGATCACAAACACATAAAAATGAATAAAATGAATAAATAGATCATATTAATTATATAAATAAAAAATCATTAATATTGAATTATATTGACTATACAAAAACATTAAAATTAAAATGCATTTATAGGAATTAATTATATAAATTTAAACATATTAAAAATATTAAAACATAATAAATAAAAATGAATAAATATTAATCATATAAATTAAAAACATATTGAAAATATTAAAACTTGGTAAATAAATATCAATATATTTTAAAATTTTTAAAAATACTAAAAATTAATAAATATCAAATATTCAAAAAATATTAAATGAAATAATATTAAAAATGAATAAATAATATTGAATAAATTACAAAAAATATTTTAAAAAAGAAGAATTCATAACATTAATTATATGAATTGAAAACACATAGAAAATGAATAAAAAAGAATAAAAAAATAAAAAAAGTTAATTACTAATATATGCATTGTATTGATTGTATATAAAAAATATAATTAATTATTAAACGTTATAATTTTTAATAATAATTAAAATTATTATTATTTAATTAAATGAATAAATATTAAAAAATGTACACTAGTACAATCATGACCTTTAGCGGCCACCAAAAGCTGTCGCTAAAGGTCTATAGCGGCCGCCTAGCATCCGTCAAATGGTGGCTGCTTTTGGCTTGTCGCTGTTGCTATCAGTAACCGCCATTTGGCGGACGCTAAAGGCAAGATGGTATGGGCTATGGAGGCCGCCATACGGCGGCCCCTTTATCCTAGAGCTACAGCAGCCACCAAATGGCAACCGCTGTAGGTGGTGCTGGAAGAACCTACAGCGGCCGCCATTTGGCGGCCGCTTTAGGTTTTTAATTTTTTTTTTTTAAAAATATCAATAATACAATTAAATATACCCACATAAATATCATTATTCATCTTCCAAGATCCACATCCATCATCAAATATAACTGCATAACAAAATTTAATAACAAAATTAGTACCGAATAAAACCTATAAACAAATAATTGAAACAAATTAACATATTTCAATTCAAACTTAATGTAACAGATCGAAAGTATTTGATTTTAAAAATATATTCATAATTTCAATTACTATTTTAAAATTTTGAAATCGTTAATTATATGGTTCTAATTAGATTCTTTCCCTATGACTCCAAGTCAATATGATGTTGTTCGCTATGCATTTGGCCATTTATGACACCAGAAGTGTGTTTTCAGTCACCGCAGGCACACGGTACATCTGATTGACGTGTCGTCTACCTGACCACTTCACAATTCACTCACCCATTATTTTCGTCCGATTTCAGGCCATTCTGACGTCGTTCGGCTAGTTTGGACCACCCCACGCGCGTTTCTGAAGCGCGCCCAACACTTAAAAAATGCATGTTGAGTCGTACCGCACAAACCGCACATATGATTGATATTTTGTCTCCTCGTACATGTCACGAATAATAATTAGATATTTTCCTTGTGATTTTAGGTCAATCTGACGTCGTTCACTATGAATTTGACTGTTAAATGCCTGTTTTCATCGTTTATGACACCAAAAGTGTGTTCTTGGTCACCGCGGGCACACAGCACCTCTGATTGATATGTCGTCTATCTGACCACTTCACAATTCACTCACTCATTATTGTCGTCTGATTTCAGGCCATTTTGACGTCGTTCGGCTGGTTTGGACCATCCCACACGCATTTCTAAAGTGCCCCCAACACTTGAAAATGCATATTGAGTTGTACCGTGAAAACCGCACGTCCGATTGACATGCCTTCTCCTCATATATGTCACGAAGAATAATTAGATTTTTGACCTATGATTTCAGGTCAGTATGATGTTATCTGCTATGAATTTGACTATTAAATGCCCGTTTTGGCAATTTATGACACCATAAGTACGTTCTCGGTCACTATGGGCATGCGGCACCTCTGATTGACGTGTTGTCTGCTCGAACACTTCACAATTCACTCACCCATTGTTTTTGTCTCATTTCATGTCAATCCAATGTCGTTTGGCCAGTTTGGACCACCTCACGCGTGTTTTTGAAATGCACTCAACACTTAAAAAATGCATATTGAGTCGTACTGTGCAAACCATACGTCTTATTGATGTGTCGTCTCCTCGTAAACATCACGAATAACAATTAGATTGTTTCCCTGTGATTTCAGGTCAATCTGATGTCGTTCGATGTTCATTTGACCATTAAACGCCCGTTTTGGTAGTTTATGACACCCAAAGTGTGTTCTCGGTCACCGCGGGCACACGACACCTCTGATTGACATGTCGTCTACCCGAACACTTCACAATTCACTCACCCGTTGTTTTTGTCTGATTTTAGGCCATTCCAACGTTGTTCAGCCGGTTTGGACCACCCCACGCGAGATTCTAAAGCGCACCCAACACTTAAAAACACATATTAAGTTGTACTTCACAAACCGCATGTCTGATTGACGTGTTATCTCTTCATACACATCACAAATAATAATTAGATTTTTTCCTATGAATTCAGGTCAATCCGATGTCGTTCTTTATGAATTTGACCGTTAAATGCCCGTTTTGGCTGTTTGTGACACCAGAGGTACATTTTCGGTCACCGCGGGCACACGACACCTCCGATTTATGTGTTGTCTACCCAAACACTTCACAATTCACTCACTCGTTATTTTTTTCTGATTTCAGACCATTCTGACATCGTTCGGCTGGTTTGGACCGCCCCATGTGTGTTTCTGAAGCGCGCTCAACACTTAAAAGATGCATATTGAGTCGTACCATGCAAACCACACATCCAATTGACGTGTCATCTCCTTTTACATGTCACAAATAATAATTATATTGTTGTCCTATGATTTCAGGTCTATACGATGTTTTCCGCTATGAATTTGACCATTAAACGCTCGTTTTGGCCATTTATGACACCAGAAGTGCGTTCTCAATCACTACAGGCACAAAGTACCTCTAATTGACTTGTCTTATATCCAAAAACTTTAAAATTCACTCACCCGTTGTTGTTGTCTGATTTTAGGTCAATCCGACGTCGTTCGGCCGGTTTGGACCACCACACGCCCGTTTTTGAAGCGCGCTCAACACTTAAAAAACACCTATTGATAAGTACCGCACAAATCACACGTCTGATTGATGTTTTGTCTCCTCTTACATGTCACTAATAATAATTAGATTTTCTCCCTGTGATTTCTTGTCAATCTGATGTCGTTCTCTATGAATTTGACCGTTAAATGCCCGTTTTGGCCATTCATGACACCAGAAGTGCGTTCTCGGTCACCGCGGGCACACGGTACCTCCGATTGACATGTCGTCTTCCCTACCACTTCACAATTCACTCACCCATTGTTTTTTTATGACTTTAGGCCATTTTGACATTGTCTGGCTAGTTTGGACCACCCCACGCATGTTTCTGAAGCGCGCCCAACACTTAAAAAACGCATATTGAGCAGTAACACAAAAACCATGCATCCAATTGTCATTCCGTATCCTCTTACACATAAAGAATAACAATTAGATTGTTTACTTTTTATTTCAGGTCAATCCGATGTCATTCTCTATGAATTTGACCGTTAAACGCCTGTTTTGGCCGTTTATGACACCAGAAGTGTGTTTTCGGTCACCGCGGGCACATGGCACCTCCAATTGACATACCGTCTACCCAAACACTTCAAAATTCACTCACCCGTTGTTTTTGTATAATTTCAGGTCATTCCGACATCATTTAGTCGGTTTGGACTGCCCCACGCGTGTTTCTGAAGCGCGCACAACACTTAAAAAATGCATATTGAGCTGTACCGCGCAAACCGCACGTCTGATTGATGTTTCGTCTCCTCTTTCACATCACGAATAATAATTAGATTGTTTCACTGTTATTTCAGGTCAATCTGATATTGTTCGCTATGAATTTGACCGTTAAACACCCGTTTTTTCCATTTATGACACCAAAAGTGTGTTCTCGGTCACCGCAGGCACACGACACCTCCGATTAATGTTTCGTCTACCCAACCACGTCACAATTCACTCACCCATTGTTTTTGTCTGATTTCAGGTCATTCTGATGTCATTCGTCTAGTTTGGACCACCCCACATGTGTTTCTGAAGCACGCTCAACACTTAAAAAACTCATATTGAGTTGTACCGCACAAACCACGCGTTCGATTGATATTCTGCCTCCTCGTACATGTCACGAATAATGATTATATTGTTTCGTAGTGATTTCAAGTCAATATGATGTTGTCCATTGTGAATTTGACCCTTAAACGTCCGTTTTGGCCATTTATGACACCAGAAGTGCGTTATCGGTCGTCGCGGGCACACGACACCTCCAATTGATGTGTCTTCTACCCAACCACTTTAAAATTCACTCACCCATTGTTGTCGTCTGATTTCAGGTCAATCTGACGTCGTTCGGCCAATTTGGACCACCCCACGTGCATTTTTGAAGCGCACCCAACACTTAAAAAATGCATATTTAGCCGTACCGCACAAACCACACATCTGATTGATGTGTCGTCTCTTCATATATGTCATGAATAACAATTATATTGTTTCCCTATAATTTCATGTCAATCTGATGTCGTCCGCTATGCATTTGACCGTTAAAGGTCCGTTTTGGCCGTTTATGACACCAGAAGTGTGTTCTCGGTCACCATGGGCACACAGCATCTCTGATTGACATGACGTATACTAGAACAATTTACAATTCACTCAACTATTGTTGTTTTCTGATTTCAGGCCATTCCGACATCGTTCGGCCGGTCTGGACAACCCCACGCATGTTTCTGAAGCATGCCCAACACTTAAAAAACACATATTGAGTCGTACCGTGCAAACTGCACGTCTGATTGACATTTTGTATCCTTATACATGTCAAAAATAATAATTAGATTTTTTCCCTGTGATTTTAGGTCAATCTATTGTCGTTTGCTATGAATTTGACCGTTAAATGCCCGTTTTGGCTGTTTGTGACACCAGAAGTGTGTTCTCAGTCACCGCGGGCACATGACACCTTTGATTAACATTTCATCTTCCCTAACACTTCACAATTCACTCATCCGTTGTTTTTGTATGATTTCATGTCATTCCGATGTCATTCGTCCGGTTTGGACTACCCCATGCGCGTTTCTAAAGCACGTCCAACACTTAAAAAACATATATTGAGTCATACCGTGCAAACTACACATCAGATTGATGTTATGTCTTCTCATAAACTTCATGAATAATAATTAGATTGTTTCCCTGTGATTTTAGGTCAATATGATGTCGTTCACTATGAATTTGACAGTTAAACGCCCATTTTGGCCGTTTATGACACCAGAAGTGCGTTTTCGGTCACCGCGGGCACACGACATCTCCGATTGATGTTTAGTATACCCGACCACTTCTCAATTCACTTACCCGTTGTTTTCGTCTGATTTCAGGCCATTCTGACATCGTTCGTCCCGTTTGGACCGCCCCACGTGCGTTTCTGAAGTGCGCCCAACACTTAAAAATGCATATTGAGCCGTACCGTGAAAACCATGTGACTTATTGATGATTCTTCTCCTCGTACACATCACGAATAATAATTATATTTTTTACCTATGATTTCAGTTCAATCTGATGTCATTCTCTATGAATTTGACCATTAAACGCCTGTTTTGGCCGTTTATGACACTAAAAGTGCGTTTTGGGTCACCGCAGGCACACGGCACCTCCGATTGACATGACGTATGCCCGAACACTTCACAATTCACTCACTCATTGTTGTCATCTAATTTTAGGCCATTTCGACATCGTTCGGCCGGTTTGGACCACCACACGCGCGTTTCTAAAGCGCGCCCAACACTTAAAAAATGCATATTGAGTCATACCGTGCAAACCGCATTTCTGATTGACGTGTTGTCTCCTCGTACACATCACAAATAATAATTATATTTGTTCCCTATTATTTCAGTTCAATCCGATGTCGTTAGCTATGAATTTGACCGTTAAAAGCCCATTTTTGACGTTTTTGACACCAGAAGTGCGTTCTCGGTCACCGCGGGAACACGGCACCTTCGATTGATGTGTCGTCTGCCCGAACACTTTAAAATTCACTCACCCATTTTTTTCATCTGATTTTAGGTCAATCCGACGTCGTTCGGCTGGTTTGAACCACCCCACACGTGTTTCTGAAGCGCACCCAACACTTAAAAAACGTATATTGAGTCGTACCATGAAAACCACACATCTGATTGACATATCATCTCCTCATACACATCAAAAATAATAATTATATTGTTTCCTTGTGATTTTCAGGTCAATCTGATGCCATCCTCTATGCATTTGACCGTTAAACACCCGTTTTGGCCGTTTATGACACCGGAAGTGAGTTCTCAGTCACCCTGGGCACACAGAACTTCCGATTCACGTGCCGTCTACCCGACCACTTCACAATTTACTCGCTAGTTGTTGTCGTCTGATTTCAGGCCATTCTGATGTCATTCAGCAGGTTTGGACCACCCCACGTGCATTTCTAAAGCGCGCTCAACACTTAAAAAACGCATATTGAGCCATACCTCGCAAACCGCATGTCTGATTGATGTGTTGTATCCTCATACATGTCACGGATAATAATTAGATTGTTTCCCTATGATTTTAGTTCAATAGGGTGTGCGTTTTGCACATCTTGGTCTGTGTACGCATCCCTGAATCTCTTCATGCACCCAGCGCATCTGCTCTAACAATTGCACGTTGTGGGACACCACCGCCATAAGTCAAAGAATAACCATGACTGTCACACCCCACAGCATGGTGTAATATTTCATCTTTACGCACAGTACTATGACGTTACTCCTCTGGAAACTCTACTAACTGAGCATCAAACTGATCCTGTAGCATATAATGAATCAATGAACAAATATGAATAATTTATATAAAATAAAAATTCATTTATTAGTAAATAATTTTCTTACTATAACACCGGAAACATCAGGATCACCTGCCCAACAATTCCTCACCCATATGGACATCTGATCGATCGTCTCACCATGTTGGTGTAACTATAATAAATGGGTTCACCATGTTATACTACAATATTTCTAAAATATAAATGAATAGTGAATTCTAAACTTACATCATGTCTGAGCTGTGACATATGTCGAGTTCCAAGTCTGGAAGGCGTGCCCTGCATCACCCGATTATGTGAATGATGAGCATACTTGGTCTACATTCAATGTATTTACTTAATAGAAATTTGAAAAATTAGTCATTTATAGATTAAAAGTAACAAATATTACCATCTCCACCTCACTCGACCAAAACGGAACCAAATCCTGCCACTGCGCAGGAAGAATTCCCAAAGGGACTCACTGTAGAATGTCTGGCACACCGTAAAATGGTGTCTAGTGATCTATCTTCACCATGGACTTGTAATCCTTCCATAATTTTTGTCATTTGGACATACATACAGCCTGAAACTCATCTGGATAGGATGTCAAATTATCATGTTAAAAAAAAATTTAGTAGATGGGACAATAATAATAACAATATCATGGAAAAATAAACATTGAATTTACCTAAACCTCCCTCCATAATCTGTCCATCGTATCCTGGGGGGGAAGAACTCCATTCACGATTCGTCAGAGGGAATCTTTGTGGGTCTCATATTATATTCCCAAACTAACGACATAATACAGTAGCACCTTCTCCGACTGGATGAAATGTGTCATCAAATAACACATCCAATCGGGCTCCAGAGTTCCAGGATCGAACTCCTCTACCAGGACCCCTGCGTCTGGTGGAATACACACTAGATCCTGATAAACATAAATTCATAATTCAATTACAATATAAATTAATGATTAGAAACATTTGGGGAAATATACACAGAAAATTACAATCAATTAATTTAGAAAAATGAAAACATACAGACAGACAACATCAGGTGAACCACTGTGACCACCCTGTGACATACCTACATTAAAAGAAAATATATTTAAATCAAGAAATTTTTATACATATATAACTCATAAATATTTTTACAAACAATAACTAGGGATATAACTACAATTTTCACTAATCATGCAAGTTTATCGTATCTTCTTCAACTGTCTCTCTGGACCATTGTATATCTTCATCTCGTATAGCTACTGTTGTTTGGTCAAGTGTTTGATCAGGAAATGCGACAACGTCGGGTTCCTCTTGGTCAATCAGAAAAACCCCTCCTCTAGATATTTTCACCACAACTATCCAATCAGAATCAATGCAAAAAAATTAAACTTGTTCTTCCTGCGATGTCAGTATGAAGGGATCATTGCTTACTTGGTTATCTTTATATAGCATATTGTTAAATTTTACTAATGTAAATTGGAAGTTATCAACTTTCATTCCACGAACTGGATCAACCCAATCACACCTTAACAATATGTGTTTTAATCCATGACCATAAATAACCTCAATAATATCTCTCAGAAATCCATAATAATAACCCCCACCAACAAAAGAACAACCAACACCACTATTTTGTGTGGTTCGGTTCATGTCAACATCGCTAATACGAAATCAGAATCTGTTAGCATCCAAATACTTGTAGCGACGAGCTATAATAAATGGACCATCATCTAGTTGGTTGAGTTCTTCGCTCACATGATGGGTTAAATCACATAACTTTTGAATCTTCAAATTTCACATATAAGGTTTAATGGATAAAGGATTGTGAAAATACAGCTAAGTTGCACTATAAAAATATTAAATCAATTATACGTATATGAGTCTTAAAACACTCATGAAATGTATTGAAATGGTGTTTTTGGATTTGATAGTCAGTTGCACGAGGCCTTTCACATTTCAAATCAGCGATATGAATCCTAAATCACAACATAATATAAGGTGAGCAATAAAATAAATACAGAAACAAAATACACAACAACTATGAAACTTACTATATCAATGGCATAACTGATGGAATGTTGAACAACACATATCGATGAGCTTGAACCCACTCATCGTTCCGCATATCAAACGTTATTCCTTCTCCAATTAGACCCACATCATTCTGGGAGGGTTTATCTATCTTTGTTTCAACCTCATAAATATATGAAGCACAGAAATTAGTACCCTCATCCATTAAATATCCCTTGTTAATTGAGGCTTCCAGATGAGATTTTTTGCGTACATACCATTTCAATGTATTTAAGTATCTCTCTATTGGATACATCCACCTGAATTACACAGGACTACCAGCAATGAATTCACCAGTTAAATGCACGGTCAAGTGAACCATGACATCAAAAAAGATGGCGGAAATAGTTTTTCAAGGTGCTATAGTGCAAGTAAAATATTATCATGTATCTTTTTCAAATCACTCATGTGATGATTCCTAGAACAGAGCTGTTTGAAAAAATTAGAATCTCCAATCAATGGATCAACAACCTGGGTAGGTAAGCAATCACGAATTGCTATAGGAATTAATTATTGAAGCATAATATGATTATCATGACATTTCAACCCCTGTAATGTCATGATCTTCATATTCACATGCTTGGAAATATTAGAGCAATAACCATCTGGCACCTTAACAGTCTTCAAAATTAATATAAATGTTTGTTTCTCTTTTTTACTCATTGTGTACTGTGCAGCAGGAATGTATGCCTGATTACCTTCACCCAGCTATAAATGTAAAGGTTTTCTCAATCTCATTTCTTGCAAATCACATCGAGCATTAGCACTGTCCTTTGATTTCCCCTTGACACCTAAAATGGTGCACAATATATTATCACATACATTTTTTTAACGTGCATCACATCCAAATTATGTATTAAAATATTATATTTCCAATAAGGAAATTCAAAAAAATACTCAATTTCTTCCAATTATGACTGCGTTGTCTATTTTCATCAGGAATAGAAGGAAATGAAGGAACCAATAAATCTTGAAAATCATACATTGTACGGATTTTTTCTTGATCAAGTTGGGCACAAATTTGAACCCCAGACAGTATTTGTGTTGATGGGTCATACTCTCTATTCCCATCAAATGATACACGGTCTTTTTTGAACCTGTTCAATAGAGGAATAAAGTGTTTGTGACCAAGATATGCCCACTTTCTACAGTGCTTAAGCCATATAGATTTCTTACTCTTATTACAACAAGGGCAAGAAAATTCTCCTTTTGTACTCCAACCTGATAAGTTAGCATATGCTGGGAAATCATTAATTGTCCATAACAAAGTGGCCCGAAGTCTAAACATTTCATTAGATACCGATTCAAAAGTCATTACACCATAGGCCCAAAATTCTTGCAGCTCATCAATCAAAGGTTGCATATAAACATCAATTTTATTGTCAGGTCCTCTCAGTCCATCAATTAGAATTGACAGTAACAAAAAAGGTTGCTTCATACATACCCATGGGGGAATGTTGCATGGAACCAACACCACTAGACACGTACTATGTGTCGCACTAACCATGGTCCTAAATGGGTTAAAACCATCTGCTGCCAAACCTAGTCGAATATTACGATCATCTCAGGAAAAGTCTGGGTATCTTTGATCAAACTCTTTCCATGCCAAAGAATCTGTCGGGTGAGTTAATTTATCAACCTCTTTCTTTCTCTCTGAATTCCAAGTCATCAATTCAGAAATTTTAGTTGACAAGAAGAATCTTTTCAACCTCGGTTTTAGTGGGAAATAATGCATCTATTTAGTGGCAACTTGTTTCCCTTGATTCAAGACTCTCCCAGGAAGAATCTGACTACCTTTATTAATCTTATTGATCTTCCACCTGGATTTATAAAAAACAGTACAAATATTTAATTGCGTGTTCTCTTTTCTGAACAACATACAATTATTACGACATGCATCAATTGTATCATATGTAAAACCAAGATCATCGGTCAACTTGCGAGCTTGATGGAATGACTCTGGAATCTTTGCTCCAGTAGGGAGTACCTTCTTCAACAATACCAACAACATGTTGAACGTGGTTTCTGACCACTAGTTCAAGGTATTCATGTGTAAAAATTCAATGATGAACTATAGTTTACTAAATTTAGTGCATCCAGGATATAATTCAGTGCGCGCATCATCAAGAATTTCAAAGAATTTCAATGCTTCTCTATCTGCAGAAGAACGGGGATTACTCGATCCAACATTGTCATTTACAACATTACTGTCTTCAGGTTGAAACTGACACATCATATCATTGAGCATTATATTCATCGGATCAACTGTTCTCGAATCAACATTCATATTAATACTTTATGAGTGATGACATGAAACAGAATCTTCTCCATGACATGTCCATGTCTTGTAGTTTTTCAAAAACCCATTCAAAAACAAATGTTCTCTAACACTATCTCGTTTGAAGAGATATCTATTTGCACATTTTCTGCATGGAAAACTAATCATATCACTTGGAAATATGTTGGTGAAATCCATAAATCACTTAATCCCCTCATAATATTCAGCTGAAAACCTATCTTGCATATCAATCTAGCTCTTATCCATATCTGTATTTAATAGAAATCAAAAGTGAAATATCTTATTTAAATTCTAAAAAAAACACATATCATTAAAATTTAAAAACCAATGACTTCAAAGATAATTTGAAGGATAAAAAAATTACCTGCAGAGGACTCGACTGTGGGTAATGTAGTGTGACTCAATTGCAGATCCATGACAGCGCAGTGACTTGATGATAGGGGTTCGACGGTCAGACTTAAAAGGGGAGGATCCGTTGGACGAAGTGTGGGAGGGTTCTACACGGAGGGGCACGGAGGACCAGGAGGGTCCAATGGAGGAAGGACGTGAGGACTTGCCGGAGGGATGCAGTGGGGTCGGGAGGGGAAGACGGAGGCGGGACTGTCCAATGGTGCAACGCGGAGGCAGGGGGTGGGGGTTGTCGGGTCGTGGGGGTGTCAGTGTCGCGGGGGGTGCAGCGCGGAGGCAAGGCGATGGGGGTCACCGGGGTTACAGGTGGCACAGCGTGGAGGCAAGGGGGTGGGGGTCATCGGGGGTCGGGGTCACCGGGGATCAGGTTCGCGGGGTCAGGGAGGGGTGGATTGTGGGGTCGGGGAGGGAAAAATTAGGGTGCGGGGGTCGGGAGGAAACAATTAGGGCGTGGGGTGTAGAAAAATGCAGCGGCCGCCATTTGGTGGCCGCTATAAGTCCACCACCTCGAAAGCTAAAAATTCTATTAGTGGTATAAATAACAATCAAAGTTGAATATATTACAAAAATATTAAATGAATATATTTAAAAAACGAATAAATATTAAAAATGAATAAATTATAGAAAATACTAAAATGATGAAATATTAAAAGTGGATAAATAATATCAAATCAATATACATACATACACATACACACATATATATGTATAGACATGTATGTAAAGATACATACATGTACATATACACATATATACATACATGGACATATACGCATATATACACACATACATACACACATACACATACACATACACATACACATACACATACACATACACATACACATACACATACACATACACATACACGTACACATACACATATACGTACACATACATATACACATACACATACACATAGACATGAATATGCATATACATGCACAAATATGTATGTATACATATACACATACATACAATTACATGCACGTGCATGAACATACATACACATACATATGCATATATACACATGCTACATAAACACACATACACATGCACATACACAAACACCCAGACATGCGCATAGGCATACACATACACAGACAAACACATACACATATACACATACACATACACATACACATACGCATACACATACACACATACATATGCATAGACATGCTTATGTACACATACATGCACATACACGTACACAAATATGCATACACATACACATATGAACATACCCATACACATGAATATACATATCCATACACATACACATACATACAACTACATACACGTGTTTTCACATACTTACTCATACATTTGAATACACACATACTACATAAACATATATACACATACACATACACACATAAATATAAATAAAGATAAATGTACACATACATACACATACACATACACATACACATACACATATACATGCACAAAAACATACACATACACATTCACATACACACACACATACACATACACATTCACATACACATACACATACACACACACACACACATACGCATACATATGCATAAACATACATATGTACACATACATTCACATACACGTACACACATATATATACATACACATACATATGTTGTAACGCCCCGACCCCAGTTACCCAGAGTCGGTGCATTATTATATAACATTGGCATGATCACAAGAAAGATCAAATCTCGAAAGACTGATTAGTTTAGTAGCCTTGGAAACACTAGATATATTCATAAAGTTTTACATTACATCATAAAAATGAAAAGTACAACAACATAGACTCCATATTCCAAACTCTTATCCCCTCATACTATCCCTACAGGTCATTCATAATTTACTTCTTCACATCCTGGGAAAAATAAAACATAGAAAAGGGGTGAGCTCAAATTCCCAGTAATGATAACAATATAGTGGAAACGTTCATAAATAAGAATAAACATTTAAGGAAATGTATAACTAAAACAAAAGCCTTTTAAACTTGAACTTCAACATAGTATGGAAAAAATAAAATGAAATATTGCCATTTACTTATTCACATCGATATTCTACTAATCGAGTAATCACATGCAATATCAATAACCACTTTCATAATGATGGAATGCATAATGCCAGAATATCAAACCACATATCCAAGGCCTCATGCCAAGACTACAAATAAGATTTTGTCAAGGCCTTGTGCCAAGACACTAGTTTGTCTCATGAGACCTACTGATGCATCGAGGAGCTATAGCGGGCTCCACCCGTCACATATTAAGTCCAATGCATTCCTCATATGAACAAGTTTAAACATAACATAAACATTCGTATTAAAACTAGCATATGAAATGTCAATAATTTCTCCATAAACCATGAATGGTATAAAAATAACACATCCACAGTCAAACAAATCACAAAATCTTCAATAAAATATGTAAGTTTTGTATCATAATAAATCAACTTCAAATAAGCTTAAAATCCATCAAAGGATGTTGACATAGATGAAATCAAAACTATTTGAGAGAAATATCCATTTTTTTGAAATCATTTAAAAGTCACATAATTATAAAATAAAACATTTACTTTGAAAATTTTCTTATAATCTTGTAATGGAATCTTCAAAGATTTTATAATGGCGGAAAATATCCGCACCCGTCGTATAAGTTAAAAAAACATTCTTACCTTAATTCTGTCGAAAAGGTTAAAAAGGACCTTGTTTGGAAAAATACGGAAAGATTCCTTTATAAACCACTTATAAAAGTCAAAAAGGGTATAAATTACTTTAACCCATATTCTAGTAAATAGTAAAAATGTTTTGAAATACATTTTTAAGAAACATTGATGTGGATGATAAAGAAGTCCCAGTAGATTATTACGTATAAACAACCTCGGATAATGAAGAGATTGTGAAATAAACACTCACCATGTACTTTTCCTTGGTTGGGGGTAGGTTAACCTCCTTTATAATGGTGAAATAATTATTATTAAATTATACAAGAATCATATACATTATTATGTTATCATATATGATCTTTTAACATTTCTTTGTTAATAATATCTTAGTATTATCGTTGTTATTGGTGTTAACTTACTCGTTTTCTTTTATATGTTTTGTTACATAAGTCGTGTTTGTCATGGATAGGTTGTATCTTATTCATATCCATAATGATATCAAGTCCTTAAATATTATTTTTAAATCATCAAATGATAATTATACTTGAATGGATACGATGGAGAATAAATCTCATCGCGTTCGTGGAGACGGTAGTCCGTACGTACGCACGAGCAACAATATCATTATTTTGATATTAAAATAATATATAATTGGATGGTATATCATATATACAGAATCATTATCATGTTATATTTATTATTTACATGAATTAAAAATCATTATTATACCCATCCAAATAATAATATATTGAATAACAATTACACCACGACGTGGAGACGGTAAGCTGTACGTACGCACGTATGGTGACATGTCATTCAAAGGATGGATAGAATACTGAATATGGTTGTACCATATTTATAATAATATTACAGTATATAAGATATACTGGATTCATTATTTTATAATGGGAATAACAAATAAATAAGAAGTTGAAGAAGAAATGAATTTGAAAAAGGGTGGTGAAAACATTACCTCTTCTTCGGGTTCTTCCTTTTGATTTGATCAAAAGGGATCCTTAGGTTGTATTTATGATAAAACTAAGGCCTATAGTTTGTAGTGAGGGAAGTTTAGAGAGTATTTGGGAAGGGTTTGGCTGAACCAAAAGGCTTTTAAGGTGTGAATTAAGGAGAAGGGGGAGTGCCCTTTTATAAGAGGGGTGAGGGGTACCTTTGGAAAAGCTAGAAATATTATTTTATAATAAATTCATATTCATTTTCCAATGGCTCCAAAGTGGATTATTTAAAGGTTAAGGTTGGTATGGGTCGAAAACCACTCAAAAAATATAATTTAGACAGGTTTAGGTCATTATATTGACCTTATCTTTTAGTTTTAACTCTTAGTTAATTAGTTTGACACTTACCATGTCACTTTGTATTTTTATATTTTATAGTTAATAAACTTACTATATACCTCCAAGAGACCCCCAAGTGGTCCATTAATGATACACCTATCATTATATAAGTCTCTTGGCCGAACCTTAGATTTTTAGGAATTTAATATCAATTAATAATATAATATGTTTTTTAAAAACTCTTTTATGTCAATTTTGATACTATTCAATAATTGATTTTTGTAAAAAACATAACAGAATGATTACTTCGAAAAAGTTAATTAAATAAATCCCAAAATTTCATATTATCCTATAAAATTATTGGTATTTATAAAAAGTCTCAAATTAAATTTATTTGGGTATTTATAATATCAATTATTTTAATTTTTCACTATTATGGTAATTACTACATCATCATTGTGTCATAAATAAATTAAATTATTTATTGTCTAAAAATTATAAATAAAATATCATTATGTAGGAAATATTTTTATATTTCTAATTAATATTTACAATCAAATTTACCTTAAGTATAACCCTATATTAAAAATGTTTTAGTAAATAAACATTGATTTTAACTCTTTTAACTCTTCTTTGAATTAAATAATAATAAATGTTCTAATATAATTCAAGTGGACCAAAGAGGCTCATATTTTTTTCCTAAGGTTGTTTTTTTTTCGAATTAAGCTTATCCAATAGAATTAGGACATGTGTCGGGGTAATATTAATTTCATTTTTACCCTTAATTATCCTATTTACTTTTAACCGTGGTAAATAAAAGTAAAAAGTTACTATTCACCAAAAATTATTTTCATCTCATTGAACCACATTTTACTCCTTGATATTAACTGTGTCTCTAGGATTTTTGAAATTCCACTCAAAAAGCGTTAAAATTAAGTTTTATGAAAAATTCAGTTTTTTAACTACCACTTAGTGGTTTAAATGTTCATCAAAAAATGATGTTTTACAAAAAAAAACCAAAAATTCACCTTAGGATAATTTCGATATTCTGAATCCAAAAATGAAGTCCATTTTAAAAAATAATATTTATAAATTTCAAAAATTGGGTATTACTATTCATAACGGCTATTTTGATTGGTTGTGGTGTGTTAGAACTCGATGTTGCGTACAACACACGCTATTGCATTATTCAAATTGAAGTGTACCGTAGAAGCTTGGAGTGTTACATTCTCCCCTCCTTTAAATAATTTTTTCCTAGAAATTTCTAGAATACTACCGCATGAAAATACTCGGGTTGTTCTTCATCATAAGTTCCTTGGGATCCCACGTTGCCTCTTCCATCTTATGGTTTCTCCACAAGACTTTTACCAGACGATTCGTCCGGTTTCTCAGTACTTGTTCTCTCGTATCAAGAATCTTGACGGGATCTTCGCAATAAGACAGATCGGGTTCCAGTTCTAATTCATCATAGGTGAGTACATGTGTTGGGTCAGGCATGTATTTCCTCAATAGTGATATGTGGAACATATCGTGAACTTTGGAGAGATTTGGCGGCATTGCCAAACGGTAAGCTACAGCCCCAATTCGTTCTAGAATTTCAAAAGGTCTGATGTACCTAGGACTCAATTTACCTTTCTTACCAAAACGTATGACTCCCTTCCATGGAGATACCTTCAGGAAAACATGATCACCGACTTGAAATTCCAAATCCTTCCTTCGATTATAGGCATAGCTCTTATGCCTACTTTGAGCTACTTTGATATGGTTTTGGATTACCTTCACCTTTTACATCATTTCCTCCACCAGTTTTGGGCCAACAAGTTTTCTTTCACCAACGTCATCCCAACAGGTTGGTGTGCGACATCACTTTCCGTATAAAGCTTCATATGGTTCCATATGAATACTCAAATGGAAGCTATTGTTATAGGAAAATTCTACCATAGGTAAATATTGATCCCACATACCCTGAAAGTCAAGTGAGAAGGATCTCAACATGTCTTCTAAGGTTTGAATAGTTCGTTCTGATTGTCCATCTGTTTGAGGGTGGTAGGCAGTGCTCAAATGAAGTTCAGTATCCAAGGCTTTATGAATACTTTTCCAGAATCTTGAATTAAAATGGGGATCACGATCAGAAACAATCAATAGGGGTACTCCATGAAGTCTCACAACTTCATCAATATATAGTCTTGCTAGACGTTCCAGTGGTAGATCTTCTCTTATAGAAAGAAAATGTGCTGACTTGGTAAGGCGATCAACAATAACACATATTGCATCGTTACTTCTAGGAGTCTTTGGTAGTCCCATGACAAAGTCCATCGTGATATTATCGCATTTCCACTCAGGTATGGGAATAGGTTGCAATACTCCACCAGGCTGTTGCCTTCCAACTTTCACTTGTTGACAAACCATACATCTTGACACAAAATCAGCAATCTCCCTCTTCATGTTGTCCCACTAAAAATGTTCCTTCAAATCTCTATACATTTTGGTGCCCCCAGGGTCTATAGATAAATTGGAACTATTAGCATCATCCAGCAATTTCCTTTTTAGATCAGGTATATCGGGAACACAAAGCCTCTTCCCAAATTTCAAAATTTCTTCTTCATACATAAATTCTCTCAATCTCCCATCATTCACAGCTTTAATCTTCTTTTGAAATTCTTCATCATCGGTCTGAGAACTCTTAATACTTTCTAGTAAAGATGGTTTGGCAACCATTTGAAAAAGCATTGATGTTTCACCTTCCCTAGATATTCCCATGTCCATCTTCACTAGATCCATAAAAATTGGATCCCTTTCAATTCTCATATTGTTTAAAACTCCATGATCTTTTCTGATCAAAGCATCTGCCACCTTGTTTTCTTTCCCCGGGTGGTAGTGTATCGGTTAATCATAATCCTTGAGTAATTCAAGCCATCTCCTTTGCCTCATGTTGAGTTCTTTTTGGGAGAAAATATACCTCAAACTCTTGTGATCAGTATAAATCTCACATTTTTCACCATAGAGGTAGTGCCTCCATATCTTCAAAGCAAAGATCATAGCTGCTAACTCGAGATCATTAGTATGATAGTTTTTTTCATGAATTTTCAACTTTCGTGATGCATAGGCAATAACCCTATCATTCTACATAAGGACACAACCAATTCCTTTCTTCGATGCATCACTATAAATAACGAACCCATCATTCCCCGATGGTAGAGTTAATATAGGAGCATTGACTAATCTTCTCTTCAGTTCTTTGAAACATTCTTCACACTCTTTTATCCAAACAAATTTAACCCCTTTACGTGTGAGATTTGTTAATGGGTTAGCCAACAGGGAAAAATTCTGGAGGAAACGTCGATAATAACCTGCTAAACCAATAAAACTACGTACCTCAGTTATACTCGTCGGTGCAGGCAATTATTGGATTGCCTTGGTCTTAGAAGGATCAATGGAAATTCTATCCTTAGAGACAATATGTCCAAGAAAATAAATCTCTTGAAGCCATAATTCACACTTGCTAAACTTCCCATATAATTCATGTCTTCTAAAAGTCTTCAATATAATGCGCAAGTGATTTTCATGATCTTTATAGATTTTGGAGTATACCAAGATATCATCAATAAATACCACTAAAAATTCATCAAGATATTCCTTGAAAACTATGTTCATTAGATCCATAAAAACAGAGGGTGCATTAGTCAATCCAAAAGGCATTACTGTAAACTCGTAATGTCCGTACCTTGTTCGAAATGTTGTCTTCAGAATGTCTTCCTTCTTCACACACAACTGATGGTATCTAGATCGAAGGTCAATCTTTGAAAATTATTGAGCTCCATGCAGTTGGTCAAATAAATCATCAATGTGAGGTAGGGTATACTTTTTCATTATTGTTATATCATTGATCTCCCTATAGTCGATACATAACCTCATAGATCCATCTTTCTTTTTAACAAAAAGAATAGGGGCTCCCCATGGAGAAACACTAGGGCGAATAAATCCCTTATTACTCAATTCCTCTAGTTGTTTCTTTAGTTCAAATAATTATACAGTGGCCATTCTATAAGGGGTCTTCGATATAGGCCTTGATCCAGGAATTAAATCAATGGAAAACTCAACTTCTCGTTCTTGAGGATGTCCAGGTAAATCTTCTGGAAACACATCTACATATTCTTTCACAATAGGTACATCCTCTATTTGAAGATTCCTTTCCTCACCCACTGTAATTTCATTCTCTTCCTCCCCAATAATTTAATTTAGTTGAGCTACTGGGGGTGGATCTAGATAAGAATTAGGTGGTGGTGATTCTGCTCTAAAGATAAGGTGTTCCTTATCATCATCATCAAAAATCATAACCTCCTTCTTCTTACAATAAATCTTTGCATCATGGTCCGAAAGCCAGTCCATACTAAGGATTATATCAAACTCAATCATAGGTATGACGATGAGATCAGCAGATAAAGAACATTTATGTGATCTAATGGGGACTGATTCACAAAACTTTGTTGCAATGATACTTCCCTTAGGAGTTTTAACTGACAACTCCCTTGTTAAATCAAATTGGAAATATCTAATTTTCTTAGAAAACTGGGAAGATATGAAACAATGGGATGATCCAAAATCAAATAATGCATTTTCTAAACTTGAGGAAACCATTAAATTACCTTCCACCACATCTTTTGGAGCTTCTACCTCAGCAGTAGTGATAGCATAAGCTTGGCCTTGATCCCTTTTCCTTTTCTGAGGTAAGTTCCCCTGACTCTTAGAACATTCATTTTCATAATGTCCCATCTCTCTGTAATTTTAGCATTGGACATCGGTAGCTTCCTTCTTCCCCTTGCAATCACGAGCTTGGTGGCCTTTTTCACCACACTTATAACAGACTCCCATTCCTTTTAGGCAAGTACTAGGGTGTTTCTTCCCACATTTACTATAGGATGGATATTAAACTTTTCCCTTATTCCCTTTATTTCTATTCCTAGATTGATCAGCAGATCTCTTCTTCTCTTGCTTTGCTTTAAAGTCATATGACTTAGAGAATTCTTTCTCTGTCTTGATAGCACATGAGACAATGTCTTCATACAACGAGAAGGATTGTGAGACTAATTCTTGACAGAGAAATGGTTTTAACCCATCAAATAAATGATCAATCTTACTTCTTGGGTTATTTATATAATCTCTAGTATACCTTGATAACCTTGTAAAGTTAGTCTCATACTTTGCGACATTATCATCCTCCTTTTGTCTCCGACTCAGAAATTGTCTTTCCATATCTGCTCGATGGTCACGAGGAAAGTATTTTTCTAAAAACAGATCTTTGAAATCCCTCCATTCTATATTTGATACTTCATCATCTTACTTCATGTTTTGAATCAATGACCACCATTTATCATCATCTCCAGTGAGGCGGTAAACTGCCATGATAACTTTTTCCCTTTCACTACTCCCCCAAAGCCTGAAATATTTTCTCTAGGGAATTTATCCATTGCTAAGCTACTAAGGGATTTGTACTCCCATTGAACATTGGTGGTTGTTGCCTCATGAAGCGATCTAACATTGATCCTTCATTCTACGGATCAGGGTGCTCCATACGGGTAAGGTTATTATTCATAACCTGAGTGAGTTGTCCCAATATAGTTGCATCACCAGCTCCACTATAATTATCTTGAGCAAGAGGGAAATCCCTACATGGAGTGTGTGCATTGATACGGTTTCCATTTCTTCAACTAAGTGCCATTTCTAAACAATGGCATAAACTAGATCAGTTTATGAATCAAAATACATAATTCCATACTTATAAAACACTTAACATAAATTGAACTATTTATGGATATAATCCATAATCATAAAAATGTTTTCTTTGAGGAATTATATACTCATAAACCCTTCATAATTATTTGTAAAGAAAATGAGAGTTATCCTAATCATATCCCCCAGTAGTATCGTAACCAAGAGTGAAGCAAGGCCCATTGTCGTGAACCAGTTCCCGTTCGAGTCTAGCTCAAAGCAGTGTTTTCGGGTTTTACCCCTAGGTACATCTGTGCCAGATCTGCCTCTACCTTCTCGTATCCAGACAGGGATGTATTGCTCGGAAAACTCACAAAATCTCTACAATACCAAAATTTTAGGAAGTTCTTCTATACTAATCCTCAAAGTACATCTTAAATCAATGTGCTCTAATCAGAGTTTATCTAAATCTAACTTCAAAGGTTTGTACTAAACTTCCTCTGATACCAACTGTAACGCCCCGACCCCAGTTACCCAAAGTCGGTGCACTATTACATAACATTGGCATGATCACAAGAAAGATCAAATATCGAAAGACTTATTAGTTTAGTAGCCTTGGAAACACTAGATATATTCATAAAGTTTTACATTACATCATAAAAATGAAAACTACAACAACATAGTCTCCATAGTCCACACTCTTATCCCCTCATACTATCCCTGCAGTTCATTCATAATTTACTTCTTCACATCCTGGGAAAAATAAAACATAGAAAAGGGGTGAGCTCAAATGCCCATTAAGGATAACAATATAGCGGAAACTTTCATAAATAAGAATAAACATTTAAGGTAATGTATAACTAAAACAAAATCCTTTTAAACTTGAACTTCAACATAGTATGGAAAAAATAAAATGAAATAATGCCATTTAATTATTCACATGGATATTCTATTAATCGAATAATCACATGCAATATCAATAACCAGTTTCATAATGATGGAATGCATAATTCCAGACTATCATAACCACATATCCAAGGCCTCGTGCCAAGACTACAAATAAGATTTTCTCAAGGCCTTGTTCCAATACACTAGTTTGTCTCATGATACCTATCGATGCATCTATGAGCTATAGCGGGCTCCACCCATCACATATTAAGTCCAATGCATTCCTTATATGAACAAGTTGAAACATAACATAAACATTCGTATTAAAACTAGCATACAAAATGTCAATACTTTCTCTATAAACCATGAATGGTATAAAAGTAACACATCCACAGTCAAACAAATCACAAAATCTTAAATACAATATGGAAGTTTTGTATCATAATAAATCAACTTCAAATAAGCATAAAATCCATCAAAGGATGTTGACATAGATGAAATCAAAAGTATTTGAGAGAAATATCCATTTTTTGAAATCATTTAAAAGTCACATAATTATAAAATAAAACATTTAATTTGAAAATTTTCTTATAATCTTTTAATGGAAGCTTATAAGATTTTATAATGGCATAAAATATCCGCACCTGCTGTATAAGTTAAAAAAATATTCTTACCTTAATTCTGTCGAAAAGGTTAAAAATGACCTTGTTTGGAAAATGATGGAAATATTCCTTTATAAACCACTTATAAAATTCAACAAGGGTATAAATGACTTTAACCCATATTCTAGTAAATAGTAAAAAAAATTTGAAATACATTTTTAAGAAACATGGATGTGGATGATAAAGAAGTCCCAGTAGATTATTACGTATAAACAACCTCAGATAATGAAGAGATTGCGAAATAAACCCTTACCTTGTACTTTTCCTTGGTTGGGGGTAGGTTAACCTCCTGTATAATGGTGAAATAATTGTTATTAAATTATAAAAGAATCATATACATTATTATGTTATCATATATGATCTTTTAACATTGCTTTGTTAATAATATCTTAGTATTATTGTTGTTTCGGGTGTTAACTTACTCATTTTCTTTTATATGTTTTGTTAAGTAAGCTGTGTTTGTCATAGATAGGTTGTATCTTATTTATATCCAGAATGATATCAAGTCCTTAAATATTATTTTTAAATCATCAAATGATAATTATACTTGAATGGATACGATGGAGAATGAATCTCATCGCATTCGTGGAGATGGTAGTCCGTACGTACGCACGAGCGACAATATCATTCTTTTGATATTAAAATAATATATAATTGTATGGTATATCATATATACAGAATAATTATCATGTTATATGTATTATTTATATGAATTATAAATCATTATTATACCCATCCAAATAATAATATATTGAATAACAATTACACCACGACGTGGAGACGGTAAGCCGTACGTACGCACGTATGGTGACATGTCATTCAAAGGATGGATAGAATAATGAATATGGTTGTACCATATTTATAATAATATTACAGTATATAGGAGATACTGGATTCATTATTTTATAATGGGAATAACAAAGAAAGAAGAAGTTGAAGAAGAAATGAATTTGAAAACGGGTGGTGAAAACATTACCTCTTCTTCGGGTTATTCCTTTTGATTTGATCAAAAGGGCTCCTTAGATTGGCTTTATGGTCAAACTAAGGCCTCTAAGTTGTATTGAGGGAAGTTGAGAGAGTATTTGGGAAGGTTTTGTCTGAACAAAAAGGCTTTGAAGGTGTTAATTAATGAGAAGGGGGAGTTCCCTTTTATAAGAGGGGTGAGGGGCACCTTTGGAAAAGCTAGAAATATTATTTTATAATAAATTCATATTCAGTTTTTAATGGCTACAAAGTGTGTTATTTAAAGTTTAATGTGGGTATGGGTCTAAAACCACTCAACCAATATAATTTAGACATGTTTGGGTCATTATATTAACCTTATCTTTTAGTTTTAACTCTTAGTTAATTAGTTTGACACTTACCATGTCACTTTGTATTTTTATATTATATAGTTAATAAACTTACTATATACCTCCAAGTGACCCCCAAGTGGTCAATTAATGATAAACATATCATGATATAAGTCTCTTGGACGAACTTTAGATTTTTAGGAATTTAATATCAATTAATAATATAATATTTGTTTTAAAAACTCTTTTATGTCAATTTTGACACTATTCAATAATTGATTTTTGTAAAACTCATAACAGAATGATTACTTCAAAAAAAGTTAATTAAATCAATCCAAACATGTCATATTATCCTATAAAATTTTTTTATTTATAAAAAGTCTCAAATTACATTTATTTGGGTATTTATAATATCAATTATTTTAATTTTTCACTATTATGGTAATTACTGCATCATCATTATGTCATAAATAAATTAAATTATTTATTGAATAAAAATTATAAATAAACTATAACTATGTAGGAAATCATTTTATCTTTCTAATGAGTATTTACAATTGAATTTACCTTATGTATAACCCTATATTAAAAATGTTTTAGTAAATAAACTTTGATTTTAACTCTTTTAACTCTTCTTTGAATTAAATAATAATAAATGTCCTAATCTAATCCAAGTGGACCAAAGAGGTTCATATTTTATTCCTAAGGTTGTTTTTGGTCGAATTAAGCTTATCCAATAGAATTAGGACATGTGTCAGGGTAATATTAATATCATTTTTACCCTTAATTATCCTATTTACTTTTAACTGTGGTAAATAAAAGTAAAAAAGTTACTATTCACCAAAAATTATTTTCATCTCATTGAACCACATTTTACTCCTTAATATTAACTGTGTTTCTTGGATTTTCGAAATTCCACTCATAGAAGCGGTAAAATTAATTTTTATGAAAAATTCAGTTTTTTAACTACCACTTAGTGGTTTCACTATTCATCAAAAAATGAAGTTTTTCAGAAAAATACCAAAAATTAACCCTAGGCTAATTTCGATATTCCGAATCAAAAAATGAAGTCCATTTTAAAAAATAAAATTTATAAATTTTAAAAAGTGGGTTTTACTATTCATAACGGCTAGTTTGATTGGTTGTGGTGTGTTAGAACTCGATGTTGCGTACAACACACGCTATTGCATTATTCAAAGAGAAGCGTACCGTAGAAGCTTGGGGTGTTACATATGTACACACATACACATACATATACATATGCATACATGAATATACATGCACCTACATGTACACATACACACACGTATACACATACACATATATACCATTATATACATGTGTGCATTACACATACATATGCATACATAGACAAGATATGTAAACATCCACATGTCACATAAAATTACATATACATATATAGAAATATACACATGTCATACACATACATACACATAAATATACATATACACATAGATACAGATTCATGTATATCCACTCATACACACACTGATACAAACACGTACATACGCACATCTACATATGTACACATACATACATACACACATACATATGCATACACATACATACATAAACACACACACACACATACAAAACAACACATGCATACACATACAACACATATACATACATACATATAAACATACACATACATCCACATACATACACATGCATACATATTGATAAAAATACATGTATGAATATTTTAAAATATTTAATATGAAATATAAATATATAATTCACATATGAATCACATGTTTAAATAAGTATATTTATTTATACATTTCTATAATTTTTTAAATAAAATATTAACATATCATATTTATATTAATTATATATACACGTTGTAAATAATGTATATAAATATACTATTAAACATTTTTATTAATTAATACAAATTTGATAATTATATATATATATATATATATATAATTATGAAAATAAGATTGATAATAATTTTTTATTAAAAGTTATATAAATAATGTTTATATATTATATTTACATATATACTTATTGTAATATAAATATTTTTTAAATATGTAAATATGTAAATATAAATTAAATTATTCAGTGTTCCCTTTACCAATGCCTTTTTCATGCTGTTAAATTTGGAGGTATTATCACTGCTAAGAAAAGTAATGATGAAGTGACACCTTTATCGATGCTAAAAAAATAACTTCCAAAGGGTACCCTTTTATCAATTTTTTTTAATACAGATAAAAGTTACCTTTATCATTGTTTTTATCTAACACTAATAAAATTCCTCTATTTAGAAACTCTCTTTATTGAGCACTGATAAAATTTAGTGTTGAATATCACACGATCTCTAGTAATGAAATTATTTTCACTTAGTAAACAAAACCAAATGGATTCTAAATTTTAAATTTTAACATTTTCATTTTTTTATATTGTATTACACTTGAATTTTAAATATAATTATATATAATTGAGTGAAGCACTAAATGAATTAGTGTCTTTTTTATGTTAATCTGTAAATGTAACACCCTAAGATTTTAAAAGAGGAACATCATATTCAATTACGTATATAACATGCAACACTAGGAATAGAATAGAATGTAAAACCCCAAGACTCTATAATATATTTATTTTTTAAATAAATTCAATCTATTTGATAGTTTTCAAAGAATACAACACTGGGTTTGAATGAAACATGATACTCTATTAAAATATTATTATTTAAATGTGACCATTATAACCAAGTCGTTAAGTTGAAGGGTATGAATATTACTAACTAAATTATGAAAATTATTTTTTTACACATATATAAAATAAATTAAATGTTTATCTATTGATTATAAATAAAATAAGAGTCATTTGAAAAAAAAATAAATGTTTTCTTAAAAACTGTGTTTTCTCTAAAAGGTAGTCTAGTCGCGCTTTGTTCACATAATTTAAAATTAATTGTTACCATTTTAAGAAAATTTATTTTAAAAAATAAAATTATTTTTGAAATATAAATTTAAAAATTATATTTAGGTGATTTTTTTATATTTTTTTGAAAAAATAAATTTTTTAGTGAATATTGAAACATACTGGTTTTTATTTAGAATTTTCATTTATTTTAAAGGATTTAAAAACTTATAAATTATTTTAATATGGTTTTAAAAGAAAATTTAGTTCAATTATATATCTATTAATCCAATCTAGGTAATTGGAATCAATTTCATATAGAATTTTTATATAAAAACTTTGTAAGATTTTGAACATTTTCTCTTTGATAACCTACTTTCTCATCACATCTGCGGGATTAATTTTAAATTATATTTTTCCGCATATTAAAATGGAATTTGAAAAAATAGATTAAATATTGGGAATAATAATAATTTATATTTTATAATGAGTTCAAATTAAATTTTGACCATAATGAATAGTAAAAATAATAAAAATTATTTATCATGGTTAAGTTAAAAATGGATTTACTGAGGGTTAAACTAAAAATATAAGAGTTAAAAATGACCCAAAACTTGTTCAAAACTAATTTTATGGCCATATTTCAACCTTATATATTCTAGTTCCAATAATAGACCATTTTTTAGCCTTTTGTAATGTGAATAATGTGGGTAAACCTTGTTCTTTTTAAAAATTACAACTGTTCCACTCAACTCACTTATAAAAGGCCACCCACTCTCTTATCCTCTTCACACCCATTGTTTCAGAAAATACCTACCTAAATCACTTCCTTAATTACCTATTATCATCATATAAGCTCTAATTTAGTGAGAAAGTAGACCTAATAATTTTTTTGGTGTAAACCAAAGAAGTTGCTCGAAGAAGGGTTAACATCCCTAACCAAGCATTTTATTTTATTTCCTCCTACATGTCCTTTAATTATTATTATACCTTGATGATATAATATAATTAGTATATTTGATATAATTATATGTTATTATGATAATTTAATAACCAATATCCTTCTCCTCTTCCATCAATTGGGTTATGAAATCATTATTCATGTGTACGATGGACTACCCCATCGCGAATCGATGTACTTCATTTTCTGTCACCACATTTAAAGGATATATTTAATGATCGATTTAACCTATTTATATGATATTTTTGATATTATTAAACTTATGTAGTTATAATATCACATATACCTTCTTACTTTCCATTCTGTGAGGGATACAGTAATATCACTCATGTGTACGGCGGATTACCACCTCACAAAGCGATGTGATTCATTTTTTTTCTTATGATTTACATGAAAGATAGTAATGTCATGACCCATCCCCCAGGGCCAATGTTGTGACTACCCCAATCACACCTTCCATAGTTCAGGGGCTGGCGACTAGCACCAGAAAGGTGTAACCCTAAAACAGAAAGGCATTGCCTTTAAAATAGTACATACACATAGAGTAGAACACAACAAGAAGAAACCACTAAGTAAACTGCTTTAGTAAAAAGTGTGTTGAAAGTAAAGGGGCTAGAATACAAGCCCAACTAAAAGTATGAGTACAACTCAAAAATACAAATACAACTGAAAAGTGAAAATCATATCTTGGATCGTCCACCACAGATCCTACCTGAAGGGTAGGTAGAACTCACGATAAGTATTCCCCACTTCACATCACACCAAATGGTCTGCCTCTGAGTACCGTCCAGTCTTGGCTCCCTCAGCCTCAATCAATGTTGTATGTCATCTGCACAAGCCACAACAAGGTGAGGGCAAAGCCTGTGTAGGGGTGAGTATAATGATACTCAGTAGGGACCCTGAGACCCCCAAATATCTCTCAATTCCACAAAGGATAAACCAAAAATCATGGAAACAACAGTCAACCCTACTTAGGTATATGCCCATACATATACCTAAGTTATCAAGATATACTCATCTCACACAGAAGGGAAGAATACCACAAAGGTAACACCACAAAGGTAGAAGTACCATACAGGTAACACCACGAAGGTAGGAGTACAACACAGGTAACACGACGAAGATATAGTACCATGTAGGTACACCACGAAGATATAAGACTTAGCTCACACCAAGTTTTTCATTGAAGTATAGAAGTACAGATGATTAGTCGCAAAGCTAGATCAACTTATTCTATCAAGAGGCACTACTGCGAACCATACGGAGTCTGTCCCACACAAGATCGATAGGTAATAACCCCCCGCAATGAGCCACACAGGATCCAACCTACCCAGAGTCTATAGGTACTAACCCCCACAATGACTCACATAGGATATGACCCACACAAGATTGGTATGCGCTGACCCACACAGAATTGTTGAGCGCTGACCCACACAGGATCTGACTCACATAGGATCGGTATGTGCAGACCCACCGAGGATCGCTGAGAGCTGACCCACATAGGATCTAACCCACATAGGATCAGTACTGACCCACAAAGGATCGCTCGGTACTAACCTTTGTATGATCTGTCTCCAACCTCTACCTCACTGCCAGCAACTGGGTTCCCGCAAATAGTATGTTTGGGAGAACTGCTCCTCAATCCATCGGTCATATCTCAACAACCAAAAAGTTCCACAAAGAAGTATCCCAAAGATTTATCACGTCATAAGGGACCCAACGCAACAGATAGTACGTAAATCGGACGCTCGGTCTGTAAGTTATTAGCATTTCCGCTCCAAGTGTCTGGTTGGATTCGGGGTTCGATCCAACAAGTTCATACTCCAACTTTATCAAAAACTCAATGGGAGTATATAAAAAGGACCATATCGATCCCAGGATTCTGGTGCCATAGACGGTTCATCAAACGGACGATCGGTTCTCAAGATATGGCCACAAAGGTGTATCTGGGTCTAGAGGGGCTCGGGTTCGGCCCGGTTGGCCTGCGCCGCAGTGGTTCTGGCTCACTGGGCAATGGTTCGGCCCGGCCCACGAAGGGGGCATCCCGGCCCAGCTCGATGGGTGCGGCACACTGGTGCAGCCCATTGGGCGCGGCCCGGTGGCGCGGCCCGCTGGGGTGGCCCGTGGTCGGGTGGACTGTCATGGTGGGGTCTACCCTAGCCAACACCCGGGAGGGAGGAGCCTCCGAGGTCACCCGAATGGCCAAAGGGTTGTTCGGTTTTTGGAATCGGTACTGACCGGAGCGGGTCCTACTCAGTACTCCACGGTCAGCTGGTTCGTCGGCCGGTCCTCCTCCTCCCAGTGGCGCGACGACATCACTGTCCTCTACAGCCGGCCAGGTGTCGGCCGCCCTTCGTCCTCCACCGCGGTCGTGGCCTCCTGCTCCACCGGTGGCGCGGACGTGCACTACCACTCCACCATGCGGCCGTGTGACATGTCGGCCGCAAACCTGCTCCTCCACGGTCGACGGGCCACGGCCTCCTGCTCATCTAGTGGCACAGACGCTTGACGCCCTACCTCTACATGGTCGGACTGTGTGTCGGCTGCCCTCCTCTTCTGTGGTTCACCATATCTCTCTTCTAAGCCCGAAAAATATAACGACCGCATATTCACGATCCTCAGTTCAAGTTCTATGTGTCCATACATCTTGCTCAACAAAACATTGTTTTTTCAGTGCTATTAAATATTTGGCGTTGATGAACACATGAAGAACACGCGAATAACAAAAGATAAAGGGGCAAGGTATGTTTTTGGTATGATGACCATGTTAGTTTGGCCATCATCATTTTGAATCCAAGATGTGAAGAATTATCAAATAAATTCAATCATAATTCAAAATAAATCCCCTACCTTGACGTTCATTGGAGATATCGCGAGGAAGAAGATGAAGTCATTGAAAGGGACGTCAGCATTCGTCGCTCCTGCAAGACACTTTCGAAGTCGGTTCCTCGTTCTTTGTTTGGTATTCGTTCTTCTTCGGAGTATATTTCTCCAAAGGTTCTTCCAAGATCTCGTTTCCTTTGCCAATTATTTCTCCCAGGAAAGGTGTGGTGCCAAATTAAGAAGATTAAGTTTATTAATTAAACAAAAATAGTTGGCACATTAATTGAATTGAAGTTGGCACATTAACTAGGGGGAATTACAAGGGTTAACTTAATATTAAGAGGGGTTAGGGTGGTCCCCACCAACAAATTAAAAATGGGAGGTTTCAATTTCAAAAATAAAATAAACCATGTTTATTTTATTTTTTCCCCCGAAAATTCCAAAAACTAATTTCCACCCTCATCCAACAGTGGTTGAGGTGCAGGTCTCCTTAAGCTAATATTGGCGTTGTGAGTTCAACGGTACCCTCGGATTTCAATTCTGAGCATCGGTTCAAAAGTTACAAAACGATGCTCTCATGTTTACTAAACGTACCCAAAAAAGTTTATAAATTAATTCCGGGCACACCGGGCCTCGGAATCATGCGCCGTTAATTTTCTTGGACTCATAATATTCCCATATAATTAAAAAAATAACATGGAAAAATTTGGGACTTTACAAGTAACGATAAAATTTAATAAATATATGTGATATTTATGATCTAACCGCACTTCTAGAATTATAATATCATATCTAACTTCTTACCTTCCGATCCATTGGAAAACAATAACATCAGTCGTTTGTATGTGTGGACTACTACCTCCGCGTAGCGATGCAAAATGTTTTTCATTTTATTTTTACGTGGATGGTAATAAGGATAGATATTATTAATATAAATAATATAAATAACATAATAATGTTTATATAATGGTCAATTAATATTTATTTTCCTTCCATTCCATCAATTGAGAAAAATGGAAACAACATTCTGCGTACGTACGGCCTATGATCTCCATGAATGGTGTAATCAATTCTATATATCTAACATTTACAGATTACAATAAATACATATATAATGAATATATATGATATTTATATCATGATTAAAATTATAACTATTACTTAACCATTATCAAATTAAAGGTAAAAAAATTTCCAAACCGAAACGTACATGAAAGACAAACCAATTATCACCCGAAAGAGTGATTTTAATAAAGAATTATTAATAAATGGGAGATAAAATACTATAATTAAATTATATATGGTATAATATATATGATTATAGTTATTTAATAGATGTATAATAAACCTAAATATATTATACAAGAGGTTTGGATATATATAAAAAAGTTAAAACAAGTTGTAAGGGTTTATCATCCCATTTTTACTTCCGTGAGACATACGCCATATTCACCACTTATGCCTTTGTGTTGTGTATATTCTATTTATTTTGATATTTTATATAATGAATATATTTATATTAATGTTATTTAAAGTTTAATTTTTATTTATTTTTTTCATGGGGATTATGATTCAAAAGTTACCAAAGTGGTAAGGGTTAATTTTACAATCTCATCATTATTTGAGATTATTTTTGTGTAAGTCTCCGTGGGGGGGATTACTTGATATTTATATCTTAAAATAAATCTATTTTATTATACAATAGATATTAATAAACTTTTTCAATTAATGTTAACATTTTCCACTATATTTTACTTAATATTATTGAGAAAATATTTTTAATAAAATCCAATTTTATTTCTCTTTTCGGTTGAAAATCATTTTTCTTCTAAAACCATGTTTTATAAAAATGATTTTTAAAATGTTTTATCATTATACAAATGATTTATTAAATAAATTTATCCACATTTTTGACTTTTTGAAAAAAAAAAATTAAAGGAATCTTCTTATCATTTTCATAACAAGACACTTTTCTAACCTTTTTATAGTGAAAAGGGAATGTTTTTTAATTTATACAACATGTACATAATTACCCCTATCATGAATATAATTTCTTTGAAGTTTAATTTGAAATTTTACAAGGTTATTTTTAAATATAATTTTTCCATAATATTCTATAAATTCTTATTTTTTTAAAAGTTATTTTCAAATAAAGGAATTTGTAAAATATTTTATGAATTTTCTAGTTTTAAAATAAAAAGAGTGATTTTCAAATAAAGGTTATTTTCCTTAAGAAATATTCAAAGTGATCTTTCAAAATTATTTTCCATATAATATAACATAATTTTATGTAAATTATGTTTTAATGGGGATATAATCTAATGATTCCATCCTTATTATTTATCTAAATGGTTTAGGATCAGTCTGAATGGGGATGAACTATGTTGATACCATTCATTTTACTATCGATAGTTTATGATTTTGCTTATTGATTGGGGAAAGTATTTACATTTCATATGCTAGTTTAAATATGAATGTTTATATGGATTATGTTTCACACCTTTCAAATTAGGAATGCATTGGACTTAATAAGTGATCGGCGGGGCCCACTATAGCTCGCTGATACATCGGTGGGTCTCATAAGAAAAACCAGATTGGATTTTGTCAAAGTCATTACCCATTTATTTAGATGGCTTGTTACAATTCCTTGATGGTATATTTTATATGTTTGGCATTATGAATTCCATCATTATGAATTTAGTTGTTTATATTTCATGTGATTATTAAATTAGTTAGAATATCCATGGTTAAGTTTTTAAGCTCATGGGATTACTTATAAGAAATTATTTGATTATCATTTATTCCTTTCATATTATGCTCAAGTTATTGATTAAATGACATGTGTTTCAGTTATTTACCTTGATATATTGACATGTGTTCTAGTAATTTACCTTGTTATTCAGTCTATTGAGATATAATTCCTTGTATCTAGTCACAATGTAATAAATTAACCATCAGATTCGAGATATTGGGGTTGGGGTCACTATAGTTAGTATCAAAGGAAGTTTATTAGAAATCTTGGGAACTAGATTTAGACAAACATATATTAGGTAACATGAATCTATGATATAAGATTATGATAAGTATATAAAAACATCCTAAAGTTTTTTAAAGGAAGATATTATGTGGTTTTTCTAGAAAATACATCTGTATTTAGATACTATTAGTAGACGTGGTTCTAACATTGATGTACCTAAGGGTAATAAATCCAAAAAGGGTACATTGGATTTAACCCGATCATCCCCTGGTGCACGAAAATGAGTCTTATTGTGCACCTAGTTTGACACTCTCAGGGGATATGCATAAGATAAATCACATTTTATTTACAAATAATTATAAAGGAGTTGAAAATAAAGATATCCTCAAAGAAACCATGTTTATTATTATGAGATTATCTATGCATAATTTTTCAATTTGTGATAAGTGTTTCATTATTTTTGGTATTATATATTATGTTTTATAATGTTATGATCTAATATAGTGTATTCCATTATTTATAAATAGAACCTAATAGAAGGAATAAGAACTGTATTAATGCATGTGCCCCATGTAGGGATTTTCCCCTGGGAAAGATAATAAATATGGAGTTGCAGATGGAGTTAGGATGATAAAATTTTAACTATATAGGGAAATTTGACTCAATTTATGAGTAATAACCTTTCTTATATGGAGCATCCTGTTGATCCAACTAACAGTGAAATGATGTTAGACCACTTCACGAATCAAAAACCTCTATCATTCAATGGGACTATAAATCTATTTTTAGTTGAGCAATGGATAATTTCTTAGAGAAGATATGTATTGCTCTGGGATGTAGTGAAAGTGAGAAAGTTTTCATGACAGTTTATTACCTCTTAGGAGATACGGATTAATGGTGGTCATTAATTCAAAACATTAATGATGGGGACAAAATAGTAATCATGGACTATAAGGATTTCAAGGTAATTTTATTAGAAAAATATTTTTATCATGAGTAACGAGCATATATGGAATGAAAATTCTTGAGTCTATGATAGAAAGAAGAGAAAAATGTTGCTAAGAATGAAGCCAACTTTACAAGGTTATCAAGTCATGTTTTAGAAAATGTACATAATCCAATGAGAAATATTGAATATTTATTTGATTAGATTAATCCAATCCTATGAAGGGAACCAGTATCCAAAACTTTATCATCACAAGAGGATATAGTATCATGTGCTATCAGGATACAAAATAAATTATCCAAGTCTTATTATTTTTAAGGGAAGTAATAGAAGAAAAGGGAGGTAGAGAAAAATATGGAAAAATGGAAGAAGGGAAAGAAGGATTTTTTTACTAGTGATACTTTTTTAAGGAAACACCTTGGTACATGCTTAAAATTAAAATGATTTTTCTTAAAGTGTGTAGAAAAAGGTCATTATGCTCATGATTGAAAGGGAAAGAAATAATTTTCCAATGTTTAATGTTTCTATTGTAAGTATATGGGGATCAATGAAAATAAATTTCCCAAGCATCAAGGGAATATACCTCAAAATAATCTAAGGGATCAAGGTCAAGCTTATGTTATTACTATAGACAATGTGGAATGATTAATGTGCTTGTGTTTGGATTCAAAAATTATATTATAGGAGTATTTTAATTCATGATATTATAGTTATAAGAATTGTGAAATGTATAAGGATTATACTCTAATACTCTTTCATTAAGGATTTGAGAACATATTTTGAATGGTATTGATGAGTAAGAAATGTGATTTAGTGTTCAGTTGAACTTCTTGTGAAATAAATGATTAATGGAGGATAACAATTAATATATACCTGATGTTGAGATAATAATGATATATAGGTATTTATAAAGTTTTTGGTAACCTTTAATGTTTATCTAATCTTTGATTTCGAGGTAATTATAGGTTATTATAATTTGGGGAAATTATAGTAATTATAATAATATGGTCTTAGAACAATGATAACCCACATGCTGGCAAACAACCCATCGCATCTAGAAAGGTTGTAGGGCTTGAATCCATAACTGTAGGATGATAAGGGTTTTGTGCCTACCACTGACCTATGTAATGTCTTGGTTAATATTTCATTGTTTAAAAGTTTTTATATATAAATATTAATGTTGAACTAGTGGTTTTACTGTTGAGTTTTAGAGACTAATGTATTATATTGGATAACCTATGATAACCATTTTGGTTTTGGAAAATATTTATAAACATATGAAAAGACTTTTCACTCATTTATGGATCTTATGATCCCTTAAAGGTTAATTTTAGTGCTTCAAACATAAAAAAATCAATTCATGGTGTGAAATATATCAAGTAATTATATTTCCTTATATTCATATAAAATAAAATAATTCCTTAACTCTATGAAAATGATCTTTAAATAAAAATGTGAACCTAATACCCTAATTTATGATGAATCAATGTTCTTTTCACCCTTTACAGATTTATGGTTTTTTTTTGTATTTAACCTTCTATAGATCAACCACTTTTTTGTAATCAATGATCTAAATAATATCTATAATTATTTATTCTCTTCTTTTATGTCCATATCTTTACTTCCCAACTATGTTCTCATACTTGGAGACCTAGTTATGTAATTATTTTGGATGCCCTTTATACTTCCATTTCTCTCTTATCAACAGAATGTTTTATTAATCATTCTCATGATGTATGATTTTAAGAAAGGTATTTTCAAATTTCAAACCCTTTATTACTGAGATCAAGATTAAATTTTTATAATGAAATTTATTTAAGGGGGTATAATGTAACACCCTAAGATTTTAAAAGAGGAACATCATATTCGATAGTGTATATGACACACAACATAAACTATATAAGAGAATGTAACACCCCAATACTTTATGATATATTTATTTTTAAATAAATTCATTTTCTTTTATATCTTTCAATGCATGCAACTCTGGGTTTGAATGAAACACGATACTCTATTAAAATATTATTATTTAAACATGACCATTATAACCTTATTGTTAAGTTTGAGGGTATAAATAGTGAGAAATAAATTATGAAAATTATATGTTTTGTAAATCTATAAAATAAATTCAATTTTTATATATTGATTATAAATAAAATAATAACCATTTGAAATAGAAATAAATTTTTTTCTAAAAAAATGTATTTTTACTAAAAGGGGGCCTAGTTGCATTTTTCTCACATAATTCAAACTTAATTTTAACCAATTTTATAAAATTTATTTTAAAAAATAAAATTAATTTTTGAAATCTAGATGTAAAAATTATCTTTGGGTGAATATTTGAGAATTTTCTGAAAAGATAAAGTTTTCAATGAATAGTGAAATTTACTGGTTTTTATTAAGAATTTTTATTTCTTTTAAAGCTTTTAAAATTTAACAAATTATTTTAATATGATTTTAAAAGTAAAATTAGTTCAATTATATATATATATTAATATAATTTGGGTCATTGGAATCGTTTTTATATTTAATTTTTGTATAAAAACTTTGTAAACTTTTGAACACTTTCTCTTTGAAAACTCGCTTTCTCATCACGTCTAAAGGATTAATTTTAAATTAAATTCTAAAAAATATGTAAATGGAATTTATAAAAATGTATTAAATATTTTAAATAAAAATAATTTATATTATATAATAATTTCAACTTAATTTTTTACTATAATCAACAGTAAAAATAGTAAAAATTATTTATCGCGGTTTAAGGTAAAAATAGGTTTACTGGGGGTTAAACAAAATGTATAAGGGTTAAAAATGACCCAAAACTTATAAATAACCAATTTTATATAAATATTTAGACCTAATATATTTTAGGTTATATAAAGGGTGATTTTTTATCCTTTTTTTCATCTGAAAAACGTGGTTACACCTTTTTCTTTTCAAAAATTACAAGTGTGTCATTCACCTCAGTTATAAAAGGGCACCCCCTCTACTATCCTATTTACACTTATAAAACCCATTGTTTCTGCCAATACATCCCAAAATAACTTCATTAATTACATAATATCATTCTATAAGCCTTATTTTGGTCATAAATCCAACCTAATAATCCTTTTGGTGTAAACCAAAGAAGTTGTCTGAAGAAGAGGTAACGTCCCTAACTAAGGGTTTAATTTTATTTCCTCCTATACCTCATTAAATTATTATTATAACATGATTATTTAATATCTTAAATATCTCACTTATAATTATATTCTATTATGATAATTTAATAACCTAAATCATTCTTATCTTCCATCAAATGGGTTACAAAATCATCTTTCATGTGTAAGGTGGATTATCGCCTCGTGAACCAATGTCATTTGTTTTTCCTCACCACAATTAAAGGATTGATATAATGATGAATTTAACATATTTATATACTATTTATGATGTTATTATACTTCCTTAATTTTTATATCACATATAATTTCTTACTCTCCATTCCATGAGGGATACGATAATGTTGCTCGTGTGTACAGAGGACTATCACCTCGTGAAGCGATGCGATCCATTTTTTCTTTACACTTTACATGAAAGGTATTAAGGATAAAATTTAATAAATATATGTGATATTTATGATCTAAAAGTAATTTTTTAAATATAATGTCACATATAAATTCTTACCTTCCAATCCATTGGAAAACAATAACGTCGCTCATGAATATGTGTGGACTACCACCTCAACACAATGATGGGAAATGTTTTACATTTTTCTTTAATGTATGGTAATAAGGATATATTTTATTAATATAAATGGTATATATAAAATAATAATTATTATATAAGTTTTAATTAATATTTATTTTCCTTTTTTCCATTCATCGGGAAAAATAGAAACAACGTTCATGTATACGTACAACCTACGGTCTCCATGAATGGTCTAATCCATTTTCTGTCCCTAAAATTTTTAGATTAATATAAATACATATATAATTAATATATATGATATTTATATAATGGTTTAAATTATATATATGATGTAATAATAATCAAATTAAAATGACCAAAATTATTGAACCAAAACATAGATGAAAGACAAAGTAATTATCATCCGAAAGAGTGGTTTTAGCAAAGAATTATTAATAAAAATAAGATAAAATACTATAATTAAATCATATAATGTATGATATATATGATTATTTTTCTATAATATATGATTAATAAACATATATTTACTATACAAGAGGTTCAAAAACATAAGAAATAAGTCAAATAAGTGGTGAGGGTTTATCATCTAACTTTTAATTCTGTGAGACATATGCCATATTCACCACTTATTCTTTTGTGTGGTGTATATACTACACCTTTTTATATTTTATATCATGAATATATTTATCTTCATTATATTTAAAGTTTTATTTGAATTTATTTCTTTTATAGGGCTTATTATTTAAAAGTTTCCAAAATAGTAAAGTCTTCATTGGTGGGATTATTTGATATTTCTATATTAAAATAAACCTATTTTATTATAATGTACTTTTTCATGACATTTTTCAATTAATAGTACCATTTTCCCATCATTTGGTACTTAAAATGATTGAGAAAAAGTTTTTAAGAAAATATGACATTATTTATCTCTTCAGTAAAAAATCCTTTTTCTTCCAAAACCATGGTTTCTAAAAAAGTTTTTATATTCTATAAATGATTTATTAAATATATTTTTAGCCATTTTTAATTTTTTACAAAATGGTTTTAAATTAATCTTATTGTTGTTTTCTAAATGAGGAACTTTTATAGCCTTTTTACATTTCAAAATGAATGATCTTTTTAACTTATATGGAATGTATGAAATTACTATCCATAATGACCATAATTTATTTTAAGACTCCTTTGAAAGCTTACAATGTTATTTTCAAAGAAATTTTTTTCCCTAATATTTTCGAAATTCATAGTTTTTAAAAGTTATTTTCAAAGAAAATTATTTTGACAATATTTTATGAATTTTCTAGTTTTAAAATAAAAAGGTGATTTTTAATGAAAGATTATTTTCCTCAAAAAATATTCCAAGTGATATTTAAAAATTATTTTCCATCTAAGAATATATCCTTTGATGTAACTTATGATTTAATGGGGATATACTCTAATGACATCATCCTTATTATTTCTTCAGATGGTTTATGATTAGTCTGACTGGGGATGTACTATGTTGATACCATTCATTTTACTCTGTATAGTTTATGGTTATGTTTATTGATAAGGGAAATTATTTAAATTTCATATGCTAGTTTAAATATGAATGTTTATGTGGATTATGTTTCACTTATTTCATATGAGGAATTCATTAGACTTAGTAAGTGACGGGTGGGTCTCGCTATATCCCCTCAATGCATCGGTGGGTCTCATGAGACAAACTAGATTATATTTTGGCTAAGACAATACCCATTTATTTAGATGTCTTGGCATAAGGCCTTGATGGTATGTTTCATATTTCTCACATTATTAATTCTATCATTATGAATTCAATTATTGATATTCCATGTCATTATTCAATTAGTTAGAATATTCATAGTTATGTTTTCAAGCTCATGGGATTATTTATATGGAATTATTTGATCATAATTTATTTCTCCCATATTATGCTCAAGTTATTGATTAAATGGAATGTGTTTCAATTGTTAACCTTTAAATATTGATTATGCCTTATTTATTCATATTTTCTATTGTACACTTACCCTTACTGAGCATCTGAGATTGACCCTTTCTTAGGTTTTATTTTCCCTAGGATACCATGAAGTATTTTTTTGATTGATATGCAGGGATATTCTATGAGGAATAATGGAATTCTCAAAGAAAATAATTTGTGTATTTTATTTTTTCAATTTTAATAATAATTTCAATTATATATTTAGTTTACCAAGACTACTAAACTATTCAGTCCTTATGGATGTTATTCCTTATATCTAGTGTAAATTTATTAAAGTAACCACTAGATATAGGATACTAGGATTGGGGTCACTACAATAAAGGTCCAAAATATTCTCAAACCTTCCTTTGTCATTTTGGTGTGTCTGGTAGTTTAGGGGTAGTTTTATAAAATTTTGGAAGTTGTTTTGGGATTTTTTTGTAAATTATAGAGATTTTTAAATGGTTTATAAAATATGGAAGTAATTTAAATTTTTTAAATTTTTATTTGAGAAATTAAATCGTAAGTTTTTAAAGTGATTCTAGTATTTTAGAAGTTTTTTTGAGATTTTGTAAGGGATAATAATCCTTTTATTAATTATTTATAATCAATTTTAATTAAAAATGTGATATTTTCAAAGAAACATTTTCCCTTACGTAAGAAAATGGAGTTGTATAAGGGTATGTCTTATTTTTAAGAGGTTGTCTAAGGGTAACCATGAGTTTTCCTAATTGTGTAAGGGGAAGGTTTTGTTTCCCTTAGCTACGTAATGGTACTCCCCTACTTATGTAAAGGTAAACCTTACCTCGTATAAGGGTATCGTAGTTTTAAATAGGCTATGTAAGGGTCATTTCCATCTCACATAAAGGTACTTCAAGGGATATTCTGCTTACATAATGGTAACCTCTGTTCGTGTAATGGTAGGAGTTGACCCACATATGGGTATCCCTAATTTTCTAAAGCCTGTGTAAGGGTAAGTCTAACTTCATGTAAGGGTAATCTGTAAGTTTTAAATATCACATAAGGATAATATAAACTTTGTGTAAGGGTAACCCGGATCCTCCATGCGTTGGGTAAAGGTATTAGGAAACTTCCATAATGGTAAGATGATATTTCTAAATCCTACATATGTAATGTCTTAGTTTTTTCTATTTAAGACTTTAGAGTATTTCTAGGAATATTTCTGGAGCTAGTCACTAAGACAGCATGAGATTTCGAGGCCTGGTGAGCCTAAAATTAATATTTTAAAAATTCTAAATGTATTAATATCATGTGTATGCAATTTTCTTAAAAAAGTGGAATAAAACCCAAATGGATTCTCATATGTTAAATCTAATATCAACATTGATTTCATAATGTGAGATTTACCCTAGGTGTGACATAATATTTGTAAGCATTGGGTGTTTCAGTAAAGTTCTATCGTAGGTGTAAATAATAAAATAAATTTATTTATTTATTTATTTATTTATTTTGATGTATAAACCTATAATCCTTTATTTAAACATGGATATTGATAATCCCTAGGGTTTGCCACATAACCTAGGTATTTAAAGGATCTATTGGAGGGTCATTGGAAGATGACATCAGATTAAGATTAGATCGAGGATCGTGTGCCAACGCAGCTTATGGATCTCATCAACAACAACAAAAACAATGTGTGATCATTATTCATTAGTGATAAATTCAAATCAAGGTAGGACATTTGTTTTTTATATTTATCATTATTTTATTATTCCTTAATGAATGTGAATCAATCAAATAACAAATTGATTTGTGAATCGATCATTTTGAAGTTATGGGTTTATTTATGGGATTTGGGGATACTTTTTTTTCATTGATGTTTATACCTATTCATTCATCATTTCTATGAAAATTATCACGTCCAAAATGAAATAAATTGAGTTTCATTCCCCATGTTTCTGGTTTATGGTTTTCTCTCCCTGTTCTATATGTGTTGATTGTTGTAATTTTATTTTGGCCATGATTCAATGATTACCCAATCAAAGGTCATTGTGAATTTGGTATTTGGTGAAATGGATCACAACTATGGGTTTAGGATGGATATTCAAGGTGAATACCAATATTTCATTTGATATTAATCCCCTCCTTATGAGCAGGTCATACTATATTTCTAGTTTTGGATGGGCTTGTATTTGTCCCCTTTTATTCTTTCCAATACTTTATGACATACTCTAATTGTGGAATTATAGATTTATGCATGTTTTTTTATCATTTATATTACATTTAAGAATTTTATGGGCTTGGAGATGTGTGTGTGTGTAGTTACTTTAGGATAATTTCTCTCATTTGTGTGATATGCCTACTTGGCATTGGTCGCCAGCCCTAGACCTATTGGAGGCAGGCTTGGGGTAGTTGCATCTTGATCCCTATCGGGTCAGATTGTGAGAGTGTGGTATTATAGGAGTACCCAACCTGAAGTATTATGACATTGTCTTGGTTTAGGACTGAAGTTTTTAGTTTCCTTTTTCTATATGTGAGGTCTAGTTTGGTCACTTGGTAAATCATGTTCAAAATTTTCAAGTTAGGATTTTAGGCCAAGAACTCCAATGTTGGTGTGGCAGTCGATTTATCAATTCACCAAGAATATAATAACCTACTTGATTACTCATTACATATAGGAATTGGTTATAGGGAAACATTGGTACATGCATCATATAAGAATGGGTTTTGTTTTTAATGTCCTTCTTAACTTATCTCACCAGATATACTCATTAACCATGTTACATCTTATCTTATTTCAGGATGTATTCAAGATAAAATCCAATGAGGTTTCCATGATAGGTTTTAGGGTTTGAACCAATGAGTGATAAGGCCTCTTTGAAGGGGCTTATACAAAAGGTGGTCATTCTTTAGGATTGTTAGTAGGTGGTGATTTATCCTATTGATCATATCGCAGAACCACCTCCAGTGGTTTAGGTGGATGCAACATGCTAGACTGAGTTGTGGATAGATATTTTGGTGGTGGATAATGAAGTATAGGGTTCGATCACATATCATTAACTTCCAAGGTAGGGATATCCTAGGATGCAGGGTCAGTAGGACCTACTGATAGCAGGCATGTGACACAAGTCATGAAAAAGGAGGTTTCATTATAAATCATGGGGATGTATCAGTTTTCTGAGGCTGATACATTTATATGATTATGATTATTATGGGAGAGTAAATCTCGCATGATATTTTCCTACCCATTTTTTCATTCAAATATGTGGTCGATGGACTTCCTAGGAAAAGGAAACAGATGGATCAAGGAGGTCCACAGGGTGATGAATGTGATGGAGGATATGGGGGAGAAGTAGGAGGTGGAGGGAACTTTGGATTGATGCTGCCACCACCACCCCTAGGAGGACCACTCTATATTTAGGAATCTAGTGTTTGTAATCTTGGATAGATTTAAGCACTGGAGGTTCTTTACCCAGAGTGAAAGTGCCCAGTCAATGTATTGTATCACTGAGAGGGGGGAGGATTCAATCAATGATACTCTTTCTTTTATGTTTCTTTTCAATTGAAACAACATTCACCTCCTGTTATAGATTTCAATTCCTTGTTGAAAATAAACTCAACAGACATCCACAGGAATAGAAATAATTACAAGGTTCACTATTCAAAAAGAATAGCTACATCCTTGGTATGGTTTGAAAATGATTTAATACCATAAAATCCACTAACAATCCTTGGATTACAACGAGTAGGATATACCGTTACACTCGTGTAGCATTGTGAAAAAATGCCTCTAATGCTTGTTCACCCTCCAAGAACAATAGGGAAATACAATTTATTTTGTAAGAACTTGTGTTACCTGCTCTTCTTTTCAATTCACCAAATGTATTCAATTGTAAAAAAATTCTTCTTTTTCTTACCCAGAAGAAAGGTAAGAACCTCTTGGACTATGTAAAACAATATGTATGATTACCCTGAGTACGATGCTCCCAGTTAAATTCTTCTTAGTCTGATCTTTCAATTGAATACAATAGAATATAATAGACACCACTCTAATAATTTCATACAATAGTCAAGACAAATAGAATCAGCACCAATTTAAAACATGTATGTAATAGTCAAGACAAATAGAATCAGCACCACTTCAAAACATGTATTTAATATTCATGACAAATAAAATCAGCACCACTTCAAAACATGTATGCAATAGTCATGATAAAAATAATCTCAACCACTTCAAAACCTAAGACTGATAAAGAGACTCAGTACGATTATTCCTCAACCTGAGAAGCCCAATACGGAAACACCCAGTACGAAAAACTCAAAACTGATTAATTCAGCTTGATATGATGAACACCTTAAAACAAAAGTAAAGTTGAATACTCTTCACCTCTTCTTTTATCTCTAAAACCCTGAACTTCTCTCTCATCTATTGTGAACAGTGCTCATTGTCAGAAAGTACAAAGTACCTCCTTCTTTTATAGGTGAAAATTGAAGGGAAACCAAAAGTGTAATGTCTCATAATTTTAGTCTAATTTCTTTTAATTATATTTAATTATTTCGAGACTGCACACTTTGACAACAAATGATTCCGAGGCTCGGTGATCCAGGAATGAATTTTTGAACTTTTTTTAAGTCACGTTTAGTAAACGTGTGATCAGGATTTTATAACATTTGAACTAGTTCTCGGATTGAAAACCTAAGGGCATTGTTGAACTAAGAACGCCGAGATTTTCCTAAATAGGACTTAACTTCAATAGGCAAGGGTTGGATGGAAAAGTTAATTTTTTGGACTTTTCAAAAAAATAATAAAATAATTTTAAAAAGGTATTTTATTTTTCATTTACACCACTGAGCAGCGGATAGTGACAATGTAGTGGGGTGACAATATGACGATGAGGTGAAATTAAGGAAGCCCCTTAATGGCTCATTATGAAAGCGTAACGACTCAACGTCCCAATGTAACAGAAACACCGCGACATGTTTTTTTTATTAAATTAACACATTGTAGAGTGGGGAATTAAACTATGAGGATTCTATGATGAACCTCTGAGGAACTTCCTCTCCAATAAAGAATGAAAAATGTCGATGAATGTCAAACATCTTTGATGCACCTCGAAAAATGGATTCGGAAGTGACGAACGACATCGGCGTCTTGAAACATTTAGGACATAATGTTGCAGCAATGAATGTCAAAGAGGTAGGGGTTTAATTTGCGCAATTGCTTCCCCGTTCTTATTCTGGAAATGACGAATGTGGATCTACCCACAAATAGGTTGATCCGAGAATCATGAATTTATGCAGGATGGAGAATTTTCTTTTGGGAGTTATTATCTGGGATTAGTTTATCTATATTTTGATTGATCCACAATCCCTGAGCCTCACCATGATTATAAACTTCTAACGCATAGGGTGTGGGCCAACATGAACAAGGCCTGAGGCCCTCCTCATGTGCACTCTTTCTGAATGGATTTTACGAATCGATAAAAAGGCGGTTTTGATACCTTCATGGTGAAGAGGAAGCTCCTCGGAGGTCATTGGCGCAGGCGGGATGAAGAATGGACCACTGAATCACATCTCCCATCAGCATGCCATGGCGGTAGGAGGCTGCAGCTAGCTGGCCATGGCAGCAGGGGAGAGACGCATTGCCCGCTTGGCACTGCATGGAGGGATGGCTCGCATCTGGGTCATCCAAGCAGCTTGTGAACTGTGATCCCTCGACCGCAATAGGAGGGCCCAGCGCGTCTGTGGGGAAGCTGAGGCTAGACGCGGTAGTCGGCATCCCGACTAGATGGTACACCCCAGGCCACCCATACGGTCGGGCTCTGGGTTGGCGAGTTGTGCCCCCAACCAGTGGCCCTGACCCATGCCCTTTAGTTCAGGCCAGACAAGACCAGGTCATCGGGCGACCCGGTGTGCTGGACCCCTGGCCAAACCGGGTCAGGTCAAGCGAGTCCCATTGGGCCTGGCCCACTGGCCAAGCCAGACCAGACCAACCCACACCTAAAATGGGTCAGTTCAAGTTGGTCGAATTAAATTAGGGTATGTGGGACCCCCGAGTTGGGTTGGTTGGGTCGGTCCGACCGGGTCGGATTGGGCCCAGACGCAATTGGCCCCGGTTTACTAAAACACTCGTATCTCTCAAACTAGGAATCTTCTTGACGCGCCATCAGTGGTGTTGGGACCCTTGTGACAAGGCAGTCCTTATGAGATACTCTACGTAATTTTTGGTAGGATTTGGAGAATGTTTGGGTTGGATCATACTTGAATCCAACCAGGCCCTTTATACAAAAATGCTCATGTCTTATAGATAGGGCGTCTGTTCGACGCGTCGTCTATTGCATTAGGACCCTTACGATGAGTTGTTACTTTGGGGTTACTCTATGTGGGAATTCTTGGCAGTTGAGGTAAGACCTATGGATTAAGGAGAGAATCCTCCTGGAATCAAGTGTGCTAAGTACAAGAATCATGTGGTTGGTTGTGATGTGAAGATTGAATAGCGATCCTGTGCGGGTCATCACCTAGAGATCATGTGTAGTTCAGAACCTAGCGATCCAATGTGATTCATCACCTAGTGATCTTGTGTGGGTCAGCACCTAGCGATCTTGTGTGGGTCAACACCTAACGATCATGTGTGGATTAGCACTTAGGGACCCTATGTGGATCATCAGCAGTGCCTCTCAATAGAATAAGATGATATATCTCTATGACTAATCATCTTTACTTATGTACTTAAGTTATACCTGGTGTGAGATGAGTCTTTTACTTTGTGCTATGTGTTTGAGATCTTTCTTGGTGGTATTACCTCTTTGGTATTTTCCTTTTTTGTGTTTTATTTTTTTGATCACTGAGAGACCTTTGGGGGCCTCGGGGTCCCTACTGAGTATTTTTATACTCACCCTTACACGGGCTTCGCTCGCACATATTGTGTCTTGTGCAGATGACAGACAGATTTGACTAGGACTTTAGAGATCCAGGATTAAATGGTGCTTAGAGGTGGGTTGATAGATGTGGTGTGGTTCAATGGCATCTGAAAGAGAGTTGTACCTACCCTTTAGGTAGGATCCTTGGCGGAAAACTTCAGGAGCTTGTACTTCTTTTTCTGTACTTTCCTTTTAGTTGGGCTTGTATTCTGGCCCCTTTACTTTCAGTTTACACAATTTACTCTCAGTAGTGATACTTTCTGGTGGTTTTATTAATTTCTTTCCTTTTTGGTTTTCTTTGTGTGTTATGCCCTGTATGTGTCTGTACAGGTTTAAAGGTAATGACTTACCTTTTTGGGATATGTATTTCTGGTTATAGTCACCAGCCACTGGCCTATGTAATGAGGTCTTAGGGTAGTCACAACACGGGTCCTAGGGTATGAGTCATGACAATATGGTATCAGAGGGTGGTGGGTTCTACCAAAAGAACTAAGAGTCTATATTTTCAATGGGGGAAATAGAGTCAGGTGTCTTGAGTTTGTATTTTAGTCCAAGGCGTCCAGTTTTGGTGTGGCTGCCGACATATCCATACACCAGGACCCTGAATTTTGTTTTCTGACTCGGTACACAAAAACACTAGTTGAATGTATTTTGGAAATGTTTTTCTCTTGATCTCTTTTAAGTCATCTCACCAGGTATAACTTATTGATTGTAGTGCATCTGTTTCTCTACAGGATGCCTCTACAAAGAAATCCATCCAGGATTCCTGTGAGAGATCACGATGATGGTCCATCGAGTGATGAGGCATCGGTGCAAGGACCACTTAAAGTGATATCACCTTCAGGTGGTGTACTAGAAGCACCACCACCCAGAGAGTAGTAGTTTCTACCAGCCCCACCAGCAGACAGTTCACGCTGACTGAGTGTGCTTCACAAGTTCTAGGGATATAGGCCTTTAAGGTTTCGAGGTGAGATAGATCCTCAGGAAGCTGAGGATTGGTTGGAGGCAGTTACTTAGGTTTTTCGCCTAGTGTAAACACCTACAAACCAGATGGTGGTCCTAGACACTAGCCTTTTTTAGGGCACAGTAGGGAGATAGTGGATATTGATTCTCCAGACACACGAGGAGGCGACCCTTATCTGGTTGGACTTTGAGAGCCTCTTCAGGGAGGAGTTCATACCAACAACACTACACTCTGTGCGTATTCAGGAGTAACTACACCTATAATAGGGAATCCTGAATGTGACTCAGTACTCAGCGAGGTTTACCGACCTCTCCCGCCACTCCATCGACATGGTACGAAAACCTTTCTTCAGGGACCAAATCTTTGAACAATGGATCCAGTAAAAGATTAGAGCGTCGATGATTTTTTTCAGTATATCAACATAGAATATATTGCTAGAGCGACCCCTGCTAGTGGATATCCTCTTAGATGAGCAGGAACTGACAGTGAGAGCCACCACCGAGGATAGGTGGCTGAGTTATCTGCAATAGAAAGTTGGAAGACGATGCAGAGGCCCAAATGGTCCAGACCTTCCAGAGGATGACCCCATGATGTAGGGTCAGGGGTGCGGAGCTCTCAAGGTAGAGGAGTTCATATAAGGGCTAGAGTTTGTTACACTTGTAGTGAACAGGGGCACATGGCTCATGACTGTCTGAATCCCCACACAGATGACCAGCAGGCAGTCGAGGGATCACCGAGACAGTGACATAGGTTCGAGCGAGGTGGTCTACAGGGCAGCGGACATGGAAGAAGAGTAGGCCAAGAAGAAGGCGGTAGACGATGGTTCGTGGTACTACTACCACCACCCCCATGAGGTCCACTACGAGCTCCGTGAGGAGGTGGACAGGGGTGGGGCCATCTTCAGGTGATAGAGGCCTACAACCACAACACTCCAGGGATGATTAGAGGTATGATCTTTGTCTGCTCCACCTTAGTTGTAGTTCTTATAGACACAAGTTCCAATCACTCTTTCCTTACCATATACATCGTTCGAGGATTGGAGATTCTGGTGGAGCCATTGGCTCAATCCTTATTATTAGAGACTTCTATGGGAGGGGATTAAACAATTACACACTGGTTCCAGTAGTGTGAGCTTAATCTAGGAGGTGAGATCTTTAGTAGGGATCTCCTAGTAGTAGCTTCAAGGCCTTACAACATCATCTTGGGTATGGACTGGTTATCCACAGTCCATGTTCAGATTGACTGTTTTAGGTAAAAAGTGCAGTGTGTCTACGAGGATGGGACTAGGTTTTCCTTCACTGGTGAGAAGGTAACCTTTACAGCATAGGATGGAATTTCACAGAGGATGGTGCAGCTGATCACTCACTATTTGTCTAGATTCACCCTTAGTATAGTGGATGATGGGATTATGAACTTTCCTGTAGTGGTGGACTATTATGAGGATGTATTTCAAGAATATGTCCCAAGACTACTTCCTCACAAATAGGTAGAATTATGAATTGATTTTTACCCAGGGATGACACCGATATCTACAGCTGCATATCATATGGATCCTGCATAGCTTCGTGAGTTGAGGGTACAGCTAGAGGACTTGCAGAGGAAGAGGTTTGTAAGGCCCAGTGTTTCTCCATGGGAATCCCTGGTGTTGTTTTCCAAGAAGGAGGATGGGATCTTGAGGATATGTGTGGACTTCCGGCACCTGAGATAGGTGACCATGAAGAACAAGTATCTACTGCCAAGGATTTATAACCTGTTCAATCAGATGAAGGGAGCGAGGTGGTTCTCAAAGATCGGCCTCAGATCAGGCTATCATTAGCTTCGGGTGTGAGATGAAGACGTACCAAAGAGAGACTTTAGATGCCGGTATGGCCACTATGAGTTTTTTAAGATGACTATAGGTGTGACCAATGCCCCAACAGTGTTCATAGGACTCATGAACATGATCTTACAACCTTAACTCAATCATTTCATGGTAGTATTCATTGATTACATCTTGGTGTACTCACTGTGAGAAGAGGAGCATGCTACACACCTTCGGATAGTCCTAGATGCACTCCAAGAGAACCAGCTTTATGGTAATCTCTTGAAGTGACAGTTATGGATTTTGGAGGTCCACTTTATGGGACATCTCATCTCAGAGGCTGGAGTTGTAGTGGATCCAGTGAATATAGAGGCAGTGCTTTCTTGGGAGCCACCCAAGAGTGTGGTTGAGGTCTGGAGTTTCCTAGGGTTGGTTGGGTACTACCGGAGGTTCGTACTCAATTTTTCAAAATTAGCAGCACCCTTTTCAACTTTGATAAAGAATATATAGCCATTTATGTAAATGGAGAGGTGCTAGCAGAGTTTTCAGAAGTTGAGGTGGAGACTGACGAGTGCTCCCATATTGAGACTACTAGAAGAGGGCGTTGGATATGTAGTCTACTATGATGCATTAGGTACCGGACTAGGTTGCATTCTGATTTAGGAATGAGTAGTGATCACCTATGGCTCATGAAAATTGAGGCAACATTAGAAGAACTATGCGACCCATGACCTGAAGTTAGCATCAGTGGAATTTTCCTTGAAGATGTGGTGGAACTACTTGATGGGAGAATGGTTTAACATCTACTCTGACCACAAGAGTCTTAGGTATATCTTCTCACAGAAGGACCGGAACTTGAGACAGTGGCAATGGTTAGAGTTCCTCCAGGACTATGACTTTGAGATCGTCTATACTCCTGGGAATGGGAACGTGGTGGCAAATGCACTCAGTAGAAGTTCTGGTTCGTAGTTTCTTAGTGAGGCGACGGAGCAGCTAGCCGCGATGCAGATATCATTCATGGATAGTGATGGAGGAGCTTACCTCTAGTCTATGACTATCACTCCCACACTCTTACAGTGATTTAGGGAGGCACAGTTTGTGGATGTTGACTGTGAGGCCCGATGTGCTCAGATATCCTTAGGACATGCTTCTAATGGATTTTTGATAGGTGGTGAGCATGTCATCCTTTTCAGAGGATGCACCTTAGTACTAGTGATGTTATGGGATGAGGTGTCTAGAGATTTCCATACTTTCCCTTTGGCAGTACATACTAGTGTGTAAAAGATGTATCAGGACCTCTGACGTCAGTACTGGTGGTCGGGGATAAAGAAAGCAGTGGAAGAGTTTATTTATCGATGCCTCACTTGTCAGCACAAGTGAAGGCCGAGCATCATGTCCCGGTAGGCTTGGCACATCCACTTGAGGTACTGGAGTGGAAGTGGGATGGTGTCTCCATGGACTTCATGATGGGGTTACCATGCACATCTAGGGTCCACAATTCTATCTGGGTGATCGTTGACCGAATCACCAAATCGGATCACTTCCTACCCATCTTAGAGTAGGGATCAATAAAGGGATCGGAATGCCTCTATGTCCAAGAGATAGTTTGGCTTCATGGGGTTCCTTAAAAAATCGTCTCGAACTGTGATGCACGCTTTACATCCCAGCTTTGGAAGGGGTTGTAGGAAGCATTCAGGACTCAGCAGTGCTTGAGCACAGCATTTCACCCCTAGACAGATGGTCAGATGGAGCGGACCATAGAGACCTTAGAGTACATGCTTCATGCTTATGTCCTAGATTTTGGTTGTATTTGGGAGTACCACCTACCACTGATGGAGTTTTCATACAACAACAGCTATCACTCCACCATTGGCATGGCACCATTTGAGTCATTGTATGGGCGGCCTTTCAGATCACCACTATGCTGGACAGACCCAGGGGAGTCGGCACACATGGATTTGGAGATGGTACAAGCTACCATTGAGAAGGTGCAGATCATCTAGGAGCGGATGATGACTACACAGAGTAGGTATAATTCTTATGTTAACAGGAGATGGAGACCCTTGGAGTTTTAGGAGAGCAATCATGTATTCCTTCAGGTCTCACCCCGACGAGGATTACAGAGATTTGGCCGGGGCGGCAAGCTATCTCTAAGGTTCATCAGACCTTTTTAGATCCTGAGCAGAGTTGGAAATGTGGTGTACTACCTAGATATTCCCCCAGAGATGCACCAAGTGCATTATGTTTTTCACTTGTCGCAGCTGAGGAGGTGCGTGCATGATCCACCCCACGTCATCGACTGGGGCGAGCTGGAAATTGACGATGGGGATATGTTTGCATAGTTCTCGGTGGAGATAGAGGATATAAAGAATAGGATCCTTCATGGATGGTCGATTCCTCTGGTGTGAGTTTGGTGGTATCATGGGAACCTCCAGGAAAGTACATGGGAGTGGGAGGCTCAAATTCATGATCAGTACCCCCACTTGTTTTGATTAGCCCTTGTTTTGGATTTTGGGGACATAAAGCCATAAGGTGGGGATAATGTAATGTCTTGCAATTTCAGTGTAATTTTTTTTAATTATATGGAATTATTTCTAGACTGCATGATTTGAAAGCACATGATTCTGAGACCCGTTGAGCCCAAAATAGGTTTTTGAACTTTTTTTAAGGTACATTCAGTAAATGTGCAAGCGGGATTTTCTAAATTTTGAACCGGTTTTTGGATCAAAAATATGAGGGCACCATTGAACTCTAAATATTAGGATTTTCTTAGAAAGGACTTAATTTTGACCGACAAGGGTCAGAGAGAAATGTTAGTTTTTGGAACTTTTCAGAAAAATAATAAAATAACTTTAAAAAATTATTTTATTTTTATTTTGCATCGTTGAGAAGTGGACAGTGATGCTATGGTGCGGTGATGAGGCGATGATGAAGAGAAATTAAGGAAGCCCCTTGATGGATCATTATTCAAGCATAACCTCTACCCTGTTTTATAAATGAAACAGCGTAACGACACAACATCGCATCGTAACAGAAACATTGCGATGTGTTTCTTTTTTATTAAACAAATGCGTTGGAGAGTGGGGAATTAAACTGTGAGGATTCATTGATGAACCTCTAATGAACTTCCTCTCTAATGAAGAATGATAAATGCTGACAAATGAAAAACATCTTCGACGCACCTCGAAGAATAGAGTCGGAAGCAATGAAGGACATCGACGTCTTGAAACCTCAAGGATGTATTGATGCGGTAATGAATTTCAAAGAGGTAGGGGTTTAATTTGTGAAAGTTCTTCACCATTATTATTATAGAAACAACAAACGTGGATCAACCCACGAACATGTTGATCCGTGAATCATGCGTTTATGCGGGAGGATGACTTTTTTTTGGGATTAATTATCTGAGATTAGTTTATATCTAGTTTGATTGAGCCACAATCCCCAAGCCTCCCCATGATTATAAACTTTTAACGCGGAGGGTGTGGGATGATAAGAATAAGGCCTGAGCCTCTTCGCATGTGTGCTTTTTGTGAATGGATTTTCTGAATTGACGGCGAGGTGGGTTTGAGACCTTCATGGTGACGAGGACGCACCCCAGAGGCCATTGGCATAGGCAGTGCGAAGAATGGAAAACCGGAGCGCGTCGCCCATCGGCACGCCATGGTGGCAGGAGGCTACGGCCAGCTGGCCGTGGCGATAGTGGGGAGACGTGGTGTCGGCCTGGCACCACATGGAGGGATGGCCCACGTTCGGGCTATCCGGGCGGCTGGTGAACCACTATCGCTCGACCGAGGTAGGAGGGACTCGCGCGTCTGTGGGGAAACCAAGGTTGGATGTGGCATCCGGCCGCATCCCGGCTAGAGGGCGCGCCCTCGGCCACCCATGAGACTGGGTTTTGGGTTGGCGTGTCACATCCCCAACCAGCGGGCCGATCCCGCAACCAGTGGATTGAACCCGCAGCCCAGCGGTCCAGACCCGCACCAGTGGGTCGGACCCACATTGATAGGCCAAACCCATTCCATTTGGGTCGAGATGGATGAGACTGGATCACCGGGCGACCTGACGAGTTGGACCCCCAGCCAAACTGGGTTGGGTCAACCGAGGCCCATTGGGCCTGGCCCACTGGCCAGGCCGAACTGGACCGAACCATACCCAAAACAGGTCAGGTTGAGTTAGTCGAATTAAACTGAGGTATGTGGGACCCTCGATCCAGTTTGGTTGGGTCAGTCTAACCGGGTCAGACCGGGCCTATGCGCAAGAGACCCCTGTTTACTAAAACGCTCGTATCTCTTAAACTAGGCTTCTGTTTGATGTGCTGTCAGTGGCGTTGGGACCCTTGTGATGAGGTGGTCCTTCCGATATAATCTTTGTGAGTTTTTATAGAATTTGGTATATTCTATGTTGGATCGGACTCGAATCTAACCAGGCCCTTTTTACAAAAATGCTCATATCTTACAGACTGGGCGTCCATTCAACGCACCATCTATTGCGTTGGGACCCTTACGGTGAGATGGTCCATTGGGTTACTCTATATGTTACTTAATAGAGGTTTACATATAACTGATGTCTTGAGGAGGGGATCCTCTCATAATCAAGCGTGCTGAGTGCGGGAATCCAGTGGCTGGTTGTGACGTGAAAAATGAATTGTGATCTTGTGTGGGTTATCACCTAGCGATCCTGTGTGGGTTAGCACCTAGTGATCATATGCGGGTCAACACCTAGAGATACTATTTCAGTTAGCACCTAGCGACCCTGGGTGGATCAATATCATAGCCTCTTAACAGAATAAGATGATCTAGCTATACGACTAATCATATTTACTTCTGTACTTGAGTTATACCTGGTGTGAGTTGAGTATTTTACTTTGTGTTATGTGTTTGAGATCTTTCTTGGTGGTATTGCCTCTGTGGTATTTTCCTTTTTGGTGTTTTCTTTTGTGTATTACTGAGAGACCTTCGGGGGTCTTAGGGTCCCTACTGATTATTGTTATACTCACCCCTACACGGGCTTTACCCGCACTTGTTGTGTCTTGTACAGACGACGGACAGCTTTGACCGGGACTTTGGGGAGCCAGGACTAGATGGTACTTGGAGGTGGGTCGATAGACGTGGTGTGCTATAGTGACATCTGACAAAACGTTGTAACTAACCTTCAGGTAGGATACTTGGGAGACGATCTCCAAATCTTTTACTACTTTTGTTGTAATTTCCTTTCAGTTGGTCTTGTATTCTGGCCCCTTTACTTTCAGTTTACACACTTTACTCTCAGTAGTGATACTTTGTGGTGGTTGTACTACTTTATTACCTTTGTGGTTTTCTTTTTCTGGTATGACCTATCTATGTGTGTATAGGTTTAAAGGCAATGTCTTCCCTTTTTGGGATATACCTTTCTGGTGCTAGTCACCAGCCCCTGTCATGTGGAAGGCAGGCTTGCGGTAGTCACGGCACAGGACTCGGGGGATGGTTCATGACAAAAAAAATTTCCCACTCAATCAAATTTTTCCAAATTTGAATTTTTGCTTGAAATTATGGGATATGTTTTGACTTCGTCAAAGCTTCTCAAAAAATCTTGATTCTTCTTCTAAGTTCATCTTTTTCTTCATCCCTTTATCTTCATACCTATTTTTCAATCTAGAAACCAAAATAATTTTTCATTTATAAAATCCTATATTTTGGGTATGATTGTTGAGTATGATTATTTCGGGGTATGATGGTCCTTAATCGGCACCATCTCTTTTCTTTCACTTTTACCTATGAGTCCAATGCAAAACAAAGTCATTACCCTATCGGCATGATAGGCATCATCTCTTCACTCTCTCTTTCCATCACCATGATTGTCACGAACCGAATATGGTCACCGCCAAAAATGGCACCAAACCCAGCCCGTGACAAGGCCCGAAGGGCGTTCCCTATCCCTACGGGCTGGTACAAGTTTCCGGGTATCATTTATCTTGGTTTGGGAACGATTTACCCGAATATGAAAGCATAAAACCTTAAAAACAATCCATAATATAAATTCTGAAATTTATAGCCAAACAAGTCTTAATAAAAAAACCAGAACTGAATACATTGGATTAAATACAATAAAATAGGTCTAAATACAAAAAATGACAACATAACGACATCCCCAAGGACTCCACATGACAAGGGGGTCATCACCCGCAAGTCGTCTCCACAACTCTGCCCCAGCGATGGGGACTAACACCTTGAACCGCCATCACCCTTGGACTTTCCTTTACTTGAGTCAAAAATAATAAAGTCTACTTACACACAATGGGTTTAAGTAGGGTGTGATCCTAATCCCAATAGGTTATCACCCAATAAGTTGCATGCAATACAAGGTGAAAAAGCAAGTAGTTTTAATATGCAATGAAAAGCAGCGACAAATTCCAAGAAATGCAACTTTAAATTGAAAACATTTTTCAAGATAAAACTTTAAGAATGTTAACACATTTAAATAGGAATGTTATCTACTTCAATATAATTCCAAAGACACCCAAATAAAAGGAAAAATACCACAAATCCAATGATAAACAAAATTGGGAACACCCCTAGGCACTAGATAGTCTCGGGCCCCATGTACCTCGTACCGCGGTGTAATGTAACCATAGTAAAATCCATTCTCGTGCACGAGACACTAGTAGGGAACATACCCATAACCTAGTGGTCCCAAATAATCATCCAAATAGTTTAGTTAGAGTTGTCGTTATCCAAATTCTAGGTGAAATAGGGACAAAACCCATCCAGTCCACTAGTCGTACTAGTACACATCCGCCCCACCTAGGTACCCGGGCTTCCCCCTTTGTGCTCAAACAATTTCAGAATTTAACACATATCCATTTTAATGTAAAACACCACTACTGGTCACATACACCAAATAAATTAGCTATCTCATTTTATACCACTTAAAACACATAACAAACACTTTGAATTTGAATAAAACAATTTCTCAAAATCCAGTGTTGTTTTGCACACAAAACCCCTTAAGAAACCCACTTGTACACTAAGTTCACACTTTTAAGTTAACAAAACATTAAAGGCATCCCAATACATTTCAATTAAAACAACAAATCAATTTTCGGGCATCCCCATGTTAAATAAGAAGTGATAACTTTGTAAAACCATTATTCTCACATAAAAGTGGAACCAAAACTTCACTTTCTTTACAAACACAATTAAAACCCATTTTTTCAGAAATAACCAAAGGGGATAAACATTATAAACATTATTTTAAGCCTTATTACAGGTCAATAAAAAAACTAAGTATTTATAGGGCATCCCCAAATAAAAAAATAAAACATTTCTTTGGAAAACCCCCAATTTCACACCAAATTGGCATTTAAAATTCAATTGCAATAGAAACATCATTAGAACCAATTTTTTCAGAAATAATAAAATGATATAAACCTGAAAATATGATAAATACAGCATGCTTATACACAAAGATTTCATCAACATTGGAATCACCTACCAAATCAAATGAAACCCATGAATCCTTTGTGCGAAAACACAAACGCACCACTATCGCACCTCAAGAAGGGTAGATCAAACCTAAAAATAGAAAATTGGACCAAGAAAACCCAAGGTTAAACCTTATGTTTCACACCTTACCCTCTAGAAATTTGGGACTTCATGTATAAGGGAATAAACCCTAAGCACATTGAATGAAACCCTAAGAAAAATGAAAGAAGTAAGAATGGACAAACTTACTTGAGAAATCCTGAATGAATCTCCCCAAAACACCAGTATCTAAAATTGAAAACGGCCAAAATTCAGGGTTTGTTCTAAAAAGAATTGGGAGGTCATTTAGGAATTGGAATGGAGGGTAAATAGTAAGAATTGAGAGATTTATGAAAGAATGAACTTACCTCCTCAAATCTGTCCGATTTTAGAAACCCTAAGAAGTTCATCCCTAAATATCGATTCCTAAGAGCTCCAAAAAAGGAGGGTAAAGAGGCTGGGGGCGCGGATGGGTGTAATGGTCTCGTGTGAGACTTGGAATCACTGAAAAAGACATAATATTGAATAAGTTATTAAATAAATAAAATTACTTTTTAAAACTGGATATGGGCTTCCGGGCAGGCCCAATCCCTTAAATAAAAACCAAAATAAACCTTGGTTATTGATTTCTAAAGGATCCAAATTTTAATTTTGGTTTTAATATATTAGGTGAGGACATTTAGAAGTTAGAATGAGTGAAAAATATTAAAAAATAAAAAAGTTATAAAAGAAACAAAAGTTATTTTTAAATCTGGAATTAGGCTCACGGTTTGGCCCAATTCATGAAAACTCACCTATTCTCCATAAAACCATTGGAAACCCCCAAAACAAAGCATTAATGGAAATTAAAATAAAAAATACATTTAAAATAAGATATTTATGTGATAATGACTCTTTCCTTTTTCCATCAACGTGACTCTTTCCTCTAACTCTTTCCATAAGCATGACTATTTCCATCAGAATAACTATTTCCATAGGCACGACTATTACTCTTCCATCTGCACGATCATTACTTTTCAATTTGCATGACCATTACTCTTCCATCGGCATGACTTTTTCCATCGGCATGGCTATTACATCGGTATGACTATTCCATCGACATGACTATTACTTTTCAATCTCCATGAAAATTAATCTTCCATCAGCATGACTCTTTCCATCGGCACAGCTATTCCATCAGTGCGACTATTCCATTGAAACGACTTTGATTTTGATGAAAAACAAAGTGAATACTACGTCGGCTTGACAGAACTTTTCTTCTTTCATCAGCATGACTTTTTCCATTGGTACTACTATTCCATCGACACAACTCTAAGTCCGATGAAAAACAAAATGAATACTGTGTCATCTTGATAGACATTTTCTTCTTTCATCGGCATAACTTTTCCATCGATACGACTATTCCATCGGCATAAGTCTGAGTTTGATGCAAAACAAAGTGAATACAGTGTCGTCTTGATAGACCTTTTCTTCTTTCATCAGCATAACTTTTTCCATCGGCACGAATATTCACATATTTTCCATCGTCATCACCATTTATATCATTTCAATAGTCATCACCATTCACATCTTTTCAATATTCATCACCATTCACAACTTTTCAATAGTCATCTCCATTCACAGCTTTTCAATAGTCATCACCATTCATATCTTTTCAATTTTCATCACCATTTACTGCTTTTCAATACTCATCACCATTCACATCTTTTCAATTTTCATCACCATTCACAGATTTTCAATAGTAATCATCGTTAACTCCTTTTCAATGGTCATCACCATTCACTTCTTTTAAAAATTCATCACTATTCACAGTTTTTATTTACCCCTTTCTTCCATCAAGCTTGCATCATAAGTTCTACCACTTTACTTATGATTTATTATAATTCAAAAATAGAAAATCATTGTCACAATCAAACTCATGTATTCAGAAAGTTTTTTCTCAGGATGAGAAGGAAAGAAAGAAACTTGAATGAATGGAAAGTTATGATACTTTCCAATGTAAATGTGATGATGCTTTGCTATTTTTTTTGGGTGATCAGTTTTTCTGAATACATGAGTTTGATCACCCACAAAACTTATTTCTTTCAATCCCTTTTAATCTGAATTTCCATTCATCATCTTTCTTAATATCCTTTCTTTTATTAGTATAATGATTTGTTGACAAAAAATACAATAAAAACACAACTTGGGCCTAACAATCTCCGCCTTTGTATTTGTTGTCAATACCCACTTTAATCACTTCAACCAGATGAAACTTTTCTTTCTTTTTATTTTCTTCATTCATTTATTGCTCCACCTATTTTTTTATCTCTCCCCTTTTATCATATCTCTCCCCCTTATTGACAATAAAATTTAAAGGGACCATCATGATAAGTTCCTCTCTTATTGAAATATGATCTTCATTTCTAAAGGTTGTGAATTTTCTTTAAAAAGGGTATCATATGATTTTCTAAACAAAGAAACTTAAACTAAACAACTCTTAGTCTATGTGGGTGACCCTAGTGTAGAAAAAAAATAGTATATAATCTAGGTAATCAATTTTTTCCTTAACACAACTTTCATGTAATACCTTTTCCATACTTCTTTCAACATTCACATGATTGGGGGAAAATCTTGAAGGAATTTGTCTAAGAAAAAATTAGCCTACATCCATCTCAAAAAACACATCAGAAATTTCATAGGTATAAAAACACAACTTATCAAAACAAACTTTTCACATCCTCATTACTTTATTTTTCAATAAAATTAGGATACTCTTCAATTCTAACTTCCTTATTTACACTCCTTTAATTCTATATATGTTACCACAAGTATAAAAATATATTGGGAATAAGGAGGAACCTCAATTGTTTGTTAGAAACAATAATCGGACTGAGATTCCTCGCTCAGTCTTGCCTTCTTCTTCTTCTTCTTGGATTTTTCATTGGATGTTCTTTCTTCCTTTTGTTCACCCTTCTCGAGTTTTGTAATAGCTTTCTTCTTATCTATCAAATCTTCTGATGAGGAAGTCAAATTTTCTTCATCTTTAAGAACATCCTTGTTACAATCAGTTTGATCCATGTTGCCCATTCCTTCTTTCTCATCTTCGCCATTAGTGGATACATTTTTTTCATCATTTCTCATATCTTTAGAAATCTGTAGGTACTATAGCAGCATTATAGCGCACTGTAGCAGCTGAGGTACTATTGCAATGGTGGCATTGTAGCGGCGGCAGGGGAACTGTAGTAGAAGAAGGGGTACTGTAGTGGTGGTAGGGGAACTATAGCGGCGGCAGGTACTATGTGGTACTGTAGCAGCGCGGGTACTGTAGCAGTACTATTCACAGAATGGGTTTTGGGCCTAAAATTTGGGCCTACAGGCTATGTAATGGGATAAATGCCCACTGGGCCTACAGGCTATGTAATGGGTCTCCCTCTACCTAGTTAAAGAGGTCTTTGCTTTGCTTTCATAATAAAAATGAGGCTTCGGCCCCAACCTTTAAAAAAGTATGCTTCTTCCTTTATTCTTTCACTTTTTTTTGTGACTCTTCCAATCTCCTATCCAAGTTAATGTGCTCTGGAAAAACAACTAAGAACTATATCTATTGAAACTTAGAAGATCTATCTTTTTTGACATCCAAATCATAAGGCTTCTTATAATTGTTAATAATTTTTTGTTGTGCCGGTATCAAAACAAGACATCCTTTCGCAAGGTGTTCAAGTTTCTCACACCTTTCACAAATAGATTCCAATTTTTGGAACCTATTTCTAATTTTTACTTCATTCATCTCATATTTCTTCAACACAACCTTCTCATAATTCTTATTTTGAGAGAATTGACTCCCCATCATACCTTTACTTCCATAACCTGTGGAATAATAGTATTGATGTTGGTTGAAACAATACATATTCTCTGTATGTCCAAATCCACCACAATACCAGCAATATCCATAAAAGAATTATTTGCCTCTGAAACTTCTATATTGTCCAGAATTGTGAATGTTTTTCTTAGCCAACTTCTTCTCTTTCTTTTCTGATCCACCACCCTTTTTATTATCAATTAGATTCCTTCTTTTCCTTTCCGAATTATTGGAACTAGAAGTATTAGAAACATTTCCAGATTCAGGATATCTCAAAAAAATCCCAACCTTGTTGGTATTGGCCACATACATAACATTCTCATCTTTCTTCTTTTCAAAAACAATTCCATTATTCATCTCACACTTTGAAGGTAAATTTTGTTGAGCCTTATTAGGTTTCTCATTTTAAGAACATCCACCAATTTTAGTGATAGAGTTTTGGAAACTTGTATTTCTCAATTCAGCTTCAAATAAATTTTGTTGGAAAAGTCCCGACTCTTCTTCCTTTTCCTTAGGCTTCACTTCTAGATACTCATTACGATTATTTTATTCTTCAAAATATTTCTTCAAATCATCAATCTCTTTCTCCATATTCGCTTTCTCTTCGACAAAAAATCATTTATTTCTTATTGATGAAGATTTATCTTCCAACTTTTTGTTTTTATTTTCAAGACTTCTGATCTTTCTCAAGCATTATTTCAATTATTATTTCAAATTAATATCAAGTTGAGTATCTTATTTATCAAAACTGCTGCTTCTGAATTCATCATCATTCATTGTTGCAATAGAAGTATTTTCCTTAGCATTCTCAATGGAATTTTCAAATTCAACTTTACTTTCTTCTTCTTCTTTAGAAAAATTACTTTCATTACTGGAAGAACTTTCTTTATTAACTATTGAAATGAATGTGTTGTATTCACCATCATTTGTAACATCATAACTATCATCTTACTTAGACAAAAAACTTCTCCTTTTGTATTTGGAGAAACTCTTATCTTCCCTCTTGTAATAGAATTTTTCTTTGTCATCATTTTTCTTCCAAAGTATTCTTGGCCTTCTTTCTTCATCTTCACTTTCTTTTTCATAACTTTCTTCTTTATTTCATCTTTGAGTAAACTTGGAAAAAAAATTCCCAATGGCTCCACATGCAAAACACATTAAGGTAAGTTTCTCTTTATACCTTCCTATACCTCTTTTCACATTCTTAGAAAACAAAAAAAAAATTGAATCATGATTTTTACATACCTCATTTTCAGAGTCAGAATATCTAGCTTCTTCTTCTTTAAGAATCTTCTTTTTATTCTTGGAAGCCTTGAAATAAATTTTTATATCAAATTTAGTATTTCCTTTCATAGAATTCTCCCTTCTAATTTTGTAAGTAATGAGAGTATGATGAAAATCATCAAGAGATAATGTTTCAGGATATCGTCTTCCAATAAAGAAACTTTTTCATCAAATTTGTTGGATAAAATTATCAAGATCTTTTCAACCACTGTAGAATCATCCAAATTTTCACCAAGACATCAGATAGTTCTTACTATGTCATTTACCCTGGTAAATAATTCCCTAATATATTCAGGCTCATCTATCTTAATATCTTCATAATTCAATCTCCATATTTGTAACTTTGCCTTATTCACTTTTATATTGCCTTCATATATGTTTTTTAATTTATCTCATATACCTTTGGTTGTGGCAACACCTTTTAATCTCAAGAATTCACTTTCATAAAGTGATGACAATATAGCATTCTTCGCCCTTCCATCATTCTCAAGATGTCTCTTATCAACAGTTGTAAGTATATTTTTATCATCAACGGGAGGAAACTCTACTGTTGTAGCCTCAAGAACATAATAACTTATAGACATGAGATATGGAAGCATTTTATATTTCCAGATATGATAATTCTTTCCATAAAAGACTAGAATACCTTTACTATTCACACAGTTCAAATTCTCCATCAGCAAGGAATAGTGAAGGGAACCTTTCCTCTGTTACCACTTGAAAGTGCCCAGTCAATTTATTTTATCACTGAGAGTAGGAGGGGTGAATCAGTGATACTCTTATTCTTTTATGATACTTTTCAATTGAAACAACCTTCACCTCATGTTAGAGATTTCAATTCCCTGTTGAAAACAAACTCAAAACACATCCATAGGAACACAAATATTTACAAGTCTAACTATTAAAAAAGAATATCTATGTCCTTTGTATGGTTTGAAAATGATCCAATACCATACAATCCACTAAGAAAACAATCCTTGGATTATAATGAGTAGGATATACCCTTACACTCATGTAGCACTGTGAAATAATCCCTCCAGTGTGTGTGCACCTTCCTAGCACAATAGGGCAAAACAATTTCTTCTGTAACAACTCATGTTACCTATGCTTATTTTCAATTAACCAAATGTATTAAATTGTAAAAAAATATTCTTTTCCTTACCCAGAAGAAAGGTAAGAACCCCTTGGACAATTTAAAACAATCTGTTCGATTACCCTAAGTATGATGCTCCCAATCTGTTTCTTCTCAATCAGATCTTTCAATTGAATACAATAGAATATAATCGGCAACACTTTAATACTTTAATATAATATTCAAGACAAATATAATTGTCACCACTTAAAAACATGTATGTAATAATCAAGACAAATAGAATCAGCACCACTTAAAAACATGTATTCAATAGTCATGACAAATAGAATCGGCACCACTTCAAAACATGTATGCAATAGTCATGAAAAATAGAATCGGAACCACTTCAAAACCTGAGACCAATAAAGAGACTTGGTATAATTCTTCCTTAGACCGAGAAGCCCAATATGGAAACACCCAATACAGAAAACTTGAAACTGATTAATTTATCCTGATATGATGAACACTTTAAAACAAAAGTCAAGTTGAATACTTTTCACATCTTCTTCTCTCTCTAAAACCCAGATCTTCTCTCTCCTATACTGTGAATAGTGCTCATTGTCAGAAAGTACAAAGTATCTCCCCCATTTATAGGTAGAAATTAGCGGGAATCCAAAAAAAATTCCGCTCACTCAAATTTTCCCAAATTTGAATTTCCCCCTAAAATTATGGGATACATTTTGACTTCGTCAAAGCTTCTTGAACTTTCTCGATTCTTATTCTAATTTTATCTCCCTCTTCATCCCTTTCATGTGAATCTCCATACCTATTTTTCAATCTAGAAACCAAAACAATTTTTCATTTAGAAAACCCTATATTCTGGGTACGGTTGTTGAGTACGATTGTTTCATGGTACGATGGTCTTTAATCGGCGCCATCTCTTTTATTTCACTTTCCCCTATGAGTCTAATGAAAAATAAAGTCATTACCCTATCGGCATGACTGGCATCATCTCTTCACTCTCTCTTTCCATTAGCATGACTCTTTCCTCTTTTCTATCGGTGTGACTCTTTCCTCCAACTCTTTCCATCGGCACAACTATTTCCATCGGCACAAACGGCATGACTATTTCCATAGGCATGATTATTTCCATCGGCACGACTATTACTCTTCTATCGGCATGACCATTACTTTTCAATCTTCATAACCAATACTCTTCCATCAGCATGAATCTTTATATCATCACAGATATTTCACCAGCATGACTATTCCATCGGCATAACTATTACTTTTCAATCTGCATGAACATTACTCTTCCATCAGCACAACTCTTTCCATTGGCATGACAATTATATTAGTGTGAATATTCCATCGACATGACTCTGAGTTAGATATAAAACAAATTGAATACTATGTCGGCTTGACAGACCTTTTCTTCTTTCATCGGTGTGACTTTTTCCATCAGTATGACTATTCCATCGCCACGACTCTAAGTCCGATGCAAAACAAAGTGAATACTGTGTCATATTGATAGAAATTTTCTTCCTTTATTGTCATGACTTTTCCATCGATATGAATATTCCATTGGCACAACTCTGATTCTGATGCAAAACAAAGTGAATACTGTGTTGGATTGATAGACTATTTCTTCTTTCATCGGCGTGACTTTTTCCATCAGCTTGACTATTCACATCTTTTCCATCATCATCACCATTCACAGCTTATCAATAGTCATCACCATTTACAGCTTTTCAATAGTCATCACCATTCACAGATTTTCAATAGTCATAACCATTCACAACTTTTTAATAGTCATCATCATTCACTTCTTTTCAATAGTCATCACCATTCATAGCTTTTAAATAGTCATCACCATTTATAGATTTTTAATAGTTATCACCATTAACTGCTTTTCAATAGTCATCACCATTCACATTTATTCAAAATTCATCACCATTCACAGTTTTTACTTACCCCTTTATTCCATCAAGATTGCATCATAAGTTCTACCACTTTACTTATGATTTATGATAATTACAAAATAGAAAAGCATCTTCACATTTACATTGGAAAGTATCATAATTTTACATTCATTCAAGTTTCTTTCTTTCCTTCTTATCTTGAGAAAAAACTTTCTGAATACATGAGTCTGATTGTCAGAATACAGGGGTTCAATTGTCTTCAAAACACAACCCAATCAGAAAAACTGATCACCCACAAAACTTCTTTCTTTCAATCCCTTTTAATCTGAATTCTCATTCATCATCTTTATCGATATCCTTTCTTTCATCATAATACTGATTGATTGATAACAAATATAACCAAAACACAAATTGGGCCTAACACATAGGCTCTGAGAGTGTTTCAAGGTATGATCTATGTTTCTTCTACTATTGTTTTAGTATTGTTAAACATAGGTAAGAGCCTCTATTTTTTCTAATTTGTTCAAGTTCTCTTCCAAGGAGATACTAGGCATCGGTAGAGCCATGTGTTGTTGATGTTTGGCATGACTTTGATCATGCAAGGAAGAGTGGAAATTCCCCCACCATGGCATGTTCCTAAGACATGATCCAAAACTATATGGGTGAGTCATTTTCACCCAAAGAAGATAGTGTAGAGGTATGGGAGATGATTTCCATTTACTTGTGTGTTTGAGTTCCTTTTGATGTGCTAAGGTGTTATATCAATCCCTATTTGTGGTAAATATGTGGGAAAATGGAACGATAAGTTCCAAACAATAGGATCTCACAAAGTCTTCAAGGTATGATGTGTGTTTTCACTGCCCTAGTTGTAATTTTCACACAGATTCATGATCCCCTTATCCTTGAGCATATCCTCTATTTGAGACTTAGTGATACCAATGGATCCTTTTTTCTTGACCCTTATATTAGAGTCTTCTGAATAGGGGATTAGTGATTACATGATTCTACCTATAGTGTAACCTAACTCTAGTAGGATATAGAGAGCCTCTCATGAAATCTCTTCATATTGGAGGTGAGAAATTATGATTTTTTCCTCAGAATTTAATATTTTCCTACCATATATGATCGGTTTTTTTTTTTGCTAGTGAGTGTGGAAGTGTTTTTGGATTATTTGGATGGAGTTTTCCTCCTTTTATAAGAAGTAATCCCAGGCAGGACAGGATGATCTCATGTTCAGGAGGTTACAATCAACTTCTTATCAGTTGGATAGTGATACCTTTGGAGTAGTGAATGCTATGATATTTTGTTTTGCTATAGTGTTGGTGGAGTATGAGGATGTCTTTTCTAGGGACATGCTGAGTTTACCTCCCCATCGAGAGTTTTTTTATTCATGGACTTGCATCAGGGATGACCTGATATTTGTGCTAGAATGTCAGATAAACTCATGTAGTTGTAAGATCTAGAGGTGTGGTATGAGGATTTTGTAGAGTAGGAGCTTCAAAATAAGTATTGTGTTTTCCTATGTAGCCCTATTTTTTCACCCAAGAGGTGGATGAGTGGTTTTGGTTGGGTTTGAATTGGACTCACTTGAACTAGGTTTAATGAGGAAGAGTATCCACTCCCAAGAATCATAAAGTTCTTAGACCATTGGTTTGGGGAAAATTTATTCTCATATTTGTCCTTAGGATAGGTTGTAACTAGCTCTGGTTTTGGAGTAGGATATACCATAAGTAGCTTTCCAAATCCACTGTGGTTATTTTGAGCTCGTGGTGATACCCTTTAGAAAGTTTTACACTACAATAGAATCATGATATTTATGAAATATTTCCTTAACACTTTTATATATTAGTTCACACCCATGTGTTCTCGGCATCTAAGTTAGATCATGTGAGACACATGAGGATGGTGTGTTTAACCTCCCATCGATAGTCGTTACCCCTCCGATTTTTCAAAGATTTGGGGAGATACAACTTAGGGATATTGATTTTGATATGTTGTATGACAAAATATCCACTGGATATGTTCTTGATGAATTTTCAAAAGGTTGGAAGCTCATTATCCTTGTTCGAGGATGGACGGTGATACTATTTGTGCAATGAGAGGAGGTGTAAGGAGGTTGGTTTCCCTTAGCGGTACACTTGGTGGATGTGAGTATGAAATAGGATTTCTTGGAATTGGTTAGGAATCCAATAGAGTTGTATTAAGTTTTCAAGCTATACTCTTGTTGTCTCACCTATTTGAGTGTAATAACCTATAGAGTTTTGTGAGGAGTTTGGGATACCTGTGCATATAGGTGGTATTTTGACTTTGTGGAATTCACTTGAAAATCATTTCAAACTATGACGCTAACTCCACAACATGATTAGGGAAAGGATGTGGAAATCCTTTGAGGACTCGGTTGCAGTTGAGCATAGTGTTTTACCCCAGTTATGTGGCTAGGTAAAGTGGACTATTTAGGTTCTGGTGGACATGATTTGGGTTCGCATGTCGATTGTAGGCCATGGATGGGAGGATTATCTACCATCAGTGGAGGTTGTGTATCATAGTTACTACCACTACATCAACATCATAGAATATTTTTAAGTCCATGTATGAGATACCTTGTAGGTCATTTTTATACTGGTTAGAACCAGTTGGTGACAGCGTTTGGGTCTTAATTTTGGTTCTAGTGATGGTTGTAAAGGTATACTTCATTCATGGGAAGATAAGAAATACCCAAAAACATTAGGATATCTTTAAACACAAATGGAATATGCATTTGGAGTTTAATAAATGAAGAGTTTTATCTAGGGTGTTTATATATATTCAGTGTTTTTAGTCCCTTTCTTTTTCTTGCTACTGTGTCTCGTTAGTGAGGTGGTGCACCACTTTACCCTATGACTATAGTAGTTTTGGTTGCTTGGTTTTCTCCACTTGTTGCGGTTGGAGAGGTGTTTGCATGACATAATGCATGATATCGACTTGGGTAAGCTGGTCTATGAGAGTGGATTTTTCTTTTTCAAGGATTCGGTGGTGTTAAGAAAAGGTAGAGAAAAACCCTTCATGGGAAAGTTTTTTCCTTAGGTGTGTGTTTGTTTAAAGCATAGTAAACCATTGGGAGAACTCATGGGAGTGGGATTCTCATTTGATATTTCAATATCCTCACTATCATTTTTAGTTTGTGCTTTTAGGAGATAAAAATCCTTGAAGAGGGGAATAATTTAATGTCTCAATTTTTTTTATTTATGACTTTGGAATATTTCTAGGAATATTTATGGATCCAAGTGCTGAGAAAGCATGAGATTCCAAGACAATCTGATCCCAGAATTGATATTTTAAAAATATTAAATATATTAATATCATGTGTGTGTAGTTTTTCTAAAAAATTAGAATAAATCCCAAATGTATTCTCATATTAGAAATTTAATACCATCATTGTGTTTAAAATATGTGCTTTACCATAGGTGTGATAAAATATTTTTTGGTGTCGGGCGTTTTGATAAAGTGATATCAAGAGTGAAAATAATAAAATAACTTAATTTAATCAATTTATTTCTTTATTTTGAAATAGATACCTAGAATCCTCTATTTAAATATGGATATGACTAATCCCTAGAGGTAGCCTCATAACCTAGGGATTGAGAGGAGCTGTTGGAGGATCAATGGTAGACGACATCGGATCGAGATCAGATTGAGGATCATGTGCCAACATAGCTTGTGTATCACATCAAAGGAAATTATGTGAGATTTTTCTTCATCAGTGATTGATCTAAATCGAGGTAGAACATTTTTTTGGATTTATCCCCATTTTATTATTCCATAATAAATTTGAATTAATCAACTAATGGACTGATTTGTGGATTGGTCATTTTGTGGGTATGTGTTTGTTTTTTGGATTTGGGGATAATTATTATTTGTAGGTTTGTTGATTTTTATACCTATTCGTACATATTTTCTATGAAAAGGGATCGAGTAAAAAAAAGAACAAAGTTCGAGGTTCATTCCTCATGTTTATGGTTTATGGTTTTCTCACCCCGTTCTACATGCATTCATCGTTGGTATTTTCTTTTGACCTATAATTTAACAGTTACCTAGTGAATGATCATTATGCATTCATTATTTGACACAATAGATCACCACCATGGGTTTGGGATGGATATCAGACTCCACAATTGTGGTATACAATGATAGTAGCAGATCCACGGATGGATCAAGAGTTGTTTTTCATAGTTTTAGCATGATACACCAATGAGGTGTGATGGCAGGTGTTTACCAAGAACTGAATATAGCTGAAATCTGGACAATGATGGTGAGAGGTTTCATTTAACCCCAGATCTATGATGTATGGCATGATTTACAATGAAATCTATGGTTGTGGAGGCTTGAGTGAAGATGCATGAACTTTCTATAATTTCTTTAAAATTATCAAATGAACAAAATATATTCCTATGAACGCATGTTGCATAGTCCCTTAGGGTTTCCATGCATTGATAAGTATCACACGATGTGTGACATGTGTCACACATCGTGTGATCCTTATCCAACCAACTCAGTGTGTACAAGGGAGTACACACCCAGGAGATCATAAAGTGTCACATGTCATGTGTTCCTAGCCACATGCCATGTAACACGTGGAGGATAGCTCAGTATGTACAGGGATTACACACCCAGGTGTCCATGTGGTCCCATACACCATTTATTTAGGAAGTACATGAGCATACCAGAGTATATAGGTAGATCCATGTACTCAGACACGACCAAGTACACGGGCATGGCCTTGTGTACATGGTCATGGGAAAAATAGAATGCCAAGTTCCAGATCGACATCCACACACCATTTACCTTGAGGGATGTTCTGTTTATTTTGGAAGGGTTCATGTTGTGTGAACACGATACATGGGTAGTTACAAGATTAGTGAGATATGAAGTGTACCCATAAGTACACGCCGTGTGCGCCTTTGAAGATGGGTTGGATTCCACTTTCTTCTTAGCTCAACTTCATTGTGAGCTTGTGTGAGCTTCCTTGGACTAGTATCGATTGAGTGTGTTCCCTTGATCAATTTATATGAGGGTTTGGTGCGGTATCACATTCTCATCATAATGGGTGACCCCTCTATAGCTTCCTATTAATCAATGTAATGTTGGAGAGTTCCCTTATTCTATAATGAGTAGTTAGTCCGCTTTGATGGATTGCTCAGTAGCTTGAAGCATGTATCCCTTTAAGAGGTCTAGGGTGATCCTTGTTTCCTTCGAATTTTCTTATATAGGTTTTGTTGGAATTTTCATGTCCAATATTTACATGGTAATTGATCCCCTATCTAGGGGGGATGTTTCTAGTAGGGTATGATGTTACCCCAGTGAGCCTTAGGCATTGATCCCCTTTATGTGTATAGAGATATAATCCTTCTAATGAAGTGTAGTCTGATTGAGTGTGTTTCTCAGAATAACCCTCTCAGTATCCTTTGTTCTTTTCTTATCTAGACTTGATGATTGTGACCTCTGGGATGAGTGTCATCAATATTAGTATGTCTCGGGGAGTAGTTCCTCCTAGATGAGAATTACCTTAATACCTCACAGTGGATCTATGGCTGGTATTGGTTGATAACTTTGAGACTAAAAGTATTTTATGAGTATATTTGGGATATACTTGGTTATTTTTATGCCTCATATCTTGTTAACATACCTATGTTTGATGATATGACTACTCTTGATGCCTTATGCTTAGTGATTTTAGGGTGTCCTACTCAGCATTGTTATACTCACACCTACATGGGATCTTCCCACACATGTCATGTATTATGCTGATGAAGGACCATTTTACAGAGTCCTTAGAGGACAATAATTAGGTGGAGCATATTTTGGGATAGATAAACTGAGGTGTATACCAATGTTTCATTTGATAACATTCTCATCCTTCTGATCAGGTCAGACTTTATTTATAGTTTTGGGTGGGCTTGTATTTATCCCTTTTTTATGGTTTCCAGTACTTTATATCATACTCTGGTTGTGGGATTATAGATATATTCATGCATTTTTATTAGTTGTTTTACATTTCATCATTTTATGGGCTTATAGATGTGTGTGGTATAGGTACTTTAGGCTAATACCTCACATGTGTGTGATATGCCTACTCAACGCTATTAGAGGTGGTCTTGGGGAAGTTGTGGCTTGATGCTCATTGGGTCAGGTAATGACAACATAAGGGTAGAAACTTCCATTAGATTAAAACCCCATTACCCTTACACAAGGTATATGAGTTGCATATGGTTAGAAAAAACTTCTAAAACCTCAGTTTTCTTTCTTGTAACCTCTTTTAATGCCTTTTAAACATAATTCATGGGTTCAAAATGGGAAATCAGTGCTTTTAAATATATTAAGAGATCTTAATTGGGGGTGTGGTTTGAATTAAATGGAAATAAATTTAATAATAATTGATGTGAAATAAAATATGGGAAGTTTTGATGTATTTTTTGAGGTATTAGTTGGGGATATCTATAAATCTTTAAAAAAGAGTTCTTTTTTCTCATTTGAATCTACTAAAAATTCATCACAGGCTCCTATTTCTTCCAATATACATGCATACCCTATTCCTCCCGCCTTTGTTTTGGATATAGCCTGTGAAGTCTTCTTCGAAGATGTAGGGGATCTGTGACTTCTCCATATTTTATTGTGAAAGTGTGAACTTCTCATGATTTAGCTTCTTTGATTAAATGTATACGATTAACCATAATTAGATAGAATATGGGAAATTATCACATGAATAATTAACCTATGATAATTTATAAATAGGAGGATAAAACACATGTTGGGAAATTTTTTTAATGATGATGAATTAGTATTAATTCCATAATTTCAAATGGAATATTAATTTATGAATTATAATGTTTTTTTCAAATAATACTAAAATTACATACATTATATTTAATGTGTTAATATTATTTCAAGAAATGAAATATAGTTTTACTAATTTTATAAAAAATTTAACTTGTTTAATTTTTTTGAATTATTTTTGAAATAATATTACATGCCAAGGATAAATAATGATATCTTAGAATATGGAAATTTTTTATTGAAATAAATATTATTAATTATAATTTTCAATAATGTATTTTAATGAATTGTCACATATAGTAGACAATAATGATTGATAATATTTAATATTATCGAAAGAAATAGAAAATACAAACTTTTATATTGTATAATAATTATATTTATTTTTTAAATTACTTTAAGAGAGAGAAATAGATAATAGCATTTTTTTTGTAATTAATTTTTGATAAAATTAAAATGATAACATTCCATGTTGTTAAACTTCTTAAATAATGTTGATGAAAATTATTCTATAATTTTTTAATTTAGAATATTGGAATTAATATTATCACATGTTATAATTTAATCAAATTCTTAGAACTGTAAGTATTATCGTATGTGGGAATATTTAATATTCATGTTTGAAATATTTGGGATGTGGGGTCACATGAATTTGAGATATATTTGTTTCCTATAAGGTTTACTATATATTGTGCTATCTATTATTATGATTGTTAAGCATGGTTGATATTCTTGTAAATTTGATAGCAACTTAAAGCTGGTAATTCTTTGATAATAATAAAGAGATAAGATAAATGAGAATGTTCTTATCTTAAGTTTGTTGAAACTTAAAATTATGTTTGGAAACGTGTTTAAATAATTTATAGATTTGAATATTTTATGATTTAGGTTACCATAGTTGTAACCTATGATAAATGAATCATTTAATTCAAGATGGTAATAAAATATATTGTTTGATAAAGATGAATGTTTGGGGACGAGTGAGCCTGTTTGCATTTAAAGGTTGGATTCCTTGTTTGTAAGGCCTAGATTCCCCATTAACTCTGTTTTTCTCTTCTGTGTTTGTTGTGTATGTGAGTCTTTCTATAAAACATGATGTGAGTTTGGAATTAATGATGGTGGAATGAGGTGTCGGTTATGATGGAGATGATTGTTGGGGATGCCCGAGGATATGATGGTGGCATGGGGTGTTGGTTATGGTGATGATATGGGTGGGGATTCCTAAAGAAGTATTGGTGGAATAAGGTGTTGGTTATATGATGATTTTTGAATGGGATGATACATGTGATGTTATATGATATGGTGTTGAGGATAGAATCAGACTGATAAAATGGTTTGAACCTGGGATTACCCATTGTTGTACTGAAATCTTGAATTATTGTTGATGGCATATGGCCAGTTGTTATCTATATTATTAGTTTCCAACTACAAGGAGTAGTTTGATACTATGCACTGTGAGTTTATCTTTTGTGTGGTAACTTTGGCTAAGTCCTATAGTACCCTGATAATTATGGAATGATAAATGAATTAATGACAGAATGGGGTTGGTTTTTTATGATTTACTTATGATGATTTATTACTTGATAATAAAAAAAAGAATTAATAGTTTTGTCAACACTTTGATCAAAATATTAAAGTGTTAATCTTGTAAAAGAAAATAGAATAATACTAATTAATGGATAATTAATTAATTAATGTCGAGCTTGATGCTTATATACGTTTCTCGTAGTGTGGTGGTGAGATATATATATATATATATATATATATATATATATATATATATATATATCGGTGTGTGTGTGTGTGTCATGTATGTTTTGTGATTCCATACGCTACCCCACAGATGTAGATAGGGTGACTGACACCCATTGGAATCTGGGAGGATGTTTTCCCCAATATCTAGGTTGGGGAGGAATGGATGATTGGATGCCCTATCTGACCCCGCTCACTTCTCCTAGTAGTATTATGTGCTGGTATGAACGGTGGTTAACTTTAATAATATATGTATTTAAATGGATATAATGGATTTTAATTACTTTCACACACATGTATCTCTAAATATATTATCTTTTGGATTACTATAAGTATGTCATGCATGATATGTGATGACTTGACGTGTAATACACAATGCACGGGCTGTGGTGGATCCCAAAAACTACTCATTTTCTATGTGGAGATATGGTTGGGATTATGAGATGATGTGATACATGGGGTGTATGATTTATCCTAGGTGCCTTTAGGATGTCTTACTTTATCCTAGGTGTCTTCGATCTGGATTTTGGAATAAAATGGATCATGAGGTGTGACATTGGGGAAGAGTGATAAACTAGTGGAGAAGTGGTGGTGGGGTACACTATTTTGTTATTAAATTATACGATCTCTTATATGTGATACTTGTTGATAGATAAGCATATTTATGACGAGAAAAGAATAGTAAACATGTTTAAGTGGTGATTTGGTTTCATTTATTTACTCATTGGTCTTTATTATGCTTATTTCACATTCTTTATAAGAGGTTTCAAGAAAGATCCTGCTGAGTATACATGTTATGTTCAACATATGTACATATAAACTATTTTTCAGGCTAGTAGGAGCTTCTTGGTGATCAAGTTAGACAATACTTGTTCGAGGAGTTATTTAGGAGTTGTTGGAAAATTGTGGTCACTATTAAGGATCTATTTTATTGTTTTTAGTTGTTTTAGTTGTATTTCATTACATTCATATCATGTATTGGGACTTTTTATTATTTTTTTCATGAGAATAAGTTTTTTGGTGGTTGTTTCTATCTTATCTCACTTGTTTCTCATATATTATAGGGTAATGCCTCCCATATATGTGTATGTTATACACTCAATGCTTATCACCAATCTGTAATCTATCGGAGGTGAGTTTTAGGTGTCATTATCTCCCTTCTCTCATTGTTGTCCCAATAGGGGTACCTTTTAGAGGAGGGGTCATGAAAAAGTGGTATCAAAGGGAGGTTGTTGATAGATAGGATGAAGTTTTAAGCTATACATTGATGAGGATGCATGGGTTGGTAGGGAAATAGTGTCAGCTAGGCTTAGTATGTGTTGTAAACAAGGGAGACCAGCTAGGATATAAGATTTTAGGCACTCCCATGATCCAAGGAAAATGAATTCAAGTTTATTGGATATTCTAAGTGAAGTTATGTTGTTTTCAAGGTTAATATCAAGAAAAGGATTATGCATCATGTTTTTATGCACCTGTGTTTGAATGTAGTACACAATGGGAAAAAATTAAAAATGAAGTAATTAATTGACCTTAAAAAATCTACATCATGGGTTAAGAGTTCTTAATTTTGTTATTTTTTAAGAGTGGGTCCAGGTCAACACCCCTGATGGGTTTGTGCTAACAATATTTAGCAAGATGTGTCAAAAAATCATCACTAATTAGAGGACAACAACAACAATGCTCGAAGGAGGACATTTTAAATGTTTCAGCACCAGAGTCTACAGAAGTCTGAGGGCTATATTTAGAATCATATGAGAAAGGTTTAGTTGGATGAGGTGATGATATACTTCAATTGTAATCATGATTGGAGGGAGAACTGGGCTTTGTTTTTTGTGACGTTGTTTTGTGGATTATCTCGATAGTGGTGGTTCTTGTTCATTGACGTTTGTGAGGAGTTGGATGTTTTTTAAGGGAGGGATTGTGACATAATTAGTTATTTATTTAAAAATTTATTATTATTATTATTTGAATTTCTAAAAAATAATGTATGTTTCAAAATTTTGGAATTCTAAAATTATGATTTTTTTAGAGAAGTGGATGTAATAATGTGTAAATATTTTAAAACAATTGAAGCGGTAACCACTATATATAGCAGTATTCAATGATTTTAAATTTTAATCATGATTCAACAATATATATCGCTATTGCGTGTAACTATAGGTCTTTTTTTATTTTTATTTTTTATTTTTTATTAATCTCCATTTTCAGTAGCTAATATCTTTATCGGCATTAGCTTTTGTGATTGTTATGCAGTCACTAGAGGGTTTTAGCAGTTTCCTAACAATATTTTTGGGCCATGAAAATATTTTCTTAATATATATTGATATGTTTGTGTGGAATGTTTTTTTAACATGTATACTTATACATATATTTATATATGTGTAAATTTTATGTAAGCATGCATGAACTAAAAAAGGAGGTATTAGCGGCGGTTACGAAAACCACCGCTTATTTCATGGTCGGTAATCATTTAGTGGTGGTTTTTATTTTTTAGAAGTAATTTTTTTATGTTTCATTTTTAGATCATTTAGTGGTGGTTCTTATTTAATTTAATGGTGGGGTTTTTTTAAATTTCATCCAAAAATAAAATAGAGAAAATGAACATAATCGTCACTAATGTATGTAGTGGTGGTTATGTTTAACAGTGGTTTATGATAACCATTGATAAATAAATTCATAAAAATATATTTAGCAATAATTATCATAAACAACCACTAAATATATTTTTAAAAATGTTATGTTTTTAAAATATTTAATAAAAATATAAAAATATAAAAACTTTTTCATACAATAAGCTAAAACATAAATTCATAATAAACTCATCATACATACACAACCATATATATACAACCTCATTCACTATAAACTCATTCAACCCAAAACTTCAGTCATAAATATATATATATATATATATATATATATATATATATATATATATATATATCAACCAATGACAATAACTCTTGTCCAGTATGCATCTATCCCATGACCTCTGATGCATCCATCTACCTCTACATCATGTCATCAAATGAACCGACCACATCATGTCATCAAATGAAACAAAAAAGAAGATAGAAATTAGAATTGAACATAATAAATCAGAATTACAATAGAATCATTGTTAATATTTAAACATACCATAGAAACTAATAACCCTCATGACTACATTTTAAAGAATTTTTTGGATCAAAATGGTCATGATCCTGCCTACTATCAGAATTTTTCACCTACAATAAAACCAGAACATTTAATAAATGAAATCTGAAAGAGAATAGACACATAGTATATTCATAATGTTACACATAAGATTTGTTATTTTGTTAATCAAACAAAAAACATTTTAACATAAAACAAATAATATATCATGTATCACATTTTTAAAACATAAACTTATATATTTAAGATATGATTTAACACTTGGAGCTGAAAAGGGATAAGTATATAACAATTTAATCATTTTTAAATTGACTTGTGGTGTTATTGAAATTTAATTAATAAACAAAATTTTAAGACTTTGATGTGTAAGAATGTCTTATATTTCAAAAATAATTTAACGGTGGTTGTCTCGTGATTTCACATCAATTTGATGTTGTTTTCTATGGTTTTGACTGTTACACACATGTTTTAGTGTTTTAAAACACTAAAAACACGTTTATGTGAATCTCAGAAAAACTATAACTTGAAATAACATTTTTTCAGTTATTACATTTTAAAAATCAATATATGGTCATTTTTTTATGATTTTGTGTCCATCTAACATTGTTTTCCTAGTTTTTACCCCCTAATACATTTTAAAAGACTTTGGTATCTTTAAATACTATTTATTGAGTCATTTTTAGCACATTGCATGTCGGATGGGTGTGTTTTATATGAATACATGTCACAAATAATTAGACAATGTTTTTATAATGGTTTCACATCAACATGAAGTATTTTTTATAGTTTTTACCATTACATGCACGTCTAACTATTTTAAACACTAAAAAAACATTACGAGCATCCTGAGAAAACCATAACACGGATGATATTTTTTCAATTCCTACATTTAAGAAATCAATATATAGTTATTTTATTATGATTTCATATCCATATGGAAAAAATTTCATTGTTTTGACCCCCTAAAACACATTTCTAAAGACTTTGGTATCTTTAAAAAAATTATTAAGTCATTCTGAGCGCACTGCACGTCAGATGGATGTGTTGTCTATGTGTACATTTCACAAATAAATAAATGGTATTTTACCACGATTTTATTTCATTATGAGTTTGTTTATTATGGTTTTAACCAATACACGTACATTTTAGTGTTATAAAACACTAAAAAAGTGTTTATGGGTATCTTGATAAAACTATAACTTGGAATGACATATTTCCAATTATGAAATTTCAAAAATTACTCTGCTATCTCTTCCCTCTGATTTCATAGTAATCTGATGTTGTTTTCATAGCTTTGAACCCCTAAAACACATTTTTAAAGACTTTGGTATCATTAAAAACTTCTTATTGAGTCATTTGGAGCACACTACGTGTTAGATGTATGTGTTTTATATGTTTACACATAAAAAATAATTAAAAAGTTATTTTACCATGATTTCACATCAATATGTGGTCGTTTTCTATGGTTTTGACTACCACACGCATGTTTTAGCGTTTTAAAACATTGAAAACATGTTTAGAGGAATCCCAAGGAAACCATAACTCAGAATAAAATATCATGAGTTCTTACATACCAAAAATAAATATACGGTCATTTTTCTCTAATTTCACAGTTATATGATGTCTTTTTCATAGTGTTGACCCCCTGACATGCATTTTAAAGACTCTAGTATCTTAGAAAACTACTTATTAAGTTATTTCAAGCACACTATAGATTGGATGGATGTTTTTTATATGTGTGCACATAAAAAATAATTCATAGTTTGTTTCACCATGACTTGACATCAATATGAGTTTTTTTCTATGGTTTTGACCATTATATATATGTTTTAGTGTTTTAAAACACTGAAATTCATTTATGGGTATCCTGGGAAAATCATAACTCGAAATGACATGTCTTCAGTTCCTATATTTCAAAAATAAATCTACATTTTATTTAATCTTATTTCACATCCATCTGATGTCATTTTTATAGTTTTGACCCCCTCACACACATTTTTAAAGACTTGTATCTTTAGAAACTGCTTATTTATTCATTCGGAGCACACCGCATGTCAAATCGGCATGTTATCTATGATTATACATAAAAAATAATTCAATGGTAGTTTTCCCATGATCTCATGTCAATATGAAGTCATTTTCTATGGTTTTGACCATTCCACGCATGTTTTAGTGTTTTAAAACACTGAAAACATATTTACAGACATCCTGAGAAAACCATAACTTGTAATGATGTGTTGTTAGTTCCTAAATTTCAAAAATAAATATACACTCATCTCCCTCTAATTTTATATCCATATTACATCATTTTTATAGCCCCCCCCAGGACACATTTTTTTAAAGACTTTGATATCTTTAAAAACTATATATTGAGTCATTCTGAGAACACCACACGTCGTATTAGTGTGTTTTCTATGTGTAAACTTTTTAAATAATTAAATGGAGGTTTTCCTGTTATTTTGCATCAATATTAAGTATTTTCAATGGTTTTGACCATTACACATACATTTTAGTGTTTTAAAATAATGAAAACACATTTACGGGCATCCCGAGAAAACCCTAACTCAAAATGATGTTTCATCAGTTCTTATATTTTAAAAATCAATCTATGGTATTTTTCCTCTCTATTATTATCCATCTAATGTTTTTTTCATAGTTTTGACCTCCTAAGACACATTTTTTAAGACTTTTGTATCTTTAAAAATTACTTATTGAGTCAATTCCAAGCACAATGCACATCAAATGGACTTTATGTTTATACGTACACATAAAATTATTAAGTAATGTTTTCCTCATGATTTCACATCAATATGAGGTCATTTTCGATGGTTTTGACCGTTACACGCATATTTTAGTGTCTTAAAGCACTAAAAACACATTTACAGGTATCCTAAGAAAAATGTGACTTAGAATGATGATTCATATATTCTTACATGTTAAAAATCTTTCTATGGCCGTTTTCCTATGATTTCACAGCCATACAACATCATTTTCATAGTTTTGACCCCCTGAAACACGTTTCTAAAGACTTTGGTGTCTTTAAAATCCACTTATTGAGTCAACCGAATCACACCACACATCGTATGGATGTTTTGTCTATGATTACACATCACAAATAATTTATTGGTAGTTTTACTGTGATTTTACATCAATCCGATTTTGTTTTCTATGGTTTTGATCGTTACATGCATGTTTTAGTGTTTTAAAACACTGAAAATGCATTTAAAAGCATCTTGGTCAAACTATAACTCAGAATAACCTGTTTTCGATTCCTAGATTTTAAAAATCAATACAAAATATTTTTCTTATGATTTCACATCCATTCTATGTCATTTTTATAGTTTTGACCCTCGACGCATGTTTTTAAAGACTTCGGTATATTTAAAAACTACTTATTGAGTCATTCTGAGCACACCGCGCATCAGATGGACATTTTTTCTATGTGTACACATCAAAAAATAAAAATGGATTTCCCATGATTTCAAATCAAATTAAGGTTGTTTTATATGGTTGTTTCCATTACATGTATGTTTTAGTGTTTTAAAACACTGAAAATGTGTTTATGGTCATTCCAATCAAACCATAACTCATAATGATGTGTTGTCAATTATTAGATTTTAAAAATAAACATATAGTTGTTTTCTTATACTTTCATAGTCATCTGACATTGTTTTCATAGTTTTAACCCCCTAAAACATGTTTTTAAAGACTTTGGTATCTTTAAAAACTGACTATTGAGTCATTCAGAGAACACTACATGTCGGATAGATGTGTTGTCTATGAATACATATCAAGAATAATTAAATGGTTTTTATCATGATTTCACATCAATCTGAGCTTCTTTTACTTTGGTTTTTACCATTACACACATGTTTTAGTGTTTTAAAACACTGAAAACATGTTTATGGGAATCCCGGTAAAACTGAAACTTAGAATGACATGTTGTCAGTCACTACATTTCCCAAACATTTTTTTAGTCATTTTCATATTATTTTACATCCATTTGATATCTCTTTTCTAGTTTTGACCCCATGGTACACTTTTTTAAAAACTTTAGTATCTTTAAAAACTGTTTATTGAGTCATATCAAGCACATTGTGTGTCGGATGGATATGTTGTCTCCATGTACATGTAAAAAATAATTCAAAAGTGGGTTTTCCATGATTTCATATCAATATGAGACCGTTTTATATGGTTTTAACCATTACACACATTTTTTATTGTTTTAAAACACTAAAAACGTGTTTACAAGAATCCCAGGAAAAACCGTAACTCAAAATGCTGTGTTGTTAGTTAATACATTTAAAAAATAAATCTATGGTTGTTTTTTTATGATTCCATATCCATTCTATGTCATTTTTATGGTTTCAACCCCCTGAAACATGTTTTTAAAGACTTTAGTATCTTGAAAAATTGTTTATTGAGTCATTCCAAGAACGCCTCGCATCATATGGACGTGTTATCTTTACATACATGTTAAAAATAATTCAATGGTGCTTTCCCATGATTTCACTTCAATATAAGTTAATTTTCTATGGTTTTGATTTTTAGATGCATGTTTTAGTATTTTAAAACACTAAAAACATGTTTATAGGCTTCCCAAGCAAACCATAACTCTAAATTATTTTTTGTTGGTTCCTATATTTAAAAAAATGATTCTAAGGTTATTTTTCACTAATTTTATGGTGGCCAGACATACAAAGTGGTTGGTATGGATCTAAGTGTGTGTTTTTCAATATAAAAGTGTCATTTTTTCTTTAAAATTCTTATCATTTATCAAAACTAAGTAAATAGGATTTGATTTTTAAAAAACTTTAAGAAAATGACCCATAATTCATTTTTTTGAACTGTAGGAATTGACAGTGTGTCAATCTGACACACGATGTGGTCGGTATGACTTAAAGTATTTATTTTCAATATAAAAGTGTCATTTTAGTTTAGAACATCTTTCACATTTTCAAATCCAAGAAAAAAATATCAGATTGTTTTCAAACTTAAGTAAAATGATCCGAAATTCATTTTTGATGTGTTGGAATTGATCACATATCAATCTTCCACATGAAGTGGGTGGTGTGTCTCAAAGTGTGTGTTTTCAATATAAGTGTCATTTTACTTTGAAACACCTGTCGCATTTCAAAAATTAATAAAATGAACTTGGATTGTTTTCAAACTTTAAGATAATGATCCATAATTCATTTTTTATATGTAGGAATAAACCGCACATCTATCTGATACATGATGTGGTCAGTATGACTCTAAGTGCATGTTTTCATTTTAAAAGTGTCATTTTAGTTTTATTTATGGAAGTTGTATGTGTTCTTTATAAATGTTTGAATGGTTTATAGAGTTTATAATTTTCCTCAACAAGATGATCTATAAGGCTGGTAATTTCCATAGGGATTGTTCCCTCCATCCACTGAAATACATAAACTAAAGTATTTTCCATTACTAGCCTCTATTAATTCTGTGTTTTCTTATAAGAGACATTCTCCTATACTTTTTCTTTTAACCTTCCAATTTCTCTTTGTGCTTCCCATTCAACGATGCTGCTTAAACCCATATTGGGTGTTATAGGAAATAATGATGATGCCCTACCAAAGGCAGCTGATGGAGTAGGCCCCGAACTCATCCCCTGTATACACTTGGGATGTTCCTTCCCTAAAACGATTACAACTGCATAGTTATGGGATTCTGATGATGATTCTAAAGAGTTCACATCCCAGGCTTCTTGAATTTTAACCTGTTAATACAATAATATTAATAATGATTTTTTAAATTATCTAAACTTTATAATATTATCTAATTCATAATTTTTTTCATTACTATTTACTATTATCTCATTACTATAAAACATAATAATGAAAAATTAACTATAACTACAAACAGGTCTTAAACCAAACTAAATGGGGTTGACTAGATGGATAAAATGGTTCCAATAGAGCTAATTGGCACCATTTTATTCATGTAGTTGTCCCCTTTTAATTAGTCTTAAGATGTGTTTGTTGTAATAATTTATTTTTCTTAAATATTTTTTTATAGTGATTAAATAACATTAAGTAGTAATGGAAATTACTTGCTCCAATGTCTCTGGTAGGTTCATTCAAAAAACTGTCATCGGGTTTCCTATGAAATATATTCCACATCTCTATCCATCCAATAGAATAACCTAATTCATTAGCCTTTATAAAAAAATATATACAATTTATAGAAAAACATTGACTTGTAATAAAATAATATAAATAATAGTGGATAAAATATAACCAAGAGTGTTCATTTTCTCAAAAAAACTATGAGACCCGGTGATATGAGGAATGAAGTGTTTCTCACAATTTATAGTAATTTTTTATATAATTCCTAAAAAAATATCATTAATAAAAATTATAATTTTATAGTTTTTATGTTATTAAGATACTATAAAATATTCAATTACCACTTGAGATGCATCTCTATTAATATCGACAAACATCTTTCACTGTTCATGAGAAACGCCTTCAGTCACTTTCTCATACATTTGTTATGAGATCAGACATGCATTATTAAATTCATGTTATAATCTCCATTTAAAATCTCTCAATTTCTTACCTAAAATTTTCAGAGTTTTTTGGCATGAAATGGAGTTAGGGGCATCAAAATGAAAAAACATCTAGAAAAAAAAACATAACACTTTATAAGTATATTAATAATTTTACTCATGTATTTTAAATTAGTTATCAATGAATATTAAATTAATATTACCTTTACTTGGTTATCAAATGATTCATTTTTCCAAGATATGAGAATATGCCACCAATCTTTATAATTAATGGGAAAACTCACCATCTTGCAAGAAAGCTGCCAAAAAATTTGTCCATATATTCTGGAAACATCACCGGTGGGCACCCCAAAATCATCAAATGGAGTGATAATATTAAAGTATTTCACTTCCCATACATATTCTGTATTCATATTTATATCTATTTTATTTTTATCTTTATATGTTTGAAAAATGAATTAAACTAGTGTTTTTATACAATGACATACATACCACTAATGGAAACTCACCAATATCCCTTAGATGGAGGGGTGACCAACTAATCTATCGTTGGAGTTGAATCAAATGGTGGGAGACCAGAAACATCAGGGGAAACTGTCAGCACACTAAAAGTCTCTGGTATAGTGGAATCACTTAGATCCACTGGAGATGACGGTAGTGGTGGTGCACTAGGATATGTTGATCATCTAGGATCTCAAAAAACATTCTTCTAGACATTCTTGTAATTAAAATGGTTTAGAATATATTAAATGTATAAAAAAATGCATAAGTAAAATATTTCTACAAAAAAAATGAACAATTAATATATGTATGAACAACTTATAAATGAGAAATTGTAATATAGTTTCATTACCAATTTATACATTCAATTATTTTTATCTTCATTGTATTAATTTTTATCAACACCCATTGTGATGAGTGCTTCATTTTCACCCTCTCTTACAAGTTCAATTGTTTCAATTTTTTCTGGAAAAAACTATTCAATTTTTTTGTGGTTGATGAGGTTTATTATCACAATGTACCAATTTATCTTTATCACCCATATCATACAAGTATCTATTTCTTAAGTGTATAAAAACACTCCAAACTTCATGTATTTCATCATCCATATAATAAACCATCTTATCTTATGAATCCAAGATAAATGGATCATGTTCTACATGCTCACTGGTATGGATCAATAAAGATAAGTTAACATTAGTAAAATGTAAAAAATCTTTCATTATACCCCTACCAATGTTGACCCACTTGCATTTGAATAATACAACTAAAAATTGATCATGATAGTTTAATTTGACTATATAAATCAACTTTCCATAGTATCCCACCTCTAAAAGTGTAAATAAACCACTATTTTGAGTTTTCAAGTCTTCTTCATGATAACTTTTATGAAACCTAAAGCCATAAATATTGTAGGCATCGAGTCTCTTAGCCTACCTTATAAGACCTTGATCTGAAAACTTCAAATCATTTGAAATTTCAGCTCAATGCTTAACATTCATTATCTAGACAAGAATATATAAGGTGTTGCGTTTAACATAGAAAAAAATAATTGCACATCAATAAATGAATATGTGTATATACTTATATGAAGAGTGAACCATTCGACAGTCTCCTTATTAACATATTTTTTTAATTTCGTCTCATTTTGAGCTCGACCCCTTAGTCGCCTCTATTTTCAATCGCAATTCTTTAATAAATAGATTTGAAATAATAATATTGAGTAGGACATATCTATGTGTTTATAGAAACTCCAATTCAATTAGTGTAAAAAATGACCCATGTCTAATTGGTCGTCCTATAGTTGTAAATACCGATCTGTCACGACCCATCCCAGTGGGGCCCGTGCTGCGACTCCCCAAGCCTGCCTCCAATAGGCCAGGGGCTGGTGACTAGCACCGAGTAGGCATATTACTGACATGGGAGGCATTGACTAAGTACCTGTACACACGCACACATCTCCAAACCCACAAATGCTGAAATGTAAAAAAACCACTAAGGAACAAAATGCATGCATACAACTAAATCCAACCAAAAGAGTACGATAAGAAGTAAAGTACTGAAAGTAAACTGGGCCAAAATAAAATCCCACCAAAAAAACAAGAGTCTGAAAACTAAAAAGTCCAACCTTTAAACACAAAGAGGTACTGGGATAGCTGCTCGTAGTCGTAGGAACACCTTTTCCTGTAGGGAACTCAGAAAGATCAGTCTTATCCTAGTCCACCCTGGACTCTATCAAAAGGCTACTCAGCTGCACAAGACATGACATGTATGGGCAAAGCCCGTGAAGGGGTGAGTATAACAATACTCAGTAGAGGACCTAGAAAACCAAAAATAAATACACAAAGGAAAGGTACAGTCAATTCTACATAGTATATGTCAACTAAACATATAATAGGTGAACACAATACAAATATACTCAAAACCCCAACCCGTAGTCTAGAGACAAGTCACACAACTGCATTCCCCCACTAGGGATTCAGTTTCAAGATTCCATGAAGCACTCGTCCGAGATAACTCACTCCACGAGTCTAATATCTCTGATGAAGTCCGTCCGAGAAGTACTATCCATCGGGAAAAGTCATGAGAGATAGATACACTCATTCTAGGATAACACACTCCTGAGTGGGGAAAGATCACGATACACAGATGAGGATCACTGATAGGGCCTTGGAGGATACCGCGACTCATCTGTATTTACCTTCTAGGTAGAGTATCAATGCCTTGTAGGAATAGTCATGTCGATACCTGACTCTACCTAGGGTCAAGAATGGATAGAGGATCTCACTTCGGGCCTCTCGAAGGGATACCTGACTCTATCTCAGAAAGTCCTGCTGAAGGGATCATACTCTTGAAAAAGGAAATGATACCTGACCTCCAGGGGAATGAGAAAAAGGGGCACTAACCCAAACAAAGCATGTCCAAGATATGGTGGAAAAGAAGATCAGGCCATGTACTGAAAATTACATGGCCTGTAGAAGTGTCACACACCGTGTATTCTGACCCCGGGTACTACCCGTGTACAACGTCCCATGTCGTAATGTTGGTCGTGTAGAATAAGGTATACACGGAGTGTAAGAGAGTGACACGCCATGTTCCTCTATCTAGGGAGGACTCTGTGTATGCTAGCCATGTGCCTGTATGCAGCTTCAACTTGTGTGTCACAACCCATGTGACTGGTACACGGGGTAACCCATGTAGCTGACTTGGTCTGGCCATGTGGTGGAGTACACGGCCGTGTACCCCACCCTGTATCCGTGTATCCCCTAGATACACGCCGAGTACTGTGTAAGGACCCACATGTCGTGTTCTTTGGAGAACACACTGTGTCATCACTTCACGCACCATGGAACCCTAGCGTCCACTTAGCCAGACCTACACGTCGTGTTCTTCGAGAAACATATCGTGTGTTCTGGAAATTCTCAAAATCGCGAACCTCCATCGTCGCACCTCCATTGGAGCTCTGATCTTTGATCATTCCATCTTTTCCATGAAAATTGAATATTAAGGTCTCCCTGACGTCCCAAAATCATCTCTATTGTTTTCGGGCCTCCGATCGGTCCTGAAAACGCATATCGATCCACCCGCGTGGAGAACACTCAAAGAACGGTCTCTCCCGATCCGATCTGATTCATCGTACACCATTGTAATCTCACCTCCTCTAGGTCATCATGATGTTTAATCTTCAAATTGTGATCGTTGTGTTGCATAACGGATGCACAATGATTCGTTTTTCATCACCCCATGAAGAACGTGAAGAGCACAGGGTAAAAAGAGGGGGAAGAAATCCAAATCAAAAATGAAAAGAGGAACAAACCTCCACCGTCATTTGTCACATTGTTGATCTACTCCCATTATAAGGATTAAACATAATGAATCGAAACATGGATTTCAACATCGTGGATTAATACCCAAAAACAACACAATAAAAACCCTCCCGCAAGAACGCACGATCTATGGGTCAACTTGTTTGTGGGTTGATCTAAATTCTTCGTTTTATTTCAAAAATGGGGAAAGGAGGAATCGAAATAACAAACCTCTACTTATGTCATTGAGGAAGAGGAAGATCAGTCATCGGTCGGGATTTGATCTCGTTGTGCAACGATCCACGCATCATCGTTCGTCGGCGTCCGTCAAAAATCCTCCAAGGCTCCAAGAGGCTCTCTCTCTCTCTCCCTCTTAATTCAAAGGGTTATGAGGCTAACTCTGGGAACTTTCCATAAGAAGGTATTTAAAATGGAGGAATTATATCCCTGTTCAAAAAAGGAAACTTTTAAATAAAATAAATCATTACTTTATTTTATTTCCATTAAAGCATCCAAAAACTAACTCTCGCAGCTGACCTGCACTGGTTGATGTTAGGCCCTGCTTAAGGTAAAGTCACTAATTTGAATGCAATGGTGCTCTCATATTTTTGATCTGAGTAGCCGTTTAAAATTTATTCCATTTTTTTAGGAAAATCGCTCGCGCGTGCTGGTTAAAGTTTAAATTAATTGAAACATTTATTTTGGGCACTCCAGGCCTCAGAATTACACATCGTCGAAAGGTTTGGTCTCAAAATAGTTCCATATAATATTTAAAAATAATAAATGGAAAATCCAAGACATTAAATTCTCCCCACCTTGGGACTTTGCGTCCCCAAAAATCTAAAACAAGAGATACTCAAAAAGATGTGGGTATTGGGCACAGATCTGAGCCTCTCACTCCCACGTGCTCTCCTGAAGATTCTCATGCTACCACCAGACGCGCACTAAGGGAATCGATTGCCCAAGGAGGATCCTCTCCTGCCGATCCTCGATCTCCACCAGGTACTCAGTAAAGGTCACTCTATCCTCGATGTCCAGCTTTCCCCAGTCGATGACGTGTGATGGGTCATGCATGTACCTCCTCAGCTACGACACGTGGAACACTTCATGTACCCGATGCAACTGTGGTGGTAGAGCTAGGTGGTACGCCACCTCACCAACTCTGAAAAGTATCTAAAAAGGTCTGATGAGCCTCAGAGATATCTTTCCACCTCGGCCAAATCTTCATAACCCTTGCTGAGGTGAGACCCTAAGGAATACATGGTCTCCTTCCTCAAACTCTAGAGGTATCCGTTGTCTGTCAGCATAAGACTTCTATCGGATCTGTGTAGTCTTTATCCACTCTCGGATGATCTACACCTTCTCAGTGGTAGCTCACACCAACTCTGGACCCATAAGTGATGACTCTCTGGGGTCAGTCTAGCAAAGAAGTGATCGGAAGGGTCTCCCATATAAGGCCTCGAACGGTGTCATGCCAATGGTGAATTGGTAGCTATTATTGTCCGCAAACTCCACTAGTGGTAGGTGGTCCTCCCAACTACGACTAAATTCCAAGATACAGGCCTGCAACATATCCTCCAGAACCTGAATGGTCCTCTCTGTCTGACCATCTATCTAGGGATAGAACGTTGTGCTCAAGAATAGCTGAGTTCCGAAAGCCTCCTACAATCCCTTCCACAACCAAGATATAAATCAGGCATCTTGATCCAAGACTATTGTCGAAGGGACGCCATGAAGCTGAACTATCTCCTACATATAGAGGCATCCCAAGCTCTCTACTGAACTCTGCTCTCTGATAGCTAGGAAGTAGGCCAATTTGGTGAGTCGGTCAATGATCACCCATATGGAATCATGCCCCTTAGACATCTGTGGTAATCCTGTCATGAATTACATCGATATTCCATCCCACTTTCACTCTGTAACTTCTACGGGTGATCTAATCTCGCTGGAACCTGTTGCTCAGCCTTCACCTGCTGGCATGTAAAGCATCAAGAAATGAACTATGCTACTGCCTTCTTCATGTCTGACAACCAAAACTGTCATCAGAGATCCCGGTACATATTTTCCCCTCTAGGATTTACTATCAAGGGGGATGTATGAAACTCCCTCAGGACCTCCTCCCTCAATGCCACTGGTACAACAGTGCATCCTCTAAAAAGAACTACGTACTCCCCACCTTGTGAATATCCATCAGGAGCATGTCCTATGTATAACTGAGCACATAAATCCTCACAGTCTACATCCCCAAGTTGTGCCTCCATAACTCATCGTAAGAGTGGATGGGTGACAACCATATACTGAAGGTAAGCTGCATCTTCACTGTCCATGAAGGATAAATGCAATGTGGCTAACTGCTATGTCGCCTCGCTCAACAGCTATGAGCTCAACCTTCTGCTAAGAGTATCTGCCAACTTTTTCCCCTTCCCAAGAGTATAGATGATCTAGAAATCATATTCTTGGAGGAACTCTAGCCAACGTCTCTGTCTCAGATTCAGATCCTTCTGTGAGAAGATGTACTTGAGGCTCTTGTGGTCAGAGTAGACGATGAACCACTCGCCCATAAGGCAGTGTCGCCACATCTTCAATGCGAATACTACCACTGCTAACTCAAGATCATGGGTCACATAGTTCTGCTCATGTGGCTTAAGCTGGTGTGAACCATAAGCAATCACTGCCTGTCTCTTCATCAGAACACAGCCAAGCCTGGTCCCCGATGTGTCGCAGAAAACTACGTACTCGACACCCTCCTCCGGTAATATCAATATCGGGGCACTCGTAAAACTCTGCCTCAACCGCTCGAAATCCTACTGGAACTTCTCCGTCCACATGAAGGGTTTCCCATTCCTGTTCAAGGCTATCATCAGTGCTGATATTCGGGAGAAATCAGGAATGAATCTCCAGTAATATCCTGCCAACCCAAGGAAGCTTCGCACCTCTGTCACGCTCCGAAGTGGATCCCATGCTAACACTGCCTCCACCTTGGATGGGTATATAGCTAATCTATCTTCTAAAATAACATGTCCCAAAAAGTGGACCTCCTGAATCCAGAACTGGCACTTTGAGAGATTCCCATAAATTTGGTGCTCTCAGAGTACATCCAGAACCATCAGTAGGTGTCTTGGGTGCTCCTCCTCTGACACTGAGTACACAAGGATGTTGTCGATGAATACTACTATGAACCGTTTCAAGTATGGTTGGAAGATCTGGTTCATAATTACCATGAACACTATGTGGGTGTTCTTCACACTGAAAGGCATCACCAAGTACTCATAGTGACCTTAGCATCATCTGAAAGCCGTATTCGGTATATCCTCATCCCGTACTCGTAACTGGTGGTAACCTGACCGAAGGTCAACCTTAGAGAACCAATGTGGCCCTCTCAACTGGTTAAATAGGTCATCAATCCTCGATAGTGGATACTTGTTCTTCACTGTCACCTGGTTCAGGCACCGATAATCCACGCACAACCTCAAACTCCCATCTACCTTCTTGGAAAACAATACTAAGGCACCCAAGGTGAAACGTTGGGTCTTACGAAACCCTTGATCTGCAAATCCTCCAACTGCACCCTCAGCTAGCAAAGCTCTACGGGAGCCATCTGATATGCTGATGAGGAAATCGGTGTCATTCTACTCTATCACTACTTCTGGGAACTGTAAGCTCACGACATCTATTGCTCCTAGTATGACAACCCAGCTTTTTATTACAACTTAAATATGCTTTATTACATAAAACTTCACTTGATACAACAAAGAATATCGAGAGGTTTAGTGTCTTTGGGGCTTAGGATCATTACATAAAAACTTTAAACTTGAAATACAACATCCTTATTGAAAACTTCCTTTACATGACCACTACATTCCTTCGTACTTAGCATTGCATGGGATAACCTGAGGACATGCATAAGAAAAGGGTGAGCTATAAAGTCCAGTAAGGGAGTACACAATGAATAACATGAGGAGTACAATACATGTTAGGCAATAGGCATATCAATAGAGCATAAGAGAGACATGAACATAAAGGCATGATAAAGCATGATAATCATAACATGGAAATGTGGCAACAACACTTAACATTAAATTAGCATGAGCCAAGGCTCATTGCACATGGAGCATGAGTAAACCCTCATTGCACTTGAAGCACGAGTAAACCCTCGTTGCACTTGAATTAGCATGATTCAACACTCATTGCACATGACGTATCATGATACTATACTTTACCCAATGCATTGGAGCGCTATAAAGGGCGCACCCTTCTTAAACATTTCATTTCATGCATAAGTGTGCCACATGGATCATAAAACATGGATTCATAAAACATAATCATTTCTTCCACGATAAAGGAATGTGGAATTCATACATGAAACTTTACAATCAATACGTATATGTGCATAAAGGTGAATACCCTTGATGGAGAAATGGGCATGGTATTCACTACACAAAGACATTGGCTTAGAAAATCGGTGCGATTTCGGCAGCGTAACGGCATGACATAAGAATTCATAAAAAAGGTTGATGAGAGAGAAAGGGGTTTATCATCATATTTACATGTAATGGAAAGTAAGGAGATCATATATATACATGTCCCAACAATAGAAATGGAATTTAGATTCATGATACAAAAGTATTGCTTGAATGTAAAAGAAGAGAGAGAAGTTCCTTTCGGAATTTCGGCATAGTAACGGGTGTACATGGGAGGCATTTAATGAGAGAGAAAGGGTTCTCCCATCATTAAAACAATAAGAGGGAAGTATGGGGTAGGTGAAAAACCATACCCCAACATTCATAATTGAAATAAAAAGGGAAATACAACTTAAAGAAAATTGACAAAAAAATGAGAAAGGAAGAAAAACCCTTACTTGGAAGTGTGCTTCCAAAGGCTAGAGAGAGGCTTGTGAGAGGCTTCTTGGGAGCTTGGGGCACCTTGAGAGGATTCTAGAGAGAGTAGGGCAGAGGTTGGACGAATTTAAAGGGCTTTGGGTGAGGAGGAAGTGGGAGCTTGGGTGGGTTTATATAGGAAAGGTGAGAGAATTCTTTATTATTTAGGTTTGGGACCCATTATATTAAAATAATCCAAACCACAAACCATCCCATGGTATTTGCCCATGGTTTCTGGAAAAGGAAAGAGGAAAACAATATTTTACAAGGCCAAGGTCCGAACTTATTAAAAAATTAGGGTTGCTTATGTGGAGGTGAGTCACACTCCCATGGAAATTAATTTAAAAAGGCAAAGTGTTGAATAAGTCTTGAGGGCTCCATTAATGCTTTGAAAAGTGAGTCAAACAAACCCAAAACCTCATTATTTTAATGATAAAATACATATTGGCCGAACATAAGGATTATGGTATTTTATTACATCACCATTGGGTCATTATGATGTCATAAAACACATTATATATTTAAATGGTATTTAATTTTTACCCAAAAATTTGACTGTCTCAGAAAATTATGAAAAATTCACCGTTGGATAATTTTGACGTCCTGATTCCAAAAATAATATTTATTTTATCTAAATAATTTTCTAAATATGTGAATTTTCACTTTTAAAATAAAAACCGACATTTATAAAAAATTCACGGGTTTTGACAGAAATGGCTTTCAAACCATAATAAAAATAATAATTGCATTCATAAAATTATAAGATCATTTATATTTAATAAAAATTAATTTAATATTAATAATAATATTTTATTAAAATTTTATTTAATTCAAAAATCCTTTAATTTAATAAAATATAATTCTTAATTAAATAATAACTAAAAACACCGTTTGTACTTTAAAAACTAATTACAATGTATCAAAAATGACTAGAAATTATATTCATTATTATATACAAAAATAATGTACATGAACATGGTGCTACTTATTTGTTACATAACCCCTTAAAATATCCGCATAAGACCTAAGGGTAAGGTGTGCGATGGTGACAGACTCTTGGGGTTGCTCGGATAACATCGCTCGAGTGGTAATCTCTATCAACTTCCATTTTTCCCGTAGACGATCACGTTCGAGCTTGACTTGATGAAGCTCAGCTTGGGCTTGGTCAAGGGCAAAGTCCAAAGACGCCACCTCCTTTCCGAGCTCCGACAAATGGGCTTCGTAAGGGGCAATTCTACTGGATGAGGCCATCGCTTCCTTTGTCTGAGTAGAAAATTGGTTCGTTAAAGCCTTATATTTAAACTACCCAGATGATCACTGTTCAACGGCTATAAAAGTAATGGTCACAAATCTTAACGTAAAACTAAAGAAGTTGACATCTTATAAAAACATAAGGAAACATTTAACTGGATCAAGAGGGATTTTCCATTAATGAAATTTTGGGTCGTTACACCTAGGGTAAGGCTAGCCAACTCATGAGTGGTCGATTGTACCCTCCTATGCATGAGCCCATTCTTTGCTTCCTGAGTCTCCCTTTCATTGACAAAGGAAAATCTCATCCCATCGTTGCGGAAACACCTCACGCTTTTCCTAAAGCAGTAAATTTGGGCAAGGACCGAGGATAACCAATTCATAATGAGAATGACGTTGTAAGGCCTTGATGCTACCACCAAGAGGTTCCAACTAAAACTCTCACCTCTAAGGGTAAGATCACACTATCTTCAAAGGTGCGTGATCATCGAGTCTCCTCCCATAGGTGTCTCCAAGTGTAAGGATCGAGTCAACGGCTCTATCAGAATCTCAAGGTTTTTCACAATACATGTGGAGAGGAAGGAATGACTGGCACTCGTGTCTATAAGTATGGAAGATAAGGTAGATAAAACACATATCGTACCTCGGATCATCCCTAGAGTCCCTGGGTCGTATGCCTCTATTGCATGTAGTTTTCCCCACCCCTGTCCCCCAGCTCCCTGAGCCTGGTGTGGACCTCCTGGGGGTGTTGGTAGATTGAATCGTTTTCCACCACCTTTAGCTCTCCCTACTCCTATGCCATGTCTGACGCCCGGCAGGTCTGTCTGCTCCACTCTCTTCCTCTACCTCGGTGGTCCATCCACTGTCTCCCTATTAACAACTCGATGGGTCGGACAATCTCTAGCGAGATGTCCCCTATCGTCGCACGAGTAGCATCGCCTCTCCCCAGGCTGACTGGATCCATCCTGAGAGCCCTAGACTTCCAAACCCTATCCTAGGTCCTTCAGTGACGTCTCCCATGACCTGATCCCTATGCATGATGTCATCTCCCTGCTTCTGAGGTCTCTGCACCAACCGGCCTGCTGCTAACTATCATCGGTTGTCTCTACTCTGCCAAGAAACCCTCGATCACCAAGGCCCGCTTGAGCACTCCATCATAAGTTGGAATGAAAAGAGGCACAACACTGGCTTGGATGTCCTATCGTAGACCTCGCTCGAAGGTCCAAGATCTGAAGTACTGATCTCTAACCATATCCATTGAGTGCCTGGAGAGGTTGGTGAACCACGATGAATAGTCATCCACCGTTAAACTGCCCTGTTGAAGCTGAAGAAGCTCCTGGATACGCACTGCTCTCAGTGTAGTCTGTGAGAAATCCTCCTTAAAGAGATGCTAAAACTTTTTCCATGAAAGATTCTCCTCTTTGTGAGTTTGTGTGGTCAAACTCCACCATCGTCCCACCAAACCCTGAAGAAGGCTCGCTCCTAGGATCACCATCTGGTCCTCTAGTGTCCTCATGAAATGAAAAACTCTGGTCACTGCCTCAATCCAATCCTCAGCATCCTGAGAGTTGGGCTCACCTCGTAACCTAAGGGGTATCTGTCTTTGGAACTCATGGAGTGTGCTCAGCCAACGCCCCTCATCTTTCGATACTGTAGGTACCACGGGTTACTCCACTGGTGGTGGTATAGTAGGTACACCACCTGAAGGTAACGCCTGGGGAACTGGTCCTTGTATCGAAGCCTCATCACTGAAGGGGTCATCCTCGTGATCACACTACTGAATGCTAGCGGGTATGCATTGCAGAGGCATCCTATAAGGAACAAGATGTACCACGGTCAAAGAGTATATCTGGATAGCTGACACAAAGGACATGGAAAACACAACCCATTTCTACATTATGCATGTACCAATCTATTATTTCTCTACAACTAGTGTTTTCATGTACCGAGTTGAAAAGTAGGTTATCAGAGTCTTGGTGTATGGATATGTCGGCCACTCATACCAACACTGGAGTCTCTGGCTTGAAAGTTGAGCTTTAAACACTTAACACTGTTTCCCCACCCCAAATTCACAGACTCTTAGTTCTAAGGTAGAACCGGCCACCTCTAATACCACTCTGTCATGACCCATCCCAGTGGGGCCCACGTCGCGACTCCCCAAGCCTGCCTCCAATAGGCCATGGGTTGGTGACTAGCACCGAGTAGGCATATCACTAACATGGGAGGCATTACCTAAGTACCTGTACACACGCACACATCTCCAAGACCACAAATGCTGAAATGTAAAAAAACCACTAAGGAACAAAATTCATGCATACAACTAAACCCAACCAACAGAGTATGATGATAAGTAAAGTACTGAAAGTAAACTGGGCCAGAATACAAGCCCACCAAAAAAAAGATTCTGAAAACTACAAAGTCCAACCTGTAAACACAAAGAGGTACTGGGACTTCTGCTCGTAGCCGTAGGAACACTTCAGCCGGTAGGGAACTCAAAAATCATGGTCCTATCTTGGTTCACCCTGGACTTTGTCAAAAGGCTGCTCATCTGGACAAGACACGACACATGTGGGCAAAGCCCGTGTAGGGGTGAGTATAACAATACTCAGTAAAGGACTCCAAAAACCAAAAAGAAATACACAAAGGAAAGGTACAGTAATCTCTACACAGTATATGTCTACTGAAAATATAATAGGTGAACACATTCCATATATACTCAAAACTCAGACCCATAGTCCAGAGACAAGTCACACAACCACATTCCCCCACTAAGGATTCAGTTTGAAGATTCCCTTAAGCACTATTCTAGGAGAACTCACTCCACAAGTCTGATAGCTCTGATGATGTCTGTCCGATAAGTACTTTCTATCAGGAAAAGTCACGAGAGATAGATACACTCATTCTGGGAGAACACACTCTTGAGTGGGGAAAGATCACGATACACATCTGAGGATCATTGTCAGGGCTTTGGTGGATACCGCAACTCATCCAGATTCACCTGTTAGGTAGATTATTAGTGCCCTATGGGAATAGTCATGTCGATACTTGACTCTACCTAGGGTCAAGAATGGATAGAGGATCCTGCTTCTGGCCTCTCAGAGGGATACCTGACTCTATCTTGGAAAGTCCTATTGAAGGGACCCTACTCCTGAAAAAGGAAATGATACCTGAACTCCAAGGGAACGATAAAAAGGGGAACTAACCCAAATAAAACATGTCCAAGATACAGTGGACAAGAAGATCAAGCCATGTACTAAAAAGTACATGGCGTGTAGAAGTGTCACACATCGTTTCTTCTGACCCCGGGTACTGCCCGTGTACAATAGTCTATGTCGTAAGGCTGGTCATGTAGAAGAAGGTATACATGGTGTGTAAGAGAGTGACACACTATGTTCCTCTATCTGGGGAGGACTCTGTGTGTGTTGGCCATGTGCCTATATGCGGCTTCAACCCGTGTGACCGATACACGGGGTAACCCATGTAGTCGGCCTGGTCTAGCTGTGTGGTGGAGTACATGGATGTGTACCCCACCCCGTGCCCATGTATCCCTTGGATGCACATCGAGTACTATTTAAGGAACCACATGTTATGTCATTTGGAGAACACATTGTGTCATTACTTCATGTACCGCAGAACCCTAGCCACCACTTAGCTGGACCTACACGCTGTGTTCTTCGGGAAACAAATTGTGTGTTCTGGAAATTCCTGGAATTGCAAACCTCCACCGTCACGCCTTGGTTGGAGCTTTGATCTTCAATCTGTCTTTCCGTTTTCCACGAAACTTGAAGATTAAGATCGCCCCAATGTCCTGAAGTCGTCTCTGTTGTTTTCGGGCCTCCGATTGGTCCCGAAAACGCGCATTGATCCACCCGTGTAAAGAATGCTCGAAGAATAGTCTCTCCCGATCCAAGCCGATTCATCTTCCTCCATTGTTGCCACACCTCCGCTAGGTCATCATGATGTCGGATCTCCAAATTGGCATCTTTATGTCATAGAACAGATGTGCAACGATCCGTTGTTCATCGCCCCATGAAGAATGCGAAGAACGCGGGGTAAAAATAGGGGGAAGAAATCCAAATCACAAAATAAAAAAGGAATGAACCCCCACCATCATTTTTCATGGTGTTGATCCGCTCCCGTATAAAGGATTAAACAGAGGGAATCGAAACATGGATTTCAACATCGTGGATTAATCCCCAAAAACAACCCAATAAAAACCCTCCCGCAAGAACGCACGATCTGCGGGTGAAACTATTTTTGGGTTGATCTATTTTTGTCATTTTATTTCAGAAAATGGGACAGGAGAAATTGAAATAACAAACCCCTACCTCTTTCATTGACAAAGAGGGAGATCAGTTGTCGGTCAGGATTTGATCTCGCTGCGCAACGATCCACGCGTCGTCATTCGTCGGCGTCCGTCAAAAATCCTCCAAGAGGATCTCTCTCTCTCTCAATTTTTAGGGTTATGAGGCTAACCCTAAGAACTTTCCATAAGAAGGTATTTAAAAGGTGAGAATTAGGTCTCGGTGTAAAAAAGAAACTTTTAAATAAAATAAATTATTAATTTATTTTATTTCCATTAAAGCGTCCAAAAACTAACTCTCACAGCTGACCCGCGCTAGTTGATGTTAGGCCCCGCCTAAGGTAAAGTATCTACTCTAAACGTAATGTTTCCCTCATATTTCTGATCTGAGCACTTGTACAAAAGTTATTCCACTTTTTCAAGAAAATCGTTCGTGCGCGTTGTTTAAAGTTTAAATTAATTCAAACATTTATTTCGGGCACTCTGGGGCTCAAAATCACACGTCGTCAAAAGGTATGGTCTCGAAATAGTTCCATATAATATTTAAAAATAATACACATAAAATCTGAGGCATTACATGATCACTAGTTTTCAAAATGTGAATTAATCGAGATGACGTCAACACATCTAACATAATTAAATCTAGTCTCAATACCATCCAAATACCTTGAACAGAAGTTAGGGAACTCATTGGCTATATAACCTTAAGTAATAGAACCTTCTGGTTGAGCTTTATTCCTCACATATGATTTAAAATGACCTAAGTGTAACGACCAAGGTATTTATATAATAATTTTTTTCATTTTGGAATTAAATAGTTAAATTCATTATAAATGTATAATGAAATAAGTGGTATTTATAATTAAAAAAATTATACTAATAGAATATTAACCTCGCCTATGTGATTATAAATAAAATTATGTATCTTATAATTGTAATCAAGAAATATTTATATCATGGAATAAGTAAATAAATGTTTTGGAAATGATAAATTAAGTGTTGGTATTTTTGTGAAACATAAATGTTTATTTGTAATTTTATAATTAATATAATGATTTAAAATAAAATAATTTTTCATAAAATAGATTCATAAATAAATATTTTTTAGTCTTATGATTATAATATAATTTTATGAGACATTAATTAATTTTTCAAAGTGTTATAAAATCAGTTATAATTTTAAAATTGGTATTTTTCTGATTAAATGATCATTTTAATTAAAAATTAAATTTCTCATACTTAGAAAATTATTATCAAAAATAGAGTCCATTTTTTAATTCTACATTCCAAAAAATGGTTTGGGTGAATTTTTAGGATTTTTCTAAAATAGTTGAATTTTTAGTGAATAGTGAAATACGATGATTTATGGTATTTAAAAAATTCATGAATTATTGAATCATAGATGATGTAAGGCTGATGTAAGTCCAAAATATAGAACTATAATTCATTATTTTAATATATTTAGTTATAATACTCAAACCATTTATAGTCTTGAGCCAAAAATAATAAACTAATGAATATAATAATGATAAAACACTCCTCTCATTCACTATAAATACCACCTCTCACTACCTCTTCTCCTCACACCTCAAAGCCCTGTAACTTGTTTAATTTCTACCCAATTCCCTCCCCAATCCTCTTACCCACGTACAATACCTTATGGTCTCACAAAAAGGCTAAAACCAAGTGCCTTAAAGTGGTTCTCAAGGAGGATAATTCAAGAGGTAAAAACCTCTTTCATTTTCCTTTAATTTCTTTCCAATTTCTTTTTTTTTCCTTATTCTATCCTCATATACCCAAGTGACATGATAAATCTAGTATATTTTATATACTATATTTTTTTTAATGGAATAAACCATCATAATTTCTCTTCTTCTCTCCTTTTTTTATAAAAAAATGAAAGCATCATCCATGATGTGTTAATTTATCGAATTCAAGGACGACAAGTTTTCAATTTATATTAAAGCCTTCAAGGATGATCATAAAACCATTATTATTGTTAAATATGATTTTATTATACATATTATAAGTTATTTAATTTTTTATAACCATTATATAAACATGATATTAAATAAAATGATATAAGTTCATGGTGGTCGTAAAAACTGCCAAAATAAACTAAATCATTTTCATTAATGTTTAATATAATGATTCATCCTCATATAAAAAACAAAATGAAATATGGAATCATTTGAAATTATGTAAACATATTAATTCCATTTATTTATACTTATTTATATTTTCTTCTATTCGATAAAATAAATCCATAATGAACTGACCATGGAAACCATGAAATAAATGAACCCGAAACAATGGAAATAACAAAATAGTATTAATAAATGGGTGGAAATTTGTTATAAAATGGTTATATAAGGTAGTATAAACATGATTATGGTTCTTTAATATATTAATATAAACTCTTTAAACCATTATACGAGATGTTTAAACATGTTTTAAGTATAATGAACCTGATGTAAGGGGATTATTAACCCAATTTCCATTCTTTGGGTTAACCTTCTACTTCATTGATTATGTGGTACTAAGATTATTTGTGAAAATAATTTCGATTATAATATGTTTTATTATGTTTATTTACAGTTCATGCATATATTCCATTCTTTTTATCAATTCTCGCTTCAAATATATGATATTTATAAGGGACTTTTCTTTAAAAATCCTCTTTTAAATTTCTATTTTTATAAAATTCAAAGGGAATGTTTTTATGAAATTATTATCATTTTATGATTATGTTATGGTTCTTGGGAATTTTTTATGATTAAGTTTAGGACCTATATCTCCCTCCAATTCATTGGTTATGTTTATGTTATAGGTCGATCATATGGTTACTCTAGGTGTAACTGTGAGGGTTACTCCAAGTGTAACTATGATGGTTACAACAAAAGGTAGTCGTGAGGATTAGATTGAAAGGTAGCCATGAGGGTTAAAAATAATATTTTATCCCTAAGGGTTACAATCTTAAGTAATTAATTCCCCAAGTTACCTTTATGTTATTATTTATTTTTTCTATGTTTTATAGAAATATCATGTTTTCACAAAGTAACTATATGATACTTATTGGGTGAGAAGTATGTCTTTGTGAAAATTATTTAATATGTTTATAAGTATTCATGGAATAATAGTTTTTCCCCTTCTTTTTATGTCCCTTACTAAGCTTTTTGTGTTTATACAAAGTTTTAAAAAAATCATAGGTTTTAAGGATGGGTAAGAGAAAAGGAGAATCCAAGATGAATTTGTTATGAATTTTCATGAAAATATTTCTTATTTTTATTAAAAACTTTTGTATTATGGAATTAATGGATACTATTTTAGTAGTACCCACTTTATATTCTTTTGGATTGATATGTATGAATTATTTCCTAATTTTCTAAAACTCTCAAACTAAAATATTTTTGGGAATGTAAGGAATTGGTTTCTAAAGGAATTTAATAGATTGTGTAATGTTTAAGGATGAGTCCTTATAGTTGGTATCATAGCATAGTTTATATAACTTTAGGGGTTAGGATGATATTAATAGTATAACATAAATGATTTTTACATTATGTTTATATTGAAATTATATAGTATTTTAATATTACCCTATTGCTTCATCTAAGTTATATCTGTTCAGAATGGTTTTCCATAGAAGAAATAGGGAAGTTGAAGTTAGAAGGAACTAAGAGGCTAATATCTTTCTGAATCTGAAACCTAGAATGGTTTCAATTGGAATTAAGAATTTTATGAAATTAATGGATCAGTTGATGCAGGCTATAAATAGTGGTGTATCCATGAAAGAGAATAACTAGAGGTACTGTAAAGGAACATGATGATAGTGAGACATTTTATGAGGAAACACCCTCATATTTTCAATGGATCTTCTAACCTAGTGGTAGATGAAGTGTGGAATAAAACCCATGAAAAGATATTCAATTTCATGGGGAGTTTGGATAATCAAAAATTTAGTATTTTTATTTATCTTTTTCAAGGTAAAACCGACCAGTGGTGGTCAATGGTCAAGAATATCAGGGTTAGTGAGGGGATTGATTCCTTGGAATGGGATGAATTTAAAGTTATTTTTCTTGAAAACTATTTTCCTAAGGTGGTTTGACTTAGGATGGAAAAGAAAATCCTTTAATTGAAATAAAAGTAAGAATACTCACTGAATGTGTATGAAGAAAACTTCACTCGATTGGAAAGGTATGGTCCAAATCTTATTCTAGATTTTGATAGTAAAATAAATCATTTTTACTCAGGATTGAATCCAAGATACCAAATGTATTTATCATATCATGAATTCAAAAGTTATGAGAAACTTGTCTGATATGTTGAGAGGGTAGAAATGGAGTTTTCTAATGATCACGTGTACTTTTTCAATAAGCAGGAGAATATGTATAGATGGAAAGTGTAGAGACCCGAAGCCTGACGTACATGGACATTACATTACTTTTGCGGAATACTTAGTACATAACAAAAAAATACACACACAAGGATCGTAATAGTTTAGTGTCTTTGGAAACTCGGAACGTAATCCTCTAATCGTGGTGAAAGATCTTCAATATCTCCCATAAAGATCTTCCCTTTTTTTACCTAAAACCTTTCTTTATATCCTGGGGAAAAGAAAACATAAAAGGGTGAGCTCAAATGCTCAGTAAGGGTATACAAAAGAAAAATCAATCACATAATATTCATAAGAACATAACTTTTGGAAATCTTAACCTGAAAAAGAGAGCATAATTTCATAACATGGGATAAATCATAGTAGTGAAATGAAATCCCAATAATCATAACTTAAAACATGAAACTTTGTGGCATACACACATAATCATAGAGAATCATTTCTTGTTAGTCAAGACTCATTGCCAAGACTATCTTAGTGGACGAAGTCCCTTTCTGAATCGAGTAACCCTCGTTTCAGTCCTGTTTCACTGAACCGGTATAACTTACCATTTCAGCCATGTCTATCTCATGAGATATAAAATCTTTACCCAATGCATTGGAGGGAGATATAGGTCCCACCCATCTTATAATGAATCCTTTCTTATGTGTGCCACAAAATCATAAACCATACATCATAGCGTAACCCATGTAATAAAAATGGGATTCTTAAACAACATGACATCATAAAACAATTCATATAATATAAAGGAATTCATAAAAATATTTCCATCACAACATAATCAAACCAATGTAATAATAGGGATTAAAATAGAACCCTTTATTATCTTAGATGGAAAATAATTTTGAAAAAACACTTGAACTCCATTCTTGAGGAAAATATCCTTCCTACTTCAAAAACATTTTTCCTTTCATAACATGTCATACGACTTTAAAATAAAAGAAGTTGATTAAAAATAAATATGAAAACTTGTAAAGGAAGATTCTTGGAAATTTTGTTTTAAAAATCCATTCATGCCGTATAAGTTAAAAAAACATTTTTCGTACTTTTGTCGGAAAAGTCAAAAAGTACCTCGTACGACAAAAGATTCCTTTCATAGATATTACTAAAAACTCACCGAAGGGTAAAAATGGATTTAAAAAATTGTAGGTGGATGGAAATAATATTACATATTGATGAAACATGGATGTGGATGATAAAATACACCCCAATAAATACTTACGAATAAACAATCTCGGATAAAAATGAGATTGTGATATTTCCCTTACCTTAGGTCCAATTTGCTTTGTACATGTCCGAAACTCCTGTATAATGGTTTAAATAATGTTATTGACTTATTCCAGAATCATATTCATTGTTATTATATCATATATGATCCACTTATGACTTTATATTACCCGTTCTTTTGTAAATTCATGTTAAAGTAGCGTTTTGGGTAAAATCGTCTCATTTGTCGTTCGTGTTTTTAACTTGTAATTATTCATGTGATTACTTAGATAATGATTACATAAAACATGATTTATATATATATATTCAGAATATACATATATAATAAATCAGTAAATGGAAAGAAATACACCGTTCATGGAGACGGTAGTCCGTACGTACGCATGAACGCTGTTTTCGTTTCCTTATTGAATTGAACGGAATTAAGTAGATGACATACATATAAATAATTCCAGTATCATTATTATGTCATATATTTCATTAGTACTTATTATATATACTTTATAATCATTCATGAATGGTTAATCATTGAGAATGAATCTCATCGCGTCGTGGAGACGGTAGTCCGTACGTACGCACGAGCGATGATATCATTCTCATGGTCGTGGAATTGTGTTGAAGTGTATGTATACTATTTCAGTATCAATATCACTTTATAATAATCATATATAGTTACTCATTAAACCATTATACCCATCCAATTAAGGTGGTGGCGGAAAATAGATTACACCACGGCGTGGAGACGGTATTCCGTACGTACGCACGCGCGGTGATTTCCTTTTTCCGTAGGATGGATAGAAGGTTAATTAGAGTTGTTTCATATTTATAATAACATATCAGTATATAAGAAATACTTATGTTATTACTTTATCATGAAACAACTAAATAAGAAGAAGTTGAAGAAGAAAGAAAATTGAAAAGATCGGTAATGGATATTACCTCTTCTTTGGAACGCTTCTTTGAATCCTTCACTTAGGGAACTAAGATTGGTCTTTGAAGAAGACCAGGACCTCTAGGATTATTCTAGGGAAGTGGAGAAGGGATTTTGTCAGGGTTTGGCCGAGCTTGAGTGCTCAATTTGGTGTGAGGAGGAGGGGGAGGAGGTACCCTTTTATAAGGGAGGAGAGGGGCACCTTAGGAATTCTTAAAAATATTAATTTATAATAAATCTAACCCCACTTAAAAACCTCCAAAAATGACTCATATTCAAAGATTAGATGAGATAGGGTTGTAATCTCATCAACCAATCAAATTTAGACATGTTTGGATCTTATTTTAAACCTTATCATTTTGATTTATCCTTATTTAATCTATTTAAGTTTATTTGTGGTAATAAAATTCTAAATTTTAAATTATAACAAATAATTACTTATTTGTTGTGAATTTTCCATAATTGTTTACTTTATAACATTATAGACCATATAAATATAAATTTATAATTTTTAAATATTTTTGTGATTTTTAAACAATTTTATAATATGTTATTTTTGTAAAATAACAATAGTGTCAATTTTGACACTATTCATTTATTTGAATTTAAATAAACTATATACAGTAGATATTTTCAAACTAAAAGATTTAATATATTAATAAAAGGTCATATGTATCTATAAAATTAGTGTATAACATTAAATAGTTCATATAATATTTATTTTATTATTTTTAAAACCATTTATTTGGTTTGTCTCTTAATAAAATAATTACTACATCATTTTTGTATAATTATTTAATATACTTATTTGTTGTATAAAAATTTAAAATAAAATCCTATGATGAAGATAAATACATTACCTTTAACAATAATACTTTTACTCGAATTTATCATCTTAAAATCACAATATTTAAATTGTTATATTTATTAAATTATGAAGGTGACAACTTTGGCATCATTTAAAATAAAATAATATAAGTGTCATAATCGCTTTTATAAGGCTCCAAATGGTAAAATATTCGACCATTGGATGCTTATGGTTTACATTTACATTTAAAATAAGTTTTGGTTAGGTATTTGTGAATTTTATGGTCACTATGAGTTTAATAAAAACAATATTCTTGATTTTTCACTAGATAAACAATTTCTGCATCACTATTGTGTCATAATTAATGATAATTATTTAATCCCTAAAAATTATAAATAAATTTATATGATGTAGATAATTTCATTATCTTTCTGGATACTATTCATGTTCGATGTTTAATGAAGTTTATCACTAAATTAAAATTAATATACTTATAAAATTTAAGAGAGTGACATGTTGTCACTTTCTTTGGTTTTAATAATAATTAAGTTATTTTCATGGACAAATGTCCATTAAATGATTCTAATCCGACCCTTAGGTGATATGGGTCGACTTTTAGTCATCCAATAGGATTTTGACATTTGTTAGGGTAATTTTAAAATATTATATTTACCCATAATTACCCGATTTACCTTTAACTATGGTAAATAAAATTTACCGTAGTTACTATTCATAATTCCCAAAAATAAAAAGTAGCCTATTAACATAATTTGGACCCACTGATTCCAAATATGGAATCCATTTTTTAAAATTCAATACACAGAAGTTGCAGAAATTAAATTAAAATTAATCCCGTTGTCGAATAAAAACGGGTTTTTGTTTAAAACATTGCAAAAGATTGAATTGATTTAACCTACGAATTCAAGGTAAAATCAATGCTAATGACATACATTATATTAAATGGTAAAAAATATATTCTATTTATACTTTAAAACCATTCAATATTATATTTTAACCACATAAGATATTACGATGAAAAAAATTGTTTTTAATTAAAATATAGCGTGTTTTTACTATTCATTAAAATATGAAAGTTATCGGAAAAATATCAAAACTTTATCTAATGTAAATTTTTATATCCTGATTCAAATGAAGAATTTTATTTTGTCAAATTTAACATATAAACATGTCAAAAACTAGATTTAATGTGGGTGCGCCATCAAAAGGCGGCAAAACTGCATTTTTTGAAAAATACTTATTTTACCCGAAAAAATTGTTTTGTTCTTATACCATGTTCTAGAAATGTGTAAGATGAATAATAATGTTATAAAATTCAAAATTTAGTTAATACTATTCATAACGGCTAGTTCATGACAATATTATAATAATATAACATTGTTTATTAAAACCCGGTATTGCGTACAACACACGCTATCGAGGAAGGTCGTGATTGCGTGTAATGCAAGCCAAGTCAGGGTTGCGTGTTGTGAAAGAATCCTTCGTTGTTTCGTATAACATAATCCAACCATATTTCATTTATACATTTAATATATATATATATATATACTCAATGTTGCGTAGAATAACTATTATCAAAATTGTGTGTAAAACGGTCCAAGAATAGTGTTGCGTATACTGCAAGCTAATACGGTGTTGCGTATAGCGCAAGGTAATCTTGGTGTAGAATACAACATAAGACATTAATGAAATTAAAATAATATTTTTCATAAAATCTCAGGGTGTTACATTCTACCCCCCTTAAAATGAATTTCGCCCTCAAAATTCATCGGGGTTATAAATGGTTTACTATTTGAAAGTTTCTTTGATAGAAACCCACATCGTCAAAAGGAATACCAAAACTTATCTTTAAAAACAAAAGTATGAAACGTAATGGTTACCCAAATAAACTAATCACTGGGTTTCCACATAGGTGAAAATATGGATATGGAAGAGAAATCTAACCATCATGTTCTGATGGAGAGTGGTAGAGAACATGGCTATGGAAAAGCTAGCAATCACAAAGCCATAAATTTGTGATGATCTAGGGTACCATCTGATTCATCGGATATAAGGGCACTAGGACAACATTTTTGGTTCTCAAGATCATTTCCCTAAAGTTGAAAATTTGAATTAGAATAAATACTTACTTTATTTTGGTACAATCTCACTGTTGTTCGTGCCTTGAACAATTTCTACTTCATCTCTTAAATAAATGAAGTTGAATTTGTTATTCGTGAAGTGTTAGCAGATCATGTGATAGAATGACGGGTCATTCCATCTGTCTCAAACAAAAAGGTTAGCAAAAGTTATTAAATATACATAAGTCATTCTATAGTGAGATTAATCATATATGGTTCCTAAAATGGACTTATACTTCATATATCATACTGCTTAATATAATAAAACTAGTTTATACTAAACAGGGACTTCCTGTAGGACAGTGGTAGGCGATAAAGGCCAGTCGCACTTCGGTTGTGGGTTCGATTCCCACAGCCTTGTCCGACGCGATGGGTTGTCGCCCATCCTGCAGGTTGTCCTTTTTCTAAAACTATATTACTATAACATCCCATCAATAATATCGAGAGAAAAAACTTCTATCCTTAAACAATACTAACTTATGTCCAACATAATCCATTGTAATCTTTAGGCTTATCCATAATATTGCAGTCCACTCTCATAATATAGTGAAAACGATTACCAGAGATTTAATACTGTCGTTGATCCCCATATATCATAAGATATGTCTTGTTGGTCACATTCCAAACATTCAAAGGCCTTAATCATGTATTCTCTTGAAGAATGAATACCCATTGAACCTTAGTGAAATCATGAATACTGTTAAAAGTTAACATTTTCCACATACCAAAATCCAAAAACTCTATATACTCAAACCATAATATAACCTTCTCCTTATATCAGTCATGAGCTCATGAATACTATCAAACATTTAATTTTCTCCTTATCCCTACATTATGCGCATATCATCTACATTCCAAAAATATCTGAATAACCTTCCATGGATACTGGTAACATTAATCATACACTTTCAAAACTCAAGGAAAGACAATAGTGTAACAATCCTTAGATGTCTCGTTATTCCAACATTACACATGATAAACATGTAATCATTCCACTACATTCTTAAACCATTGTCCAAGATTCAACAATTCTTTCATCTCACATATCATTTGTAGTCTCTTCATCATCATCAACATAAATACTTCCCATACGACCATACTGATTCTCTTCATGAGACTTTCCCTTAGGGCATTGGATTGCATAATGCCCGTACATTCCACATTTAAAACATTTAACCATTTTTGATGTCGTAGCAATACCATTATCCTCATCCATGTTGTTAACTGAACCTTTTCCTTTGCATTTACTTGCTTTGTCTCCTTCTTTTCCACACCCAAAGCATCTTCCAGTTCCTTTGAAACATTCTCTTTGATGCCTCTTCCCACATGATTTACATAGGGGAAATTGAACTTTCTTTCCTCTATGATCACCATGAAACTTCATCTTTCTCTTATTAGCCGAGTCAGGAAACTTACCAAATTTTACTTTATTGATCATATTATGAGATTGCTGATTCGGCATAATAATGATTTTTGGACTTCCAAATCCCATTTCATTTGGTTGCTCATGAAGAATATCATTCCATTGTCCATAATATCCTCCATTATCGTGAATCATCTTGTTTCCAGCCATTTTCTAAAACCCAAAAAGAATAGTGTTAAAGGCAAAAATCATAATAAAGGGAGAGTAACTTCAATATCTAACATCTTAGGTTAAATTCTAAGATCGTTACCATAGTTCTAGTACTATATCCTATACGTATACTTATCCTTAGGGACATCCCTAGACATACCTTAGAAATATCTATAGGGATCTCACTAAAGTTATCGCATCCTAGTTTCCAAAGGTTGACTAAACCTTTCCTCTGATACCAACTGTAGAGACCCGAAGCCTGACGTACATGGACATTACATTACTTTTGCGGAATACTTAGTACATAACAAAAAAATACACACACAAGGATCGTAATAGTTTAGTGTCTTTGGAAACTCGGAACGTAATCCTCTAATCGTGGTGAAAGATCTTCAATATCTCCCATAAAGATCTTCCCTTTTTTTACCTAAAACCTTTCTTTATATCCTCAGGAAAAGAAAACATAAAAGGGTGAGCTCAAATGCTCAGTAAGGGTATACAAAAGAAAAATCAATCACATAATATTCATAAGAACATAACTTTTGGAAATCTTAACCTGCAAAAGAGAGCATAATTTCATAACATGGGATAAATCATAGTAGTGAAATGAAATCCCAATAATCATAACTTAAAACATGAAACTTTGTGGCATACACACATAATCATAGAGAATCATTTCTTGTTAGTCAAGACTCATTTCCAAGACTATCTTAGTGGACGAAGTCCCTTTCTGAATCGAGTAACCCTCGTTTCAGTCCTGTTTCACTGAACCGGTATAACCTACCATTTCAGCCATGTCTATCTCATGAGATATAAAATATTTACCCAATGCATTGGAGGGAGATATAGGTCCCACCCATCTTATAATTAATCCTTTCTTATGTGTGCCACATAATCATAAACCATACATCATAGCGTAACCCATGTAATAAAAATGGGATTCTTAAACAACATGACATCATAAAACAATTCATATAAGATAAAGGAATTCATAAAAATATTTCCATCACAACATAATCAAACCAATGTAATAATAGGGATTAAAACAGAACCCTTTATTATCTTAGATGGAAAATAATTTTGAAAAAACACTTGAACTCCATTCTTGAGGAAAATATCCTTCCTACTTCAAAAACATTTTTCCTTTCATAACATGTCATACGACTTTAAAATAAAAGAAGTTGATTAAAAATAAATATGAAAACTTGTAAAGGAAGATTCTTGGAAATTTTGTTTTAAAAATCCATTCATGCCGTATAAGTTAAAAAAAACATTCTTCGTACTTTTGTCGGAAAAGTCAAAAAGTACCTCGTACGACAAAAGATTCCTTTCATAGATATTACTAAAAACTCACCGAAGGGTAAAAATGGATTTAAACAATTGTAGGTGGATGGAAATAATATTACATATTGATGAAACATGGATGTGGATGATAAAATACACCCCAGTAAATACTTACGAATAAACAATCTCGGATAAAAATGAGATTGTGATATTTCCCTTACCTTAGGTCCAATTTGCTTTGTACATGTCCGAAACTCCTGTATAATGGTTTAAATAATGTTATTGAATTATTCCAGAATCATATTCATTGTTATTATATCATATATGATCCACTTATGACTTTATATTACCCGTTCTTTTGTAAATTCATGTTAAAGTAGCATTTTGGGTAAAATCGTCTCATTTGTCGTTCGTGTTTTTAACTTGTAATTATTCATGTGATTACTTAGATAATGATTACATAAAACATGATTTATATATATATATTCAGAATATACATATATAATAAATCAGTAAATGGAAATAAATACACCGTTCATGGAGACGGTAGTCCGTACGTACGCATGAACGCTGTTTTCGTTTCCTTATTGAATTGAACGGAATTAAGTAGATGACATACATATAAATAATTCCAGTATCATTATTATGTCATATATTTCATTAGTACTTATTATATATACTTTATAATCATTCATGAATGGTTAATCATTGAGAATGAATCTCATCGCGTCGTGGAGACGGTAGTCCGTACGTACGCACGAGCGATGATATCATTCTCATGGTCGTGGAATTGTGTTGAAGTGTATGTATACTATTTCAGTATCAATATCACTTTATAATAATCATATATAGTTACTCATTAAACCATTATACTCATCCAATTAAGGTGGTGGCGGAAAATAGATTACACCACGGCGTGGAGACGGTATTCCGTACGTACGCACGCGCGGTGATTTCCTTTTTCCGTAGGATGGATAGAAGGTTAATTAGAGTTGTTTCATATTTATAATAACATATCAGTATATAAGAAATACTTATGTTATTACTTTATCATGAAACAACTAAAGAAGAAGAAGTTGAAGAAGAAAGAAAATTGAAAAGATCGGTAATGGATATTACCTCTTCTTTGGAACGCTTCTTTGAATCCTTCACTTAGGGAACTAAGATTGGTCTTTGAAGAAGACCAGGACCTCTAGGATTATTCTAGGGAAGTGGAGAAGGGGTTTTGGCAGGGGTTGGCCGAGCTTGAGTGCTCAATTTGGTGTGAGGAGGAGGGGGAGGAGGTACCCTTTTATAAGGGAGGAGAGGGGCACCTTAGGAATTCTTAAAAATATTAATTTATAATAAATCTAACCCCACTTAAAAACCTCCAAAAATGACTCATATTCGAAGATTAGATGAGATAGGGTTTTAATCTCATCAACCAATCAAATTTAGACATGTTTGGATCTTATTTTAAACCTTATCATTTTGATTTATCCTTATTTAATCTATTTATGTTTATTTGTGGTAATAAAATTCTAAATTTTAAATTAGAACAAATAATTACTTATTTGTTGTGAATTTTCCATAATTGTTTACTTTATAACATTATAGACCATATAAATATAAATTTATAATTTTTAAATATTTTTGTGATTTTTAAACAATTTTATAATATGTTATTTTTGTAAAATAACAATAGTGTCAATTTTGACACTATTCATTTATTTGAATTTAAATAAAATATATACAGTAGATATGTTCGAACTAAAAGCTTTAATATATTAATAAAAGGTCATATGTATCTATAAAATTAGTGTATCACATTAAATAGTTCATATAATATTTATTTTATTATTTTTAAAACCATTTATTTGGTTTATCTCTTAATAAAATAATTACTACATCATTTTTGTATAATTATTTAATATACTTATTTGTTGTATAAAAATTTAAAATAAAATCCTATGATGAAGATAAATACATTAACTTTCACAATAATACTTTTACTCGAATTTATCATCTTAAAATCACAATATTTAAATTGTTATATTTATTAAATTATGAAGGTGACAACTTTGGCATCATTTAAAATAAAATAATATAAGTGTCATAATCGCTTTTATAAGGCTCCAAATGGTCAAATATTCGACCATTGGATGCTTATGGTTTACATTTACATGTACAATAAGTTTTGGTTAGGTATTTGTGAATTTTATGGTCACTATGAGTTTAATAAAAACAATATTCTTGATTTTTCACTAGATAAACAATTTCTGCATCACTATTGTGTCATAATTAATGATAATTATTTAATCCCTAAAAATTATAAATAAATTTATATGATGTAGATAATTTCATTATCTTTCTGGATACTATTCATGTTCGATGTTTAATGAAGTTTATCACTAAATTAAAATTAATATACTTATAAAATTTAAGAGAGTGACATGTTGTCACTTTCTTTGGTTTTAATAATAATTAAGTTATTTTCATGGAAAAATGTCCATTAAATGATTCTAATCCGACCCTTAGGTGATATGGGTCGACTTTTAGTCATCCAATAGGATTTTGACATTTGTTAGGGTAATTTTAAAATATTATATTTACCCTTAATTACCCGATTTACCTTTAACTATGGTAAATAAAATTTACCGTAGTTACTATTCATAATTCCCAAAAATATAAAGTAGCCTATTAACATAATTTGGACCCACTGATTCCAAATATGGAATCCATTTTTTAAAATTCAATACACAGAAGTTGCAGAAATTAAATTAAAATTAATCCCGTTGTCGAATAAAAACGGGTTTTTGTTTAAAACATTGCAAAAGATTGAATTGATTTAACCTACGAATTCAAGGTAAAATCAATGCTAATGACATACATTATATTAAATGGTAAAAAATATATTCTATTTATACTTTAAAACCATTCAATATTATAATTTAACCACATAAGATATTACGATGAAAAAAATTGTTTTTAATTAAAATATAGCGTGTTTTTACTATTCATTAAAATATGAAAGTTATCGGAAAAATATCAAAACTTTATCTAATGTAAATTTTTATATCCTGATTCAAATGAAGAATTTTATTTTGTCAAATTGAACATATAAACATTTCAAAAACTAGATTTAATGTGGGTGCGCCATCAAAAGGCGGCAAAACTGCATTTTTTGAAAAATACTTATTTTACCCGAAAAAATTGTTTTGTTCTTATACCATGTTCTAGAAATGTGTAAGATGAATAATAATGTTATAAAATTCAAAATTTAGTTAATACTATTCATAACGGCTAGTTCATGACAATATTATAATAATATAACATTGTTTTTTAAAACCCGGTATTGCGTACAACACACGCTATCGAGGAAGGTCGTGATTGCGTGTAATGCAAGCCAAGTCAGGGTTGCGTATTGTGAAAGAATCCTTCGTTGTTTCGTATAACAGAATCCAACCATATTTCATTTATACATTTAATATATATATATATATATATATATATATATACTCAATGTTGCGTAGAATAACTATTATCAAAATTGTGTGTAAAACGGTCCAAGAATAGTGTTGCGTATACTGCAAGCTAATACGGTGTTGCGTATAGCGCAAGGTAATCTTGGTGTAGAATACAACATAAGACATTAATGAAATTAAAATAATATTTTTCATAAAATCTCAGGGTGTTACAGAAAGTGATGGGTAAGAATCAATCAAAGAAATCAGAAGGTAAGAAAGTCTAGTTTTTAGTTTGTGAAAAGTGTGGTAAAAACACCCTAGGAGATTCCTTAACAAAAACGGAAAGTGTTTTTGATGTGGTAAGTTTGGACATATGGCTCGGTGTTGCAATGAAAATGATCTTAATATTCACTCTGATAAGGAAAATGTAGAGTGTTTTAAATGTGATGAGATGGGTCATTATGTGAATACCTACACAAAGAAATATTTGAATTATGGGAAGCATCCAGATTATAAGAAGAAAGGTGTAGTGAAATCCTTTACCACTACATCGTAATATGTTGGTCTATCCAATGAAGTGGTATCAGGTACTTTGTTTGTTCACTCAGATTTTTCTAATGTTTTGTTTGATATGGGTTCTACATATTCTTTTATTCCTGAGAAATTTTATGGTAAATTGGAAATTTCTCCATAATAATTGAGGTCGGAACTTATGGTTAAAACACCATGGGAAATATTACAGCAAAAAAACATTATAATAATCTTCCAGTTGTTTTCTTTGGAAATACATTACCTATAAACCTTGTTGTTTTTACTTTAGTAGAGTTTGATGTTATTATGGGTATAGATTGGATTTCTTTTTATCATGCTAAGATTGATTATAGAGCTAAAGAATTAGTTTTTTAGAAAGAGTTTCATTTGTATACAATAATGAACCCATATAATTGATAACATATTAGGAAGCTGAGAAACTATTAAATGATGGAAATAAGTGTTATCTTGCTCATATTGTTGAAAATAAGGGAACTATTTAGATTAATGATGTTCTAATGGTAAATGAATACCTTTATGTTTTTTTAATGAGTTTCCTAATGTTATACCTTATTAGGAAGTTGAATTTACTGTTGACTTGGTTCATGATGCTATGAAAATTTCAAAAACCCCTTATTGAATGGATCAAGTGGAAGTTTTATAATTGAAAAATAAGTTACATGAGTTTCTTGATAAAGGTTTCATTCATCTTAACACTTCACCGTGGGGTGCTCCTATTTTTTAAAAAAAAAATAAAGATGGTTCCATGAGAATTTTAATTGATTATAGAGATTTGAATAACATTACTATTAAGAATAAGTATCATTTACCTCATATCAATGAATTATTTGATCAGCTCCAGGGAGATCATTATTTTTCCAAGATTGACTTGAGATCTGGGTACCATCATCTGAAGGTGAAGGAGGATGACATACCTAAAGAAGCTTTTCATAGTAGATATGGGAATTATGAGTTTTTTGTTATGTCCTTTGGTTTGAAAAATTCCCCTACTGTATTCATGGATCTTATGAATAGAATATTCCATGAATATTTGGATAATTTTTTTGTTGTTTTTATTAATGATATTTTTGTCTTTTCAAAAATTTACAAGGATCAAGAAAAACATTTCAGGATTGTCTTAAAAACTCTCAAAGAAAATAAGTTATATGGAAAATTTAGCAAATGTGATTTTTGGTTGAAATATATCTCTTTTATTGGTAAAATTATAAATAAAGATGGCATAATAGTTGATCCAACCAAAACAAAAGTGGTTTATGAATGACCAAGACCTACAAATGTTACATAGATTCATAGTTTTATTGGATTAATAGGTTATTATCGACAGTTTGTTAAAAACTTTTCATGATTATCTAGTTGCTAACTAAGTTAACATGAAAAGGGGTTAAATTTATTTGGATAGAATAATGTGATGTTTATTTTCAAGAACTGAAGAACTGATTGGTGAATGCTCTAGTTTTGACCCTACCTTCCAAAAATAGTGATTTTTTCATCTACAGTGATGCTCCATTAAAGGGACTTGGATGTGTTATGATTCAAAATGATTAGGTAATTTCTTATGCTTCAAGACGATTGAAACCTCATGATTTAAATTATCCCACACATGATTTTGAATTAGTAATCGGGGTATTCACTTTAAAAATTTAGAGGCATCGTTTATATGGATCCAAATGTGAAATATATACTAACCATAAAATTTTAAAGTATGTATTTATTCATAAATAATTGAACATGAGGCAGAGAAGATGGTTTGAACTGATAAAGGATTGTGATTGCATGATCAATAACCATCCTATAAAAGAAAACAAATTGGTGGATTCCTTGAGTTAAAAATATCATGCATCATTAACCATGTTACATTTGAAACATGAACCTTTTATGATTTGATGAATTTTGTCTTATAAGTTGTTGGTGTAGGAAATTCCTTTGTTTTGTTTTAGGTTTCAGTGTAGTTTCCTCTATTAAAAAAATTAAGAAATCACTAAAGGAAGAAGGTGAGTTATATAAAAATATAGAATTAAGGGGTAAGTTTCCATAATTTAATGTTGATAAATATTGTGTTTTGAGATATGGGAAGAGATTATGTGTGCCTTTTAATTCCCAGTTGAAGAAATAATTGTTGTGTGAAGATTTTAGTTCTTTGTTTTTAGTTCATCCTAGAAGTACTAAGATGTATAGATACCTTTGGGAGTATTACTAGTGGGATGGAATGGAAAGAGATATTGCAGATTTTACCATGAAATGTTTAACATGTCAATAGGTTAAAGCAGAGCGACAATTACTAAAGGGGATACTTTATCCTTTTTGAGTTCCATAGTGGGAATGGGAAAATATATCCATGGACTTCATGGTGGGACTACCAAAAACTTCTCGAGGTAATAATGTGATTTGGGTTATTGTTGAACGACTGACTAAATTTTTACATTTTCTTCCTATTGGAGATACTATGTCTTTGGATCATCTTTCTTGACTATAACTTAAAGAGATTGTCAGGTAACATGGATTTCCTCTTTCCATTATATCTGATCATGATCTCAGGTTCACTTCTAACTTTTATAAAGGCCTTCATAAGTTGTTGGGCATGGAATTAAATTTCAACACTACTTTTCATCCTCAATCTGATGTACAGATTGAGTGAAAAAATCAGAAATTGGAGGATATGATTTGAGCTTATTTAATGGACTATTAGGGAAGTTGGGATAAATATATTTATTTAGTTGAGTTTTCTTATTATAACAGCCTTTATTCTAATATATTGATGGCACATTTTAAGTCATTATATGGAAAAAGGTGTCGAACTCCAGCTTTTTGGGATGAAGTAGGGGAAAGAAAGTTGATGATACTAGAATTAGTAGAGGAAGTGGCTGAGAAAGTGAAGATGATCTATCAATACATTAGGATAGTGGCTGAGAAAGTGAAGATGATCCAGCAATATATTAGGATAGCTCAAAGAAGGTAGAAAAGTTATGCAGATAACAGGAGGAAAGACATTTCTTTTGAGGTATGTGATAATATTTTTCTTAGAATCTCACCATGGAAAAGTGTTATGCATTTTGGTAAGAAATGAAAGTTAATTCCATGGTTCATTGGATCTTATGAAATCTTGGAGAAAGTTTGATCGGTCGCCTACAGAGTATCTTTGCCTCTGAGTTTATCTTAGGTACACAATGTTTTTCATGTTTCGATGTTGAGAAATTATGTTCAAGATTAATCTCATATTTTGATCCTAGAAGTAGTTTAGTTGGAAGAGAAACTTTCTTATTAAGAGAAATCTATTCAGATTCTTTATTGTAGAGAGAAATTATTACGGAATAAGGTAATTCACCAAGTTAAGGTTTTATGGGGAAACAACATGGTTGAAGAAGCAACATGGGAATCTGAAAATGCTATGAGAGAAAGGTATTATCACTTGTTAAATAAGTAAATAAAAATTATGAGGATGAAATTTCTAGAAGGCGGGGAGAATGTAACAACCCAAGTACTTATATAATAATTTGTTTTTATTTTGGAATTAAATAGTTAAATTCATTATAAATGAATAATGAAATAAGTGGTATTTATAATTAACAAATTTATACTAATAGAATAGTAACCTAACCTATGAGAGTATAAATAAAATTTATGTATCTTATAAGTTTAATCGTGATATATTTATATCATGGAACAAGTCAACAAATGTTTTGGAAATGATAAATTAAGTGTTGGTATTTTTTGTGAAACATAAATATTTATTTATAATTTTATAACTAATATAATGATTTAAAAGAAAATATATTTTCATAAAATAGATTCATAAATAAATATTTTTTAGTATTATAATTATAAGATAATTTTATGAGACATTAATTAATTTTTCAAAGTGTTATAAAATTAGTTATAATTTTAAAATTGGTATTTTTTGAATAAATGATGATTTTAATTAAAAATTAAATTTCTCATAATTATATAATTATTTTCAAAAAATGGAGTTCATTTTTTAATTCTACACATTGAAAAATGGGTTGGGTTAATTTTTGGGATTTTTCTAAAATAGTTGAATTTTTAGTGAATAGTGATATACATTAATTTACGGTATTTAACAAATTTATGAATTATTGAGTCATAGATGATTTAAGGAATATGTAAGCCCAAAATCTCGATCTATTCTTAATTATTTTAATATATTTAGTGATAATTTTCAAACTATTCATAGTCTTGAGCCAGAATAATAAACTAATGAATATAATAATGAGAAAGCACCCCTCTCCTCCACTATAAATATCACCCCTCACCACATATTCTCCTCACAACTCAAAGACTTTTATATTATTTAATTTCAGCCCGATTCCCTTCCCAAGACTCTTACCCATGTCCAAGACCTTCTGGTCTCACCAAAAGGCCAAAACCAAGCGCATTAAGAAGATTCTCAAGAAGGACAATTCAAGGGGTAAAAACATCTTTCCTTTTCTTTTCAATTTCTTTTATTTTCTTATTCTCTCCTAATATCCCCTTATACAAGTGACATGATAACTCTAGTTTCTTTTATATACTGTAATTTATTTTTTTAATGGAATAACCCATCCTAATTTCTCTTCTCCTCTCCTTTTGTTCAAAAAAATGAAAGCATCATTCGTGATGTGTTAATTTATCACATTCAAGGATGATGAGTTTTCAATTTCCATTACCACCTTCAAGGATGGTCATAAAACCATTATTATGGTTAAATAAAATTTTATTATACATATCATAAGTTATTTAATGTTCTAGGACCATTATATAAACATTATATTAAATAAAATGATATAAGTTCGTGATGGTCCTAAAAACCGCCAAAATAAACTAAATCACTTTCATTAATGTTTTATCTAATGATTCATCTTAATATCAGAAAACAAAATAAAATATGGCATCATTTAAAATTATTTAAAGATATTAATACCATTTATTTCCACTTTTGGAGTTTTTCTTCCATTCGATAAAAAAAATTCATAACGAACTGACCATGGAAACCATGAAATAAACGCACCTAAAACAATGAAAATAACAAAAAAAGTATTAATAAATGGGTGGATATTTGTTATCAAATGGTCATATAAGGTAGTATAAACATGATTATGGTTTTATAATATATTAATAACACTCTTTAAACCATTATAAATGAGGTTTGAACATGTTTTAAGTATGACAAACTTGATGTAAGGGAATTCTTAACCCAATTTCTATTCTTTGGGTTAACCTTCTACTTCATTGATTATGTGGTACTAAGATTATTTTTGAAATTAATTTTTATTATATTATGTTTTATTATGTGTATTTATATTTTGTACACATATTCTATTTTTTATCAATTCTCACTTCAAATATATGATATTTGTAAGGGAATTTTCTTTAAAAATCATCTTTTAAATTTCTATTTTATAAAATTCAAATGGAATGTTTTTAAGAAATTATTATTGTTTTATGATTAAGTTTTGGTTCTTGGGAATTGTTTATGATGAATTATGGTACCTATATCTAACTCTAATGCATTGGTTATGTTTTTTTTTTTTGAGTTTTATCATATGGTTACTCCAAGTTTAACTGTGATGGTTACACCATAAGGTAGTCGTGATGGTTACATTGTAAGGTAGTTGTGAGGATTACATTGTAAGGTAGCTATGATTGTTACAAATAATATGGTATCCATGAGGGTTACAATATTAATTAATTAATTCCCTAAGTTACCTTTATGGTATTATTTATGTTTTCTATGTTTTATGGAAATCTCATGTTTTCACAAAGTAACTATATGATACTTATTGGGTGAGAAATATGTCTTTGTGAAAATTATTTCATATGTTTATAAGTATTCATGGACTAACAGTTTATCTCCTTTTTATGTACCTTACTGAGATTTTTGTGTTCATCCCAAGTTTTAAAAAAAAATCACAAGGTTTAAGGATGGATAAGATAAAAGGAGAATCCCAGATGAATTTTGTAAGGAATTTTCATGAAAAGATTTCATGTTTTTATTAAAAAAATTATTATGGAAGAAATGGATAATATTTTAGTAGTACCCACTTTTTATGATTTTGGGTTGATATGTATGAATCATGTCCTAATTTTCTAAAACTCTCAACCGAAAATATCTTTAGGAATGTAAGGAAGTGATTTCTAAAGGAATTTACTAGATTATGTAATGTTTAAGGTCAGAACCTTATACTAAGTACCTAATGAAAAAAATAAGAAATGTATTTAAGAAAATTATGTAATGATTTGATAAAATTGAATTCACCAATGAAAATAAAAATAATATCAACATACCTATCTATTGGGTACATCCATAAATAGTGTACTGGTTCACCAAGTTTAGCTTCTTTAACCAAATAAATAGTAAAATGAATCATGATTGTGAAGAATGAAGGGGGAAATAACACCTCTAAATGAAAAAGTGTCAAAATAGTTTTCTATTGAAGTTTATCAAGATCAGTTGGATTTAAAGTTTTTCCAAAAATCTCTCTGAAAAATGTACACAACTCAACTATAACTGTAGTTACTTTTTCATGTAATGTATTATGCAATTTGAACAGTAATAACTGCTCTATCAGAATATGTAATTCATGAATTTTCAATCCATGTAACTTTTGATGTTTTAAGTTAACACACCTTGAAATGTTACTTAAATATTCATATTTCACTTTTATATTCCTTAAAATTTGAATGAATATGTATTTCTTGTTATTTTTCATTGTAAAAATAGTCGGAGTATACTTTTCATTCTCATTTTCCCACAAACCATGCTTTATATTCATTGATTCCAAATCCTTATGATCATTAAGGTGATCTTTCGATTTATCCTACTCATTAAGCAATGAAAAAATTACATTCTCACAAACATTTTTCTCAATATGCATTACATCAAGATTATAATGTATCAAATTAAACTCCTAATAAGGGAGTTTTAAAAATATATTCATTTTCTTCCACTGTTGTTATTGGACTCCTCATGTATTAATCATGTTTAAATGATCACAAATCCTATTCAGTCTATAAACCTTGTTAACTCTATGTAATCTATCTCACATCAAATGCATAGTTGTTTAGTAAAAGCTATCCAAAGTTCTTAAGTGTTTTACACTCAGTTTGATTACTATATACTGTCTGTTGATATACTTTATAATGACTTATCTAACAAATAATTGAGTTTAATTCATTCCATAAATATCACTACTTAAGTCTGAATATAGATATTTTCCTAAGTCGAGACACCGTGAACAAGCAATCACCGTGAACAAGCAGACATCGTGACATCAAGACACTGTGAACAACCAGACACCGTGACATCAAGACACCATGAACAAGCAGACACCATGACAACCAGACACCATGACAACCAGACACTGTGAAAACTATACACTGTGAAAACCAGACACCGTGATAACTAGACACCGTGAACCAGACACCATGAACCAGACATTGTTTCCATGACATACTGTGACATCGTTTCTTAATATGTTTTTTCGTCTTTAAATTTAATATCTAATGTTCATATTTGAATATTTTAAATACACTGACATAATTAATATTTCTTTATAGACATGTCATCTGACAGTACGAGGTATGAGGTGCAGAATACGTGCAACCTGTCGGCTCAAACACATGCACTCCAAGATAAAATAGTAGTGTGGCCCAGAAACAAAGATATACTAAAAAAAGGCGAAACAAGCGGGTGGGCGTGAGCACTACAACGAAGAATACACTTAGAGAATTTTTGAAGAAAGAATTGTCTCATGCAACTCAACATTTCTGGAGAACACACGAAGCTCACTTGAATCCCAGAATCGAGAACATCCTCGCACTTTCAAACATCACGAATAACACAAGTTGGATATGTCTAACTTGCGACACTCTTTTTTCCATATGAGGACTTGATTTCTGCATCTGCTTCATCTCAGAAGTCCAGAGCTGCAAAGTCTAACATTCAGAGCATTTCTAAACCTATCTCAATATTTTTTCTCTACTGTGTATCATTTTACTAGCTTTTGAGTGGTGTGTGTATTTTTATAACAACACACTCTGTCTCCTACATTAAACTGAAGGATACATGATATCCTTACTCAAATATATCTTTACACTTGTGTGTACCCATGGATAAGTGTGGAAGAGGTCCCTGTGTAGCCTGGTTGTTTGTACCCATGAAGAACTATGGAAGAGGTCCCTATGTGACCTGGAAAATCCTGTGTACTGTTGTTTAACCCTGATCCAAGGTGTGGATCAAGTTTATTTATATAAACTTCTTGGTGTCAGGTGATCACCAAGTGGAGTGGATTAGTTCTCGGTTTGAAACTAAACCACTTGTTTCATATCCACTGTGCTGCTTAATTTAGTATTCTCTATTTTACTTCTTTACTATATAATTCAAAAATCACTAAATTCACTTTGATAGTTAATCTTGGATAGAAGTTATAATTGTATTATCTTAATAGAATAGCTTCAAAAGTAATATTAATAACTGACATTAAGATTACTGAGAATTAATCAATCTTCTAAGAAGTTATTTAAATAGTCAAACCTTTATAACTGTATTAATTTGATTAACTGGGCTATATTTAACCTTATTAGGAACATTGTTTAAGAATAATTTTTAACCAAAAATTTTTATAGAGACTCAATCCCCCCCCCCTCTTGAGTCATCTACTCCGACCAACATTTGGTATCAAAGGTTGTTTATTAAGACTTTGTTTAACCTTATTTAACTGTGATTGTAGTTTTACTTTGAAGATCTGTAAATTTCTGTTAATTCTAAATTTCTATCTATTTCAAAGTATTTATGTATTATAGATAATAGATTGGAAGGTTTTGTAACCAACAGACAACCATTATTTAATGGAACCAACTATACTCAATGGGAAATTAAAATGAAAATGCATTTAGAAAGTATGGGTTTTGAAATTTGGTCTTCCATTATATATGAATATAATATTCCCACTACTAATAGAATCACATGGGATTAACCTTTCAAAACTTCCTACAATAAAAATTGAAAAGATATGAATGCTTTATATTACTCCTTAGGAGATGAAGAATTAAATAGAATCTCTGCTTGTAAAACTCCCCATGAAATTTGGGATACCCTGTCTGTCTCACATGAAAGAACATCTAGTGTAAAAGAAATGAGACTTAATACTTATACTATTAAATAATATAACTTTAAAATGAAACATGATGGTCATATCTCTGACATGTATCTTAGGTTCAATGATATTATCAACATAATGACTTCTCTTGGAAGAGAAGTCACTGCCAAGGAACAGATCATGAGAATTCTCAGATGTCTGCCTGACAGATGGAGAGGAACCTCTGTCTCTATTAGAGAATCATGTGACATCAATAAGATACATGTAAAAGAACTCATTGGGAAACTGATGATATATGAAGAAGATCTGAAAGTCAACAAGAAATAGGAGGATGAACCAAAAAGGAAATCTGTTGCATTTAAGACCACCACCTCTAAACACAAAGACAAAGGGAAATTGGAATCTTCTGTAGAAAGTTCTAGTGGTGAACAATAATCACCTAACAGTAATGAGGAGATGGCTCAATTAGCCAGAAGATTCAAGATATTTTACAAGAATAAGAAATTTTTCTGAAAGTCTAACTTCAAGGGAAAATATGACCAAAAAGGAAGTTGGAAGAAGGATTGGAAAAGAAGTTACAAGACTGGTGAGATTTTCTACTATGAATGTAAGCATAAAGGATATATCAAGGCTAACTGTCCAAATCTCAAGTACAAAAATAGATATGAGTACAAGGATAAGAAGTATAAAAAGGAAATGAAAGCAACCTAGAGTGCTTTTGAGGACAGTTCAAGCAACTCAGAAACATCACATGATGAACCAGTTAACAAAGACAATATGTATTTTATGAAAAACACATATGAGGTAACACTGGACTCTCCTGAACATAATTCATACTATTCTAGAGATGAGAGTGACTCTGAAAATATGACTAATGAAGAAATGATTGAATACTGTAACATGCTTGAAGAAACATGCAATGAACTAAGAGACAAATATAAATCATTGAATAAATAGTGTGGGATTACTGTGATTGTTAAATCTAAACTCACAACTGAAAAAGAGAAAAATTATCAACTACTCAAAGAGAACAACAAATTAAAAATGTCTAATGATCTATTGAAGAATGACCTAGAAAATTTTAACAATGGAAAAAATACCCTTAATCAAATGCTAGGAAAACAAATTTTCCCTAAATACAACACTGGCATTAGTTATCAACCTGGAAGAAAACCTTGGTAGAAAAAATTTTGTTTCTAAATCTTGGAAATATAGTTTTACTCCCAGCTCTAGACACAAATCAGCTAATTCAATTTATGATACACGTTCTACTATTTCAAGTTTTTCTAGACCAGATAGAGTTTATTTTTCAAATACTTTACATAATGCTTATAGGAAACCTATGAGGTATATATGGGTTCCTAAAGCACTTATTACTAATATTACTGGACCCAAACAAGTATGGGTACCAAAATCTATTTTTTCTTAATCATTTTATAAGAAATATTCTTAAAGAGTTCCTGTAAAAGTTTATGGTACTTGGACATTGGATGTTCAAGACACGTGAAAGGATACTACTCATGCTTCAGGAACCTAATAAAAATAGATGGATGACATATCACATTTGGTGAAAATGTCAAAGGAAAGATTATTGGCCTCAGCCAAATCAGTAACTCTAACTCAATTTTAATTTCTAAATTACTGTTTTTTGATGGATTAAAATATAATTTGTTTAGTATCTCACAATTATGTGATGATGTATTTCATGTTATATTTGAAAATTATGCTTACAATGTCTTTAATTCTAAATAAGAATTAGTGTTTTCTACATTAATAAATGAACATGTTTACTCTGTTAACTTAGATTCCTTAGCTTCTCAAAATGATTCATGTTTAAGTGTATTTCATAGAGTCTTAGCTCTGGCATAGGAGACTAGGACACTATAATATTCACTCCCTTAGAAAGATAACTAGAAAAATCTTAGTTAAAAACTTACCCAAACTTGAGTTTCCAAATGACAAAGTGTATAATCCCTGCCAAAAGGGAAAAAACACAAAAATTTCTTTCAAACTAAAGAAAGAAGTGTTAACTTCTCAACCTCTTGAACTGGTTCACATGGATTTGTTTAGACCATCTAGAGTTTCTAGTTTAAATGGGAATCAATATGTTTATGTTCTTGTAGATGACTTTTCTAGATATACTTGGACCTTCTTTCTGTCTCACAAAAGTGAAGCCTGCTCTTATTTTACTAAATATGCCAAGTATTTGGAAAATCTTAGTGGACTTAGAATTAAATTCTTAAGAAGTGATCATGGACGTGAGTTTGAAAATCAAGAGTTTGAATCCTTTTTCTCACAAAATGGTTATAGTCACAATTTCTCTTCCCCTAGAATACCTCGACAAAATGGAGTTGTAGAAAGAAGAAATAGAACCTTGTAAGATATTTATAGAACAATGCTTAGTGAATATGACCTACCTATTTATTTTTGGGGTGAAGCTGTCAATACAGCATGCTACATAATCAATAGAGTGTTGATTATACCTATTATTAAAAGGAATTTTTATGAGTTATGGAACAATCAAAAACCCAGGGTTAACTACTTCAAAGTTTTTGGTTGAAAGTCTATATCCTTAATATTAAGAACAATATTGAAAAAATTTCATCCAAGAGTAATGAAGGTATCTTTTTAGGATATTTTGTGTCTATTAAAGCCTATAGAGTGTTCAATAAAAGAACTAAGTGTGTGGAAGAATATGTCCATGTGAAATTTGATGAAATAGATCCACATGATTCTAAAACCATTTTAGAGAACCTGGAAGATGATGTATCAAATGAACATTAATCCAAAATCCTCAAACCGTTCTATGAAAGAATCTGTGAAAACTTTTAGTTTTGGAAATTCCTTAGACTCAAGTCGCAATGAACCTGAACCTGTTGATGAACCTAAAATTACTAGTCCCTCCTTTTCTAGAGTTGTTAGAACTCTTAAGAACCATCCCTTAGATGTTATTGTAGGAGACCTAGATAAAGGAACTCAAACTAGAGCTTCTCTTAGAAATCAGGTTGAACATCAAGTATTCTTGTCACAACTTGAACCTAAAACATTAATGATGCTATCAATAATGAATTTTGGGTGATGGATATGCAAGAAGAACTTAATCAGTTTGAAAGAAACAAATTTTGGAAACTTTTTGAAAGACCCAAGGATGCATTCACCATAGGCACTAAATGGGTGTTTAGAAATAAGGTAGATAAATTTGGTAACATAGTTAGAAACAAGTATAGATTGGTTGCACAAGTCTATAGTCAAGAAGAAGGAATTGACTATGAGGAGACCTTTGCACCAGTAGCTAGACTTGAATCCATCAGAATCCTTCTTTCTTATGCTGCACATTTGAATTTAAAACTATATCAAATAGATGTTAAGAGTGCATTCTTAAATGGGTATATAGCTGAGGATGTCTTTGTTGAACAACCCCTGGTTTTATAGACCCCCATTTTTCAAATCATATTTTTAAATTATCAAAAGCTTTATATGCTTTAAAACAATCTCCAAGAGCCCGGTATGATAGGTTGAGTACTTTTCTTATTTCTAAAGGTTTTACAAAAGGTATAGATAATCCTACCCTTTTTATAAAACGAATTTCTAATGATGTTTTAGTTGTTCAAATCTATGTAGATGACATTATCTTTGGATATTCAAGAAATTCTTTATGTGTTGATTTTTCTAAAATGATGAAAAATGAATTTGAAATGAGTTTAATGGGTGAACTAAAATTCTTTCTCAGATTTCAAATCTTTCAAAATAATGATGGTATTATTTTAACTCAAAGTAAATATACTAGAGATCTTCTAAAATGTTTTGGATTAGATAGAACTAAAAGTAGTGACACTCCTATGAGTACCACTTGTAAGTTGTATTTTTATGAAGATGGAAAATTTGTTGATCAAACCACTTATAGAGGAATGATTGGAAGTTTACTCCACTTAACTGCTAGTCGAAATGACATTATGTTTAGTGTGTGTATGTGTGATCATTTTCAAGAAAATCATAAGGAATCTCATTTAAATTTTGTAAAGAGAATTTTCAAATACCTCAAGTATACACCCAATCTAGGACTATTTTATCCTAGAGAACAATCATTTGAATTAGTTAGTTATTCTGATGCTGACTTCAGTGGCTGTAAGTTAGATAGGAAAAAAACACCTTTGGAACATGCCAATTTTTTGGCAAGTCACTAGTATCATGGTGTAGTAAGAAACAAAATTTTGTTGCATTATCTACTGCAGAAGCTGAATACATAGCTACTGGAAGTTTTTGTGCACAAATCTTGTGGATGAAACACACATTACTAGATTATGGATATCAATTCATGCATTTACCTATAAATTGTGACACCACAAGTGCTATTAACATCTCGAAAAATTATGTTTCTCATTCTAGGACAAAGCATGTTGATGTAAGACATCACTTTTTGAGAGATCATTATCAAAAAGGTGATATCACTTTGGAATTCATTGGTACTGAATATCAGCTTACTGATATATTTACCAAACCATTAAATTCTGAAAGAATATAGTACATCATACATGAACTAGGCATGATAAATCTTAAGTAAATGTATTACTGTTTTATGTCTTATTGTTTTATGTTTATAGTCTCACAGTTAGTATTTCGTGATTACTGTCTGACAGTCACTGTCTCACCATAAGGATCAATCACTATCTCACCGTAAGGATCGATCATTGTCTCACCATAAGGATCAATCACTGTCTCACCATAAGGATCAATCATTGTCTCACCATAAAATTCATTTACTATCTCACCGTAAAGACCTGATATGGTCTCACCGTAAAGATTCTTTATGATTTTTATTTACAAATTAAAAACCGTATCACAGTAATTATTCATTTCACCTTTTTATTTTCCCACTCTGTTACTTTTGCGACGTTTAGTATTCTTAAATGATAAAATAAAGGAAGTGTCACTTGTCCTTCACTCGAGCTTTCTTCTATTCACTCAATTTGTAACCCTTATTCAATCCTTCAACCCTTCTCTCTCTCAAACCTTCAATTAATGCCCAGGATGAAATTCCCTTTGTCGTCAACTCCTGAGAAACATAGCTCAAAGAAGATGAAGATCGCACCTAAGCTGGCAGCTGAAGGTCCTCTAAATCCAAATCTAGTGAACCGAGTAGTGTTACCTGAGAAAGAGATATGCCCTAAGTGGATTTTGTCAATTAAGTCTCTTGTTTTGAATGTTTTAAAATAGAAAGTCTAGTTAGAATGGTTTTCAAAGAAAGATATACCTATCTACCCTAAGCTAGTGGCTCAATTTTATCAGTATGGTCAGTTCTCCTTTGATTCTAGAGATGGTTATGCTATGACAAGCTGGATAAATGGATAGAAATGCACATTCTCTTCGAGGTTATGGGATACATGCCTTAGGATACCTCATGAAGGCATCTGTGAGGACTATCAGAGAGTACCTCCACCTTCTAGTGAATTCTTTGTTTTGGAAGACGCTTTGAAAAGATTAACCGGAAATGGCACCAAGAGGAGAGCCATTTCTGCTGAACTGGATGGAGAATCTAGAATTCTGTTTAAGTTTATATAGAACTTGATTAGCCCCAGAAAAGGTTATTTTGTTGTACTAAAATATCATGATGTGTTTCTAATTCATATTATGAAAAATGGGCATAAGATCAACCTTTGTAAGTATGTCATACACCATATGTGTGAGTTGATCAAAACCACATCCAAGTCAACCTCCCTGTTTTATTCTCATATTATCTTAGCCATGCTTCATGCCAATGGTATGGTTGGACCTAATGAAGAAGCTATCAAGGATTTTGATTTCTTCATTTCAAAATTCATTATCAAGAGGATGAAAATCAATTGGAATCCTTGAAAAAAGGCATGGGTGGAAGACAACAATAGCATTTATGAAAAGTTCAATCCAGTTGAACATCCCTCAAGACCAAAAGATATTTATGATCCTGGTTTGGAACCAGATGAAGTTGTTTAGTATTCTGAAGAAGAAGAAGAAGAAGAGGCAGTTGTGCCTCCTAGGGAAACTATTTCTGATAAAGAAGACAATACTCTTGTGCCTCATGTAGTAAGTGAAAAGGAAGTCTCTACTTCTAAAGATGTAGTTAATCTGGAAGATCAACTCGAAGTTGAAATAGAATCTGTTGTCAAAGAAACCAAAAATAATGTTATGGAAGATTTTATAGAAGAATAATTACCTGTTATTCAAGAATCTAACCTTGAAGAACTCCTAGTAGAACAATATGTTCCTAAAGTCATTCCTTCAGCTAAGGAAAGGCTGAAGCTATCTTTTCAGTTGGCTAGATAGGAAATGGGTGAGGAACTAAGATATGAATTTGTGGAAATAGATCAAGACCCTAAGCCTCTCAATCCAGAGAAGGATGCAACTGTTGAGGGGGAGAAACCCCCAAATCTGGAATCTATTGAAGTTTTAAACTTGATTGATCCAATCCCTGTAGACACTCGGAATAAGTTCCCTAGTTTTTATGATGTGAATGACTCTCAAGAAGTCTCAGTAAAAGGCCTTGACCCCTATACTATGTTCCAATTGAAATTTCTCTCTAATATTTCCCCTGAAAAGGAATCTTATCCCGTATCAGTCCCTATCTCTGAACCTTCACCAGAACAACCATCCTTGGTGAGTAAAGATGATCTGAAAGAATTTGGAGCTACCCTTTTGTCTGGAGTTGAAAAACTCCTGAATAACCAACCAGCTCCTATAACAAATCTAAGTGATAGAGATGCCTCACTATTGTTGGAAAAAGTTATTTGGAAGATTCAACCCAAAATGCTTCATGAGATTCAGGAAGTCAGATTTGAAACAGACAACTTAGTGATGAATTTAAGACTCTAAGAGGTATGCTTGAAGACATGCAGAAAGTGATGAATTTGAGATCAAAGCTTGCTCCTCATTCTTTGTAGCCTGTTGTTCCTCAAACCCCATAGAATATTTCCTCTCATATTCAACCTCATTTAGCTTCCTTAGCTGAAAAGGTCATAGAAAGAAACAAACAGATTGTGAAAGAAATGCGAGAGCTTGTTGTTAATCTTAATAAGCTCACTGATGAGTATACAAGGTGCCTTCAAAAAGTGATAAATCAACTGAAATCTCTCACCTCAGTTTTCACTATTTATAAGGCATCTAGACAATCATATCAACCTTCCTTAGACAGTGACTTGCTCAGAACAATGGTTAAAGAAGAACTTCAAACTGTGCTTAGTGGTTTCAATAAAGATTCCCTATCTGAAGTTATCAAGAACAGTGACAGAGTTCTTGATCTGGTCTAAATACATTAAAAATTTTCCAATGATTCTCAGCAAGAAATTGCCAAGAAAGTGGATTTCTACTTCAACAGAATCTTCTCAAAGACTGACACGACCAATCATTTCAAATATCTTGTAGAAAATCTGAGGATTCCTCCTATTACTCAAGATCTCAAGACTCAAGTCCAAAAGCTCACAAAGTTCACTCGTCTATTGAATATGTTTATGGAAAACAAGGATGACTTTGAGAAATCTATGTAGTATGGTAGAGATATCATTGCTGATTTTATCAAGATTCTGAGGCCCTATCTTCATGTATAGAGTATAGCTATTGTTGCTCCTGCGGCTGCACCACTGAGATCTGGTTTACCTACTTTCACCTCTACCCTAGCCTCTACTTTTATGTTTTTCAATCAGGCATTGAGTCATATCATGCCTATGATCCTTGATAAACAAATCCCTCGGTCCTCTACTACACCTATTATGGCTCCCTCTATCTTTGAAGGTCTTCCTTTACCTTCTCTCTCAACCAGATCACTCCCTTCTTCTACCTCAACCTCTGCTCCTATGGCTTCCTCTTCTGCTACTGCTGCTAAGGGCAAAGAGAAGACCAGCCAGTGAAGAAGGACAGTGCTTACTCTCTTTTGAAAGGAATCTTGTTACATTTGTTTTAATTTTTGTAATGCCCCTCTTTTTATCTAATACATTAGGCACTTTTCTTGTCTCTTTTGTTTTTCTTTTTCTTGCTACTTTTTGATAATCTCAAAAGGGGGGAGAATACTCTCTATAAGAAAATCTATATAGGAGAACATTCACTCTATATATGTTATATTCACATTTTAACTATGTTGTTAGAACAAATATACACTCTAAATATAAATGATTTATGGTCATCAAAAAGGGGGAGATTGTTAGACTCCTCATGTATCAATCATGTTTTAATGATCACAAATCCTATTTAGTCTATAAACCTTGTTAACTCTATGTAATCTATCTCATGTCAAATGCACAGTTGTTTAGTAAAATCTATCCAAAGATCTTAGGTGCTATACACTCAGTTTGATTACTATATACTGTTGGTTGATCTACTTTATAATGACTTCTCTGAAAAATGATTGAGTTTAATCAATTCCATAAATATCACTGCTTAAGTCTGAATACAGATATTTGCCTAAGTTGAGACATCGTGAACATGTAGATACCGTGATATAGAGACACCGTGAATAATCATGCATCGTGACATCAAGTCACCATGAACAACCAGACACTGTGACATCGAGACACCGTGAACAAGCAGACATCGTGACAACCAGACATCGTGACAACCAGACACCCTGATAACCAGACACCGTGACAACCAGACACCGTGACAACCAAACACCGTGAACCTGACACCGTGAACCTAACACCATGAACGAGACATTGTTTCCATGACATACTCTGACATTGTTTCTTAATATGTATTGTCGTCTTTCAATTTAATCTCTAATGGTCATATTTGAAGATTTTAAATACACTAACATAATTAATATTTCTTTGTAGACATGTCATCTAATAGTACGAGGTACGAGGTGCATAATATATGCAACATGTCGGCTCAAACACATGAACTCTAAGATAAAAGAGTAGTGCAGCCCAGAAACAAAGATATACTAAAAAAAGGCGAAACAAGCAGGTGGGCGTGAGCACAACAACAAAGAATACACTTAGATAATTTTTGAAGAAATAATTGTCTCATGTAACTCAATGCTACTAAAGAACACATGAATCTCACTTGAATCCCAGAATCGAGAACATCTTCGCACTATCAAACATCACGAACAACACAAGTCGGATCTGTTTGACTTGTGACTCTCTGTTTTCCATACAAGGACTTGATTTCTGCATCTACTTCATCTCAAAAGTCCAGATCTGCAAAGACTAACATTCAGAGCATTTATAAACCTATCTCAATATTTCTTCTCTGTTTTGTATCATTTTACTAGCTTTTGAGCAGTGTGTGTATTTGTATAACAACACACTCTGTCTCCTACATTAAACTAAAGGATACGATATATCCTTACTCAAACATCTTTTTACACTTGTGTATACCCACGAATAAGTTTGGAAGAGGTTCATGTGTGGCTTGGTTGTTTGTACCCAAAAATAACTATGGAAGAGGTCCATGTGTGACCTGGACAGTCCTGTGTATAGTTATTTAACCTAATCCAGGATGTGGATCAAGTTTATTTATATAAACTGCTTGGTGGAAGGTGACCACCAAGTGGAGTGGATTAGATCTCATCTTGAGACTAAACCACTTGTTTCATATCGGATGTTCTGCTTAATTTAGTCTTCTCTGTTTTATTGCTTTACTGTATAATTCAGAAATCACTAAATTTACTTTGATAGTTAATCTTGGATAGAAGTTATAATTGTCTTGTCTTGGTATAATAGCTTCAAAATTAATATTAATAAGTGACATTAAGATTACTGATAATTAATCAATCTTCTAAGAAGTTATTTAAACAGTCAAGCCTTCATAATTGTATTACTTTGATTAACTGGGTTGTATTTAACCTTATTTGGAACACTGTTTAAGAATACTTTTTAACCAAAAATTTTTATAGAGACTCAATTCACCCCCCCCCCCCTCTTGAGTCACCTACTCCAACCAACAGTTGTGTTCTATATACTTCGGATATTGTACCTCATACCCTTTTCCCACTTTCTTTAATATGATTACTTTTTCTAAATTCTATAATGAAATTAATTAATTAACCTAGGATTTATGAACTGGATAATAAATTTTGTGGATTTCTCAATTCAATATCTCTATTGAATTATGTCTTGTTAAACCTGAAATTATTAGGAGCATCAAGAAATTGACGATGATACATAAAACACCATTTTCTACTATGAGGTAATTATTGAGGTTCAAAGTCAAAATTACAAACTGGACAAGCCAAACTAGTATGAGTGTTCCAACCAGAAAATTTTCCTAGTCTAGGAAAGTCACTAATTATACACATTAAAGAAACATTTATTTTTAATAGTTTTCTCATTGAAGCATCATATGTTTCCACGCCATCATCCCATAATTCATGCAATTCTTTTATTAGAGGTTGAAGGTATACATCAATGTCATTTTCTGGAATTTTCTTTCCAAGAATAGTCATCAAAATAATGAAAGAAGTTTTCTTTATACACATCCATGGAAGTATATTATATTGGATCAAAACAACTAGACAAATGCTATAATCAGTGTACCAAAAGGTTTAAAACCATCAGAAGCGAATCCCAAATGTAAATTCCTAGGACCCGAAGAAAAAATTGAATACAATGAATCAAATTCCTTATATGATTTTGAATCTCTTGGATGTCTCATAAATCCATAATTGTTACTATCCTAAGTGTGAAACTTCATGTTTTATGTAGTCTTAAATGATATGAATAATCTTTTCAAGTATGGTTTCAAAGGAAAGTAACACAATACCTTTGCAGGATTTTTCTTATTTTGTTTCCTCTTGGGGTTGCATTGATTTTTACTCTCATTTTTTGTCATTGACTTTAATCTACTTATATGACATCTTATATATTCTTCTTTATCGGACTTTTCTTCCTAGTAAATCATGCAATCATTAAGGCATGCATGTATCTTGTATAATCAAGTCCAAGTTTGTTGATGATTTTCTTCATCTCATAGAATGATGTTGTGATCTCAGCTTCACTAGATACATGATGAAGAAACTCTAAAATTATAAAAAATTCTTTTTCAATAATTCCATAGAGACACTTGATATGATACAACTTAAGTAGAAAAGACAACTTTGAATACTTAGCACACCCTTCATATAGTTCTTATTTTCATCTTCAACTAATTCATAAAACTCATTTTTTTGTCACTGAAGTTCCGAGAAATATTAACCTGGTCAGGATCAACTGAAGATTCTATTGATTTATTCAAGTCTTGGACATTGTATTCTACAAATTCAAATGCATCATTTGTCAAATTTTGAACTTAATTCTCATATTCCAGGTCACTTTGTGTTTTTTTGATAGGATTTTCATTATTTTGACTTTCCATAACATTTGATTCACCTTACCAAATCCAATATGCATATTGAGTAAGAAACTATTTCAATATCAAATTCTCATATACTTCGTTTCTATTCAACCATCACTTGAATTTATAATCATGACACAAAAATTTTATTCTATCATCCACTGATCGGTTTGCAATTGCATAATCTAAAAATTCTTTCAAACCTTTCGCATACCGAGGTGTTTTGCGAGGTTAATCCAACTTTTATCCATAACTATTAGATTTTCACTCTTCTCCTTGTACATTCAAATCTAAAGATATAAATGTTTAATCAAACAAGTACAATCAAAATTAAACATCACCCAACTTTGTTATTGACTAGAGTAGGGTCTTGATTCAACATTGTTAGAGTTGGTGGTCTAGAACCAACTTCTTTGTACTTTATTCATTAATAAATACCTTATCACATCTTGTTAGGACCAATAGGGGCCTATATACCCTGAGAGGGGGGGTGAATCAGGGTATGGATATTCTTTTTCAAAGTTCTTCCTGCCCCACTGGATCTTGACCTCTTTATTACAAGGGTCACTATGTTTACACTTGTGTGTTTATTATGATCACTTATTTTCTTCTTTATCTGATGATGATGATTTAAATGCAATGCAGGGAAGTAAGCAGGCAGACACAGAGATTTTTACTTGGTTCACCCTCACTGGGCTACGTCCAAGGAGCATACGCCGACAAGTTTCCAGTCGTACCAAATTCCACTATTCTTCACTAGGTGTGGATACAAAGGTTCGGGATAGATCACTTCTATTCTCAGGCTCACTGCCTTTAAAAATTTTAGGGTCAGCTCACTGCTTTCCCAAGGGTCACTCCCTGTTTCTCTCTCTCTGGATCACTGCCGGTGGAGAGGATCACCTTCTTCCTCTTCCTTTGCTCACTGCTCTGGAAAGGATCCACTCACAGTTTATAGACCTGTAGGTCTCTTCATTTTCATGAAGAAATGCATCTTCCTCTGTATGTAGATGCTCTGTTGAAGTCCAACTTTCACCCGTAGATGAATCTCTCTTTGCACCGACGGTATCGGGAAAACTTCCAGCTTCCACGCAGCCCGAAAACACTGCTGGAAAAACAACCTTACTTGGCACGCAAGTCTAATCCGGCGTGCACGTATCGGCACACAAGTCACAAATGGCGCGCAATTCTACCTTATACACTTGTGCGACACAAGATTCTGTAACTCCAAACTTGCGCGACTCACTTCCCTTTACGCCCAAACCAATATTGGCGCACAACTAACAACAACCGCCCTTCTTCAAATCTGGCACGCAAGTCCCACTTGCGCGACACACCACCACTTGCGCGACCACCACACCTGCATGACGGGAGATCTGATTCTTCAAAGTGTTGAACTCCGTTAAGAAATAAGGAGGGGTGGTCCAGTATTTATAGGCATTTTGAATACCCTGCGCGACGGCGCGCAAGTCACCCCTCGGCGCGCAAGTATTCTGTCCTCCTAGACACTTGCACGACCAAACCAAATACTTGAGCATCCCTATTTCCTTGGCCATATTTTGATCTTCTGATCTTGAAAAACAATAGGCGCGCAAGTTCCCAAGCCTCCTAGGCATCAGCGCGCAAGTCTCTTCACGGCGCACAAGTCACCTGCGCGACCACACCAATACTTGCGCGACCTTTATCCCTTTGCCAAATTTTGATTATCTGATCTTGAAAAACATATGGCGCGCAAGTCCCTTTACCAAAAACCACTTTTCTTCATTTGATGATTTTCAGGACCAAAAATTTGGCAAACACTGGAAAACGGCGCCACCTTGTATCTGTTCTTTTTGTACCGCCTCCAGATCATCCATTCCTTTGTCAATGTTCTTGAATCAAACATTGATCATTTAACCACAGCTCTTGAACTCGACATTCCACCATGAAATCCCCTTTGTCAACAAGTTTGTATGAAATGGTTTGCATTATCAACAATCACAGCACTGTTGTCTACTTTGACAACAAACACAATCACCTCAAAAATGCTTCAATGATACCTTGAGGGATTTTTGCACAACACATCTTGATTGTTCTTCTACGTGACAATGCATGTGATAATGTCCTGAGGATAGTTGTTTCATTAAAGGGTCATAGCAGATCCCTACTATGATGAGAACCTAGAAGTGCCATAACATTGTTCTTGAATATATGTTCTATGGATGGATGATGTTATTTGAGGGACACAAATAATACAGGCCATTAGGGGTGAGGACTCATAAAACTTTGTGGAACCTTCTCATGGTGTGCGCCCTTGGTAATATCCAGGAGGATATTATGAGAACGATATCTGCCAGTAGGAAATCCACATTTCATAGTGTCATTGGATGTTCCTATCTACAGACGTGTATATTAGTCCTTAAACTTTAAGATTATTATTAATGGGTATTACAACTCGCACACTTAGATTTATTGATGAAAACTGTGACGACACGCTATTCACGGTGAGGTAGGATACGTTGGGTGCATCACAAGTGATACTACATTAATAGATAATGCAAGAAAGGATTTTTCCCTTATGTTCCATAATGGATGTTGATATCTCAGGCCCTTTGATGGAATTGATATAGCCTAAATAAATCCATGGCCATAGTGAGGAATGGGCAAGTTAAATTTTGGAAAGTCAAAGAAATAATAATCGAGCACATGGGTTGATGGAACTAGTATGCAACCCGCTTGATTCAGGATATCAAAACAAAGGGATTATATTACACGGTAGGCGTTCGTAGGAGGTGACGCATCATTGCGGCATTGACTTCTTTCTTTATGGGTGCCTTGGCGTGTTGCTAGATGTTAACCTTGGACTTTAGGCAGGCTCTGTCTAATTCCACTGAGAAAGAGGCCTAGAGGGTCACACACTAAGTGTGTCCAAGTATCTCAGTTAAATATTAATTTAACAAGTTAAATAAAGATTATTTCCGATTGTGGTTTAATAATTATTTAAGGATGGTTGATCGCATTTATTTCTACACTAGTTATTCGAGAGAATATATTGTGGACGAAATAATATATTTATTAGTGAGTAATGCAGTGATATTTATTTTAGAAATAAATATCCATTATTCAAGGTCTAATAAATTTGGTGGAGGAAATAAAGGAAATGGAAAAATAAAAGTACATGTCGTGTATATTAAATATATATGTCGTGTATTTTTTGGGAATTTATGAGAAATAATATTATTTATTTAATTAAATAATATTAGGTGTAATTCGCTAGGCGCATGTCAAGTAATAATAATAGTCAACTGTTATTATTATACATGGGGTATTACTAAGAATTAAATGAAATGAATAACTTTCGGGTAATTAATTCATTTTATCATTATATGTAATTAAAAATTCCAATTATATATTTCTCATTATCCTAGACATTTTTTTGTGTGGTTGTGCACAACGTATTTGGAAAAGATCTCAAGCCAATAGAGAATTCATTTTCCACCAAGAACGCTCTCAAGCTACGAGAGAGAGATCCACCTCCACCGGATCAAAGCGATCGAAGGTGGACATCGCAAGCAAAGACTCTTCCGCGCTAGCACCCAGAGATCCCTTTGATGATGTCCAGAGATACGTGGAGCATGTGTAGATCACCGCTAGAGGAATCCTACACCTGGATTCTACGACGCAATAACATATCACATCAGATCGTGACTGGAAACATCAATGAAGAAAGAATTCTATCAAGGTAATTCTTGTCAATTAATTAAATTAATTATAACAAATATATGATGATCATGTCTATGGTTCTGAGACTCTCCTCTTTATTTTTCATTCTTCATTCTAATCTGAAGATCTGGTGTTTTATTATCGTGACGGATCTCGGATTGATCGTTGTTAGCGCTAAAATTAAAGTTGGGCACACCCACCAATGCGCTTCTACTGCACCCGGAACCTACAAGTGGTATCAGAGGGGTCATATCATTGGTTATAATTATTTAAGTTTTTCATTGGTGATTTACACATTTAATAATTTAGTTGTTTTAATTCAAGTTAATTGTTCTTTAAAATCTAAATCTCAAGATCTGTTCCTCCTCTCACGTTTCTCATTCACCTTATAGAAACAAATTTTTCTTCTGATTTTGATTAAAATAAAATAGAGGAACTCATCTGGAGGTGCCAAACATTCATGGTCGTACAACACCAGAATACACGGAGTGTATTCGGAAGTAAACAACGTGTACTCTAGGTTCAATGCATCCGACCGGTCCGCCAAATCAGGTCGTGTGTTGGAGTATTCCTAAGTCATAAATGACACTGTGTGTTGACCAGGAACAGGTGGCACATAGTTTCCAGATTATACGTCGTGTGGTCCACTGAACACAGCGTGTAGTCTCTTCGGGCTAGGGTTGGACCGTGTACCCCGTACATGGCTTGCCCAGCTGGAAACCATGTAACGCGGATACTACAAGGTGTGTGTCCCACTGAACACACCGTGTACTCTGAAAATTTCCGAATTACATCTACACGCCATGTCCTCGGGCGTGTACTTCGGATGGATGGTGAAAAAAATTACACACCGTATAGTCAGAACTACATGCCGTGTACTCATCCAAATTACACAGATTTATTAAAATTTATTATTATATTATACAAAACCTTGAGACGTGTACCATAGTGCAGGCATAAAGCTGAGGCACAACACGTGATAGGTGTTTTATATATATGTGTTTAATTTAACATCTGCCTAATGTTCATTTATACTCATTGGGTAGTTATGAATGGGAATTCATCGGGTTGTCTCCAAGGTACAAGTTACGTACAAAGATAATTTTAAATGAATTAATTTGTTTAAAATTATGATTGATGATAATCTCAAGGAAATTTAGAAAAGGGTTTAAGATAAAAGGATTGATTAATTAAAGATAATTAATTGATTCGAGCGTGATTTATCTTAAACAAGAACGATTAAAGAATTGAATGCTAGTTTTATTTATGCGTAAATATCGTTGCATGTGTGGATGATCATGATCTAGACCAAGACCTTTGTATGTGAATGGTTTCTTTTTATTTATTTATTTAAATTAAATTTGTTGGTCTGCGAGCCTTCTCCTCATTAACATGTAGGGTCTGTGCGCCCAAGGTTTCTTTTATGTAAAACCTCATTTTACCCCACCTACATGTGAGATAAAATTATATGTAATGGATGGAGCTCCCAAGCTGATGGAGACGACTCAAGTTAGGAGCCAAGGTGAAAACAATCCAAGGAGATACAAAGGTGGGCAGGTGGAAAGCTGTAAACATGAACCCAAAAGGTTCAAGGTGTTTCTCTCCTAGGTCTTGGGTTAGTTTATCAACCGCTAGATAAAATAACCAATAGAACAAGATCATGATCATACCATTTATTTTATTTCTATTATTTGCATATTTTATTTATTATGGGTGTGTTGTCACGATCACACAATTAATGAATTAAACAAACATGCAAGATGGAACTAAAATAAGACCGATTTATACATAACATATTATCGTATACATGGTTAATCACTTAAGTATATCCCACTTAATATTAACAAGCATGTAATCAAATATGATAAAATGGAAATTTACGTATAAAGGATAAAATCCCTCAAAGAAATATTAAGTCGGTATAGCCTTCCATAATCTTGGTTAGAATCAATCCATAGTTCAAAGTGCTTGATCAACCCTAGTTGGGGTGCTTTCAATTATCGAAAAAATCTAATTAAAGGTTTTGGGTTGACTTGACTTGGTTCACATCAAGGGTTGACTGCCACAGAAGGACTTGGTGTGACCAAGAGGCAAAGGATGAGGAAATCCAAAAATAAAAGGATTTCAGGATTGGGGAGTCCACTCAGTGGATCAAGGAGCTGCGAGTTAATGCAGTTGGCATTTAGAATGCCTAACTAAAACCCTTCAAGTTGCTTGACTAGCCCTAGTTGGGGTAATGAAATGGGTAATATGGATCCTTTCCACAAGAATATTTAGGCAATGGAATATTCCTAATTCAATGGTGAGGGCTATTGGATTTCGATAAAATAGTGGGAGACTAATAAGTATTAATTTATTTATTTGTCTCAGTTTTATCATAATAAAGTATTAAACCTTTGCTCATCTTAATTTGTAGAAACGGAAAGAAAAATGACTTCAAGAATATTATTATGAACCATGCTTGATAAGGAAAACCTTCTCACTAGCACCAATTTCGAAGAGTGGCAGAGGCGTTTACGCGTCATCCTTCGCCACGAGAGGAAATTGTATGTTCTAGAAGAGCCTATTCTAGTTGTTCCTGGAAAAGAGGCCAATAATGAGGAACTATCTCTCTATATGAAACACATGGATGATGCCACATATGTCCAGTGTTTCATGTTGTCATCCATGTCTAATGAGCTCTTGAAGCAACATGAAAACATGGACGCGTATAGCATGATGTCTCACCTTAAGGATCTCTATCAAGAGAAGGTGAGACAGGAGAGATATGAGATCTCCAATGCTTTGTTTACAACTAATATTAGAGAGTATGCACCAGCTGGGCCTCATGTAGTCAAGCTCATTAGCTACATTGAACACCTGGACATCTTAGGGATTAAGTTCCTGGATGAGTTCTGTATAGATCTCATCCTATCATCACTTCCCAAGACCTTCTCTAGCTTTATTGTCAACTACAACATGAGAAACAATGAGAATAGTCTATCAGAACTTATAACCTTAATTCTCTAGGTAGATAAGGACATGGGGCGTGACAAACCCACAGTCCTTGTGGTAAATAAGAAAAGGAAGGACAAGGCAAAGGGACCAAAGTCTTATAAACGGTCTGAAGCCCCCGAGCGATGTCCCTCTAAGAAGGGGAAGATCCAGAGGCAGGGCAAGGAATGGGAGGCGGTATGTTTTTCATGTGGCAAGCAATTCCACTGGAAGAGGAACTGCACCCAGAAGCATGGAGATGCTAAAGGTGTGTTCGTTATTGAGTGTAATCTTTATATTTCTACACATTGGGTATTAGATACAGCTTGTGGGGCTCACATATGTATTTAGATGAAAGAACCAAGTAGATTTAGAAAGATTGCCAGAGGAGAGGTGGATCTTCGAGCTGCCAATGGCGCGAGGCTAGCTGCGTTAGCCATTGGCGATTACCACCTCTCATTGCCAACTGGGATGATTTTGGTTTTACATAATTGTTATTATGTGCCTAGTGTTACCAAGAACATAATTTTTGTATCTTGTTTGGATATGGATGGATTTATTTTCAAGTTTGGAAATAAGAGTTGTCTCTTTTATAAGAACAATGTATGTTATGGAATGGCGCATTTAAATAATGGTTTGTATGTATTAAATTACGAAAACCAAGTGTTGGAAATCGATAACAAAACAAACTCACATGACTCATACATCACCCAGTTGTGGCATCATTGTCTCGGTCATGTAAACGAGAAGCGCTTGACAAAGATCTACCTATATGGATATTTAGACTCTGCTGAGCGAAAACCACTTGATAGATGTCACACTTGTTTACAAGAAAAAATGACCAAGCCTCCTTTCGGTGGACAGGGTGAAAGGGCCACAGAGCTTCTAGGATTGGTACACATGGATGTGTGTGGACCATTTCCAGTAGAATCTAGAGGTGGATATTCTTACTTCCTTACTTTTAATGATGATTTGAGTAGATATGGCTATGTCTAATTGATGAGGTATAAGTCAAAATCCTTAGAGAAATTTAAGGAATTCAAGAATGAAGTAGAGAATCAGTTTGGTAAGAAGATAGAGAAGCTTTGATCGGATCGAGGTGGAGAATATCTGAACCAAGAGTTCATCGATCTTCTAAGGGAGTCTGGGATTCTATCTCAGCTCACTCCTCTTTATACACTACAGTGGAATGGTGTTAGTGAAAGGAGGAACCACACCTTGTTGGACATGGTGAGGTTGATGATGAGTCATGCAGATCTTCCATTATCCTTTTGAGTATATGCATTACAGACTGCAACATACACATTAAACCAAGCACTAGCCAAGGCGGAAAATAGAATTCCCTCCAAGTTATGGAATGGAAAGAAACCTATTTTGTCGCACACACGTGTATAGGGATGTGAGGCATTTGTTAAGGCCTTCTCGGGCAACAAACTAGCACCCTGGGGCATGAAGTGTATCTTTATAGGATATCCCAAGGAAACGAAAGGATATTACCTATATAACCCTTCAGACAAGAAAGTGAATGTCACCAAACAAGTTGTCTTTCTTGAGAGGGAGTACATCCTCAAAAAGGATAGTGGGAGCAAGATTGAATTCGATGAAGTTGATGCTCAAGATACATATGAGTTGGTACAGGAACAAGTTCCATAGGTCCCCATGGAAGAGGTTCCAGAAACACAAGTACTGCGTAGGAGCTCAAGAGAGGTAAGGGAACCAGAGAGATTTGGTTTCCTAGTCACTGAGGATGGTGAATCATTATTGTTGGACAATGATGAACTTTTATCCTACAAGGAAGCAATAGAAAGCTCAGAAGCTGCAAGATGTCTAGAAGCTATGAATTCTGAGATGGATTCCATGTATCAAAACCAAGTCTGGGTTATGGTCGATGAGTCAGTTGATGTAAAGCCTGTTGGATGCAAATGGGTATTCAAGAGAAAACTGGACATGGAAGGTCAAGTTAGCACCTATAAAGCAAGGATAGTGGCTAAAGGATTCAGACAACATCAAGGAATTGACTATAATGAAACCTTCTCGCCAGTTTCCATGTTTAAATCCATAAGAATCATACTTGCCATAGCAGCTTACCATGACTATGAGATTTGGAAAATGGATGTCAAAACAACATTCTTTAACGGGAACCTTTAGGAAAATGTCTATATGACACAACCAGAAGGGTTCGTGACACCAGGTGAAGCCAAACGGGTTTGCAAGTTGCAGAAATCCATTTATGGATTAAAGCAAGCATCCAGGTCGTGGAACATTCAATTTGATGAATCCATAAAGGAATTGGGTTTCATTAAGAACGAATGTGAGCCATGTGTTTATAAGTGATTTAATGGGAATGCAATCGTTATCCTAGTAGTATATGTTGACGACATATTGCTTATTGGAAACGATGTACCGGTCTTACAGTCAGTTAAGGACTGGTTGAACAAGTGTTTCTCCATGAAGGACTTAGGTGAAGCAGCCTACATTCTAGGGATCAAGATCATTCGTGGTAGATCCAAGAGGCTGGTTTGACTAAGTCAGGGTACATACATTGACCAGATACTAAAGATATTTAGTATGGAACAATTCAAAAGGGGATTGGTTCTAGTGTCACATGGCCTATATCTTTCTAAGAAAATGTGTCCTCAGACACAACAAGAGAAAGATAGAATGAGTAAGATCTCATACGCTTCAGCTATAGGATCCATCATGTATGTCATGTTATGTATCAGGCTTGATGTTGCCAATGCACTGAGCATGGTAGGAAAATATCAAGCAGATCCAGGAGAACAACATTGGACTGCTATTAAGACTATCCTTAAGTATCTGAGAAGAACTAAGGATATGTTCCTGGTGTATGGAGGAGACGAGGAGCTTGTCATCAGAGGGTATGTTGATGCTGGTTTCCAGACATATCAGAACGATCTGAAGTCGCAATCTGGATATGTTTTCTGTCTCAGTGGAGGAGTTGTGAGCTAGAAGAGTTCAAAGCAACCAGTTGTCGTCGATTCTACAATAGGGTCTGAATATATAGTGGCTTCTAATGCAGCCAAAGAAGCTGTCTGGATTCGGAACTTTGTCCAGGAGCTTGATATGGTGCCCAGCAGTAAAGATCCTATCACGTTGTATTGTGATAATACTACAGCGGTGGCTCTTGCAAAAGAATCAAGGTCACATTAACGGATAAAGCACATACTCCGAAAGTATCACCTCTTGAGGGATTTCTATCAAAGGGGTGAAATTGCAGTGAGCAGAGTGTCCACAGAAGAGAACGCGGCAGACCCCATGACTAAAGGTTTATCTTAGTAGAAACATGAATATCATGTGAGAGCTGGCGGGTTAAAGGTTGTTAGCAATTGGCTCTAATCCAAGTGGGAGTCGGTTAGAGTTGGTGGCCTAGAACCAACTACTTTGTACTTAAAACATTAATAAATATCTTATCACATCTTGATTGTTCTTCTGCGTGAAAATACACGTGATAATGTCCTAAAGATAGCTGTTTCATTAAAGGGTCATAGCGGATCCCTACTGTGATGAGAACCCGGAAGTTCCATAACACCGTTCTTGAATATATGTTATATGGTCAGATGATGTTATTTGAGGGACACAAATAATACAGGCCATTAGGGGTGAGGATTCATAAAACTTTGAGGCACCTTCTCATGGTGTGCGCCCTTGGTAATATCCAGGAGGATATTATGAGAACGAGACCTGCCAGTATGAAATCCACATTTCATAGTGTCATTAGATGTTCCTATCTACAAACATGTGTATTGGTCCTTAAACTTTAAAATTATTATTAATGGGTATTACAACTCACGCACTTAGATGTATTGACGAAAATTGTGATGACATACTGTTCGCAGCGAGGTAGGGTACATTGGGTGCGTCACGAGTGATACTACATTAATAGATAATGCGAGAAAGGATTTGTCCCTTATGTTCCATAACGGAAGTAGATATCTCAGACCCTTTGATGGAATTGATATAGCCTAAATAAATCCATGGTCATGGTGAGGAATTGACAAGTTCAATTCTGGAAATTCAAAGAAATAATAATCGAGCACATGGGTTGATGACACTAGTATGCAACTCGCTTGATTCGAGATATCGAGACAAAGGGATTATATTGCACGGTAATCGTTCGCAAGAGGTGACACGTCATTGCGGTGTTAACTTCTTTCTCTATGGGTGCCTCGGTGTGTTGCTAGACGCCAACTTTGGACTTTAGACAGGCTTCATCTAATGTCACTGAGAAAGAGACCTAGAGGGTCACACACTAAGTGTGTCCAAGTATCTCAGTTAAATATTAATTTAACAAGTTAAATAAAGATTATTCCCGATTGTGGTTTAATAATTATTTAAGGATGGTTGATCGCATTTATTTCAACACTAGTTATTCGATAGAATATATTATGGGCGAAATAATATATTTATTAGGGTTAATGCAGTGATATTTATTTTAGAAATAAATAGTCATTATTCAAGGTTTAATAAAATTGGTGGAAGAAATAAAGAAAATGGAAAAATAAAAGCACACACCGTGTATATTAAATATACACGCCGTATATTTTTTTGGGAATTTATGAGATAATATTATTTATTTAATTAAATAATATTAGGTGTAATTCGCTGAGCGCATGTCAAGTAATAATAATAGTCAATTGTTATTATTAGACATGTGATATTACTAAGAATTAAATGAAATGAATAAATGTTTTCGGGTAATTAATTCATTTTATCATTCTATGTAATTAAAAATCTTAATTATATATTTTTCATTAGTCTAGCCATTTTTTGTGTGGTTGTGCACAATGGATTTGGAAAAGCTCTCAAGGCAAGAGAGAATTCATTTTCCACCAAGAACACTCTCAAACTACGAGAGAGAGATCCACCTCCACCGGATCAAGGCGATCGAAGACAGACATCGTAAGCGAAGACTCTTCCGTGCTAGCACCCAGAGATCCTTTCGGTGACATCCAGAGATACGTGGAGCACGTGTGGATCACCGCTAGATGAATCCTACACTTGGATTCTACGACGCAATGACGGATCACATCGGATCGTGACCGGAAATATCAACGAAGAAAGAATTCCATCAAGGTAATTCTTGTTAATTAATTTAATTAATTATAACCAACATATGATGATCCTATCTGTGGTTCTGGGACTCCGCTCTTTCTTTTTCGTTCTTCGTTTTATTCTGAAGATCCGGCGTTTTATTATCATGACGGGTCTTGGATTGATCGTTGTTAGTGCTAAAATTAAAGTTGGGTACACCCATCAACGCGCTTCCGCTGCGCCCGGAACCTACAGACATGACACAAATTCAACATAAAAATGATTCAATCTAATATGAAAAACATAAACAACATAAATGAATAAATATCACCCCTCACAATAATGTAGTCGGATGCCATGGAATACGTTCACTAAGCCGAGGAGGGAGGGCAACAAACAATATAGAGGTCGGGGCGACGAGGCCAGCGAAGTCCAACTTGCAGACCGACAGAGGTAGGGGGGATTAGGTCGAGACAAAGGTGGAGGGGGGCATGGGGTCGTGGGTGGATGAGGGTTAGGGTTGTTAGTATTGTCGAGGGTCATAGTCACCAAGAATAGGGGAAGAGGGGACGTCATTGGGGGTCGTTGTCGAGGAGCAGGGGGTCACTGCATGGTCATCGTTGGGGAGTGCATGGGTTGGGGTCATGGGGATCAAAGGGGTGGAGGGACGGTCGTTGTTGGGGGGAGAGGGTCAAATTATGTTTTTTTAAAAGATTCAGCATCAGTTTAAACAAACCCCCCCACTACTTTTTTAAAATATAGCAGCGATTATATTAAACCGCCACTATATTATAAATTATATTTAATATGATTTGTTTGGTGATGGTTATTAGAATAGCCGCTCAGACCTTTTTTTTGTAACAATGCATTTAAAAAACGTGTCAATATGAGAGACCACACACATGTTATATATATATATATATTATGTGAATATATTTTATGAATAGTGTGTGTATCTATATTATGTGAATATTGTTTTTATGTGTTATTATTTTTGTTTAGCAAACAAGAAATAAGATTTATTATATATCTTTGTTGTTTATATAACACATGTTTTTTTAAAAAAATTATCATTTAAAACATAAATTTTATCTTTTTAAACTTGTAAAACTATATTAGCCAATGATAATTTCTTAAAAAAGAAACTCGCTTATTTTTATTTTTTTAATATTAATTCACAGGAATTAATTTTTTATTTTCAATAAAGGTTATTTTGAAAAAAAATCATTTTATTTGAGTTGATAATCTTATTTTTGGATTTGTGTATAGATTAGCCTAAATATAAAATAGATATTTGTTTTTGAAAAAAATAAATGGAATTTAGCGCTATATTTTCATTATATTTTTATAATTTTAATTATTATACGATAACGAATGCATCGTTGCTTGGATGAGTCTTTTTTTTTAATAATTCAAAATTTCTTTTAATCGGAGCCCTTAAAAATTATTTTATGTTAATTATGATATATGCCGTATAATAATAATAAAAGGCAAAAGTGGAAGAAAAAAAATCAATAACTGCATGTCGTAGGGCCTTTATTAAAGTTAAAAAAAAATCTGATATTTCTGGCATGCGCATATACTTTCGCACCAATTTATGAAAAATTACGTATAACGTTATTTACGTATATCTATATAAATAATTGAAAAATATATTTTTTCACACGTATAAGTTGTATTTTTAATATTTAAATATGTTTGAAAAAAATAAAAGAAACATAGTTTGCTTTTTTCAAATTTGATAAGAGAACGCGTAGGTCAAAGGAGGCATCTAAAATTGAGAATTTTTAATGGAGTCCTCGGCCAATTTCACGTTCACACCACCGACCCCAAAGCCCCAATATTCAAATTTGAAATCAGCGTCCCTTTTTCCCCACCACCATATCCACCTCCCTCTTCTAGGGATGTTTTTCCCCATGCTCCCAATGGTAGGAACACCCACAACTTTTTAAAAAAATTAAAAAAAAAAGCATTATATAACATATATAAAAAAAGGTAATATAAATTTATTATTAATTGAAAAAATACATAAACTAACTATTAAGATAATAAATTATCACCATTTATAAATAAAATAATTTATACTTTTTTAAAATAATATTTTTAGCATAAAAATTAAAAAATCTAAGCACATAACTATAATTGACATATGTTATCCAAAACAGTTTAAATAATGAAATATTTAATATAAGTTTTTTATTAATAAATAGAAGCAATTTTTTTTTAAAATATTATAATGAATTTAATTAAAAATTAATTTGAAAAATAAAAAGAAATCGATAAATATAGTTATAATATATTATATAAAATATTATAAATAAAAAATATTACAATGACTATTATTAAATATAGAATATAGATACTATAGTTATTAAATAATATTCATATTTTAAATAGGTAAATTTAAGATTAAATTAAAAAAATACAAATATCCAATATTCAATATCAAGTAATAATAAATAAGTCAACTAATTTATTTAAAAGTCACACTTGGCGGATGCGATAAATAAAATATAATAACACTAACCACAATCCCGAAGACAATCAATGGTCCAAGAGTGGTCAAGAGCCGAGCTAAGAACATGCAACTTAGATATGATAATAGGCGTAACCATAGGCCGCCACCTGCCTTGTCGCATGTCTAATTTTTAATTAAAGATCCATTTTAAGCTAATTTAAAATACAACTATAAAAATTAGGTTTACATTCCATTTTACACCAAATCCTACATAACGTTCATCAAATATTCACAAACTTTTCCTTTTATTTTCTTTAAATAAAATCAGTCATTTAAAAACCATTTATTGGGACTATGCCCCCTTTTTAATCAAAAAAGCCAATTCAACTCCATTTTCAAGGTTAATTTACAAATACCTTTTTTAAAACATTTTTAAAGGAAGCATGATAAATGCATAATAATAAATAAACACCCAAGCATTGCATAAAAAGGTAAACAATGAGGTTTGACGCCCTAAGTGCCAATCGAACCAGGGAACACAAAGTATGAATGCTCCCTAACAAGAATGGAAGCATGAGAAATTTCTAAACATCTCATGAGGAGAACCTAGACATACTTGATAAGTCGGATTCATATACATCTTTTGGATGTTTTTCTTTAATGTTTAATCATGTTTTATTGGATAATACACTAGGTTTTGGTTTGTTTTTGCAAAGAATGAGAACTCAAGACTCAAAGGTGGACATGCCGGAAAACAACAAATTTGGACATTACACGCCGTGAATCCAAAGCACACACCGTGTATTCCTTGAACAGACCACCTGCAAATTGAAGGTCACCCCATGAAACCATTTTACAAGACCCGAACCAAGCACACGACGTGAATTCCATTTACACATCGTGAAAGGATCAAATCTGAAACCCGATGAGGATACACAACGTGAATAATATACATTACGTTAAAAGTTCGAAACCTAAATCTTGTTGAAGATACAAGCCGTGAAATCTTGGAGATCCAAGATCTTCAGAGACCTTTGCGGATCTGAAGTACACGACGTGAATCCCAATTACACATTGTGTAACACTACAACAAAATCAACATATGGTGGCGGTTTAAATCACCGCCACATGGTTTTGCGACGATTTCCAAAAATCGCTGCTAAAGTTGGCGTTGGTATCCATATCGCATCAGTTCTATTCATTTAACGGCGGTTTAAATCGTTGCTAAACAAAAATCTGGTATATATGGCGGCGGTTTAAACCGCCGCTATATATCGATTTTTTTTTAAAAAAAAAATACACCTGCAGAATCTGCAACCCCAGAACAGCCAAACAAAAACAAATATCCAAAATGGAATCCTCAACCATTTCACCCATTACGACACACCATTCACCACAATGATCAGATGCCACACCCACAACACCAACACAACTGAAACCATGATTTACACGGTGGGAAAAAATAATGCCACTATAAGATATTTTGGCAATAAATACACTAGGAAACTATAACACATCAAGATATAAATAATCACTAGAATTTCTACATACATCCCCCCTCTCGAATTTGAATTAAATACACCAAATCAATAAGTTTCTCATGCACCACATTGATAACATTAAATATCAAAAGCATTTCAGACAATCTGATGCAAAAGGCCCTAAGAAATCACTCCCACAACTGAAAATGTATACAAAACAATCAAAATTCACATTGATTGGTGTTCCACATTCACTACTCCATGTACCATCCCAATAAACTCTGCTCGACACCCTCTTCATCTCCGTCTCCACTTCATTCTACAGGCACATGCATGATTGAAAGGCGTTGTCGTAGACTCTCTCAAATGAAGTGTGATTTTTTTGGGCACTTGGATGCAACAGAGTGGGTGACCAAGGTCGCCTATCAAAGGAGGAAGTAAATTTAACAACATATTAAAGATATTTTGAAAATAAAATAAAAGGAAATAAGAATACCATTTAAAAGGACGAGGATTGTTTATCGTTTATAAATCTAGAAAAAATTTGTTGAAAGAAGATTGTATTTTTTTTGTTTTTATTTTTTAAATGAAGTTCGATTAAAATGACACAACAAGAAGATGTTTTTTAGAAAATATTTAAAAGGCGTAATCGATCTAACTCTACCTCTTCACTACATTATTTATCATTATCATTTAAATCAATATCCAATTAATTATGATCCCTTAATTTGTTAACCCTCGAACCCTACAGGAGTTAACTTAACCACAAATTTTTACAGTGCACTATAAAGGGTAAAACTGGAATTTTCATCAAATTTTTAAATGAATGATCTAATCCCAAATATTTTATAAATAAACATATTTAACACAATGTGAGGAAATTTTATCATTTATTATCAATAAAATATTCAATAAAAATGTGTTTTATCAACCCCCCACACTTACCCTTTTGCACTCCTGGGCAAAACCTCATATCATGTATTCAAAAAATATTGTGACAAGATATGAATATTCATATTTCTCAATCAACAGTGCAAATATAGGCAAAGTAAGAATCCCATCATGAGTCAATATCAGTAAATTTTAAAGTCATTGTCTTATAAATTGTTTCAAAACAAAATCCAATGAGATTCATAACACTAATCATAGCGAAACAAGTCATGGGTCTACCATGACACTAATTCTCCACGTGTGTGTGTTCCAACCATTCCAAGCTCATAAATCCACCCTTTATTCAGTATATTCAGGCAAGGTAAAACAATTCTTCTTACCTGGTTTAATTCACAAAACCTGTTCTATATTCCTTTATAATCGAATTTCAAGACCCACTCACTTAAGCATTCCTGAAAGTCAAACCTTAAGCTCCTGACCTAGATATCTCCATATATTGTACCTTTCACCACTCCCCTCATTTTTTTAAGTTTCACTTAGAACAAATCTCACACTCAACTCTCAACCCATGTTTGATCTCCTCACGACACTAATTGTAATAGTTATAATAAGATCAAAGGTTGATGAAGAGTGGTTTTTGACCTGTCCAAGACACAACCCATATTTTTTTGAAGGCGTATAACAGTCGGATAATATGTACACGCACATAGGTCAATTCGGTACAGTAATGAAATTGATCGGAAGAGAAACAAATATATGGATCAACCAATGAATTTTTTTACCTAACTTGACTATACCTTCAGTTGAGTAGGAAAAATTTAAAAAGTCATGGTTGAGTGAAAATTTGTGTGGAGAAATCAATGACACAATTTACTATGAACAAATATCACAAATAATGATGTCAAAGTCTAAAAGGTTTTATAACGATACAACCATTCATATCATCGACAACTTTATTTTTTATAAAAATCAACACTTGATGATCAAATCTTACTCATGCTTATAATTCTACTAATGAATTTTGAAAACATGCATTTTCCATATGTTTCAAATGAGAATGTTACATGATATATTTGTTTTTTTATTAGTTTTTTGATTGTTTTTTTTGAAAATTTTAACCAAAAAATTAATAGAAAATACACACAAAACACACAAATGAAAATCCTAAATATCTACCCCAAAATGTTGTCCCCTCCCCCACACTTAAAATATAGCATTCTCTTCATAATGAACCTATGATATGATATATGCACATGAAATGTATAATTTTAAATAGGACAAAGAATATAAAAGTGAAAGGGTTAGAAACAACCTGATATACTCAATTGATGATGGGGTCATGCAATGTGATGAAATCCACTACATCAGTTGGAATTCCCTCAATGTATTTATTCAAATGTTTCCCATTGATTGTAAAGATCCTTCTAGTGTCCTATTGGGCGATCTCCACTACACTATAAGGAAAAAAATTAGATACAATATAAAGACCTAACCATCTGAAACACAACTTACCAGACATCGGCTTCAATCGTGAACTATAGAGAAAGACTTTCTCTCCAACATGAAATTCCCTTTTCTGGATCATTTTTTCATGAGCTGCTTTGGATATTTCTTTGTAGAGCCTTGAGTTCTCATATGAAGATAATCAAATCACCTCAAGCTCTTAAATTTTCAGCTTCCTTTGGATTCTATCTTGGCCCAAATCCATGTTTCATTTCTTTATATCCCAATAAGCCTGATGCTCAACTTCCACGAGGAGATGAAAGGATTTACCAAAAACAATCCAAAATGGGGACATACCAATGGGTGTCTTGTATGCTGTCCTATAAGCCCATAACACATCATCCAAGTGCTTGCTCCAATCTTTCCTATTCTGATGCACAGTTTTCTCCAAAATTTGTTTCAACTCACGATTTGAAACCTCATCCTGGCCATTTTTTTGGAGGTGGTATGGTGTTGATGTTTTTTGTTTCACCCTATACTTCTGAAGAAGGGAAGCCAAATTCCGATTGTAGAACCGTGTCCCCTGATCACTGATGATGACCTTTGGTACTCCAAACCTAAAAAAAATCTATGTCTTGACAAAGTCTACTACAACATGAGAATCATCAGTCCTAGCGGCCTTAGTCTCCACCCATTTACTCACATAATCAACAACAACCAAAATATACAAAAACCCAAATGAACTAAGAAAAGGACCCATAAAATCGATGCCCCATACATAAAAAATCTCATAGAATAGTTTGGGTTGTTGGGGCATCTCATGTCTCCTAGAAATGTTCCCAGTGTGTTGGTAATGAGATCATGACTTACAAAACACATGAGCATCATGGAATAAGATAGGCTAATACAATCCAGAGTCTAATACTTTCCTAGATGTCCATTAGGGTCCAAAGTGTCCATCACAAGAAATTGTATGACATGATTGCAGGACAGACTCAAACTCATGATCAGGAACACACCTCCTAATAACTTGGTCACTACACATGCACCATAAGTAGGGATCATCCCACATCTAAAATCTTGACTCACTAGTTATTTTTTGGACTTGATGTTTCTTTAAATTTGTAGGGATTTCAAAGGCAACAAGGTAGTTAACTAAATCTTCATACCAAGGATGCATACCTAAGATGGCATAAAGATGCTCATCGAGGAAAGTGTCTTGAAGTGGTACCTAGTCCAATGTGTCATCCTCTAGTGTGTGAGTAAGCCTACTCATGTGGTCCTCCACCAAGTTTTCTGACCCCTTCTTATAATTTATCTTAATATCAAATTCTTGAAGAAGGATAATCCATCGGATAAGCCTGGTATTTACATCCAGCTTCTTCAAGAGGTACCTTAGAGCTGCATGGTTAGAAAAAACAACTACTTTAGAGCCTAAAAAATATAAACGGAATTTATCTAAAGCAAATATAACAGCAAGAAACTCCTTTTCCATGGATGTGTAGTTTGATTAGGCTGAATACAGTGTCCTCTATGCATATGAATTCACATGTGAATGTCCCTCCACCCTCTAAGATAAGATAGCTCCAATGGAGAAGTTGGAGGCATCACACATAATCTCAAAAGGAAACTCCCACCATGGAGGCTGTATGATAGGTGGAGTGGTCAGACGCTATTTTAGCTCATCAAAGGAATTCCTACAAGAATCATCAAACACAAAATCAGAATACTTTTTGAAGTAATCGTGACATAGGAAGAGCAATCTTACTAAAATCTTTGATGAAGCGCTGATAAAATCCTGCATGCCCTAGGAAAGATCTAACATCACACACACATGAAGGATAGGGTAGGGATGAAATAATATATACCTTAGATTTATCAACCTCTATCTCATTTTTGACACTACATGCCCTAAGACAATGCCATGCTCTACCATAAAATGACACCTTTTCAAAGTTCAAGACCAAATTCTTCTCAATACAACGATTCAACACCTTTCCCAAACTAGAGATACAATCACCAAATGAAGACTAATACATTGTAAAATAATCCATGAATAACTCCATGAAGGTCTCAATAAAATCAAAAAATACTCACTATGCATCTCTGTAAGTTACGTGGGGCATTACAAAGTCCAAATGGCATCCTCCAGTTGGCAAATGTGCCAAAGGGATAGGTGAATGTAGTTTTATCCTGATCCTCTGGAGCAACAAGAACCTGAAAATATCCAGAAAATCTATCCAAGAAACAATAATGTGTCTTCCCAGCTAGTCTCTTAAGAATTTGATCAATAAATGGGAGAGGGAAATGGTCCTTGCGATTAGATTGATTCAGTTTCCTATAATCAACACACACACGCCAACTGTTTTTCACCCTCATTGGAACTAACTCCTCTTTATCATTTTTAACAATAGTAACACCACTTTTCTTAGGTACAACCTTAATAGGACTCACCCACTGAGAATATGAAATGGGATAGATTATACCTGCCTCGAGCAATTTTTCAACCTCTTTTTTAGCAACCTCCAAAAGTGTTGGATTGAGTCTCCTTGTGTCTACCTAATCGGTTTAGCCCTATCCTCCAAAAATAATCCTATACATGAAAATGGAGGGGCTAATACCTGATATGCCAGCCAAGGTCCACCCTATTTCCTTAATGTTCTCCCTCAAAAGATTCAAAAGTTTTTCTTCATGTTCAAAAGGAAGATTATTAGCAATTATAATAGGTAATATCTTGCCACTTAAAAGTATGAGTATTTGATATTTGGTGGAAATGGCTTGAGTTCCAATGAAGGGGGGGGGGTGATGTATGGATGGAGAAATTGAAGGAACTGAAATATGTGCACAATGAACATCAGTATTAGAATATACATCATCAAAAACAGAGAATAAAGCATCAAACCCATCAGCATACTCAACAACCATGTCATAATTAGAGTGAGAATGATCAAAATCAGAATATGAATCCATTTAAAAATCAAATCTAAAAGATACCTGTGCATTTGTAATAGGTGTGGAAGTACTCTTAGACATCAAACTAGAACTAATACTCATAATCTCCCTAAGCATAGGATAATCAAATTCCATGGGGTTTTTATTTGGTGGTTCAAAATGGGAGATAAAAAAAGAAGAATGGTCCTCTGAGGGGTACTTCATGGAGTCCATAACATTAAATATCACAACTTCATCTCCAAACTCCATGGAAAGTGTACCCTCATTGAAATCTATGATAGTTTTTTCAGTTTTGAGGAAGTTCCTACCTAAGATAATGGGAGCATGATAACTTACCTGATCATCCTCCATATTAAGAACGCAGAAATATGATGGAAATATCATGTCTCTTACCTGGACAAGTACATCCTCAAGGACTCCTACTGGATATGCTATAGCTCTATTTGCCAACTGCACCACTACTCTTGTCGGTTTCAACTCACCAACCTGTAAAGAAGAAAATATAGAGTGAAGAATTACATTTATGGAAGCTCGTAAATCAAAAATAGCATCATAAAAGTGAAACTCCCCTATGATGCATGGGATGGTGAATGTTCCTAGATCCTTGCACTTTGTTGGAATTACTAGAGTTGGTATAATGAGTGCTGACACATTCCTTCCAAGATTGATCCTCTCATTTCCCTTGAGCTCTCTTTAATTGGTACAATTTTCTTTTAAGAATTTGGCATACATTGGGTTTGGCTTAATGGCTTCAAGTAGAGGGATGTTGATCTCCACATGCTTGAATATGTCCAAAACCTCTTTTTTCATTGCTTCTTCAGCCATATTTTTGGTTTGTACAACTCTATTTGGAAATGGAAGGGGTTTAGGAGGAATATCATCAATCTTTTTCTTACCTTTATATTTCTTCTTGGATTTCTCATTAGTTGGTATAGAATGTGGCTTTTTTGGAGTTGAGGTGAATCCCGGTGGAACGATAGGTGCAGATATATTAGTTGTTTGCTTCCCACTTCTCAATGTGATGTTACTGACATTCCCCTTGGATTTGAAGTAGGTTAGGAAGGTAGATTTCTAGAATTCTTACTTACTAGTTCATGGAGGGCAGTGATAATCTGGATCATTTGTGTCTTCAACTCTCTCAACTCTGAACCTTCACTCTTCAGCTCATTCTGTTGATTAAGAACAATTTGTTTCAAAATATCATCAGTGTTATAATCTACCTTGGTTTTGGGATTCCCTTGTTGTTTAATTGTTGATTCTTGAGCTTCAAATCGCCTTTGGGGTTGTTGGAAACCCTATTGGTAAGGTGGAGGCTACTGGAAGTTTTGTTGAAAATGGGGCCTTTGTTGTTGTCTAGAGCCATACCTCATGTCTGATTGATCTTTCCACCCTTGGTTGTATGTTGGAGCAAAGAAATCAAGCTTCTTTTGGGGATATGGTTGTTGTTGTTGTTGCTGATATGGTCTCCCAGAAAACACTACTGCACAATTTTTTTTCTTGTAGTTGGGGGAAATAGTCAATTGGGTGGCTTGTCTCAGTGCAAATTCCACAAGGTATCGAAGGAGGAGGTTGGGATGTCTTTTGAGCCAAATAAATCTACCTCACCATAGTTTTCATTTCTTCAAAATTGGTATCAATCAAATGAATTTCAAGAGAAGATGGACTTACCTAATGTACTCCCCTGACATGTGGTGTACCTCGATCATCAAATTTTTGAAAGTTTTGGGCCATCTTGTCAATCAATGCATGTGAAAATACTGGTGTCTTGTCCACCAATTCTCCTCCTGCCATGGCATCCACCATGCTTCTCTCCATATGTGTGAGCTCTTCATAGAAGTACTGGATGAGTAGTTGCTCACTAATTTGGTGACATGGACAGCTTGCGCACAACTTCTTGAATCGCTCCTAGTACTCATACATCGAATCCCCTTGTGCTTACTTGATCCCAGAGATCTTCTTACGAATGGTAGTGGACCTTGATGCTGGAAAGAATCTCTACAAGAAAAGACGTTTCAAATCATTCCAACTAGTTACATCTTCAGGTTATAAATAATACATCCAATATTTTAAATATCCATAAAGAAAAAGTGGGAATTCACTTAGTTTTATTTGATCTTCAGATACATTTCTTGGTTTAAGGGGTGTTTATTAGGATCCTCACCATAGAGTCCATGAAATTTTGGAAGAAGGTGAATTAATCCAGATTTTAGTTCAAAGTCTGATTTGAGATTTGGGTATGTAATGCAATTTGGTTGATAATTAATATCAGGTGAAACCAATTCTTGAATGGTTCTATTAAGTTCATTATTTTTTTCAGCCATTGGTTCTTATTTTATGTTATATTCATAAGTGTTTCCAATTTTTGAGTTCTTGGAGTGGAGGAATTCTCCAACTGGTTGAATGTCGAAACTTATTGTAGACTGAGAATATCTGATTTGAACCCCAAGGATGCATTCAATCTCAGGGTCAAGATATGAAATATCCCCTTGATTAGTTTGTGTCATAAATCAAATAAAAATTAAAATAAGGAAAGTGTACCATATTAAAATAAAAATGAGAGGTTTGAGTTGATGGTCCAAAAAGAAGAAGAAGAAAATAAAAGAAGAAGAAAAAATTCAGATTGGGTAAAGAAGGAAGAAAGAAGAGAAAAAGAGAATAAAATGTAAAATAAAATAAATGCCTCTATTTGATTTAAATAATTACTTGCCTCCCCAAAAACAGTGTCAATTTGAAAGGCGTTTTCGTGGGCACTCTTAAATGAAGTGTGATTTTTTGGGTACTTGGGTGCAACAGAGTGGTTGACCAAGGTTGCCTCTCAAAGGAGAAAGTAAATTTAACAACATATTAAAGGTATTTTGAAAATAAAATAAAAGTAAATAAGAACACCATTTAAAATTATGGGTATTTTTTATCGTTTATAAATCTAGAAGAAATTTTCTGGAAGAAGATTGTATTTTTTTTGTTTTTATTTTTGAAATGAAGTTTGATTAAAATGACACAACAAGAAGATGTTTTTTAGAAAATATTTAAAGGGAATAATTGATCTAACTCTACCTATTTACTAAATTATTTATCATTATCATTTAAATAAATATCCAATTAATTATGATCCCTTAATTTGTTAACCCTCTAACCCTATGAGAGTTAACTTAACCACAAAGATGAAATTACTTAAACCCTAGGCTAGCTTCGGAACATGCAATCGCACCACCATGATTTGATTGATGTTATTAGATTAGATTATGGTTAGTGGTTAATTAGAGCACATATCCACTCTGGAAATTAAGATTAATGGAGTTTAGAAATTATATTTGAACTCTACAAATTTATCCCTTGTGGTCTTTTATTACCAATTAAGACCACACTCTCACAATTTACACAAATCTCGACCTCGCATGTTTTTGTGTCAATTGTTAAATTGCTTGCTTAGTTTAATTTAAATTGAAAACTCAATTAATAAATTATATTAAGTGAATTATAGTATCTCATTGATTCAAAATAAATTAATGAAGAAGGTTATAGGTAGATCTATTACTAAAAAGAACTACTCTTCCATGGGCAGTGTAGTCATCGTAGAAACGTTTTGCATGTGAAAATGTTTAGAAAAGGTATAATCCAATTTCGTTTCTACTATTGATTCCAACCCAAATAGGATGATTAAAGAAGAATATAATTGAACAAAATAGAAGAAAATAGAATAAATAGAAGAGGAACAAAGAAGTTTATTATGCAAATGAAAACATTACAACACGAAGAAGAAGAAGAAGGCTTTGATGAGGGGATCCTTGCTTCAAGATCTACCCTTATTTAATTTCTTGGAGAATTGGAGTAAAACCACTTATAATCTTCATTTAACCTCCTAATTCACATCTAAAACCCCTAAAAATGAGAAAAACGCTAATTTATAGAGTGGAGGGGAGACTAGATTTAAAGAGGTTTCAAGTGTGAATGGGGAACTCAACCAAATATTTTAATCCAACTTTCACTGCCCATTTAACCTCCAAAACGCATGAACAAGATGTTATTCCAGAATAATGATTTTTGTAAAATTGGGTTGGAGATCTCCTTGAAAAATTTGGGCCCAATACAAGCTCGGATGAATAAGTTATGGCCCAAATACAAAACCAATGTCCAATCTGGCGGGTGCAGCCCACCTTTGACTTCATGGTCCATTTAGTCTAACCAAATGCATGATTTAGCTCCAATGTCCTAAACAAAATTTGTATACCATTAAGTCAGGAACACATTTACAAAATTTCTAGTTCAAATAATAAATATAACAATATTTATTTTTGAAATACTACAGTGCACTATAAAGGGTAAAACTGGAATTTCGATCAAATTTTCAAATGAATGATCTAATCCCAAATATTTTATAAATAAAAATATTTAACATTATGTGAGTAAATTTTATCATTTATTATCAATAAAATATTCAAAAAAATGTGTTTTATCAATGAAAATTATGTTGAAAATTAAATAGTGTTGTGTATTTAAATTTAAACTTAAAACCAATAAAAGTTTGTGTACGAAATGATTTTGAAGTTGTGTGATTTACCTATTAACTACCACACATAGATGAAATATCACTGGGGATAGATCCATTAATCTTTTGATATAATTCAAGCAATGATTTCTTAAGAGTGACGACCTTTCCATCTTGTATCTTTATATGAGCTCTCTATTCTAGAATTGTGCTTTACATTGCAACCAATACCCTCTCAGCTACAGTAATGCGGAATAACATATGTACAAAGAGAATCAATTTTAAAATATTATAATTTAATACATAATGAAATTAAATTAAACCATAATGTATTAAAATTACCTTTATCTATTAATCAAAGACTTCATTTTTCCAAGATTGAGACACATGCCTCCAATCAACATAGGTAATCAGAAGGGTAACCAGCTCCGCCATCAGCTGGCCTAGAATCTGGCCAAATAATCCTGTGGAATCATCTATAGGGACACTATAACAGTAAAATGATACAACTATCTTCAATCCATTCAGATTCCATACATATGAATTATTCATATTTCTATCAGTAGTAACATTGTTTGCATATTCTATGAAAAAATAATTAGTAGTATAAAAAAGTGCAACAAATTTATTCACATTAAAATTTATACCTATAACTAACACCCTCCAATATCATCGTAAGGAAATAGGAGTGAAAACCTGCTCCCTCACTACTGAACCTGCTGAATGGGGAGGCACTGTCTGAGATGCTGAGAGTCGACTGGGATCAGTGAAACACTTCCTCCTTGGTATTCCTATCATTTAATTAAATAAAATTAACTTTAAAACATACATTTCAAAAAATTCATGTTGAAGAAAAAATTTAGAAAGGATAATAGATGCATAACATTGAAAAACAAAATATACATAACTATTATAATGAATGACTTCACATATAACATAAGTGGTTGATAAATTAATGGATGATTGCACATGCAATCATTTTTTCCTTCAATCGTATCGTTGTTCTGCTCCATCATTACTTCATCTACTTCATCTGCCCTTGCAAGACTAATATTTTCAATATCATGATGAAAAAATAAGATTGTTTCTTACTGTTTATGGGATTCAATGTCACATGAAAAATCTTCAACTTCATCACCCATATCATACAAGTCTCTTTGTTTTATGTGAAAAAATACACTCCACCCTTCATCCAAAAAATCTTCCACATAATATACCATTTTCACTTGTGATAATAAGATATATGGATCATGTAATTCATGGTCACCGATATCCATCAAGTGAGAGAAGTTCACAGAAGTAAATTGTATGGAATATCTTTTAATACCCCTAGTAATATAGACCCACATGCATTTGAATAAAACAACTGAAAAATGCCTATAGTAGTTTAATTCGATAATATCAGTCAACTTTCCATACTATCCTAATTTGGCAACCATAAATATACCACTATTATGTGTTTTCAAACCCTCTTTCTGATCGAATGTATAAAATTTAAATCCATCACATTGTAAACATCGAACATTCTAGATTTTTTTATAGGACCTCAATCTAGAAACTTCAAATCTTCTAAAAACCCAGCCTTAGTATCAACATTTATGATCCAAAAAAGTAATATACATTTCTAGATTTATAAAATATATGTTTCAACCAAATATATGCATTTATTGAAATATTTATGAACTTACATGATGTGCAAACCATTCTATAAGCTCTTTATTAAAAATTTTTGTAATATCTTTCTCACTTCATGTTCGGATTCTCATTCGTCTCTTTGTTTCTATCTTAGTCTCTTCAATAAATGGATCTACAATTTCTCTATTTAGCAACACATATCTATGTTACTGTATTAATTCCATTTTTGTCAGTGTAACATTTGAGCTCCACCCAACTGATCAACCAATAGTAGGAAAGATTTTTGATTTCCCATGTACCTGAGATTGATTCGATGTTTCATCAACACGTCCAACTTGATTGAATCTTGTCTTAATATCAACCAAGTATCTAGATCAAAATTTAAGACACTCCCTTTCCAAATAGCCTTTATAAATATAGCCTTTAGGATGAGCTTTATTTTTCATGTATGATTTCAAACAACCAAGATATATGTGAAACAAAATAAATAAAACATAATTATGTATTTAATTAAGTGAAAATAATTGTTTACTTAATATAAAAAACATATAAATAAAATACCTCTCAATTGGATACATCCATCAATAATGTATGGGGCCTCCTAATTTAGTTTCCTCGAGCAAATTCACAGTTAAATGCATCATGATAGTAAAAAATGATGGAGGAAAGATCATATCCATTTCAAAAAGTGTCAATACAAATCTCTCCTGAAGGTTGTAAAGCTCATATGGTTATAGAGTTTTCTCACATAGTTTTCTGAATAATGTTAAAAATTGGAGTACAACAGTAGTAAACTTTTCAGGAAATAATGTACGCAATCTCAATAGTAGTAACTGCTGTAACAAAATATGTGAATAATGAATTTTTAATCCATGTAACCTATGGTGATTTAAGTCAACACACCTTGATTTGTTACTTTAATACCCATCATATACCTTCACATGTTTTAAAATTCTAAGGAATGTATCTTTATCCCTATTTTTCATTGAAAAAATTTATGGAGCATATTTTCCATTCTCATATGGACAGAGATCACACTTTATGTTCATTGTTTATAATTCCTTACAAGAATTGAGACAGTCCTTCAATTTTCCACGCTCATTAAGAAATATGAAGATCAAATTATCACAAAAATTCTTCTCAATATGCATAACATTAAGGTCATGCTGCAACAAATTAAATTCCCAATACGGAAGTTTGAAGAATATACTTTTTTTCCATTGGTGTGTTCCGATTTCACTTGACGATGCACTTCAAACTGATTTACCACTATCATTCAAATGATGCACCTTCCCAAATTCTATTTCAACATTTCCAAGTTTTTTCAATATTTCAGAATCTTTCAATTACTTTTGAGGTCATCTATGATCAACTAAACCATTGAATTTTGACTTGTTCAACTGAAATATTTGAGATGCATCAAAAAATCTTCAATGACACAAGAAGCACCATTTTTTACTATAAGGTATTCGTTTAAGATCAAAATCAATGTTACAAATAGGACAATCCAAACCCGTGTAAGTGTTCAAACTAGATAAGTTCCCAAGTCCAGGGAAGTCACAAATGGTCCATATTAGAGTAACATTCATTTTGAACATGGTTCTAGAAGATACATCATATTTCTCAACACCATCACTCCAAAACTCCTATAATTATTAAATTAGAGGCTGAAATTATACATCAATATCATTTTCAGGCATTTTTTTTATAGTGATAATCATTAAAATGATAAAATACATTTGTTGCATACACATCCATGTAGGAAGATTGTAAGGGATCAAAATAGCTGGACAAATGATATAAATGGTTCTCAAAGTCCCAAATATGTTTAATTCATCGACAACCAATACCAATCATACATCCCAAAGATCAGATGAGAAATCTAGATGTAATGAATCAAATGTCTTCCACGCTTGTGAACCTCTTATGTAGCGACCCGACTCCATAAGGCCCAGATCCAGTGTCTGCTACAATCACATTGGCATGATTATAAGAAATCAAATCCTGAAGTACTGAGACTTTAGTAGTCTTGGTAAACTAGATACATACATGAGTCTTGTATTAAAAATAAATACACTAATTACAACATAATTATTTTATTCTTTCTAAATAAATAACTTCGACGATAACTCTAATCCATCTAGTAAATCTCTACATATCTTTTATAGTATGATTCTTGAATTCATGGGGAATGAAACATAATATGGGTGAGATTAAATACTCAGTAAGGGTAAAATATAGTGGAAGTAATAATGAATCAATGAGAATAGTCAATATGGCAAGGTAAATAACTAGAAACACATGCCATTCAAAGAACTAGATAAAGAAAAATAAATATAGAAAGGTAATAACTGGAAACACATACCATTAAAATAACTAGATAAGGAAAAATAAATATGGAAAGGTAAGAAACCAAAACACATGAAATCTAAATAACTAAAAATGAAATTTATCCATATATATTTCGAAGCAAAATCTCATGGATGAATAATAATTGAAACTAATATGAGGTAAATGCTTGATTATTGGATGCCATGTTTCTTAGGTACATGGTGCCTTTACCATCAAGATCTTTCACAAGACAATTTACAAAATATTGGGTACAAACCCATTTATGTCGGCTATCCAAATGACTCATCCCATGAGACTACCGATGCATCGAGGGGCTATATATAACCGGGCCCCACCCATGTCATACCAGTCCAAAATAGTTCTCATATTGAATAATCGAAATAAATAATATTCCTTATCAAATAAACATATTGAATAAAGAATATATAATTATCAATATTTCCCTAAATAATCAAATAACTACCAAAGTAGACATCATATGTAAAATGGTATACAATTTAGGCAATAGTAATATCCATGATAGATGATATGGATAATTAGGAGAAATTTAATGATCATAGGAGATTGAATATTTCAAGGGGATTTAAAAAATGAATAAAGGATGTGAATATAAATAATATCCTAGTCCAAATCAATAATAAACCATCCAAAGGAAGATTAAGGATGGTATCAATACAACATACCCTAAGTGGAGTAAAATAAAGGGTTGTTGTTGTTAATAAATGAAAATATTATAAAAAGTTATTTTAAAAAAATTATTGAGGAAAATATCCTTTTGTTTTGAAAAAACTTTTGAAAAATATTTTATTTGAAAATAAATTTTAAAAAAATTTTCTTTAAAAATTAACATTTTAAACATGAAAAGGAGGATTCAAAGGAATGACAATGGGTAAATCAGTACATTTCATACAAGGTAAAAAGAACATTTCTTTTGCATGGTAAAAGGTTAGAAAAATGCCTTGTTCAGAAAGAGACAAGAAGATTAAATTGAAAACATTGGAAAAAGACAAAAAAGGGTAAAAATTTATTTACCAAATTATTTTAAAAACATGTTTGAAAACATTTTAATAAAACATGGTGTTTTGAAAAAAACAGGTTCTCCGACTAAAGAGAGGAATAAATTTAGGTTTTCTCAAAAACATTTTCTAAAACACATTGAGTACCAAAGAGTGGAAAAATGGTAATAATGCTTGAAAAAAGTCATGAATGACTAGAGAAGAGAAAAAATAATGGTTTTATTGAACAATGGTCATATAATTTTCTCAAATGTAAATGAATGATTCATAAAACTATTCTTGAGGAAAATAATCTTTAAAAATTCCAAAGTGTTCCATACCACTTTGAAATATTTTAAATCATAACCCTCATGAAGGAATAAAATAAAATAAAATTTATACTATCATGAGAGTAAGGATATTCATGATATATCCTGAAAATGGTAGTATATACACTATATAAAAGAAACTATGTGCATAACAACAAATAAGTCTAAATAGAATTTAAATTGAGACAAAATCCCTTACCTTGCGTTTCCTTTCGGGTGAACATCCTTTAAAATCCTGTATAATAAACTTATGTTAATTATATACTTGATTTATAACCTTTCTCATTTTTATCATTAATTTTATTTCACTTATTATGATCTTGTATACAACTACTTAAGCAATTTTGTTTACATTAGATGTTTTGAACAAATTCAGTTTATGTGTCAAAAACAACTTTTGTAGGTCAACTATGGTCAAAGGGGTCATTATAAGACATCTCCATAATAATAAACCTGAAATAATTATAATATTTATACATTAATAATACTTTTAAAATAATAATTACATATAGTTATGAAAAATTAATTGATGTTACAATCATAGAGACAGTAGACCATACGTACGCATGAGTAACATTCTTATTTTTCAATGATCGTTATAAAAAGAAGGTAAGTAACACAATATATTTATATAATTATTATTATATCATAAATAAAATATTATTTAATCATATATACTTATATATATAATTATTTTGATGAAAAAGGAATCACATCATGTCGAGGAGGCGATCGTCCACACGCCCATGAATAATGTTATCACTTTTTAAGTGTGTGAAAGAGTAATAATAAAAATGATATATATAGTATATTTATAGAAAGTTAATTATGTCATGAATATAATATATAGGTTTTTTATTTAATATATTTTTAATTTAAACCATCCTTTATATGTTCCATGTATAGTGTGAATGAATCACATCACTTTGATGGGTGGTAGTCCACACTTCTTCAAACGATGTTATCGTATTAACGTAAAATGGAAAGTATAAATGGTATGTGAAATAAAATGATTATAAAAGTATAAAGAAATAATAAATATCATATATACCATATATAAATATATTTTCCATCATAATGGCCACCATGAGGGGTGGCAAAGGAAAAATGAACAATCATCATTTCGTGAGGTAGTAGTTGACCATACATAGAAACAATATGTTCGTTACCCATTAAATGGAAGTGTGTGTAAGTGTAGGTAGAAACCTTAACATAACAACATAATATTATATTTATTATAATGGTTTTTTATACAATAATTAAATAATGAGAGTTTAGGGAGTGGAAAATGGAAATAAAATTAAAAATCTTGAGAGAAGACGTTACCTATTTATTGGGTAACTACTTTTGGTTTGTACCAAAAGGATTATTTAGAAGGATTTATGGAAAAAGTGAGGATTCAAGTTAGAGGGTAGGGATTTTGGTAAACTATATGTTCATATATTGTCTGAACCTAAGTGGTTTGAGAGGTGTGAGGAATGGGGAGAGGTGGGGGCCTTTTATAGGGAAGGAAAAAGGCTCACTTGGAATTTTTGGAAACAAGTTAGGTGTACACATGTTCTTACCTAAAACAAGTCATACCAAACCATAAAAAATAAAAAATAGAATATTAATGGATGAATTATTGTTATCAAATGGGTTTTTGATAAGTGGATAGGTCATTTGGGCCCATAAGTTAAATGTTTAGTCCTTTATTAATTTTAATTTTATCTTAATAATTGTAATTAATTTTAATTACTTTCACTAATATTTTTGGTCAAAAAAAATTTGGTCTTATTATACATTAAAAATTATTATGATTCAAAATATGGAATCCATTTTTCTAAATTCTAATCATATAAGTGGTATAAATTAATTTAAAATTCATCCCGTAGGCAGGACGACAATGTGGGTTTTTGAAGTAAAAATTTCTAAAAGTTTTCTATGTTTTTATAATCAATTTCAAAGTAAAATTGATTATAATGACATAAATTAAATTATTTGATAAAAATATTATATAATTAAACTTTAAAACAAATTAAAATTATAATTTAAACTTATAAATAAATTAGACGAAAAAGCAGTTTTGAACTAAAATTCAATATTTTTAACCATTCATTAAAAAAATGAAACTTCATAGAAAACTACAAAGAAAACATCCTAACCTAATTTTTACGTTTCTATTTAGAATATGAAGTTTATTTTGACATATTAAATCAATTAAAGTGTCAATATTTATATTTAAAATAGTTTCTCCATTAAAAGGTGGTAAAATTGCCTTTATATAAAAATATAGGGTTTTGTGTGTAAAATAGAGTTTGTTATTATCTTATGTCTATGAAACCTAATAGATGAATATAAAAAATAAATAACATATATATTTCATTAAAATAATTCACTAATTATAATTAATTATTTTTATTAAGAAAAAACTCCTTTGGAAGCATAAATATAATAATATTTCTTTTTATATCCAATTGGTTCTTATTTTCATTTGTAATTAATTAGAAACCAATGAATTAATTTTATATTTATATAAACCATAAATTTTCACAATTTAGTTAATAATATTCATATCCATTAACATAACGGCTAGGTTATATCATATTATATTAAATAATAATATTTTAATAATATATAATTATTTGGTGAAACTCGATCTTGTGTATAACACAAGATATTGAGGAAGGTTGCTCTTGCATGTAACAAAAGATATCTAGAAAGGTCACTTTTGGGTGTAAAACAAGCTATCTAGGAGGGTCACCCTTGCATGTAACGCAATCTAACTCGATATTGCGTGCATTACGATCTATATCATGTATTGAATTTATTTAAAATAGTAAATATATAGTAGAGTCTCGGGATATTATATTACCTTAAATGCTTGGTGATGCGTGTCATGCACGCTATAGAATACAAATTTGTACTTTATAATTTTGGGGTGTTACATTATCCCCACCTTAATTACATTATATCCTCACAATTTAAACTCAATTTTGGTAATAGATTGTTTGATGTTTCCTATGTTGAATTCCCACATCATAATAAGGGTTTGTAAAAAATCCTCTAGAAAAGAGAGAATGGGAAGTACAAAGGTCACATAGACTACCATGTAACTAGGTTTCTTAGTAGGAGAAAATTAGTGGCAAGTTGAAATACAGACTTGGAGAAAAATCTTAAATATTTATAGGGATTGAATGAGTTCATCAATCACAAACAAGTGAATGGTCAATATAAAGTTGAGGGCCTCAAAGAAATAAATCTATGATGATTTAGAAGACCATCGGTTAAAAAAAATAAAGGTATTAAAGCAACATTTTATTTATAAATCATTTTCCTAATATTGGGTAATTATTTTACTACCTAAGAAAATAAGGAAATATTCTTACTCGATAGGATTAAATTTCATATGAATAATGCTAACTTTTGGTTATGCTTCAATCAAATTCTAATTCATTATTTTACTACTAGAAATTTATTACCAATAATGGATTTTTATGCCTGAAGCACTAAAAGAAACTTTTATAGGATCATAAGGCCTATAAAAGAGTGGTAAGTTTAATTATTTGTCTTTAGCTATCTTCCAAAAACAATATGGTTCATAGATCAATCTCTAAACCTCAAAAGTGATACTACTGGTTCATCATTAACATTTTTTTTTCAAATTGTTTACTAAAAGCAATGGAAAATTAACTAGGAAATTTCATAGGTAAGTGGTTGGAGTGAAACCCTTGGCATCCTTCAGTCATGGGTTCAAGACCTGTGACCTTGCTGGATTTTATTGGTTGTCACCTATATTACATGTTATTATTTTCTAAAACCATATTAATATAATTTACAAAATAAATCTAATGGAAATCCTTGAAATAAGTTTAATTACTAAATAACATTTTATCTAAAGTTTTAAATACAATCCTAATACATAAATACTTCATCCATTTATTTCCACATAGGTCCTTCCTTGGTCAAGGGTTTATCAATAATATCCTTAGTTGAATTTCTAAATCATGACACATTATATTCAATCTAAAACTCCTCTAGTTTAACCTCAGTTATTCATTGTTATTATCTATTAAAATACTTCATAATTTTATGTAAAGAAAATGTGAATTATCCTAAGTATATCCCCCAGGAGTGTCAAACTAGGTGCAGAGTAAGATACGTTGTTGTGTACCAGGTTACCCTGAGTCAGGCTTTGAACATCTTATTAGAGTTATTACTCCTAGGTACATCTATGACACGTCCACTTGTAGTATTTAGATAGGTATGTATTGCTAGAAATACCCAAATAATATCTACCTTACCAAAATTCTAGGATGTTATTCTATACTTATCCTTAATTTTTACCTTAGGGTTATGTTCCCTAACTTATGTTTTACTAAATCCAGTTACCAAGGTTTCTACTAAACTTACTTTGATAGGAAATATAGATAACCGACCCCAAAAAGCTCAGATCCGATGTCTTCTATCAATTATATTGGCATGATTACAAGGAATCAAATCCTGAATGACTGAGAGTTTAGTAGTCTTGGAAAACTAGATAAATACACGAGTCTTGTATTAAGAATAAATACAATAATTACAACACATATTTTTTTTCTTCTTTATAAACAAATAACTTCGAGGATAACTCTAATCCATATAATAAATCCCTTCATATCATTCATAGTATGCTTCTTGGATTCACTATAAGAAAATCATTGAGTAGCGGCGATTTAACCCACCGCCAAATGGTTTTATGACGGTTTCAGAAAACCACCGCTAAAGTTGGTATCGACATCCAATACATGAATATTCCTTCTATTTAGAGGCAATTTTTGGTAAGTGTCGTAGAAATCATATTTAGCAGCAGTTTTCTTCATTTTAGTGGTGATTTTCCAGAAAAAAATGATGAGGATTTAGAGGTAGTTAAAACCGATGCTAAATCCTAATGTTTTTTTACTGAAAAATTACTGCTAAAACAAAAAAACCACCACTAAATAATAGTGTCTCATATTTAGTGGTGGTTTTAACCAGCACTGATAAAAAACCATCATCATATAGCAGTATTTTAAACTTCCGCTAAAAAATATTCCATATTTAGTGGTAGTTTAAACTGCCGCTATATGTTGATTTATAAAAAAAGTTAGCTACAGATTCTACAGCCCCATAACTATCTTGAAAAAAAAATGCATAGACTATGTGTATCTCTAATCACAATCACACAAAATCACACACATGAAATAAAAAAATGGTATGAATCTAATCACATATACCACCAATTCTAATTACCTATAGTGCTAAGGAGAACTTATTCTAAGCTTAAGAGGCCTAAAACAATCCTATATATTTATCTATTGTTTTCTTAGACCATATTCATGTACACAGTCCCCTCAAACATGAATGAAGGAAAGTAATCATATATAAAAAATTATATTAATTTACATGAACCATAAATGGTTTCTACTTCTTCAAACATGAGAAATCATGAAAATGACATGTGAATAATCTGTTCCACAAATGATACATGAACAAACCCTCTCCTTCCATATTAGTCCAAGACATCAAAAAGACCACTAATCACTGCCCGATGATGAAATTTTCTCGTCACCCTCTCCATCTCCATATCCATGTCATGCTACCGACACTTGTAAGAAAATTATATTGAAAATTAAATAATGTTGTATATTTATATTTAAACTTAAAACCAATAAAATTTTGTGAACTAAATTATTTTGAAGTTGTGTGATTTACCTTCTCACCACCAGTAATTGATGAAATATCATTAGGGATAGATCCAATTGTCTTATGATATAAATCAACCAATGATTTCTACAATGCAGATATCTAAGCCCCTTGTTCCTGAATTGTACTTTGCATAGAAACAAAATATCTCCAAGCATCTTGGGGTAGGGAGTGACTACAACCAGGAGTTAATGCAGCTGCAATCCCTGATGGAATGCCAAAGACCTCAGATGGAAATGGTCCCAAAACTATCCTGCACACTCAACCAGGATGCTCATTCCCAAGGACTTTACCAACTGAGTCATCCTAGGAGACTGAGTAGGACTACGCGAGATTGACATCCCACAGTTCTTTAATTTTTTACTTATAAATAAAATATCATTCATATTTTAAGCAATATATATTAACATAGTGACAACTGATAATAAGTTATTATAATGAAAAATGAATTCATACCCCAACTTCTTTGGAAGACTCATTAACATAACTCCCATCAGATTTTTTATAAACATCCAACCATAGTTCTATTCGGGAGGCTTGGTGCCCTAAATTCTGTGACTGTATTAAATAAATATAAATCAAAAATTTAATATATGGAACATATAATATTGTCTTATAAATATTTAAACTAATGAAAAGATTACCAGAGTCGATTGAATTCTAGAAAAACTCTTTGAACCCACAGTGTGAGGAATAATTTTCTTATCCTGACACGATACATTCTTCCTTGAAACATCCTAAAATAAATAAAATATAATTTAATAGTAATGTATGCATGTATCTTCTTGTCATATGAATGTATAAATTTAAACTGAGATTAATATAATAATATATATTCAAATACTATGTGCTTCTCATCACGATGCCTATCAATAAAATTTTTTCATTTTTTTCTAGGTACCCCATTGGGTGCCTTATCATATAGTTTCTGGGTGATCAATGAAGTATCGTTGAATTCATTCCATAATCTCCATTTAAAATCTTTTCATTTCTTGCCCAAAATTTTCAATGTCCACTTTCATACTATAATATAAGCAACAGGAAAGTGGAAAAACATCTATAAAAATAGATTCATTGTGAAAATATTATAATTTAATAACATAATGAAATTCAATTACCCCATAAAGTATTAAAATTATCTTTATTGGTGAATAAAAAACCTCATTTTTCCAAGATCAATGCATATACCTCCAATAATCATACGTAATCAGAAGGGTAACCAGCTTCGCTGTCAGCTAGCCTAGAATATGTCTAAATAATCCCACAACATCATTCATAGGGACCCCATAATAGTCAAATGGGATAACTATCATTAGTTCGTTCAGATTCCAGACATCTGAACATTTTATATTTTTCTTCGCAGTAGCATTGTTTTCATATTTTATGAAAAAATAGTTTGTAGTATAAAAAAGTGAAATAAATTTATTCATATTAAAATTTGTACCTATAAAAGCCACCCTCTAATATCCCCATGAAGAACTAGGATTGGTGACCTACTTCCTCACTGCTGAGGCTGTTGAATGGGGTGGCATCGACTGAGCTGCTAATAGGATACTGATAGAGGGTGTAAGAGATGGTGTAGGGGGGAAGTGGATGTTATCTCAGATATTGTAGGAAGGGAGGAAAATGGATCATTATCTTTAGGTATGTTTGAGGGAGCATTGACTAAGATTCGATTAACACCAGTATAATGCTTCCACCTTGGAATTATTTTCATTTAATAAAATAAAATTAACTTCCGAATATATATTTCAAAAAATTAATGCAGAAAAAAAATATAAATGATAACATATGCATAGTACTTACAAAAAAATATACGTAACTATGATAATAAATGACTGCACAAATGACATATGTGGTTTATAAATGAATGGATGACTGCATATATGATCATTTTCTCCTTCAATCATGTCGTTTTCCTGCTTCATAATTACTCCATCTACTTCATCCACCCTTAGAAGACTACTATTTTCAAAATCATGAAGGAAAAATAAGTTTTCTTCTTACTGTTGATGGGATTCAATTTCAGAGGTCAAATCTTCCACTTAATCACCCATATCATACAAGTCTCTTTGTTTTACGTGAGAAAATACACTTCACCCTTCATCTATGAAATCTTCCACATAATATACCATTTTTTCTTGCGATGATAAGATATACAGATCATGTAATTCATGGTCACCAACATCCATCAAGTAAGAGAATTTTACAGAAGTAAATTGAATTTAATCTATTTTAACACCCCTCATAATATCGACCTAATTGTATTTGAATAAAATAACTAAAAAATGATCATGACAGTTTAATTTAATAATATCACTCAACTTTCCATAGTACCCCACTTCGGAAAACATAAATATACCACTATTTTATGTTTTCAAACCCTCTTCCTGACTAACTATACGAAATTTTAAGCCATTCACATTATAATAATAGAAATTTCTTGCCTATTTTAGAGGACCTCAATCCAAAAACTTCAAATCTTCTAAAAACTCAGCCTGAGTATCAGTATTCATGATCCAAAAAAGTAATATAAATTACTAGATTTATAAAATATATCTGTCAACCTAATATCCGTATTGATTGAAATATTTATGAACTTACATGATGTTAAAACCATTCTAAAATCTATTTATTAACAAATTTTGTTATATCTTTTTCATTTTATGTTTGAATTCTCATTCGTCTCTTTGTTTGTATCCTGATCTCTTCAATAAATAGATCTAAAATTTCACTATTTAGTAGCACATATCTATGTGTCTGTAATAATTCCATTTCTATCAGTGTAACATTTGAGATCCTCCCAACTGATCGACTAATAGTAAGAATGATTTTTGATTTCCCATGTAGTTGAGATTGAGTCGATGTGTCATCAACACACCCAAATTGATTGAATCTTGTCTCAATATCATCCAAGTATCTAGAAAAAAAAGGTAAGACACTTCTTTTCCAAATAGCCTTCAGAAATAGAGACTTTAGGTTGAGATTTATTTTTCACGTATATATCTGTGAAATAAAATAAAAAAAACATAATTGTGTATTTAATGAAGTTCTGGGAATTTTTTAATTAAATTAAAAACATATAAATAAAGTACCTCTCAATTGGATACATCCATCAATAATGTATGGGGCCTCCTAATTTAGCTTTCTCAACAAAATGCACAGTTAAATGCATCATGACAGTAAACAACTACAAGGGAAAGATCATATCCATTACACAAAGTGTCAATACTCAAATGGTTGTAGAGTTTTCTCATGTATTTGTCTAAAGAATGTGAAAAATTGGAGTACAACAGTAGTAACCTTTTTAAGTATTAATGTACACAATTTTAATTGTAGTAACTACTGTAGCAAAATATGTGAATCGTGACTTTTCAATCCATGTATCCTACGATGCTTTAAGTCAAAACACCTTGAGATGTTAATTGAATACCCATCAGATACCTTCACATGTTTTAAAATTTGAAGGACTGTATATTTATACCTATTTTTCATTCTGAAAATTGACAGAGCATACTTTCCATTCTCATCTGGCTATAGATCATGCTTTATGTTCATTTCTTGTAAGTCTTTCCGAGAATTGAGATGATCCGTCAAATTTTCATGCTCATTAACCAACATGAATATCAAATTTTCACAAAAATTCTTCTTAATATTCATAACATCAAGATTATGCTGCAAAAAATTAAATTCCCAATATGGAAGTTTGAAGAATATACTTTTTTTCTTCCATTGTTACATTCTTATTTCACTTGATGTTGCACTTCAAACTCATTTCCCACTATCATTCAAATGAAGCACCTTCCCAAATTCTGTTTCAACTTTTCCAAGTTGTTCCAATATTTTAGAACCTGTTAACAACTTTATAGGTGGTCTATGATTAATAAAACCATTTAATTTTGACTTTTTCAATTGAAATCTATTAGATGCATTGAGAAATATTAAATGACACAAGAAGCACCATTTTCTACTGTGAGGAAGTCATTCGAGATCAAATTAAAATTTACAAATAGGATAATCTAAACCATGTAAGTGTTCCAACCAACTAAATTCCCAAGTCTAGGGAAGCCATTAATGGTCCACATTAGAGTAGCTTGCATTTTAAACATTTTTCTAGAAGATGCATCATATGTTTCAACAACGTTGCTCCATAACTCCTGTAATATTTCAATTTAAGGCTGTAAGTATACATCAATATCATTTCTAGGATTTTTTTGAATAATCATTAAAATAATAAAAGATGTTTGTTGCATACACATCCATGGAGGTAGATTGTAAGGGATCAAAACAACTGGCCAAATGCTATAAATGGCGTTAAAAGTTTCAAATGGGTTGAATCCATCAGAAACCAATCCCAATCAAACATTCCTAGGATCATATGAGAAATATGTATGAAATGATTCAAATGTCTTCCATGATTTTGAATCTCTTGGATGTTGCATTAACCCATCATTATTATTATCTACAGAATGTCACTTCATGTGTTTGGCAGTTTTCGATGACATAAACAATCTTTGAAATTGAGTCTTTAAAGGAAAGTAATGCAAAATTTTTTTAGGTATGTTACTTTTCTTATTCTTCATGGTAGTATGTTGATTCAGACTTCCAACATCACCCACTGGCTTCCATTTAGAAGAACTTTTTTTTCAATCCTATCTGCTTGAATCCTCTCTCCAATAAAGCATACAATCATCAGGACACACATGTATTTTTGTATAATTAAAACCAAGATTGTTAATAACTTTTTTCATATCATAAAAAGGCTCAGGGATCTTTGATTTATAAAATACATCACGAAACAATTCCAAAATCATGTACATCGCCTTATTTGTAATTTCACATAGGCATTTGATATGGTACAACTTCAACAGAAAATAATGTTTTGAATATTTCAAACATCCACTATACAAATCTTGATTTCTATCATCAACTAAACCATGAAGTACATTTTCATTCTTAGTGAAGTTTTCTCTTACATTAGTCTTTATAGAATCAAGAGGAGGATCCAATGATATGTTACAATCTTGATCTAGTTTTCCTATAGTCTCAAAAACATCACTTACCAACTTGTTATTTGTAGCACTTTAAAATGCTTGTTCTGATATGTTTTGATGTTTATGTTGGTGTCTTTCAATGCCAAATGAATCATTTATATGGTTTGTCATTTCATTTTCCATTTTTAGTGAAGTTGGGAGCTCATTATATCGATTAACATCAGTACTCAAACTTTCTGTAATGTTCGATTGTTTATGCCAAATCCAACAAAAACATTGAGCAGGGAATTGATTCAAAATCAAGTGTTCATAAACTTCATCTCTCTTCAAACATCTTCTAAATTTACATTTAGTACATGGAAATATTATTCTCCCATCAATGGATTTCTTGGAAATTGAAAAATATAAAAACTCTTCCAAACTCTTAGCATACTGCGGTGTGTTCCTTGGTAATATGATCCAAATTTTATCCATATCACAATGTTTGTACAATTTATTTAAAAAAATTATAACACATAAGTATTACTAAGTAGGAAAAGAGATAAATGGAAGTGAAAAAAAACACAACCCAATTAGTTATAATAATAGTTATATAAGTACTAAAAAAGTTAAAGTAAAAAAAGGAAATCAATAATGGATAGTATTATGTAAAATATAAGGAAAATAAAAATCATACATTCATTAATTTAAAATAGGCATCATGGGAGAAACACCCAATGGTCACTAAGTCTAGGTGAACCTCGCAATTTTCTATCACCACTGTAGTAGATTTAGAGTTCTAACATATATCTATCTAGAGGGGGTGTCACATAATGATTCACTAGTATTTATAGTGGTGATATAAGAGATTCTATTTATGTATGTCCCATTCTATTTTTTCTTATTTATGGATGGTACATCTCAAAACAACGATAGTGGTTTTAAAATTACCTAACAGATCCACTACATTCCAAGTGAGAGTATTTGAATATGTTATGTCATATTTCTCATGAACATAGATGATATAAAATGGGTGGATTTGAATATGGATTCTATAAAAGATTTAAAGGAAACTTTTTCTAGAATGTTTGAGATGACGAATCTTAATAAATACAATTGTAAATTTAGGATACCAATCATGAGAGATATTAATGACACATATTTGGTTTCTTAATATAATAAATATATCTAAATGTTCATTGAAAGATTCAGAATGGTCATATGTCGTCTTATGACCACCCAACTTTCTATATATTTCATGTTATCCAATGAGAAAGAACTAGAAATTTGAGATAAGGATAAATACAAGGAAAAATTTCTATATACATCAATAATTGGAAGGTTTTTTCTATGATCATTTATATAAGTAAGGGAATTATTGATGTTGTTTGTATTTTTCTTTGGATTTTAGAAAATATATGAAATAATCACTTGGAATATGTGAAGTGAATTCTCTACTATCATAAAGGATTATAAGATATAGACTTGTATTTCCAAATGGATGATCTGTTATAGGGGTACATTAATGAAATGTTTTGATGGGATATGGATGAATGGAATACTACAATTTTTGTGTGTTTAATTCTAAATGTTAATGATTAATTCAAATTTAAATTCTAAAGTAAGTATATTTAATTTCAACAAGAAAAGAAGTTTTTATTAACATATTAGAATAAGGAAAATAATTGACATGTATGAAGTGCTTATAGGAATACCATTGAAGGAATCAAGAAAGATGGATCTTGTTTAACGATTTCTGTAGAACGATTTATATAGAAATAAATCTAGAGTTTCATTTATGGATAAATCACATTGATCTCATGTATCATTTAATCCAAAATATTTTGGATGATAGAGTGATACAACTATAGTAGATCATTGGAAGTTATAATCTATATTACATGTTGACCAAGGTCATATTCTAATAAATTCTCACAAGATTTTTTTTCCTCAATGTTGTATGTGCGACTTGATGATGGGATATAGACAGGTAAATTTTCTATAAATTTCAATGCATTTCAAAATTTTCCATTTCTTGGTGAATAACATGAATCCTTGAAATCAAATATTCATGTAAGAGATTTTTAGGATGTGGGATGATTTCATTCGAGTTTTGATTTATTGATTTTAGAAAGGGAATTCTCTAAACATGAGACTCATAAATTGTGGGAACTTGTGGTAGTAGATGAAAGTTTGTTATAGGAATGTTTTTAATGGTATTGGTATTGAACCTATTGATAGGTGACTATGTATAGATGATTGAAGTAGAGAAGAAAATTATGTTTATGGTAAATTCTATTGATGAATTAGAGTAAATGGTGGTTTCGAACGTCTGAGTTATAATATAGAGGTATATATAAGGAGATATTGATCTATTCACAAGAAGACATAGTTTAAGGTGGTGAAATTTGTAGGCAATCAGAGGTGTCCAAGATCAATGGTGGGTTCCCTATGAACTTCAAATTATAATAGAACCAGTTTTACCAGTTAAAAGACACTATAAATATATAGTTTGTGGTCACACAATCAATGGAGTAATAAAAAATGATATAAATTATAAATTATTCTTATGTTAATATAAATAAATCACTAGTGTTCTTCTATGAAGTAGGAATACCATAAAAACCTTTTAGTTTCACGACGTCATTCATTTAGTTCTTCATCATTTTTCTACTTGTCCAAGACTGTTATCTTTTCATTTCTGATACATCATTTATATAGCTTCTTCTATTTTTTTGAGTTTTATATTTTATTCCAAATTTAATATTTTTTTGGGATTCTTCCATTCATAGTGGTTCAAAACCCAACACATCAAGTATGAACTTGATGAGGAGAAGTAATAATGCCTTTGATCCTCTAAAACATAATTGACAGACAATGTGTATGTCTTCTTAGACTAATAAATCTAGAACATAAGACATAGTTTTTATAATATCATCATGGAATCTATTGATTCTCAATATATTAGAGAATTATTATTAACTATTTATGTAACAAATACTCTAATAAAATTATTTCAATTTTTCTAAAAGTTAATTTAATATGTTATAAGTATTTAAAAAGTTAAAATTGAATATATTGACTCAAAATCCATAATACATGATAATTTTTTTCCATCACACCAAAATTATGAAAATACCCTTTTGAATAATTCCAACTTGTAACATTTCATAACTCATTATCTCTCACATGATATTTAACCTAATATTGAGGTATGTATTTAGACACTAGGATAACCACATTCCACTCTATTTCTATAAAATTACTCATGACTTCATATTTATTTGAAAAAACTCTCTAAATATAATAATTTCGAGATATATGTGTTCTAATTCATTAACTATATTAGATGAAAAGATAAATATGGATTTTATAGAATTAGCAACAAGGAACTACTTTGAGGTCCTCTTTGTCACTATACTATCATTATCCTAACTATGACATTATATCAAACTAATCATATTTCAAACTAGGTAATGTATATATCCTCATTGATAATTTTTTATCTTCTATATATACCTAAAATATATCTAATATAAAAATTTACTATCTTAGGATAATTTTAACCACTTATTAATAAAATTACCCTAAATTTACTACAACATATAATGTCATAAATAATAAGAATAATCATCATAGTAAAATAATTTGTACTCATTATTTATGTCAAGATACAATAGAGATAATAACCTATTAATTTCTCAATCTTGTATACATTAATACATTTTAATGATTGAAAATTGACATAATTTAAAAAACACATTGTTTTTAAGTCTATGGTAACTAATCCTCAGAATATAGGTCAATTTATATAAGTCTTTCAAGGGAAAAAATTTTAAATCTTGTCAAGAGTATTTGTAAGAGTAGTATATTTTTCTAAGAATATGTATGGAAAAGAGAAAAATATAACCCACCATATTTATTAAATAAAAAAAGTACAGATGGATGATATAGAATTAGAAAATAAAAAATGATCTATATCCTAGAAAAAAAAATTATAAACAATTTTAAAATGAAACATAAATAGTCATAATATAAAAATTAATTTCCATAATTGAAGTTATAATTTGAATCTGAATTGATAAATGATGTACCTTGAAATCATCAAAACATGGTTCATTATAGGTGAGAATAATATCTCCTCTAACTTGATTTCCTTTGAGGTATTTTTCAAAATTTCACCACATTAACCAAAGAATTCATTAATTTTTTTTGAAAATGTTTAAATATTGCACTTCATTAAGGTAGAGAGTAATCCTATATATATTTCTAAAATCCCTCAGTCCTATTTTGGTTATACTTGTTGATATACTCTAAAATATATGAATACTAAGGAAACATATCTAGTAATTCAAGTGATTCCAACCCCATTAACTTTTGATCATGGATTTTATGTATCTTCAAACACTAGGCCCCAATCTCATAGATAGAGATCCTTGTTATTTACCTACAGGGATAACTATTTTCCCGTACTCTTATTCTTGTTATACATTCCCATATCAATGAGGGTGAGTTATCATTCCCCTTGCATAGGTCCATTTGTGAACTTACGTACACAATTATAATTGTTAGTAGGTTTATTTATTATATCCCTACTATCCTTAATAACAATCCCCTTAGTGAAATACACCTCATTCCAATAACTCTAAATATTATTTAGACTCAACCAACCATCTTACTTTGTTTCATTGTTCTACTAAAATATAATTTATGGGTTCTATAGAATCTAATTCAGGGTTATTACCACTCATACAATTATTAAGTTATTGGAAATCTTCAAATAACCAAAAATCACTTCCTAGTTATAAATTTCTCTAATAGTTTTCCATATCCTAATGATTGGATAAACATATGTATTCATCAACATAGTGTAACACCTTATATTTAATTCATCATCAATCAAAAATCCATAAAGGACTTTGAAATATCCACATACCCCCATTAATACATCCAATAATAAAAAAGAACTAGAAAAACTCTGAAACACAATTGTTCATACTAAAAATCTCATGAAAAATTCATTCGAGTCTATCAACATGATAAAAATAAACCATGGTAATTAAAACAAATTAAAAACACTATAATTTTGTTTTGTAAAAAATTTAATTAGTAAGGTTATAGGAATACCACACCCTTACCTTTCCTAGGGAGAAGCAGCAGTTATGGTTCAGGGGAGATATGGGTTTGTGGCTAGCGCTTGGGCTCAGATAGGGCGTGAAGGGGGCCGGCGATGATAGAGTATAGTGTGAAGGCCCTCGACGGTGATGGATAAGGCAGCCTACGATGAGGGGGATAAGGGCACTGACGTGAGGAGTCTAGGGTTTGACATGGTCGTGGGAAGAGGGGGGAGGGGTATTGGGTTTGAGGGGGGGGGTCGACAGTGATAGAGAAGTTGGCTGATGACGAGGGGGATAAGGGGGACAGAGGGAGGGGGATAGGGTTTTATGGGGTTGGGGGAAGAGGGGGGGAGAAGTGTATAAGGACCTGTCCTTAAACATAACTTATTCTAGTGACTTTTGACTAGAATTTATTTACATTCATTCCCAAAGATCTTTTAGGTATAGAGTTTTAGAGAATTAAGAAAAAATATTACATAAATGTTCAATATTAAAAAGTAGATAAGTAAACACACCATAATTTTTTTTCATAAAAAAAACTATTAAAATGAAACATGGCTTATTTTCAAGACAAATCTTCAAATTCTTTCATCATAGCATCTTCTTTTTCCTTACCAATCTTAAGACCTGTGAAAAACATTTAAAAACTTAGGATGAACACAAAAATATCAGTAAGGGAAATAAGGGAAAAAATTAAATGTGATATTCAGAGATATAAATAAGAAATTGAGTACGTTCATAAAGGCATGAGAAAGAGGAATATCATAATAATAAGAACTTGGATCATAACTTGAAAATGTGGCGACAATATTTAATTTAGACATTCATAAGCATATCACCAAGGTCCATCACCAAGGTTTCATATCACCAAGGTCCATAATCAAGGTTTCATAAAAATTACCAAGGTTATTCACCAAGGTATCGTAAAACTTACCAAGGTTATTCACCAAGGTATCATAAAAATTACCAAGGTTACTCACCAAGGTATTGTAAAATTTTCCATCTCTAGAGATTAATTTCTTTACACAATGCATTGAAGCACTATTAGGGAGCACCCTTAATATGTATTTATTTTAATGTGATCCTCATATATCATAATCATACATTTCATAAATAACCCAAATAGAATAAAATAAATGAGTTTCATATCAAAATCAAGGCGTTTTAAGAAAGTGCTTAAAAACAAGATCATTATGTCATTTATAACCTACATAAAGGGAATGAGAGTTTTATGTATGTCAATTCCAGAATAAAATATATAATTTTTATGTATTGATGAATAAACTTGTAAATAAAACAGGGTTGGGTTTTCAAATAAGTAAAATAATAGAATTTATTGAGAAAAAAGAGAGATTTTGAGACTAAAATTTTGCAACATAACGACTATAGAACATGGTTTTAGAAAAAATTAAAAAGAGTGGGGACATGGGTCTCCCATCCATAAATGAATCATAATATAGTATAAGGAAATAATAAAATGTAAATAAGAACATGTTATGGAAACTTTAAAGGAATACCACATAAAAGATAACTTGAATAGAAAAATAAAATTTGAGAATTCCATTACCACATAAGAAACACTTGAATACATATCATTAAGGAATTACATTATAAAAGAAAATTAAATATCATTATAATATACCAATTCATGATAAAAAGAGTCAAAGGGTTGTATATACACCTTATAGGAAAATACATGTGCATAGAATCAAGATATTCCCCAAAGAAATGATATTGAGACGAAGTCCCTTACGAAAATTCAACAGTTTAACGACGTCACTTAAAAATTTATAAAAATGAGTTGATGAGAGTGAAAAGGGGATATCATAATTTGGAAATAAAATGGACAGAAATAAGGATATAAAAAAACATACCCTATAATAATAAAATGGAAATTAAAATACATAAGATAAAATAAGTCTTTGACTAAAAGAGGAGGGTGAAAGGTTCTCTTACCTTGAAGAGTAACTTCTAAAACTCTTTGATTGGGACCTTGGGGGCTTGAAGAACCCTTGGGATGATTCCTTGGGAGTTAGAACTAGTAGAAATTAGTGGAGAATTATTTTGGAATGAAAGAAAATGAAGTAATGGGTGGGTATTTATAGAAAAAGTGAGGGAATATTTTATTAATTTCAAAGGACACCCCATTAGTGGTATTTGCAAAACCATAGGCTTGCCCATGGTATTTGCCCATGGTATTGGCCACTTGGGACACCTCATATCATATTTTAATCTATAATATTAGATCAAAATCTTATCTTACTCATTAAATCATTATGACATAGTTATGATGTCATTAAACATACGGAAAACCCAAAACTTTATTTTTACTATTCATAAAAAATTCAACTGTTTCAGAAAAATCCCAAAAATTCACTCTAACCATTTTTCGATGTGAAAAATTAAAAAGTTAACTCCATTTTATAAAAATTAATTTTAGTTTAAATTAAATTAAATAAATAAAATACTAATACTTAACTAATAATTTCTAAAACATTTATTTACTTATACTATGATATAATTATATCACATTACCACTTAAGATAAATAAAACATATTTATACTTTCTTAGGTGAGATTACTATTCTATTGATCAAATTACCATTAATAAGGGTAAAATTAATATTCCAAAGGGTAAAGTTACTATTCATAAAAAAATTATTTTGATCTTATTGGACTACATTCTTCACCCTGATTACAACCATGTATGTCTGATTTTTGAAAATCATTTCACAGAAAAAGTTATTTAATAATAATAATTTTTTACTATTCATTAAAAAACACTATTCATAAAATAATATTCATCAAAAACACTATTCATAAAATACTAAAAAAATTAAACTTCTTAGAAAAATTCTAAAAATTCAGCCTAGAATAATTTTGACTCTATTCATAACATGACTTTTTTTTCAAAATATCCTAACAACTTCATTACTTAGAACCAAATGCATTAAATCAAAGATAAAATGTCATTATCATCCAGAAAATTCATGGATAACATCAAAATGTTCATATTATATTTATTTTAATATTTATAATATCATTTATTTGAATCTTTCATTAATAAGATAATCACTGCATCATCATTGTGTCATAAATATATATATTTATTTAATGTCTAAAAATTATAAATAAAATACCATGATGTAGGAAATATTTTTATCTTTCTAATTAATATTTATATTCAAATATATAACTTATATAAACCCATATTAAAAAAATTCAATACTTATTAAAAAAATGAGTGTGAGAGAAGTTTTAAACTATCTTCCTTGTGAAGCTTTGTCCTTTTAATTAAAGAAGCTTCCATGAGAAGCATTAAACTGGATTCTATGGAAATATTTGTACATTTAATTGAAGAATATTCCATGATAAGATTTAAAATTTCTTCCATGGGAATCTTTTTTCTTTTAATTTAACAAGTTTTTATGAGAAGCTTTATAATAACTTTCATGGGAAGCTTTATACTTTTAATTAAACAAGATTCTATGAGAAGATTTATACCTGCTTCCATGGGAATAATTATCCATTTAATTAAAAAAGATTCTATGAGAAGCTTTAAAGTATCTCATCTAATAAAATTATGACACGTGTTTGGGTAAATTTATAATTTTATTTTTACCCTTAATTACACGATTTACCCTCAACCGCAGTAATTAACAATAATTACTGAAGTTTCTATTCATAATGTCCAATGATATATATTTAAAAAATTTAGAACTTTTGATTCCAAATATGGAATCCATTTATCCAAATTCAAATCAAATAATTAGCAGAAATTAATTTAAAATTAACCTCTGTTGTTAAAACCAGAAAGCGGGTTTTTAAGAAATAAAAACTATCAAAAGATTGACATGTGTTTATGTCCAATTTAAATGTGAAACTACTGACAATGACCAAGATTGGATTAAATGATAAAATAAAAATATAATTAAACTCTAAAACCAATAAAAAATATAATATAAATATATAAATAAATTAGATAAAAAGGCGGTTTAGACTTAAAATGTTGTATTTTTCACTATTCATTAAAAAATGAACTTTATCATAAAATTACCAAAAATTTAACCAAAGTAAATTTTGATGTCCCACTTCTATATAAAAAGTTTATTTTGTCAAATAGAACATATAAAAGTGAAAAATACTCGATTTAAAAAGGGGTTTCCATAAAAAAATATTAGAGTTTTTTTCTTAAAATTGGATTCATTCTCATTTTAAGCCTCTAAAATTTATTGGATAAATGTAAAAACATTTAAAAAATATGTAAAATAATAATATTATTAATTTTGTTCATTCCTTCCAATAAAAAATTTAAGAATTATCTACCATTTAAAATAATAATATTATTGTTGTATTATTTTTCAGTATAACTCTATGTTGTGTGCAATGTAAGATTTTGAAAAAACCCATTGTTGCGTTCCAAGTACGATTTAAAAAAAGTGTTCCCTTTAAAATAAAATTAATATATTATTCATAAATATTAATATATATGAAAATGTATTATTCTATAAATACCTGAGATGTTACATCATTCCCCCTTTTGGAAATTACGTCCTCACAATTTTAAAATTGGGCTCAGTAACTTCTTTGAAAATCCCACATCAGAAAAAGAGTAAAAAAACTACCACTTTGAAAGAATTAAAAAGAAGTACAAAGGCTACTTAAGATAACACAAATGAGGGTTATATGTAAGAAAACATGGATATGGAAGAGAAAACTAATCATCAATTTCTGATGGAGAGTGATAGAAAATATGATCAGGAGAAATTTAACAATCAGAAAACCACAAATTTGTGATGGGTTAAACGTTCTTTGATTTCACATTAGTAAAAGTAAATGGAAAATATATTTTTTTAATTTCCTTTTCATAAAGTTTTGGAATTTATTTATGATCTTTAATAAGAAAATAATGAAACATACTTTTCATGTAGAATTTCATCCTTTAATATATTTCCACCACACAATTATCTTTTTCTCCAAATGATGAATATTATAGGTAAGTTAACTTCTATAGAATCAAATAATCTACAAAATATTAACTATATTTTTCTCTTGTCTTTATACATTAAACATAATAAAAAAAAATTAGTTTATGATATGATAATTCCCCAAAAAATAAACCCATATGATGAAAAACTACCTCAATCTCCAAAATCCAACAAACAATACCAAAACTTCAACAAATACCATTCAAAAAACAATTTTCCTTAAAATTCATCAAAATAAAACAAACTAATATTGAAACCCTATATTCAAGAGGATTTGATCACATAATATTCTAATATAAATTTTAACATTTATCTCTAAATAACATCAACCACTCTTAATGTCTCATACTAAAAAGTAATTAACCTAATAACATGTTCTCCAAGATAGGCTAATAATTTCATAATTCTCATAAGTCCAAAATTAAATAATTCAAACTTTAATCCCCAAATAAAACTCCATATTATTCCATTTACCTTAATCATATAAATTCCCAAAAATAGTGAACATCTTCCAAAATAACATTTATCACTTAATCCCCAAATCATTTTCAAATCCCACGGTTATCTATTCAATAAAATATATGTCTCAAAAATTAAATTATTATTATTTCATCAACCCATTTAACTAAAAATAATGAAGTCATACTAACTAGGGACTTCACGTAGGTCAGTGGTAGGCAATAAAGTCCTACCACACTTTGGTTGTGGGTTCGATTCCTACAGCCTTGTCCGACGCGATGGGTTGTCACACGGTCTGCATGTTTTCCCCTTTTTTAAAACTATATATTTCTTATAACATTCCAAAAAATGAGATAAAATCATAAAAAATAACCATATGAGGTTTTAACCACAATTTTTATCTCATACCTTTCATTTGGAATTAAAAAATCTATAACTCAAAACTACCTGAAAAAAATAAATGTCTCCAAAAATACTGTTAATCACGTTGAAATTTTATAAAATAAGCCTCAAAAGAGTTTCTAAGAAAATAAAATTAGGATCAAACATAAACTTATAAACCCATAAGAAGACATTCTAATCTCCAAAGTTATCTAAACCTTGCTATGAAACCAACTATAAGGACCCGACCTTAAACATAACTTATTCTAGTGACTTTTGAATAGAATTTATTTACATTCATTCCTAATATTTTAGGTCTAGAGTTTTAGAGAATTAGGAAAAAATCTTAAATAAACTTTCAATATTACAAAGTAGATAAGTCTGTATGCCATACATTTTTTTCATAAAACAAAAACTATTAAAATAAAACATGGCTTCTTTTCAAGACAAATATTTAAATACATTCATCATAACATCTTCTTTTTCCTTACCAATATTAAGATCTGTGAAAAACATTTAAAAATGTGGGATGAGCACAAAAAGATCAGTAAGGGAAAATAAGGGAAATAATTTACATGTGATCTTCAGAGATATAAATAAGAAGATTAGGACTTTCATAAAGTATTCTTTATCCTTACCAATATTAAGATCCGTGAAAAACATTTAAAAATGTGGGATGAGCACAAAAAGATCAGTAAGGGAAAATAAGGGAAATAATTTACATGTGATATTCAGAGATATAAATAAGAAAATTAGGACTTTCATAAAGGCATGAGAAAGAGGAATATCACACTAGTAGAATAAAGGATTTTAGCGACTGCCAAAAGACATCACTAAAGGCATGTAACGACCACTTAGCATTCACCAAACAATGGACACTTTAGGCCCATCGGTGTAGCTTATAACATCCGCTAAATGGCAGACGTTGTAGAAGAGATGGACATGGTCTATAGAAACTGCCGAACAACGGTCTCTATAGGTCACTTCAGGTTTGGATCTATAGATCACTGTTTGGCAGTCACTATAGGGTTGTCAGATTTATCTATAGCGCCCTCCTTTTAGTGGTCACTATATCTATTCCTCGAAAAACTTGTAGCAACAGAAAAATGGTGGTCGCTATAAGTTTTTTTTATTTTTTTTAAAAATCACACCAATACAATAAAAACCCCTATATTTCAAAATCACAAAAAAACCTTTCCAAAATATCTAAACTCATACACACGTAAATCTCTTCATCTCATCATCTTCCAACCACCACATCTATCATCGAATATAACTGCATGACAAAATTTAATAAAAAAATTAGTATAAAAAAACATCCAAACAAATAATTGAAATGAAATAACATATTTTAATCCAATATTAGTATAATAGATCAAAAGTATTTCATTTTGAAAATATATTAATAATTTCGAATACCTTTTTAAAAATTTAAAATCACTAATTCTATCATTCTAATCAGATCACATGTTTGATTGATGTGTCTACTACTAAAACACCTCACGAATAATAATAAGTTGGTTGTCCAGTGATTTCATTTCATTCTGAGGTCGTTCGGCTAGTTTTGACCACTCGATACACCTTTTTGAAGTGCACCAAACATTTAAAAACCACATATTTAGTCGTATCATGAAAACAGAATGTCTGATTGACATGAAGTCTCCTCGTACATGTCAAAAATAATAATTAAATTGTTTCCCTGTGATTTCAAGTCATTATGAGCACATTTTCTATGCATCTGACCGTTAAAAATTCGTTTTGGTGTTTTATGGAACCAAAATTACATTTTCTGTCACCGCAGTCACACGAAAACTCCAATTGACATACCATTAGCTATAAAATTTCAAAATTCACTCATAGGTTGTTGTTGTATGATTTCATAGCATTGAGAGGTTGTTCGACTGGTTTTGACCACCTGACACACCTTTTTAAAGCGTGCCAAACACTTAAAAACAACATATTTAGTCATACCACGTAAACCGTATGTACAATTGATGTGATTTACCTTCATACATGTCAATAATAATAATTATATTGTTGTATTGTGATTTTATTTTATTTCGATGTTGTTCTCTATGCATCTGACCGTTAAACGTTTGGTTTGGTGTTTTATGGCACCAGATTTGCATTTTCTGTCACTGCAGTCACACGACACCTCCAATTAAAGTACCATCAACCCGACCATTTCACACTTCACTCACTGGTTGTTGTAATCTGATTTCATGGCATTCCGAGGTCATTCTACTGGTTTTGACCACCCCACGTAGCTTTTTTAAGCGCGTTTAACACTTACAAAACACATATTCAGCCATACCATGCACACCGCATATCCGATTAACGTACCGTCTCCTCGTAAATGTCATGAATAATAATTATACTGTTTTCATCTGATTTCATTTTATTCTGATTTCATTCTGTATGTATTTGATTTTTAAACACATGTTTTGGTCTTTTATAACACGAAAAGTGCGTTTTCCGTCACCGCGGTCACACGACACCTCCGATTGATGTATACCATCTACCCAAACATTTCACAATTCACTCACTAGTTGTTTTAGTATGATTTTATGGCATTCTGAAGTTGTTCGGCTGGTTTTGACCACCCCATACACATTTTTGAAGCGCGTAAAACACTGGAAAACCACATATTCAACCGTATCATGAACACCACATATTTGATTGACATGTCGTCTCCTTGTACACATCACAAATAATAATTAGATTGTTTTACACTGATTTTATTTCATTCTGATGCTGTTTTATATGCATACGATTATTAAACGTTTATTTTGGTGTTTTATGGAACCAGATTTGTGTTTTTCATCACCGCGGTCACACGACACCTCTGATTGACATACCGTCAGCCCTACCATTTCACAATTCACTCACATATTGTTATCGTCTGATTTCATGGAATTGCGAGGTCATTCATCTACTTCTGACCGCCCCACACACCTTTTTCTAATGCACTGAACACTTAAAAAACACATATTCAGTCGTACTGCACACACCGCACATCCGATTTACTTTTCGTCTCCTTATATAAGTCAAAAATAATAATTATATTTTTGTCCTGTGATTTCATTTCATTCCAATGTCATTATCTATGCATATGACTATTAAACGTTCATTTTGGTGTTTTATGGTAACAGATTTGCGTTTTCCATCACCGTGGTCATACGACACCTCCAATTAAAGTACCTTCAGCCTGACCATTTCACACTTCACTCACCAATTGTTTTCTTTTGATTTCATGACATTATGAGGTCGTTCAGCTGGTTTTGACCACCCAATGCACCTTTTTGAAGCGCGAAAAACACTTACAAACCACATATTCAGCCGTACCGCACACAACTCACACATGATTGATGTTCCATATCCTCGTACACATCACGAATAATAATTATATTGTTTTCCTATTATTTCAAGTAATTCCGAGCACGTTTTCTATGCATCTGATGGTTAAACATTTGTTTTGGTGTTTTATGGCACCAGATTGGTGTTTTCTGTCACTACAGCCACAAGACACATCCGATTGATGTACCGTCTACCCAACCATTTCAAAATTCACCCACCAGTTGTTTTTTTCCTGATTTCATGGCATTTAGAGGTTGTTCGGCTAGTTTTGACCACCCCGCACACCTTTTTCAAGCGCACCAAACACTTAAAATACATATACTCAACCGTACCACACACACCACACATCCTATTGATGCGTTGTATCCTTATACACATCAAAAATAAAAATTAGATTTTTTCCTCTAATTTCATTTCATTTCGAGGTCATTCGGATGGTTTTGACCACCCGACACACCTTTTTGAAGCGCGCCAAACACTTAAAAACCACATATTCAGTCGTACCATGAAAACCGCATGTCCAATTGATTTTCCATCTCCTCATACACATCAAGAATAATAATTAGATTGTTTCCATGTGATTTTGAGTCATTATGAGCATGTTTTCTATGCATCTGACCGTCAAATGTTCATTTTAGTGTTTTATGGCACCAAATTGGCGTTTTTTGTCACTACGCTCACAAGACACCTCCGATTGACGTATTGTCTACCCGACCATTTCAAAATTCACTCATAGGATGTTTTCTTATGATTTCATGACATTCCTAGGTCGTTCGGCTAGTTTTTACCAACCTACAAACATTTTTAAATAGCACAAAACACTTAAAAACCACATATTTAGCTATACTGCGCACACCGCACATCCGATTGATGTTATGTATCCTCGTACACATCAAGAATAATAATTAGATTATTTTCCTATGATTTAATTTCATTTTGATGTTGTTTGTTATGCATGTGACCGTTAAATGTTCGTTTTGAATTTTTATAGCACCAGATTGGCATTTTTCGTCATCGTGGTCATACGACACCTCCAATTGACGTATAATCTACCTGGACATTTTAAAATTTACTCACTAGTTGTTTTTGTATGATTTCATGGCATTCTGAGGTTGTTCGGCTAGTTTTGACCACCCCACACACATTTTTGAAGCACGCCAAACACTTAAAAACCATATATTCAGCCATACCACGCACACCACACATTCAATTGATGTGACATCTTTTAATACATGTCAAAAATAATAATTAGATTATTATCCTCTGATTTTATTTAATTCTGTTTTTGTTTTCTATGCATGTGACCGTTAAATGTTTGTTTTGGTATTTTATGACACCATATTTGTGTTTTCCATCACTACCGTCACACGACACCTTCGATTGACATACCGTTAGCCCGACCATTTCAAAATTCACTCACCGGTTGTTTTTGTATGATTTAATGGCATTGCGAGGTTGTTTGGATGGTTTTGACCATCCCATGAACCTTTTTCAATCACTCCAAACACTTAAAAAACACATATTTATCTGTACTGTGCACAGTGCATGTATGATTGATGTGTTGTCTCCTCATAATGTCACAAATAATAATTATATTGTTTCTATTATATTTAATTTCATTCTGATGTCGTTCTCTATGAATCTAACCGTTAAACATTCGTTTTAGTGTTTTATGGCACCAGATTTTCATTTTCTGTCACCATAGTCACACAAAACCTCTGATTAAAGTACCGTCAGTACAAACATTTCAAACTTCACTCACCGTTTGTTTTAGTTTTATTTCATGGAATTTTTAGGTTGTTCTTCTATTTATGACCACCCCACACACCTTTTTGAAGTGCACAAAACACTTAAGAACCACATATTCAGCCATACTGCACACACTGCCCGTCTGATTGACGTTCTGTCTCGTATAACACATCAAGAATAATAATTATATTATTGTCCTATGATTTCAAGTCATTCTAAGCAAGTTCTCTATGAATCTGACCATTAAATGTTTGTTTTGATGTTTTATGGCACCAGATTGGCGTTTTTCATCACTATGATCACACAACACCTCCGATTGACGTACCATCTACCCGACCATTTCAAAATTCACTCACTGGTTGTTGTATTTTGATTTCATGGCATTCTGAAGTCATTCGACTAGTTTTAACCACCCCACACACCTTTTTCAAGTGCGCCAAACACTTAAAAAACACATATTCAGCTATACCGCGCACACCACACATCCGATTGACGTACCATGTCCTCCTAAAAAAATAATTTTATTATTTCTATGTGATTTGAATTAATTCTTATGTCGTTATCTATGAATCTGACCATTAAACCTTTGTTTTGGTGTTTTATGGCACAAGATTTTCATTTTCCGTCACCGTGGTCACACGACACTTCCGATTAAAGTACATTTAGCCCGACCATTTTAAATTTCACTCATCGGTTTTTTATCTAATTTAATGGCATTGTGATGTCATTCGATTGGTTTTTACCACCCCACACACCTATTTGAAGCGCACAAAACACTTAAAAACCACATATTCAGCCGTACCGCACACACCGCACATACAATTGACATTCAGTCTCATCATACACATCAAAAATAATAATTAGATTTCCTTCCTATGATTTCAAGTCATGCCGAGCACATTTTCTATGCATACGATCGTTAAACATTCGTTTTGGTGTTTTATGGCCCTAAATTGGCCTTTTCCATCACCATGGTCACACAAAACCTTCGATTGACAAACCGTCTACCTGATCATTTCAAAATTTACTCATAGATTGTTTTTGTTTGATTTCATGGAATTTTGAGGTTGTTCGGATGGTTTTGACCACCCCACACACCTTTTTCATGCGCGCCAAACACTTGAAAAACACATATTCAACCGTACTGTGCACATCACATGTCCGATTGACGTGTCATATCCTCATAAACATCACGAATAATAATTATATTGTTTTCATATGATTTTATTTCATTCCAATGTCGTTCTCTATTAATTTTATTGTTAAACGTATGTTTGAGTCTTTTATAACATGAAAAGTGCGTTTTCTGTCACTGCGGTCACACGACACCTTTGATTGACGTATCAGTGGAATAAATGAAGGAGTTTTGAACAACACATATCTATGAGCTAGAACCCACTCATCTTTGTGCATATCAAACATTATCTCTTCTCCAATTGAACCCTTGTCATTCTGGGAGGGTTTATCTAACTTTATTTTAACCTCATCAATATATGAAGCATAGAAATCAGTACACTCATCCATTAAATATCCCTTGGAAATTGAAGCTTCCAGATGAGATTTGTTGCGCACATACCATTTTAATGTATTTAAGTACCGCTCTATTGGATACATCCACCTGAATTGCATGGGACCGCCAACAATGACTTTATCAGTTAAATACACAGTCAAGTGAACCATGAAATCAAAAAACTATGGTGGAAATAGTTTCTATAGGTGACATAGTGCAAGTAAAATCTTATCCTACTGCGTTTTCAAATCACTCATGCGATGATTCCTTGAACAAAGCTGTCTGACAAAATTAGAAGCTTCAATCAACAACTCAACATCTTGGGTAGGTAAGAAATCACAAATTACTATAGAAATTAACTGTTGAAGCATAATATGATTATCGTGACTTTTCAAACCCTGTAATGTCATTATCATCATATTGATATGCTTGGAAATATTAGAGAAATAAATATCTAGAACCTTGATGGTCTTCAAAATTGATGGAAATGTTTGTTTCTCTTTTTTACTCACTGTGTATTGTGAAACAGCCATGTATGCCCAATTACCATCACCCAACAATAAATGTAATGGTTTTCTCAATATCATTTATTGAAAATCATGTCAAGCATTAACACTTTCCTTTGATTTCCCCTTGATTACTAAAATGGTGCACAATATATTATCATATACATTTTTTCAATGTGCATCACATCCAAATTATATCTTAAAATAGTATATTTCCAATAAGAAAATTCGAAAAAGATACTCTGTTTCTTCCAATTATGACTGCGCTGCCTATTTGCAGTAGGAATATAAAGAAATGCAGGATCCAATAAATCTTGAAAATCATACACTGTACGAATGTTTTCTTGATCAAGTTGTACATAAATTTGAACCCTAGACAATATTTGTGGTGATGGTTCATGCTCTCTATTCCCATAAAACGACACACGTTCTTTTCTGAACTTGTGCAATGGAGGAAGAAAGTTTCTGGACCAAGATATTCCCACTTTATACAGTTCTTAATCTATATAGATTTCGTACTTTTATTACAACAAGGTCAAGTGAATTATCCTTTTGTACTCTAACCTGATAAGTTAGCAAATTCTGGGAAATCATTAATTGTCCATAACAAAGCGGCATGGAGTCTACACATTTTATTAGATTCTGATTCAAAAGTCATTACACCATCGACCCAAAATTCTTGCAGCTCATCAATCAAAGGTTGCATATAAACATCGATTTTATCGCGAGGTCCTCTCAGTCCATCAATTAGAGTCGACAGTAACAAAAATGGTTGCTTCATACATACCCATGGGGGAAGGTTGTATGGAACCAACACCACAATCCACATACTATGTGTCGCAAAAACCATGGACCTAAATGGGTTAAAACCATATGTTGCAAAACCCAGTTAAACATTATGATCATTTTGAGAAAAGTCTTGGTGTCTTTGATCCAACTTTTTCCATGCCAAAGAATCCGTCGAGTGAGTTAATTTATCAACCTCTTTGTTTCTATCTGAATTCCAAGTCATCAATTTAGCAATTTTAGCTAAAATAAAGAATCTCTTCAGTCTCAGTTTCAGTGGGAAATAACTCATATGCTTAGAAACAACTTGTTTCCCTTGATTCAATACCCTACCAAGAATAATATGACTACCTTGATTAATCTCATTGGCCTTCCACCTAGATATATAGCAAACAGTACAAATATTTAATTATGCATTCTCTTTTCTGAACAACATATAATTATTGTAGCACTCATCAATAGTATCATACGTAAAACCATGGTCATCAGTCAACTTGCGAGTTTGATAGAATGACTTTGGAATCTTCACTCCAGTAGGGAGTACCTTCTTCAAAAATACCAACAACATGTCTAATGAGGTGTCTTCCCACTTATTCAAGGCCTTCAGGTGTAACAATTCAATGTTTAATGAAAATTTACTAAATTTAGTGCATCCATGATATAATTAAGTATGCACATCATCAAGAATTTAAAAGTATTTCAATGCTTCTCCATATGCAGAAGAATGGGGATTACTCTATCCAACATCGTTATTTACAATATTACTGTCTTCAGGTTGAAACAGACACATCATATCATTGAGAATTATGTTCATCAAATTGTCTGTTCTCGAATCAAAATCCATATGATTAATTTCTGATTGATGACATGAAACAAAATCTTCTCCATGACGTGTCCATGTCTTATAGTTTTTCAAAAACCCAATCAAAAAAATATGTTCTCTAACACTATCTCATTTTAAGAGATATCTATTTGCACATTTTCTACATGGAAAATTAATCAAATCACTTGGAAATCCATTGGTGAAATCCATAAATCACTTAATACCCTCATAATATTTAGCAGAAAACCTATCTTGTATATCAATCCAGAATCTTATCCATATCTGTATTTAATAGAAATCAAATAATTAAAATATCTTATTTAAATTCTAAAAAAACTCATATCATTAAAACTTTAAAACCAATGAGTTCAAAGCTATTTTTAAGGACAAATAAATGAAGTGGATTGGTTTTGGTGATATTGTGACATCTGTATATATATTGTGATCTAATTAAACAAGGAGGAATTATGATTCCAATATGGGAGGTGGATCTTGGAGTGAATTTTCTCATGATTACAGAAACTTAAAACTGAAATCAAGGGCAGGGTATGTGCTGCACTACTAGGATCCATGGGATTTGTAGGTTTGGGCATTATGGATATTTACCACTGCTACACCTAGAAGGCTACATGAGAGGATGATCTAGATGGAGTCTAGATACAAGGTGGATACTATAAATTCATAGAGAGATATACTTATTGATCGAGGACCAGTCTGTGGGGATTGTTTGTGTTTATTGGGGGATGTTTGTGTCCACTACCAGAAAAAAATATATAGAGGTTGGATGCTTCCCTAAATTACCAATTTTGTGTTTCTAAACAATAATATTTTCGGAAATTTGGATTTTTATGCTTTGTAATGATGATAGAGGCTTGATCTGGGGTTCATTCATATTACATAAGTGGTTGTTTAGGTATGGTTTGTGCTATTTATTAACAAACACTGCTTGGAAATGGAGTGTGGAGTGTTTTCCATTTACATATAGCGATTTGTTTAAAGCTGGTTCATTTTGATTCAATATTGATTATTTTAGTTGATTCACTGGTCATGAGAACCCAAAATGTTTTTAACTAAATTCCTAATTTAGGGTTATTGAAGTTGAATACAAGTTCACAAAATCCTGAACCTTTGAATCTGAATGATCCATGGACATCTTCTAAGATCTCTATGGAATTGAAACTCATATTTATATCCCAAAAACACTTGTACGCCCATACATACAGTCTAAATTAATCCCAAGTAGACCCAAGGTAACCCCAAAATACAAGACACATAGTATACGGTGCTATATAATGGAATCTACTGATTTTTTTCCTGTTACCCATGGTTCAAGAGGAATATACCACCTGGACAAAAGATATCTAATTATTTCTTTTTTTCTTCAATAAAATAAAAGTGGTATAGATCAATTCTTCTTTCTTATTTTATTATTATTCATCATATAGAATCTGGTTTTGGGTGAACCAGTTTTATCATCCTTTCATTCATGTTCTATTCTAATCAATGGAATGTGGAATTTCCTCTTGGTACCTTATTTGATTCTATTGATGTAGTATCTTAGCACAAATATAGTATCAGAAAAAATATAATATTCCTTATTAAAACCATACTTATTAATAAAAAATATTACCTCTCTAGCCAATATAATTTTCATGAATGAGCTACAAAATGGATTGTGGAAGTCAAACAATGAATTACTTATAGAGGACTCAACCGCTGTTAAAGGGGTGCGACTCGATTGCAGATCCATGATGGTGCAATGGCTTGACGACATAGGTTAGATGACCATAATGGACAAGGGTGGAATGTGTTGATAGGGGCGGGACTATTGGAAAAAGTGTGGGAGGTTTCTACGATGGGGCGCGATTGGCCGAGAGGGTTCAACAGAGGCGAGACGTGAGGAATCAACAGTGGGGTGCAGCGGCCAGGAGGGAATGATGGTGGCGGGACTTTCTGAAGGCACAACGCAGAAGAGGGGGGGGGGGTGGGGGTCACCGGGTCACGGGGGTATCTCAAGGTGTGGGAGGGTGAACATGGGAGAGGGTCATGGGGTCAGGGAGGGTAAAAGAGGGGGAGAGGAAAAATGAGAGGAAAAATTAGGGCGGGGTGACAAAAAATAGAGTGACCGCCATTTAGAGGTCACTAATAATATCAATAGAGACCGCTAAATAGTGGTATCTCTAACCACCCCTCCTCAAAAACTAAAATTTCTAGTAGTTTCATAACAATAAGAACTTAGATCATAACTTGAAAATGTGGCTACAACATTTAATTTAGACTTTTATAAGCATATCACTAAGGTCCATCCCAATAGTGTCATATCACCAAGGTCCACCCCCATGGTTTCATAAAAATTACCATGGTTATTCATCAAGGTATCATAAAAATTACCAAGGTTATTCACTAAGGTATCATAAAAATTACCAAGGTTATTCACCAATGTATCGTAAAACTTTCCACATCTAGAGATTAATTTATTTACCCAATGCATTGGAGAACTATCAAGACACACCATTAATATGTATTTATTTTCATGTGATACACATATATCATAATCATACATTTCATAAATAACCCAAATAGAATAAAAGAAATGGGTTTCATATCAAAATCAAGGCATTTTAAGAAAGTGCTTAAAAACATGATCATTATGTCATTTATAACCCATAAAAAGGGAATGAGGGTTTTATGTATATCAATTTTAGAATAAAATATATCATTTTTATGTCTTTATGAATACCCCTATAAATTAAATAGGTTTGTGTATTCATATAAATAAAATTAGATAATTTCTTGAGAAAAAGAGAGAGATTTTGAGATGGAAATTCTATAGCATAACAGCTATACAACATGGTTTTAGAAAACATTAAAAAGAGAGGGGATAAGGGTATCCCATACATAAATGACTCATAATACTATAGAGGTAAAAAATAAAATAGAAATAAGAACATGGTATGAAAACTTGAAAGGAATACCACATAAAAGAGAACTTGAATGGAAAAAGAGAAGTTGAGAATTCCCTTACCACATAAGGAACACTTGAATACATATCATTAAAGAATTACATTATAAAAAAACTTTAAACATCATGATAATATAATAATTCATGATATAATGAGTCAAAGGTTTGTATATACACATTATAGTAAAATAAAGATGTATAACATCAAGATATTCCTCAAATAAAGGAGATTGAGATGAAGTCCTATACGGAAATTCGGTAGCCAAACAATGTCACTTAAAAATTCATAAAAATGAGTTGATGAGAGAGAAAAGGGGATCTAATAATTTGGAAATAAAATTTATAGAAATAATTATATAGAATAACATACCCCAACATAGAAAAATGGAAATTAGAAGACATAACATAAAAGAAGTTTTTGACTAAAAGAGGAGAGTGAAAGGTCCCCTTACCTTGAAACGTAAATTCTAAAACTCTTTGATTGGGACCTTGGGGGATTTAGGATACCTTGGGAGGACTCATTGGGAAGTAAAACTAGAATAAATTCACAGAGAATTATTTTTAATGAAATAAAATGAAGGAATGGTTGGGTATTTTTAGAAAAAGTGAGGGAATATTTTATTAATTTAAAAGGACACCTCATTAGTGGTATTTGCAAAACCATAGGATTAACCATAGTATTTGGACATGGTATTGGACACTTGGGACACCTCATATCATATTTTAATCTATAAGATTCTACCAGAATCTTATCTTACTCATTACATCATTATTACATAGTTATGATGTTATTAAACATACTGAAAACCCCAAACTATATTTTTACTATTCATCGGCAATTCAACTATTTCAGAAAAATACCAAAAATTCACCCTAACAATTTTTATACTTGTAGAATTAAAAATTGAAATCTATTTTATAAAAAATAATTTCATTTTAAATTAAATTAAATAAATAAAATACTAATAATTAACTAATAATTTCTAAAAAATTTATTTACTTATACTATAATATAATTATATCACATTACCACTTAAGATAACTAAAACATATTTATAATTTCTTAGGTGATATTACTATTCCATTGGTCAAATTACCATTCATAATAGTAAAATTAATATTCCAAAGGATAAAGTTACTATACACCAAAAAAATTATTTTGATCTTATTGGACCACATTTTTCACCATGATTACAACCATGTATGTCTAATTTTTGAAAATCATTTCACAAAAAATGTTATTTAATAATAATATATTTTTTTAGTATTCATCAAAAAAACACTATTCATAAAATACTATTCATTAAATACTAAAAAAATGAAACTTCTTAGAAAAATTATAAAAATTTAGCCTAGATTAATTTTGACACTATTCATAACATGATTTTTTTTCAAAATATCCTAAAAACATCATTCCTTCAAACCAAATGAATTAACTCAAAGATAACATGTCATAATCATCCAAAAAATTTGTGAATAACATCAAAATTTTCATATTATATTTATTTTAATATTTATAATATCATTTATTTCAATCTTTCATTAATAAGATAATCACTGCATCATCATTGTGTCATAAATATATTTATTTATTTAATATATAAAAATTATAAATAAAATACCATGATGTAGGAAATATTTTTAGCTTTCTAATCAAAATTTATAGTCAAAGATATCACTTATATAAACCCATATTAAAAAATTTAATACTTATTAAAAAATGAGTGTGAGAGAAGCTTTAAACTAGCTTTCTTGTGAAGCTTTATCCTTTTAATTAAATAAGCCTCCATAAGAAGCATTAAACTGGATTCCATGGAAATATTTTTACATCATTAAATAATATTCTATGATAATATTTAAAATGGATTCCATGGGATTCTTCGTTCATTTAATTTAACAAGTTTCTATGAGAAGCTTTATAATAGCTTCTATGGGAAGCTTTATACTTTTAATTAAACAATATTCTATGAGAAGCTTTATACCTACTTCCATGGGATGTATTATCCATTTAATTAAACAATATTCGATAATAAGCCTTAGACTAGATCATCCAATAAAATTAGAACACGTGTTAGGGTAATTTTATAATTTTATTTTTACCCTTAATTACATGATTTACCCTTAACCACAGTAATTAAAAATAATTTATTGAAGTTACTATTCATAATGTCTAAAAATACCTATTTACACAATTTGGACCTTATGATTCAAAATATGGAATCCATTTTTCCAAATTCAAAAACAAATAATTAGCAGAAATTAATTTAAAATTAATCTCCATTGTCAAAACCAGAAAGCGGGTTTTTTAGAAATAAAAACTTTCAAAAAATTGACATGTGTTTTTGTCCAGTTTAAATGTGAAACTACTAAATATGACCGACATTGGATTAAATGATAAAAACATAATACAATTACACTTTAAAACCAATAAAAAATATAATCTAAATATATAAATTAATTAGATGAAACGACAGTTTTGACTTAAAATGTAGTATTTTTCACTATTTATTAAAAAATGAACTTTATGATAAAATTACGAAAAAATTAACCACAGTAAAATTTGATCTCCCAATTCTATGTAAGAAGTTTATTTTGTAAAATATATCATATAAAAGTGACAAAAACTCGATTTAAAAAGGGTTCTCCATCAAAAGGTGGTAAAACGACCTTTTAAAAATATTAGAGTATTTTATGCTTAAAATTTGATTCATTATTATTTTAAAACTCTAAAATTCATTGGATAAATATAAAAACACTTAACAAATATGTAAAATAATAATATTGTTAATTTTGTTCATTCTTGCCAATATAACGGCTAGGCGTTAACTACCATTTAAAATTTTAATATTATTATTGTATTATTTTTCGGTATAACTCAATATTGTGTGCAATGTAAGATTTCAAAGAAACTTATTATTGCATGTTGAGTAAAATTTTATAAAAATCAACCCCTTTAACATAAAATGAATATATTATTCATAAATATTAATAGATATTGAAATGTATTATTCTATAAATACCTGGGATGTTACAAAGTGTCATGGCTTACAAAAAATATTTTAGTAGAGGTTTTAAAAAACTGTCGCTAATTAATAATTTTGGTGTAGTGATTCTTGGGGAAAGAAACATAATAAGGGTGAGATCAAAATATTATTAAGGTAAAAATATTACCAAATAAATAACGAATCAATGAGAATAATCAATATATCAATGTAAATAGCTAGAAACACAAGCCATTCAAATAACTAGATAAAGAAAAATAAATATAGAAAGGTAATAATTGGAAACACATACCCTTAAAATAAATAGATAAGGAAAAATAAAAAAGGAAATGTAAGAAACTGAATCAAATTCCATATAAATAACTTAAAATTAAATGTATCTATAGACATGCCAATTAAAAATCTAATGGATGAATAATAACTGAAACTAATATGAGGGAAATGCTTGATTATTGGACACCATATTTCCTAGGTACATGGTACCTTTTCTGTCAAGACCTCTCATAACAAAATTTATCATATATTAGGTAAAAACCCATCTAAGGAGGCTTTCTAAATGAATCGTCCCATGAGACTACCGATGAATCGAGTGAATATCTATAACCAGGCCCCACCCATGCTATACTAGTCCAAAACATTCCTCACATTGAATAATCTAAATAAATAATATGACTTATCAAACAACCATATTGAATAAAGAATAAAAAATTATCAATATTTCCCCAAATAATAAAATAACTATCAAAGTAGACACTATTTGTAAAATGGTATACATTTTAGGCAATAGTAATATCCATGATAGATGATATGGATAATTAGAAGAAATTCAATGATCATAGAAGATTTCATATTTCAAGGGGATTTAAAAAATGAATCCAGGATGTGAATATAACACCATCCTTGTACAAATAAATCATAAACCATCCAGAGGAATATTAATGATGGTATCAATAAAAAATACTCTAAGTGAAGTAAAATAAAGGGTTGTTGTTGTTGTTGATGAATGGAAATATTATAAAATTTCTTTTAAAAACATTCTTGAGGAAAATATCCTTTTTTTTTGAAATTTGTTTGATTTTTTTTGAAAATAAATTTTAAAAAAATTTTCTTTAAAAATTAACCTTTTAAACATGTAAAGGAAGATTTGAAGGAATGCCGATGAGTAAATCTATACATGTCGTACAAGGTAAAAAGAACCTTCCTTTTTCATGGTAAAATGTTAGAAAAAATGCATTGTTCAGAAAGAGACAAGAAGATTCCATTAAAAAAATTGGTAAAATAAAAAAAAGGTAAAAATGGATTTACTAAATCATTTTAATTTGTTTTTGAATTTTTTTAATAAAACATGGTTTTTAGAAGAAAATAGGTTCTCTGACTAAAGAGAGGAATGAATTCATGTTTTCTTAATTTTTTTTATAAAACACCTTGAGTACCAAAGAGTGAAAAAATGGTACTAATACTTGAAAAAGCAATGAATAACTAGAGGAGATAAAATTAATGGTTTTATTGAATAATGGTCATATAATTTCCTCAAATGGAAATGAATGATTAGTAAAATTATTCTTGAGGAAAATAATATTTAAACATTCCAAAGTGTCTCATACCACTTTGAAATTTTTTAAATCATAAGCCTCATGAAAGAATAAAACAAAAAAAAAATATTATCATGAGAGTAATTAGATTCATGATATATCATGTAAGAGGGCAGTATATACTCCATATAAAATAAACTAGGTGAATAACAATAAATAAGTCTCAATGGAATGTAAATTTAGATGAAATCCCTTACCTTGTGTTACCTTTTGGGTGAACATCATTTAACATCTTATATAATAGACTTATGTTAATTATATACTTTCATGAGAAACTTTTTCATTTTTATCATTACTTTTACTTCACTTATTACCATTTTGTGTACAAATACTTATGTTTACATCAGGTGTTTTGACCAAATCTAGTTTATAGGTCAAAAACTACTTTGGTATGTCAACTATGGTCAAAGGGGTCCTTATATAACATATCAAAAATAATAACCATTAAATAATTATCATATTTATATATTAATTATACTTTTAAAAATAATAATTACATACATTTATTAAAAATGAATCAACGTTACAATCATGAAGACGGTAGGTCGTACATATGCATGAGTAATATTCTTATTTTTCAATGATCATTATAGAAAGAAGGAAAGTAACACCATATCTTTAAATAATGATAATTATATCATAAATACCATGTTATTTAATCATATATACTCATATATAAAATTCTTGCGATGAAGGAGGAATCAAATCATGTTGAGGAGGTGGTAGTCCAAATGTCCACGAATAACGTTATCACTTTTTAAGTGTGTGAAAGTATAATAATGAAAATGATATATATATAGTATATTTAAAGAATTTAAATTATGTAATTAATATAATATAGAGGTTTATATGTCACATATTTTTAATTTAAACCATCATTTATATGTTCCATTTATAGTGTGAATGAATCACATCTCTTTGAGGGGGCGGTAGTCCACACTTCCTCAAACGATGTTATCATATTGACATAAAATGGAAAGTATTAATGGTACATGTAATAAAATTATTATAGAAGTATAAATAAATAATAAATATAATAAATATCATATATAAATATATTTTCCATCATAATGGCTACAATGAGGGGTGGTAAAAAATGAACAATCATCATTTCATGAGGCAGTAGTTTGACGTACACAGAAACATTATATTCGTTACCCATTAGATGGAAGTGTGTGTAAGTATAGGTAAAAAACTCAGAATAAAAAAATCCTCGTATATTTATTATAATTTTTTTGTTATAAAATAATTAAATAAGAATATTTATGGAGTATAGAGTTGAAATAAAATTAAAAATCTTGAGAGAAGATGTTACATCTTAATAGGGTAACTACTTTTGGTTTGTACCAAAAGAATTATTTGAAAGTATTTATGCCTAAATGGAGGATTCAAGGTAGAGGGTAGGGATGTTGTAAAACTATATATGTAGATATTGTCTGAACCAAAGTGGTTTTAGAGGTGTGTGGAATGGGTAGAGGTGGTGGCCTTTTATTGGGAAGGAAAAGGAATCACTTGGAATTTTTGGAAACTTGTTAAGCGAACACATGTTATTACCTAAAAAAAGTCATAAAAATAAAAACAACTAAATAATTTAAGGTTAATGGATGAATTATGGATATACAATGGGTTTTGGAAAATTGGATAGGTTATTTGGTCCCTAAACTAAAGATTTAGTCATTTATTAAGCTTAATTTTACATTAATAATTGTAATTAATTTTAATTATTTTCCCTAATATTTTTGTTAAAAAAAAATTGATATAATTAGAAATTATAAATTATGATGATTCAAAACATTAAATCCAATTTTCTAATTTAAAATCATATAAGTAGTAGAAATTAATTTAAAATTCATCCTGTAAGCTGGACGACAATGCATGTTTTTAAAGTAAAAAACATCCAAAAGTTTGCTATGTTTTTATAATAAATTTCAAAGTGAAATTGATTAAAATGACATAAATTGTATTATTTTAGTAAAAATATTATCTAATTAATATTTAAAACAAATTAAAAGTATAATTTAATGTTATATATAAATTAGATGAAAAACAGTTTTGAACTGAAATTCAGTATTTTTAACTATTCATTAAAAAATAAAACTTCATGGAAAATTACCAAAAAACCATCCTAACCTATTTTTTATGTTTTTATTTAGTATATTAATTTTATTTTGTTATATTAAATCAATTAAAGTGTCAAAATTTGTATTTAAAATGGGTTCTCCATTAAAAGACGGTAAAATTGCCTTTATAAAAATATAGGTTTTCATGTGTAAAATAGAGTTTGTTCTTATATTATGTATATCAAAGCTAATAGATGAATATAAATAATATATAAAATATATATTTCGTTAAAATAATTCACTAATTATAATTAATTATTTTTATTAAGACACAAATCCTTTAGAAGCATAAATATAATAATATTTCTTTTTATATCTAATTGGTTCTTATTTTCATTTTTAATTAATTGGAAACCAATGAATTAATTTTATATTTATATAAACCATAAATTCTTATAATTTAGTTAATATTATTCATAACCACTAACATAACTTCTAGGTTATATAATTTTATATTAAATAATAACATTTTAATAATATATCGCTGTTTGGTGAAACTGAGTCTTGCATATAACATATGCTATCGATGAAGGCCGCTCTTACGTGTAACACAGTCTATCGAGGAAGGTCGCTCTTGTCTATAACACATGCTACAAGGAAGGTCTCTTTTATGTGTAATGCTAGCTAACTCGATGTTGCGTGCATTACAAGCTATATCATGTACTGAATTTATTTGAAATAGTAAATATATAGTAGAGTCTTGGGATATTATATTACCTTATGCACTCAGTGATACATGTCATATACGATATCAAATAAAAAATTTTATTTTAGAATTTTGGGGTGTTACATCTTGAATGGCGAATTAACCTATCATTGTTATTATCTATAGAATGCCACTTCATGTGCTCAGTGATTTTCAATGACATGAATAATCTTTTCAATCGAGGCTTTATAGGGAAGCAATGAAAAACATTTGCAGGTGTGTTATTTTTCTTATTATTTTTCATAGTAGTATTTTGATTCATAATTCCAATATCACTCATTGAATTCCATATAGAAGAAGAAAATTCTTTGTAGTCCTGTATGCTTGAATCCTCTCCCCAATAAAACATACAATCACTGAGACAAGCATGTATCTTTGTACAATTCAGACCAAACTTGTTAACAACTTTTTTTATATCATAAAAAATACTTAGGGATATTAACTTTAGGAAATGAATCATGTAAGGATTCTAATATCATATACATCACCTTATTTGTAATTCCACATAGGCATTTGATGTGATACAGTTTCAGTAGAAAAGAAAGTTTTGAATATTTCAAAAATCCACCATATAAATATTGATTTCCATCATTAACTAAATCATGAAATGAATTTGTATCCTCAGTGAATTTATCCATTACACTAGTCACCAAAAAATCAAAAGGAGTATTCAATGATGTGTTACAATCTTGATCTGGTTGTCCCATAGTCCCAAAAACATCATTTGTCAAGTTACTATTTATAGCACCCTCAACTGGTTGTTCTGATATGTTTTGATATTGATGTTTTTATCTTACAATAATGAAATCATCATTTATAAGTTTTTTAATTTCATTTTCCATTATTGATGAATTTGGGAGATCATTCTATTGATTGATATCAATAGTCAAACATTCTATAATGTTCGATTCTCTATGCCAAATCCAACACAAATATTGAGCAGGGAATTACTTCAATATCAAGTGTTCATAAACTTCATATATCTTAAACAATCCTTTAAATTTACATTTAGGATATGTGAATCTTATTTTCCCATCAATAGATCGATTATAAATTAAAAAATCTAAAAACTCCTCCTAACACTTAGCATACTACGGTGTGTTCCTCGGTAATGTGATCCAAATTTTATCCATATATATCACAATGTGAATATAATTTATTAAAAAAAATTAAAACACATAAGTATTAATTAGTAGGAAAATAGATAAATGGAAGTAAAAAAACATAACACAAGTAGTTATAATAATAGTCATACAAGCACTAAAAAAGTCAATGTAAAAAAGAAATCAATCATGGATAGTATTATGTAAAATAGAAGTAAGAAAAAAAAATACAATCACTAAGAAACACACAAATATGCATCAATAAAAATCATCCATTAATGGGATCACAAGCCTCCTTGGGTGTAACTATAGTCACATGAGGTTCAAGAGGGTCTTACACAATTATAAAAACATTTTTATTAAAGTGTTAATCATGCATTCATAAAGAGATTCAGAAGCCAATACATTTTTACACCATTTGAAAACTACATTTCCAATGTATTTTGAAAATCATTTATCAAACCACACAATGAAAAACATTTTAAAAATATAACTTTTTCCATAAAATCATTTTTTAAGGAATATATATTTAAAATTTTCAAGGTCATTGTTGGTTAGAGTGAGTATCTCAAGAGGGGGGGGGGGTGAATTGAGTAACCAATAAAAATTTCTATTAAAAATTGATTATTATGGAATCCACCAAATATTTAAATACATGAAAGTTTACCAAAATAAGTTGTATGATATAGATATTAATCTTTCAAAATATTTCTCTAAAGATTGATTGGTTCTCGGATGAATTATATATAATATTATTGAGTCCTTTGAAATCAATTTACTCAATCATAAATAATATATGAACAAAAATTAAGATAAACTATAAAAGTATGAATTGTGTTTATTGGTAAAAATAGTTTTCAGTTTTAAAGTGGAAAATTAGTAGAACAAAATTAAAACACACAACGGAAATATTGAATAAAATAGGTGTAGTCTCAATTTTAGACTAAGTCCTCTCCACTTGGTGATCAACCACCGCCAAGATGTTTATATAAAATAAACTCAATGATCCAAAACCTAGATAGAATTTTAAAATAGTTTAAAACTGTTCTGGTCACACATGACCTCTTTTATAGTTATTCATGGGAGAAAAAATAAACAAGCCACATAAATACCTCTACCACTATTATCCATGGGAGAAAAAAAAATAAAAAAGTGTTTGAGAAGAGATCTAGTATCTTCTATGTTAGCATAGGAGATAGTGTGTGTATATAAAATAGAGTATATCACACACTAATCAAAATTAATAAATAAAAATAGAAACGATTAATCTAAGAGTATAGAGTTTAGAGAATATTAGTCCATTGCAATGCAGCTTGTGAATCTTGATTTGAATAAGAAATGAAGCTTGAGTTGGGTTCTTTAGAAATATTCAGGAAAAATAGAGTGTCACAAATCTTGTTTTTGGCCTAGAGAAAATCACTAGATGAGATGATCTTTTTCTTCCTCAGTTGAGTGAACATAGTAAGAAAAAGATCTTTGTTTTTGAAAGTAGTTCAGCTCTTTTTCTCTTGGACAATCAATGAATCGCGAGCTCTATCTGTCTATGAATTTTTTTTTCTTATCTATATATTGTTATAAAAAAATATATATTTCATGAAGGAGTGTGATCCATTTTAATCATCTACAACATGGACGTTCGAATCACCTTCTTCCTCATACTTATTGTTCTGACATGATTTTTGTCAAATATTTAAGATATAATCATTAAAATAGTAAATGGAATTAAATTCGATAAATATAGAATTTAGAGTAAATTAATTCAAAATAAGTAAAGTAATAAATATAAATAGTGAGATGTATTAGGTTCTGATGGTGTCAAGCTCTTGAGGTACGTTGCTGACGGTATGACATTGGCAGTGTGATACTGGTGGTATGAAGATCTGGCGGTACGTTGTTGGCGGTGTCTCAGCTAAGAGTGTATGGTTTGGTGGTGTATGCTCTAATGGTGTCTCATAATTAGGAAAATTTTAAGTGTTGGCAGCATGAGTCTGACAGTGTGATATTGGTAGTGCCTCATCTGACAGTATCTCATACCATACCATTTTTTCATTATGACGGCATGACATCCAGATGGTATGTCGATCAATGGTGTCTCAAAATTTGTTAAATATTTAGTCTAGTGGTATGATAGTTTGATGGTATGATATCATAATAGTATCTCAGATTTAATTTATTTTATCTAGCGATGTTTCATAACCAACAGTGTATTATACTTAGAAAAATTTACCACATGTTCTCAGAAAACATATTGCTTACAGGAAAAAATGACATGCATCAATATTTTTAGAATCATGATTTTATGATCATTAAAACTAGGAGGTCAACAATATACCCCTTATTGATGATCACAAATCATGGAATAAAAATAATATTATAAGTGTAAAAATAGGTTTTCATATATATATGAATCAATACTTATCAATCATAGTATGTGCATATGGAATCAGAGACAAAATAAGAAAATAGGAAGTATCAAAGGGAATTATGAAAATAAATATGTTTTAGAAAAATTTAGATGCATTATTTAATAAAATATAACCATTAAAGATATTATAATTTTCCATAAAAATTCTCCCCCATTTGGGATTATAAAAAAAGAAAAGGCTTATGCAGATAAAGAGAGTAAAGAGAGAGTAAAGGCAGTCAAGAGAAAATAGACATAATAAGAGAGGTATGAATGAAAATCAAAATTATGAGAATAGAAGTTATTATATTGAAAATACCATCAAAAAAATTATAGTCTAGTCCAAAAAAATAAAATAGTTAATGTTTGACAGAGGAATCCATCAGTTCTTTTCCTTTATTATATGTGTTGAGAGTAGAAGTTGAAGGCTTAGGGACAACTGTCGGTATAGTAGGAGGAGTTAAGGTAGAAGAGGAAGTCAATTCTCTGTAGATAACTGGTCTCAAATGATAGAGGGACTCAGTAGGAGTCATGGGAAAAGGTTTAAGTCTATTAGTTAAAGGTACAAAAGGATTGGTTAAAAATAAAGAATAGTATTATGGATGAGGAGAATGGTACACAGGTCCAGCAGTAAGTCCAACAGAAATTAAAGGAATGGGAAATAAATCTAGAGCTACAAAGGAAGAGCTATGAACATGAAAACAAGGCTTCAAAATATTGATAAAATCCATAATTATTTGAACACCCCTTTCCATGGAACTAAATAAGTAACCCTTATCTTCCATAATCTTGTTCAACACTGGTTTCATCTCCAAAAGCTGTCTGACTTTCTCTTTGAAGGCTTGAGACATAGAAGGCATTCAAAGATTCTCAGCCAAGAATTTGAAATTATCTTCCATAGAATTATTAGAATAGATTCAAGGAAGACAATACTTCTTGGATTTAGTAATAGTATATCTATCATCATGTATATCTTTGGCATAGATAGAAACCAACTTGAGAACATGGTCAGAATTATACCGAATTTTGATCAAGGTTTCCTGGGGCTGATCCGTGACACTACTAGAAGCATTAATAGATGCAACTCTATGCTCATCTCAAATTAATGTCTTCAACTGATCAACATCAAACACTAGAGGAGGAAAAATATTATCAGAATAATCTAAGGAATTATCCATAAGAATTTTTAGTATACCATCCAAGGAATCTCTAAACTCAGATTTCATTTCCTCAACCAAAGACTTGAGACTTTACAACTATTCACTTATCTACTTATTATCAATTTCCACAACTTGTATGTGATACATCATTTTTGGTTGGATATAAAGGATAACCAAATAAAACATATAATGATCATCCTATTCACTGAGCTTGTTTAAAATAGGGTTTTGATATCTTACACACTTGTGAAACTCAAACATCATCCTTTCACCAAAAATTTTTAAGTCATATTGAGTGACTATATCTATTGGAACAACTGGTGGTGATGGAGCAGGTTCAGGTAAAGTAGGTCTCACAGAACTGAACTTTTCAAGTAGACCTTCAAGATAAACATGGGCTATCAAGGATACCTTAGGATCACCTTTAACACAAACTTCAGGTTTATCATCCTTAGAAGACCCTCTTAAAAAATTAGAGAACTTTATATACTTCTCTTTCTTAGGGTCCATCAAATGGTATAAAAAAGATACTGTGGAATGAGGTACCACTCTGGTAGAAACAACCGAAACTTCAAAATTTATATGACCTTTTGAACTCTAACTAGCCACTGTGTGTTTAACACAGGAAGTTTCAACTTCCAACTATGTATCAATAGTGGGTGAATCTTGTATCTCAACATCCTTTTGAGAAACAAAAATAGTGGATTCACCTTGCACAATTTCTTCCAAAGGGGACTTATGAATATCTAGAATTGATAACTGTGCACTTCTAAATTATTCCTCAGTTATTTACCATTTCTCTTTCTCAGCAACATGATCTTCAAAAGTAGCTATAAATCTCATCTGCTTAGCCATAGAAGAATTTTAAACTTCTTGACCGATGGAAACTAAACTTGCATCAACATAATCCAATAATTGGAGTTTCATGAAACATATCAACTAATGGGGAATTCCCCCCTTAAAAAAATTCATCCTTAATCTCTAGAGGAATTTCCACATCCTTCTTCTTGATTTGGCCACCATCACCATCAAATTCAGAATCACTTTTATCATCACTTGCATCATATTCAGCTTCTTTTTCATTACCATCCACTTATTCATTTTATTCCTACTTCTCATTATCATCATTTTCATTATATTTTGAACTTTTATATTGATTCTCTCTAGAGACTTCAGTCTCTTCTTAATCACTCTTAACTAACTTCATCCTTTATGGAAATATCCTAGTATGACTAGGAGCTTTATTGGTAATGGGAGAGGCTTTTAGAGAAATGTCAAGGTCACCCCCTACATCAACCAATTATTCATTTTCTACTTCTTCAACAAAAACTTTTTCCAAATATGAGTATTCCACAACTTCATCAAGTTCCAAACTTGAATCAACTTCATCCTTAGGTATGGTAGGATGATCAACTAGATTTTACTCAACATACAGTTTCTCAGAATCTCCAACCCATTTTTTCTTCCATGGGTTCCAACTGATTTTCATTCCTGAGCATGTGGCATTGGTTGTGTAGAAACCAACACAGTCAATCACAGACACTTCATCATCATGAACTAGTCCCTTTACATTTATCATTGCAAAAATAATCTTTGGATATATCAAATAATTATATCTAGAGGAAGGTTTTACCATTTCACACACATACACCATTAGTTATCTAAATAGATTAATCTTCTAAAGTTCAGTTATAAGAGATAATAGATTTAAATATTGAAATATAAGGGTTGAAAAATCACCCTTCCTCAAGAAAATCATATGCTTCACAAATTTGAAAAGAAGCCTACATTCACCATCTAACTCAAAGGAAAAAATCCTCGTGAATGTGCCATCTCCTATTATCATGGCTAGAGCATCCTCATACATAAATAAATCACGGGTTTCTAGAATTTTACCCCACCAATAATTAAAGACTCCATCATGAGGTATGTTTAAACACTTATCCCATTTTCTTGAGGTAAAACCAAACACCTTTCCTTTGACATGGATTCTAATCCAATACACACCATCTTTATTAAATGAAAACTCTAAGTTTTGATAAAACTCATGTACTAGATTTGGGTAGAAAGGCCTTTTATTTGACAAAAACCATTCCCACCATCCCTGATTTTGAAGAACCTTAAGCACTAGGGACTTACTTCACAGCATTAATTTTGATTCTACTTCTTTTTCTGGTACAACAATGCAATTAGCAAGCTTGGGTTTAACTGGAGAAATTTAAGCAGGAGAATTTGATTCCTTCTTCAACTTATTTGAAGATATAGACTTAAATGGAAAATACACTAAAGGTTTCTTCATTCTTGGCATTCATATTGGCTTGGAAAACTTGGTTGAAGGTAAGGTAAAGGTTTGAACAATGAGAGATGAAAGGGTTTCACTTGGCTTGAGAGAGATACAAAAATATAGCGCAAGGCTCAAGGTTTTTTTGGAAAAATACTTATTTTAATTTCATATCATTTGGGACATTAGGTATTCAAAAATCTAAAATATACGTGAAATCAAAATTAAAATCTAGATAAAAACATGCATCAAGTTTTAGTAAATAAAATAATCCAAGAAATAAACCAATGGTTTGAAAAATCGAAAAATAGAAAAATTTCACAAAGGAATAGAATATATGGTATGGTAACTCAACGGTATAAAAAACAATGGTATAAAAAGCCAATGGTATGAAAAACAAAGGGTATGAAAAACTAATGGTATGAAAAACCAACGGTATAAAAAACCAATGGTTTGAAAAAACAGATTAGATTTAACCAAATTTTATCATTCCTAATTCATGTATGATATAATTTATTATCTCAGAATTCAAAACCTTGGTGAATATATCATCTAAATGATTTTATTTTCCAATAAATTCAAGAGTGATATATTCATTTTGAAAATGATCTCTCAAAAAGTGATGCCATATGTCAATGTGTTTTGTCTTAGAATGAGAAACAAGATTCTTAGAAATGTTAATAGCACTTGTGTTGTCATAGTTTATAGGGACATAAGAATTGATATCAATAGTACAATAAAGTGTCTTTCATCCACAAATTTTGTGTGTAGAAACTACCTATAGCTATGTATTTAGATTCAGCAGTAGAAAATGCAACATAATTTTTCTTTTTATTACACTATAAAAGTAGAAACTTTCCCAAAAAGTGACATGTTCCAAATGTTATTTTTCTATCTAACTTGCATACTAAAAAATCAACATCATAATAACTTAATAAATCAAATGTTTTTTACTCTAGGGTAAAAAAATCCTAAATTTGTTGTATATTTTAGGGATTTTATAATTCTTTTAACAAAAATTAAGTGTGAATCCTTTGGGTTTTCTTGAAATGAGCACATATACACACACTAAACAAAATATCTGGATGACTAATATTTAAGTAGTGAAGAATTCCAATCATAGCACTATAACTTGTTTGATCAACTAGTTTCCCAGTTTCATTATGATCTAATTTATAGGTGGTATTCATAGGTGTATCACTACTTTTAGTGATATCTAGATTAAAAAATTTTAAAAGATAGTTTTTATATTTACTTTGGTTCAAAATAATTCCTTGTTTTGAAAAATATGAAATCTTAGAAATAATTTTAATTCACCCATTAAACTCATTTCAAATTTATTTTATATCATTTTATAAAAATTAGTAAAAATATAATTTTTTAAAGATCTAAAAATAATATCATTAACATAGATTTTTACTATGAATACATCTTTTGAAATTCATTTTATAAAAAGGTTAGGATCAACTATTACTTTTGAAAAACCTCTTGAAATTATAAAATTATTAATCCTATTATACCAAGATCTAGGAGCTTGTTTTAAACCAGATAAATATTTAGGTAATTTTAAAACTTGATTTGTGAAGTGATAATTTTGAAAACCAAGGGGGTTTTCCACAAAAACATCTTCAATTATAAAACCATTTAAGAATAAACTCTTAACATCCATTTGATAAATCATGAAATATAGATAGTATGTATAGGAAAGTAGTATTCTTATGGACTTAGATCTGGCCACAGGTGAAAAGGTTTCTTCATAGTTAATCCCTTCTTATTGATTATAAACTTGTCTAACAAGTCTATCCTTGTTTCTAACTATAGTTCCTAACTCATCAACTTTATTCCTAAACACCAATTTAGTTCCAATAGTCAAGGTGTCCTTGGTTCTATCTATATGTTCCCACACTTTTTTCCTTTCAAACAAATTTAACTCTTCTTGCAAGGCCATTACCCAAAATTTATCCTTAATAGCTTCATTGATGTTCTTAGGTTTAAGCTGAGTTAATAAAGCTTGATGTTCAACTTGGTTTCCAACAGAATCTCTAGTTTGAGTTCCTCTATTTATATCACCTAAAAAATCATTTAAAGAATGGTATGTAATGGTTATAACCAATCTAAAGAAGAAGGTACTTGTTACTCCTATATTTTCAGGTTCAGGTTCTAAAAGTTTTGGGAATTCTTCAAAACTGGATGATTTTTTTGATTATTTTAAAACAGAATATAAAGGTTTAGAATTTGAGTTTAGGGATTATAAATCATCCTAAATATTTTATAAGGATTTATTAGGATCATGTGGATAAATTTCATCAAATTTTACATGAACTGATTCTTCCACAGTTTTGGTCTTCTTATGGAACACTCTATAGAATTTACTAGAAATTGAATAACTAAGAAAAATTCCTTCATTACTTTTGGAATAATTTTTTTTCCAAATTATCTTCAATGTTAAGAATGAATACTTTGAAACCAAAAACTATAATTTAATTTACCTTATTGTTTCCTATTATTCCACAACTCATAAGGTTTCCTCTTAAGGATAAGTCTTATCAAAATTCTATTGATAATATAGCAGGTTGTATTGACAGCTTCTGCCCAAAAAATAAATTGGCAGGTCATACTCATTTAGCATAGTATGGGATATCTCTTATAAGGTTTAATTTATTCTTTAAAAAAATCTATTATGCTGGGGTGTCCTAGGAGAATAAAAGTTATGAGTGTAGCTATTCTGTGATAAAAATAATTCAAAATATTTATTTTTAAACTCATGACCATGGTCATTACTTAAGGTTTTAATCTTAAGTACACTAATATTTTCTACAGACTTATCATACTTGATAAAGTAAGATAACTCTTTACTTTTTTGAGCTATAAAATATACCCAAGTGTAACTAGAAAAATCATCAACAAAAACATAAAAATAGTTCTTCCCATTAATACTAGAAACTCTTTAATTTCCAAACAAGTCCATGTGAACCAAATTAAGAGGTTTAGAAGTTGAAAATTATTTCTTTAGTTTAAAAGAAACTTTATGATATTTCCATTTTTTATAGGGGTTACAAAATTTCTTGGTTGGGAACTCAAGCTTAGGTAGATCCTTAACTAACCCTTTCCTATTTAGCTTTCTAACTGAGTAAATATTACAATGGCCTAGTCTCATATTCCAAATCCAAGATTTCTTATGAAAATAACTTATGAATGAAACATTTTGAGAAACTAAGGAATTTAAATCCACCACATAAACATTATCATTTCATAAAGAAGTAAAAATTAAATCATTTTTTGAATAAAAAACATTACAAGAATGATTCTAAAACTTAACATAAAAAACATCATCACACGATTGAGAAATAAAAATTAGATTATTATTTAAACCATCAACACATAAAACTTTAGAAATTAAAATTGAATATTTGTTACCAATCAAGCCTAGACCAATGATCCCTTCTTTTGAATTGTCACCAAAGGTGAAATGCACACCATAAAAATTTATTAGGATCTTAAAGTGGGAATAGTATCCTACCATATGTCTTGAACAACCACTTTTGAAGTACCGTAGACTTCTACTGGAGGTATTCAAGTTGTTTTCCTACAAAACAGGTTTTTAAACAAGAAATGATTTTGGTACCCAAATCTGTTTGGGTCCAAAAATGCTATAAATAAAATCTTGGGGAACCCAAATTTTCCTCATGGGTTTCTAATAAATAGTATGCATACTATTAGAAATAAAAACTTTTTTGGGTCCCCTTAAAAAATATTTAGCAGTAGAGCTTTCAGGTCTGGATTTAGGAACAAAGATACTTTTAGACATTCTTCTCTTTCCAGGTTCATATACTATTCTAATAACATATTTGTGAGCAACTTGATTTACTAAAATTTGTGTCAATGTCACTCTTCCATTTGTAAAATTTTCAAGGTCTTTCTTTAATTTCTCATTATACAGTTTAAGTTCATTGTTTTCTTTGAGCAGTTGAACATTTTTCTTCATTTCTATAGTCAACTGAGATCTACAGTTTATAGTTAAAGCATGTAGTCTTTTAAAGACTTTTTATTTATATTTTAACTCATTAAAACTTTCTTCTAGAATATTAAAATATTTGAATAATTTATAATTTAAAATATTTTGATCATGTTGTTCATTATCAGAGGTATCAGAAATATGAACATGAAAAATACCAGAAAAAGTGGGTAAAGCATATAACTCACTGAATTTAGTCATAAAGCAAATATTTTATATGTCCAAATTTTCTTTAGGTTAATAATCTAAATCATTGGATCTGTGTTAAGATGCAGTCAAGGTGGATTTTATATCCTTCTGGTACCTTTTGTCCTTGTACTCATATTTCTTTTTTTGTATTTAATCTTAGGACAGTCATATTTTATATGTCCTTTTCTTTTTCATTCACAGAAAATAAATTCCTTTGAATCATCATCCTTTTTCTTCCAATAATTCTTCCAATATTTCTTCTATCTTACTCTATTGTTATACTTACCTTTATAGTTTTATTTTATGATTTTTTCTTTCTGTACAACTTATTAAACTTTATGGCTAGATGAGCCATTTCCTCATCACTATCAGAAGAAAATTCACTATCACTCAAATCTAAAACTTTCATCTTCGCCTTTTCTTTTTTTCCTTCTATTGTATATATAAAATAGTACTGAAATCTACTAAATTTCTATTACGCACCACATCTTCCTAATGATTTACCTTTAATTATTCTTTATACATCATAATCTCACCCATCATCTCTTTGATTGATAATTTTCTAATAGCATAGGATTCTCTGATCGACACTGAAGTGCATCTCCATCTTTCAAGTAGACATCTCAATAATCTCATTATCTAGTCCTTGTTAGACACACGCTTTCCTAGAGATCTCATGGTATTGAAAATCTCATTGAACCTAAGATACATATCAAAATGGGTTCATCTGGATTCATCTTAAAATTATTATATTTAATAATATAGGTATTAAGCCTCATTTCTTTAACATTAAAATTTTACTCATGAGAAAAATAAAAAGTATCCTAAATTTCAAAATCATTTTACATAAAGAAATCCTATTGAATTCTTTATCACCATGAAAATAGTACAAGGTATTCATAGCTTTATAATTATTATTATAAGAAAATTTTGTAGCATCATCTCAAGTGCTTCTAGTAGTATCAGGTATTTCATATTCATATTCTATAGAAGACCAAATATCAAAACCCATGCTCTCTATGTGAATTTTCATCTTTAGTTTCCATTGGAAATAATTAGTTCCATTGAAAAAAATAGGTCTATTGGTAGCAAAACCTTCTTGATGATTATCCATTTTAGAGAAAAAAATTTAGATCTAACAAAAATTTAAGATCTTTAAAGTATAACTAAAATAAAAATTAAAACAAATTTTAAAACTTTAATACGAATGAAATAAATCAACCTCTGATACCAAATGTTGGTCAGAGTGAGTATCTCAAGAGGGGGGTGAATTGAGTACCCAATAAAAATTTCTATTAAAAATGGATTATTTTGAAATCCCCTAAATGTTTAAATATGAGAAAGTTTACCAAAATAAGAAGTATTCTATAGATCTTAATAATTATAAATATTTCTCTAAATATTGTTTAGTTCCTGGATGAATAATATATAATATTATCAAATCCTTTGAAATAAATTTACTTGATAAGAAATACTATATGAAAACAAATCAAGATAAACTATCAAAGTATGAATTTTGTTTACAGGTAAAAACTATTTTCATTTTTAAAGTGGAAAATCAGTAGAATAAAACTAAAACACATAGTATAAATATTCAATACAAGAGGTTCAGTCTCAAGTTGAGACTTAGTCCTCTCTAATTGGTGATCACCTACCACCAATTAGTTTATATAAAATAAACTCAATGATCCACAACTTAGATTAGGTTTTACAATAGTTTAGAACTTTCTAGGTCACACATGACCTATTCCACAATTATTTATAGGAGAAAAAGAAATAGGCCACACAAAGACCTCTACCACTCTTATTTATGGGAGAAACAAATAAGAAAAGTGTTTGAGAATATATCTAGTATCTTCCAGTTTATCATAGGAGACAATGTGTGTATATAAAACAGAGTATAGAACACACATCCCAAAACTAATAAAAAAAGAAACAATCAATATAAGATTGTAGAGTTTAGAGAAGCTCAGTCTATTTCAATGAAGATTGTGACTCTTGATATGAATAAAAAATGAATATTGAGTCAGTTTCTTTCAAAATATTTAGGAAAAATAGAGTGTCTCAACTCTTGTTTTTTAACTAGAGAAAATCACTAGATGAGGTGAGTTTTTTCTTCCCCAGTCGAGTAAACATAGAAGGAAAATGATCTTTAGGTTTGCAACTGGTTCAACTCTTTTTCTCCCAAATAATCAATGAATAATGAGATCTATCTGTCCAGGCATTTTTTATTTTTATATGTTTTTCTCAAAAAATATATATTTCATGAAGGAGTTTTCTCCACTTTTATAAGCTATAGAAGGGATATCTGATTTAATTTCTTCCTCATACTGCTCATTCTTAAATGATTTATATTGAACAATTAAAATAAAATCATTAAAATAGTAAATGGAATTAAATTTGATAAATATAGTCATTAGAGAAATTTAATTAAAAATAAGTAAAGTAATAAATATAAATAGTGATAGTGTCTTAGGTTTTTCCAGTGTCAAGCTTTGGTGGTATGTTGCTAACGATATGATACTAGCTCTATGATATTGATAGTATGAATCTCTGGCGGTATGTTGTTGGTGGTGTATCAACTAATAATGAATGGTTTGGTAGTATATGCTCGGACGATGTCTCATACTTAGGAAATTTTTCAATGTTAGTGGTATGAGCTTGATGCTGTGATAATAATGGTGCCTCATCTGGTGGTATCTCATACTTTTTCCATTTTTCCATTATAACGTCATGAAATCATGATGGTATGTCGATAAACATTGAATAAAAATTTATCAAATATTTAGTCAAGAAGTATGAAAGTCTGATGGTATGATGTCTTGGAGGTATCTCAGGCTTAGAGATTTGTGTGCTTGTGGTGTGTCATAAACAACAATGTCTTATACTTAGACAAATTTACAACCTGTTCTCTGAAAATAGATTTCTTATAGAAAAAATGACATGCATAGGTATTGTTAGAATCACGATTTTGTGATAATGGAAACTAGGAGTTCAACAGTCATTAATAGAATGATGAATATATCATTTTTTTTCAATTATGGATAAAAAATATTAGTAAAATTTATTTATAATATAATTCTAACCATTACCTAAATTGAAAAGCTAATGTTATATTCATTTGAACTTAATGGAGTGATACTTTTGTATGATTCCTATAACAGAACATAATATACTTTTTAATCATCAACACTAGAAGAGTTAATAATTTACTTGAAGGAAAACATAATAATGTTATTTTTGTTAGAAAACAAAGGTAATATCTTTCTTCCCAATGGTGCCCATGTAAGAAAACTATCATGGGTTGTCACTTAATAGTTTATTCACTAATATAAAGGATTATCTTAATGTAGTGATTTATCTCTATCATTGTTCAATGTTTTCACATGCTAATTCATAAGTTCATGGATTCTATTAGAATTACTAACATGGAATGAACTGGCATGAAATTCTCTCTACTATGAAAAAGTAGTATTTAATTTTCTAGAAATGGTAGAATAATATGTGGTATTGAGTATATCACATAAATAATGAAGATTTAGCCTATAACATAAAATAAATTATTATTTTTAAATATGATTATGATGAAATAATTTCCTAACAATGAATTTTTATCCTTTATCAAGCATTATAAAATTAATTTGATTTTTTTTAATTTTTTACATACTATTTCAAGTCACATTTATAGATCAAGATTTCTATTTCATGATCAATTTTGATTTTTTTAACAATTCACATATTCTACCTCATGATATTGATATTAAATCATCCCCAAAACCATGTTATATTATTTATTTTTTATTATTTTTTATATTTCATTTTTATCACTATAGGAATGATGAAATATAAGGTTCAGATGATCTAAGAGGCTACTAAAGGGTTATTTACTAAAGAAACACTATTGAAAATACCTATAAAAAATGGAACGAGAAGGAAGATGTTAATTCATTGAATAATAAGAGATATTCAAGGATGAAATTTACTCATAATTCCTCATGGAAGAGTTCAATGGTAGGGAAACATTTGAATGATTATTGAATAAATATAAGAATCCTGTTATCATTCATCACTAACATGGGATGGCTGGTAGATTCAAAGCTAGAATATTGTAATGTTTTATAATGTTGTTTTTAGAATGATGTTTCTTTAATTCTAGATATTTTTTTTTGATTTTTATAGAGAAGTTAGGTAATTTCAAACTAGTGTCATGTGATAAAAGATAAATTTTTATCTCATCATGTTAGGGGTGATTAGGGTTTCTAATAAGGTTCACTAAAAATAATTTGCTGAGTTGTTATATATATATATAATTAAATAAATTTTCTTATTAGAGATAAATCCATTCTATATTAGATTTAGATTTATCTGAAATATATTTGTATAGTTTTAGTTTTTTTCATTTGGTTGCAGTATATTATAAATGTGTTAGTTTTATTATTTGAATAGATAATGTGTGAAATTTATCAAAATCACTTGTGTACCATAGTTGAGTGGTTAGGATCACGTAAAATTATATAATGTGTATTTTAAAAAAAATCATGTTATATAAACCATTGAATCTGGTTAGAATAATTTTTATGATTATCATAGTCATTTACTATTAAAAGGGGTTAGTTAATTGAGCTTTTATTTAAGATAAATAAATTTATATAATACTATATAAATTTAAAATTTTAGGGGGAAATTATATAATAAAGATACATAAATAGAAGAATTTTATAGAATATAGTACACTTATGGACATGAAAATATTTTTGGATCAATTCAACATGACTTATATTGATATCCTTCCAGGACTATTTACGGATTAAAATCAATCATAACTTCCAAAGTACCTTGATGGAGAAGAAAAAACAGCGATTCCACATAGTCCTTGATATATGGATGTTATGTATCCTTACCAACATTATATAGTTAGTGTTCTAAGAAGAACTAACTACATGATTAATTGAATAAAAATAGTACAACAATAATGAAAAATATATATTAACATCCCAAATGTGTAAAATTAACATGCCTCACACTAGCTAAAATATATTTAGCACAATTGAAAATAATGATATAGAATAACATTTGAACTAACTCACAATGTATATTTAATCAATTATTATCCTCTAATAACGAATTAAACCTGAACCACATGACTTTTTTAATACAATACATGAACCTAAATTGAAACATAAATATTACCCTTATACTTTGAGACCCAGGTGATGTATACAATTAGATGAATACACAATTGATCCAATAAGAAACCTCCTCTACATATAAAATAAAAAATTCACATCATTATATATTCCCCGAATCTTATTCCAAATCCAAACATTAGTTAGAGGGAGTAAAAAATAAAAAGAAGGCTTACAATTAGGGGTGTTAGGGGAGAAGGGGGAGAGGGGGGGTTTGGCAGGGATGGCTCATGGGAGAAGGATATGGAGACATATTTGGGGGATTAGTGGTGACTGCATATCCGATAGGGAATCGAGAGATGGATATGGCTCGAGAGAGGGAAAGGGATTAGGCTTGAGTGACGAACCAGGCAAGGGTAGGGGCGACGACTCAGGGGGCACATGGGTGACTGCATTACTGGTGAGTTCTCGGGGGGCTCAAGCTTAGAGATATTGGGGGATACTGGAGCTCCAGTGAGGGGGGAACCGCTATGGGTGAGGGATCGGGATGGGGGGGGGGGGTGTTCTCAAGGGAGGGACTTGGGGGAGAAGGGTGGTGTAGTGGATAAGTTCTTTTTTTAATAAACAGATAATATCTAGATTTTTTTTTTATAAAACTATTGCCAAATCATTTTATTTTTTTTAACAGTGTTTTGATAAACTGCTGCTAAAAACCCACAACTAAACAATGAATTTGGTGTATTGTAAATGTCAAAATAGAAGTCACTTGAAGAACATTCATGACGTGAATAATTATTGGTTCAACATAACTCCTTGGAGATTAAAACGAACTCAAAAAGAAGAGAAAGTGTAATAAAATGAAAATTTAACATGGTTTGGCTGTGTGCATGCGTCTGCAGGAGGGGGTGGGGGTGGGAGATTTATTATTTCTATCTGGATCAAATATTTAAGGATAAGTCTATTACAATTCATGGTATTTGATCCTATTTTATTGAGAAGAAAATCAATTATGTCAAGGGTTGGTTTTCCAACCCTTGAATTCTTCCACCTATGGCTGCTGCATTTCCGTTATGCTGGCTTCCAACCAAGGAATAAGATAGCCCCTATAGTTGTTGTCGACCAAATACTTTTCTTGTAAACAGAAGAATCTTCCTCTGATGATTTATCCCTTGATTGCAAGTGACCCCCAAAAATCGCTCCATCACGACCAATTTTGGGTTGAAGCTAGACCTTTTGTCTCCTTGTAGGCTTCCAAATTTTCTTTTAGTAGAACTTTTGTGATCATGTCTTCCCCATTATCATTGGTGTGAATTTTCTCAACTTTAAACAATATTTCTTCCAAAAAATTTTGGACCTAGTTGTATTATATGTTGATGTGTTTTGAACTATAATTAAATTTAGGATTCTTTTTGAGATGAATAGTGCTCTAACTATCACAATAGAGAATAAAATTCTCCTAAATTTGTCCTAGATCCTATAAAAACTTCTTCATCCAAAATATCTCCTTGCAACCTTTAGTAATTGAGATATAATATTCTTCTATGATAGACAAGGAAACACACTTATGAAGTTTTGATTTCCATGAGAGTACTCCCCCTAAAAATGATATCAGATACCTAGATATGAATTTCCTCGTGTCTATATCTCTAGCCATATTTGTATCTGTGTATCCTTCCAAAATAGGTTTATCACTTCCAAAACCTAAAAACGAGTAGAAGTAATTTATAGATACCTCAATATCCATTTGAGCATTTTCTAATGCTTCTTTCCTATATTTGATAATAATATGAATATAATTCCAACAATGTGAGTAATATATGGTTTGGTTCACACCATGACATACATAAGAATACCAATTGCTGAATGATAAGGAACATTTTACATCTCCACTTTCTCCCCTTTAGTTGAAGAACTATGACCTCTCATGATCCTAAAATAACTCAAAAGTGTAGTGCTAACAAGTTTCACTATACTCATGCCAAATATTTAAAGAACCTTCTTAATGTACCATTCCTGAGATAAATAAAACATTTGATTTCTTTTATCATGGGTAATTTTCATACCAAGAATATGAGTTGCGTCTGCCAAGTCTTTTATTTGAAAAGGCTTGTTCAACTCCTCCTTCAACCGATAAATCTTGGTGACATGTCTTCCAATAATCAAAATATCATTAAAAAAATCAATAATATATTGAAATAACCATCATAATTTTTTTTATGGAAACACAGTGATCAACAGTCATCCTTCTATACTCATTTTTCTCTATGAATGAATAATTTTTTTTGTACCATTTCTCGAGTGCCTGTTTTAAACCATATAAAATTTTCTTAAGTTTTAATATCAGGATTTATTTACATTTTACCTAAAACCCCTTTGGATTTTCCATGTAAATATTTTTATCAAGATCACCATGTAATAATGTTGTCTTTATATCCAGTTTTTGAACCTCTAGGTTCAGACTAGCTGCCAATCCAAGAATAACTATGATAGAAGAAATTTTAACTATAGGAGAAAAAACATCAAATTAAATACCTATATTCTGATCAAATCCCTTCAAAGCCATTTTGGATTTGTATCGGTTTTGATCTACCATATTCTCTTTTGATTATGTACACCCACTTTTTCATGAGTGCATTGTTTCTATGTGGTAACTCTACTAAATCAAATGTACGATTCTTATAAAAGGACCTCACCTCCTCTTGCATGTACTTTTTCCATTCTATATTTCGCTGACTCCTGATCACATAATAATAACTATCTGGATCTTCCCCATCTGTGAGAATCACATACTCATGTGGTGAGTATCTACGATTTGGTTGTGATTCTCTGGTGGATATCCTCAACTATTCTTTAGGGGGAATCTATTCTAAAATATCATATGATAGAGAAATATTAGAATATGGATACATATTACCTAGTAGTGATATATCATCAGTGACATGTATCTCTCTCATCCATCCAATGACCCAAAGGCCTTCAAATTTTTTTATTATGATAAATCCCCCTTTTAATGGAGAAAGGGGGAAAACCCATGACATCCAGACTTAAACAACAAACCAGACCCCAACAGACTAAAACTCAAGATAAAAAAAACTCTCACTACAAGAGATTAGCTCCTCCCAACAACAAAAACATTAAAACTAGCTTTTATTGTCTCATTGCAACATGGAAAACTGTCCCGTGCTAAAGAGCACAAGACTGTTACTGATGGCGAAATCCATAACCTCTCAAACATCTGATTCAAAAAATCCATGAAACAATGAGAAACTCTTTCCCATAACCTCATCTGGAGAAGCTTCTTATAGACAAACAGTTGCAAAATCCCTTGAGCTATAAGCCACCAAGGACAAAACCATCCTCCTTTTAAGCATTCCAAAGAGACCTATCCATCCTCCATCTAGCATTTCCAAAGAGGTGTGAATCAGCACATCCCAAGAGGTGAAAATCAGCACTGACCTCCTTTTGATACAAAATAGAAAATCAGTGCAACAAAAAGTGAAGAACCAACCAAACAACCGATAAACCAGTGCCCAAAAATAGAAACCCATCTCATGAACATAGAAAAAACAAATGCATCCCATACGAAAATTGAAACACACATAAGGACCACCAAAAAGGATGATCCATAAGAAACCGTCCACACCACTGCCGCAACCAAACCGAAGCTACCCAGAGCAAAGACCGTCACAACATCCATAGATTACCATATCCAGAATCGTGTTGGAGGAACCATCGCCAGACCACACCCATTGTAGAACTCGTCACAAGACACAATCTTGTCACCGCCTTCAGATCCATATGGATACAAAAAAAACCTCCCACCGCACCCATAGCCGATGCTGAAATGAGGCACCACCCCTCTATTCGCTGAGGTAGGAAGCATGAACTGGACCATGCCGCCGCCTAGAGAAACCCTATCCAGTTCAACGACTAGGGATAAGAACATGTCAAAAACAAGAAACGATGAGGATCGAGCCCACAAGGAGACACCTCCACGAACGAGGACCTGAATGCCACGAACGTGCCTGTAGTGGCACTGAGGAAGTAGCTACCACCATCCCTGAAAAAGAAGAGAGACAACGACAGGGGAGAAACCTAGAGAGGTAGATCCCCTTACGAGATCAAGATCATATATGTATCTCTCTCACATAACTAGAGCTGATGGTGGTGAGAATGGTTCCATATTGACTAAAGTTTTCTTAGACTACAACTTCTCTACATTTTTTGGATTCTCAAAATCCTCAATCGTCCGATCCTTAAGAAACCCCACATATTTTCTTCTAAAAATCCTTTTGATGATAGGATCTAAAATTCGGTATCCAAACTCCTCATGAGCATATCCTAAAAAGATACACTACCTTCCTTTTCCATCCAGCTTCTCCCACTCATCTTTCAGGATGTGAAAAAATTACCTATAGCCAAATAATCTCAAGTGTTTATATGAAACATATTTACCTATCAAAAACCATTATGGAGCATCATAGTTTACTGTAACTGATGGATAATGGTTGATAGGATCAATTTTGGTCATCATTGCTTCCCCCAAAAGGTGTTTGACAAATTTCATTTGAGATCATACATCTAACTCTCTTGAAAATTATTCTTTTTGTTCTCTCAACAACACCACTATGATAAGTCATATTTGGTACTAATTTTTACAACCCGATGCTAAAACTCATATAATACTCCTCAAATAGACCACTTTATTCTCCTCCATTTTCTACTCAAACATGCTTTTACCATCTTCCTTTTTCTATTTTCACCTTCACTTGATACTTCTTGAAAACAACCTTAAATTGATCTTTAGATTTCAAATAAAATGCCCAAATTTTTTTAGAATGATCATCTATGAAGGTAAAAAAATACACAACACCTTCCATCAACTTAGTTCTCATCATGCATACATCATTGTGAATCAAATATAAAAAATTTTCTTTTATGTATGCTAAATAACCATGAAATGATACACTATCTTGTTTTACCATGATGAAATCAACACAGGTATCCAAATGTGTACCATTTAGTTCTGATAAGAGATACTTACTGGAGAGAATTATAATTCCCCTCTCTCTATCATTTGACCAAGACAATTATTCCAAACTTTTACTAAAACATCTTTCTTGGATGCATCGACTTCTCCTCCACATGGTCTGGCACCTATGAGATAAAGAGAAGTATCTTTCTTTCCTTTATCAATTACCATTTTACCTTTGGTAACTTCTATTTCCCATCACCAAAGGAATTGATACATCCATCATCATCAATAATTCCAGTGGATATTAGATTGAAGAAAATATCAGGAACATAACTCACATCCTTCAACAGTAACCTGCATCCAATATTAGTCTCTAAAAAAATATTACCAATACCAGTGAGTTTAGATGCACCATAATTTCCCATATTTACATGTCTAAAACTCCATGAAGTATAATATGAGAAGAAATATCTTCTAGATATGACATAGTAGGAGGCATCAGAATCAATTACCATGTTGAGTGTTGAATTGTAAGAATGACCTAATTTTCTTCCTAAATAATAATGATCTCTTCATTGACAACTGAAACATCATTATTTTGGGTCTTACCTTCTTATTTCTTAAGCTATACCTTCATCCTTATACACTCCTAGATGAAGTGTTTGGGCTTGACATTGGGGTGGAACTTCGTGTCACATCTCGATCAATATTTTGATTGGTTTCTCCTTTGAAGACTTTAGTCATAGGGTTTTCTTCCTCTGTTTCTTCCCTACCATTTCTTCTTCCCTTGCCTTTAAGTGACAAGAGATTCTGATTCAGGTGTGTATCCATTATAATTCCTTCAGAACTCTTCATTGAACATTATTTCTTTCACCATGTCCATGGTGAGAGTTCCTTTTATATTTGAATTACTGACTGACACAACTAGTGTGTTCCATATCTTTAGTAAAGAACTCATGTAAATATTGCCTGAAATTCATCATCAATTATCATTTCATGGAATTCAATTGGTCAAAAGTTCATTGGAAATTTATCATGTTCCCTAATAAGTTGGTATTATCATTGTACTTCAAGTTTAAATGTTATAATATAAGGTTTTATTTGTTATGTGTGGTTTTCCTTTCATACAGTTTTTAAATTTTCACCATTTAACATAAGCATCATGTTTTTTAGAAAAATTATAGAATATACTCTTGTTGATCCAATTTATGATTTGGAAAATATAATTATGATTGAGCATGACCCACTCCAAATCAACTGATGGGGTACTAGTTGACGTATTCTCACTAAATTTACCGCTTTTTGAAAATTACCCTTCTTTGATTATAATGATATTAGTGGTATCCTATATTGGTTTCCAAAAATCTTTAATATTCAAAAAATACTCCATTTTGGGTTTCTATATGGAATAATTAAAAGTGACGAGTTTAATCATGTTACAAGTATTTTATTACATTTATTCATTAATAATTTTGAAAATATAACCATACAGATGCTTCTGGATTGGTTGAAATAACTGGAAATAACTCCTAGATCTCTAAAAATAGACTTCAATTGGTCAAGATAGAGCCAAAATAGTTTCAGTGGTATAGATCAACTGATGAGGTGGTGATGATATGGCTCGCTGAAAAAATCACTGAAAAACATCTACAAATTCACCACCATTATAAAAAATACCATAGTCTTTGGAAAGGGGGTACTGTATCACCCAATGGTTGACTAAAACTTTAAATGCCTCTACTAAACTCCTTTCAGATCCATTTTTGACGCTGTTAGAATCATCTCGATGAACTCTTCACAAATACATCCTCATTTTTCCCCCAACCACCTTCATTTTTACGATCACTAGAAAAATCTTCTTCACCTTCACTGTTTCAACCCCAATGCCTCTGATACTACTTTTTTGGGGAAGAGTAACTCCTTGGAGATAAAAATGAACTCAAAACAAAATAGAAAGTAGAAGAAAATGAAAATTTAACATGGTTCGATAGTGTGTCTACATCCATGAGAGAAAGGGAAACCAATTTATTATTTTTCTCTAGAACAAAGTTCAGAGGATCACTATATTATAATTCATGAGATTTTATCCTGTTTTATAGATAAGAAAATCGATGATGTCAAGGATTGGTTTTCCAACCCTCAAATTCTTCCACCTCCGGCTACTGTGCGTCCGCTATGTCGGCTGCCAACCAAGGAAGAAGATAGATGCTGAAGTTGTTTTGGACCAAATAATTTTCTTTATGATAGAATAATATTCCTCTATTGATTTATCCTTTGATTGGGAGTGTACACCACAATAATTTACACATTGTGAACCTCTCGGATCTATATACATGCAATCACCCTCCGACAGACATAAGACTTCGGGAGGACGCCATTTTTTTCTTTTTCTTCTTTGTTTCTTCTCTTTTTTCTTCCCAACTTGTTTCTATTTATTTATTTTTCCCTTTTAATCATTCAGTTTCTACTTATATACCATTATAAGACCCTTTAATTGTGTTTTTTCTTATCTGTGAATCTAATTCCAATTAGCATTTAATATCAGCAATTGATTCTCTCTTCATTGATCATTCATTCAATTTTGTATTTGAGAGATTTTTTAATTATTTTAGTTGTGGATTTCCTAATTAAAAGATATTTATTTATCATGTTGAATAGGATGTTTGTTTCCATACTTTCATTTAATTCCATAATTCATTGATAATATTCTCAGGGTTATATATTGAGAGTAAGGGTGGATTTAAAAGTAAAAAATCACTAAATAAAAACATGGTAATCCTATAGCTAGTAATTTGGTTAAAAAAATTGTTTATAGAATTATTTTTCACAACCCTTATTATGTGAGATGTAATCAAAGGACCCTGACCTATTTAGAGTTGTTTAGTATAGAACCAATAGCTTATGATACTTTATTCCTTGAAACTAAGCTTACGGAACCAAGGTTGTTGACTATCTTTAGACCAAAGAGTAGTTGCTGATTAGATAGATCCAATTGGTTGGAACAAAACTAATTGGTGACATTTTCACTACTTCATAGCCTAAGGCATAGGTCTATCCTAATATTTCTTTAGGATTATATTTTTCCTAAACCCTGAAATTGAAAATTATCCATTCTTTTAATCAAAATTAAAACTCAAACTACGTAGTCTAAGAAAACCAAAACCAAAGATAATTCACGAGGAATCTTACTCTAAGGTTCTAATCACTTGGTTTCCTACCTGCTATCTTGTCTCCGTGGGTTTGAAACCATACTTACATTGTGTTTCACCTTAGTAGCTGAGTGTATTTTGAGTTATTATAAAATCTAATATGATTAACGCCTACACGTAATCAATGACACCATGCCTTCCAATTAAATTTTGGTTCCATTGCTGGGGACATTATTGTGCCTTAGAACAATAACCTTTGGAAAGAAACTTGGATTACATTACTCCCCTCCCATTACTCTTTATCCATTTCCTTTTTACAATTTTTTCCAATATACTAGAACCTGTGCCCACTCTCCTTCAACCAAGTGAACGCGTTAAGGTCCTCAGACTCACTCAAAGATCCTTGACGCTGCAAAACCTCTTTATTTTGATCCTTATATTTATAGATACCTATCAACTAGTCATCACATAAATATGGATAAATTAAATAATCTTGTATTGGATAACCTCTAAATCCTCTAATACATGAAACCTGAACATTAGGGAGAGCGGCTAGTAATGTAGGAGTGAAAAATCATGGACTATAGCTTGCCGTCCATCAATGGTGATACACCCAATCTTATGTACCCTCTTATCTAGGAACATTCATTGAAAATTAAACCTAGACTCATCTATATGATTCATAAAATGGGTAAATTTAGAGGAATTTAGAGAGAATATCCCCACGATAACATCTCAAATTTCTTATTATTCCACGAGACATTTATTAATTGAGGTGTATCATCTGATGCCATCAGGCTTCGTGTATTTCCTTTCTCCTTGTGCAGCTGATCTAAGGATTGTATTAAAAGAAAAGTTCTCAAGTCTATCACGACTTGGGAATATTTAGCTAAGAAATTCTTAGAAAAATACTTTCCACCAATCCAAACATGGAAGCTAAGGAATGAAATCCAAAACTTCAACTCAGTAGATAGAGAGTCATCTTGGGAAGCCTGATATCATTTTAAGGAGCTAACCCATAAGTGGCCACATCACATACATGATGTGTGGCTATAATTTAAAACTCTCTATCAAGGAATACAACCAGTTTCTCACATAGTTTTGGACATCCCCACTGATGGAAAGATAATTCTCAAAATGTTCGAAGTTAGAAGAGCACTCTTAGACGAGATCTCACACAATTCCAGTCTGTGGTAGATTCACCGAGGACTTCCCCAATGTGGAATCCATCAGGTGGAAGATAATAACGTCCTATCATCCCAAGTTGAAGCTCTCATAAAGAATCATGAGTCTTTATAGACTCCTCCACCACCACCACATCCTACCCCTATTATGGAAGTCTAAGCTTGTGAAATTTATTAAGGCCCACACCCATATTAGAACTATATATTAGGGATTAAAGATCCTAAAATCCAATATTTTAATTAAATAAATTAAAATTAATAGAATGAAAAGTGTTAGAAACTACAACAGCATCAGCAATAATATTATCAGTAGAGACTTGATCAACAGTTGCAACAACCCAATCATGGTTACTATCAATAGAGGAGTGGTCAACCACTACCATGGAATCAGGGATTATCTGGGTACCCATCACAGAATCCCACTCCTCAACCACAATAAAAATCTCAACAAACTTTTCCCCCAAGAGCACAACAACCATAGTTTTAGTAAGCTTATCCAAGGAATCAACAATAATCCCCACCCCCATAATAAAATATGGATTATATGATCACCGTCTTCATATATAAAGAATATCAGATGATTAATACATAAGAAACTGAAATTAAAAACCAAAGGCCCACCCAATGAAACCTTTATCACAAAGTGGGATAAATCTCCAAAACTCCATCAGATCAATTACTGGGTACATTTCACGGTAATACCGAAACAAATCTGAGAGAGGAGGCTAAAGTTTTGGTTCTTAGGAGTGGAAAAAATACTGTTTTTTTAGAATCCATACATAGGTAAAGATAAGTATCTATAATAACCATAAAAACACACTTTAATCATCAGTAAGGATGGTGATTATAGCAAAAATATATCTAGTCAAGAACAAAATTTTAAATAAGAGACAAATGAAAAATCTCTAGTTCAAGAGAACCCTGAAAAGGAAGATGTATATATGGAACCACCACCTTAAAATCCCGCTCTACCTTTTCTATAGAGGATGAGAAAAGATAAAATAGAAATACAATGCACAAATTTTCTAGAGATGTTTAAACAATTTCACATCAATACCCAATTTAAAGAGGTCATCACTTATATGTCTGCTTATTTCAAGTTTCTGAATGATTTTATCTCTAGTAAAAGTAAAATGTAATACCTAGAAGTCATATCCTTAAATTAAGAATGATCCATATTAGTTTAGTGAAATCTACCACCCAATATACGAGACCCTGTATGTTTATCGATTGCTTATACTATAAGGACATGCGATTTCAGAATACCCCTATGCGATCTTGGAAAAAGTATCAATCTCATACCCATGAGTGTATTATAAAAGTAGGGGTTTGAAGAGTTATAACAAAAAAGAGTTTCAATTCAACTGGCTGACCGATCATTCAAGTACCCCCAACTTGAGGACGTTTTAGTTAACGTTGGTAAGTTCATATTTCTGACTAATTTTTTTTATCCTGGATATAGAGTAATAAGGATATGTTCCTATAATTATTTGGAGACCATATATTAGAACTAAGAAGGAGTTTATTAATGTTAAATAGGGAAGGTTTATTTTTAGAGTCAATAAAGAAAAAGTTGTGTTCGACTTAGTAAAATTATCTAAGAAAATCGTTGAGTCACTGGATTGTCAATACATCCTTGTTACTGATGAGAAAGATGATTATATGAACAATGAGGATGAAAGAGAGACACTGTCTATTTATGAATATGAATACAATGATCATGAGAATGTTAATTACATAGAAACTATGATGAGGGATACCATCCCACCATTCATACCCTCATTCATCAAGCTACTGACACTAAAATTGAAACCTCAATTGAGTGCACTAAACTATTCATTTTTAGAAACATCATATACACTTATAATCATTATCAGTTCAGAACTAACTCAAATATAAGAAGAAAAACTCATGGAATCCATTAAAAGAAACAAAAACTCATTTTCCTGGGAGTTTTTCAGACATAAAGGGAATTATTCACATGATAAGAACCCATAATATTTTTTTGGAAGAAGGTGATAAACTAAAATGTCACCCCTAGAGGTGACTCCCTCCACTAATGAAACGTGTAGTAAAAAAGGAAGTAATGATGATTCTCAATGATAGTATAATAGTTTAAATCTCTAAATGCAAATGGGTGTGCCCGCTATAAGTCTTCCCATAGAAATATGGCTTGACTGTTGTTAAAAAGAATAAAGATAAACAAATCTCAACTCGAACCCTTACTGGGTGACGAGTATCCATTGATTATAGAAGTTTAAATATGGAAACTCGGAAGGAACATTTTCCACTACCCTTTATAGATCAAATTATGGAGAGAATAGTCGATCATTAATTCTATTATTTTTTGGATGGATATTCTGAACACAATCAAATTACATTCGACCCAGCAGATTACTCCAAAACACTTTTACATTTCCTTTTGAAACCTTAAACTATAGAAAAATGTCATTTAGAATGTGAAATTCACTGAAGAAATTTTAATGGTGCATGAAACACATATTATATGATATGGAGGATGGATTTATTGAGATCCTCATGGATGATTTATTTATTTATAGACAATCTTTAGAAGTCTTCCTAAGAAAACTAGACCTAGTTCTATAGCGATGTGAAGAGAAGTGCCTGGTGATAAACTAGGAAAAGTGTCATTTTATAGTCCAAGGAGGTATAGTCCTTAGAAATAAGATATACAAACATGTCATGTGAGTTTATCCTAAAAATATCAAGGTGATTAAGGATTTAACCGAACCCATGATGGTGAAAGACATCAGGAGTTTTCCGGGCCACATGGAAATTTAGCATCACTTTGTTCAAGACTTTGTAAAATTATACCACCCACTAACACACCTTTTTTCAAAGGATATTCCTTTTGAATTCACTAAAGAGTGTCAGTGGGAATTCAACACTATAAAGAATAACCTAGTGGCCACTCCTATCACAATATCACCTGACTGGGATACAAATTTCAAATTAATGTGCGACACCAACGACTTTGATGTGGATTTAGTTTTAGGACAATGAGTTGGACATATCTTTAGGCCCATCAATTATGCTAGTAATACACTGAATGTAGCTCATATAAATTATATGAACACAAAAAAAGAGTTGATAGAAACCATCTAGGATTTGAAAAGTTTATCTCATACCATGTTCTCTATAAAGTACTGGTCTATACAGATCATGCAACATTGAAATACCTATTGAGTAAAAAAGATGAAAACCCATGATTAATATGATGTATCCTACTGCTGTAATAATTTGACATCATAATTAAGGAAAAAATGGATTATAAATTACATCATTGATCACTTATCTAGACTTCCACTGTAGAGTATTAAAGATTACAAAAATTTGAGCATTATCAAGGAATTTCCTAATTAAACACTTTTTAATATAAGTACGAAATCACAACCGTGATTTTTTGATATTGAAAACTATCTTCACATGGGAACACTTTATGCCAAGTTTTCCAACTAGTAAGGGAATAAATTCTAGGTTGAGGTCTCACACTATCAATAAGATGAGATGATACTATTTAAAAACGGTATTGATGGTTTAATGTGATGGTGTATACCAGAAGATAAATTTAAAAGTGCAATAAAGATGTGTCACATGTTTCCAGATGGAGGAAATCATGATCCTGATTACACTGTGGCTAAGATCCTACAATGTGGAATATTATAGACCACACTCCATTAGTATGCAAGGAGTTTTGTTCAAACCTGTGATTAATTTCAGTAAACAATCACCATTAGAAAAATAAACAAAATTCCCAAGAATCCCATTCTAGGAGTTGAAATCTTTAACATATAAAGGATCAATTATATCGGTCAATTACCAAATTCTCATACGAATTTTACATCCTATTCAGCATGAACTACACTTCGAATTGGGTAGAAGCTGGGGACACAACCCATGATACATCTACGGTGGTCATGAGATTCTTAAGGAAAAACATTTTCTCAAGATTTGGATTTCCCCGGTTACTCATTATTGATCGGGGAACTCACTTGTCAAATAATGTCATGAAAGTATTTCTTGAAAAATTTCAAATCTTTTAGAACACTAGAACTCCATAATAGTCGCATATTTGAGGGAAAGTTAAACTATCTAATAGGAATATTAAACAAATTATAGAAAATGTAGTTGCTACAAGTAGAAATGAATTATGTCTCAAATTGGATGACACACTTTGGTCCTATCATAAAATGTATAAAACACCCATCGAAACTACTCTGTTACATCTTGTTTATGGGAATCAATGTTAATTTCCAGTTGAATTAGATCATATCTCTTATTTGGATATTAAGAAACTAAAATTAGATGTTAAAAAATATGAGGAATTCGTAATACTACAAATTGATGATTTAGAAAAGGTCATAATGGATTCTTATGATTTTTATAGATCTATAAATAGAAAAAAAAGAAATGGAATGACCAATGAATTTCATGATGAATATTCACACTAGGGGATAAAAATATAATTTTTAATTCCCAATTGAAACTATACCCTAGGAAGTTGAAATCCTAGTGGTCAGGTCCCTTTAAATTTGTCATAGTGTCCCCCTATGAGGCTATCAAAATTCAAAAAGGTGAAGGACCACCCTTTAAGGTCAATGGAAAAAGACTAAAAATTTATCAAGAACCATTTCATGTAGGGTGTGTACTTTATTTAAAATTCATATGATTCTTATGTCCATATTTATAGATAATAATGTCATTGTGAGATATTTGTAGAAGGTAACCCATATTTTATTTCTATGTTTTTTTTGAATTTATTAGGACCTTGTTTTTTTCTTTTCAAGTACTTTCTATTTTTCTATCATCCAAAACTTCATTATAGTCGATTCATGTATTTTTATGAGCTGCTTTATCATAGTATTTACTATGTGCAACTGCCCATTTTTTAGCTTATAATTGATTAACCATTGTGTACTAATGATTTTATTAGTGTAGGTATTTTGTTTCTAATGATTTTTGTAGGTATCACAATTTTACATCACCATCCAACAATTTCCCCCATGGAATGGCTTTTATTATAGAGAGCTCTCGATTCCCTATTTTAAATTCATAATTTCCATCTCAAATCAGTTTATAATACTATTTATATCTCTCCCACATTGATTTCTAGAACAGTGCATAAACCATATCTTTTTAAGTGTGGTGGTGTCTTTATTTAGATTTATTGTATGTACATTTAGATTATTTCTTATTTTCATTATTTTAGGATATTTTTTTCAATAAAAATCATGATTTAACTTGATATCTCATTTAATACATTTAAATAAAATACCAAGTTTGGATGGAGATTGTTGAAATCCATTTTTATTTATATTTATAATTTTAGCATGACTTCTCAGTTGAGTAATTTAATTATAATTCAAGACACTTGCAATTGATTTTGATTGACATATTATTAGATACTATTCCATGAGTGATTGCTAATTATTTTTTACACCCCTATCGTTGAGAGGATTCTTGAACTATATTATTGTATTATCTTATGAGAATATTTATTGGGAGATACCAAGGGCATATAAAAATATCATAACTTTCATTGGACACTACAAAAAATTCACAGTTTTGTAGATATTTATGAAACTATCACTAATTTTTTTCCAAAATTTAGTGGAATTTTTAAAAAAATAGACTCTAAATTTTATCAATTTTTAAAAAACACACTTTCACTCAATCACCCCTTTCTACCAATCCCCCTCTTCTAATAACGACCCCCCAATATCCCCTAGCACCCCTTACCTTGATCCCTCGCCACTGTGGAATTCCCCCCCACACCGATGCTTCAATCTCCCCCCCTCACCGAAACTATGGTCCCCCCCGAGCCCCCTGAGCCTAAGTTATTTTCAGAGTTGAGGTTTACTCTAAGCCCTCTGAACCATCTCCCACTCACTCTCCAGCACTCTGGTTTCTCTTGAGCTCTGCTCTCCCTTTCCTTTGCCATCTTTACAGTTTCCCCCGATTCCCCTTAATCCCTCTCCCACTCCCTCACCCATGCTACCTACAACATTTACTCCCATAATTCAAACCCACTAGGAGGTCATCAGGTAACACCTAGATCGGGTAAACCCATAAATTATAGTTCATGGGATTTCATTATTCACTTCATTTTGGACCTCACTTAATCCAAGGATGATATAATCTTCTAATAACTTAGATTCCTTAAAATAGAGCAATTGTAGAGGCTTTACTTAGATGAATCTAAGAAAAGCACTGGGTTTTGATTCTCATATCTATTCTCTTCAAGTGACAATAGTGTTTACCTAATTTCAATCCCTTGATAGGTGGCTGAGATTAGCTTTTGGGTCAAATATCTCTTTTTCCTAATCCATCAAAGAGATAGTCTACAGTTAAATTGGTAGGTTCCCCACTTATTTCTCTCATATCTAGAGAGAGTTAATTTAGAAATGAGGGAAAATTGATTATATGATGAATGATTGAAGTAAAATTTATTTATATGATGTGAAAATTTTATATGACCATTTGAAACATGGATGCTAAAATAGTAACTTGCCTATTAAAATAGTAACATGTCTATTTGAATTGTAAAAAGTTTATTAGGGTAACTTATTTAGTAATAATTTAATTTTTATTAAAATGAATAAAATAGGAAAATAATACATTCAAAATACCATAAATTAGTTAATCTATCCATGAAATATAATGTTATTATATGTATACATTTTTCTTATAACATGGTTTAAATTATTTAATAAAAATTTAATTATAATATTTTAGTTAAATTTTTTTAGATTTTTTTTGTCAAATTGATTTACTTTTTGGAATCATCTATAAAAAATTGTGCAGGGTTCATGTTTTGGTAATTATTCAAAATAGTGATATATAGAGTTGTGTTGTGAATATAATAATTTTTATTATTTTGAATTATAAGATAGATATATGATTAATTACAGACTAGATGATATAATAATTATTTAGTTTATCCTTACAAAAATTAATTACTATACATAGTCATAGGAATCAATTATAATGATATTCTTGAATGGAAACAATTATTTAATTAATATTTTATTCTCATATTCATCTATAAATATCACCTACTTCAGTAATTTATTCTCACCTAGAAACCATATTAATTATATAAAAATTATATATTTTCTATCTCAAAATAATCAGATTCATGTTTGGAAGGCCTTGGTCAAACCAAATGGACCTCCTTTGAAGGATTACATCTCATTCCAAAAGAGGCATGTGAATAATCTTGGTAAGTCTATCAAATTTCATGCCTTTTTCTTTTTGTATTTACTCTTACCCCTTCTATAAAACAAGTTATCCTTTAGTGATGTTAAATCATATGTATAATTATTTTCTAATAAAATTATCAAATATAAATGTTCCTTATTATTTTTTTCATCTCTTTTAAATATTCCATTGGAATTGTTTATATTTATCATAGTATTCCATTATTTTTATTTATTCCATAACTTATACTTATCATAAACCTAAGAACATGCATCAATTACCATTTGGGTATTTAAATGGATGGTTTAATGACTTGGCATAGAACTAGATCACATGCCAAGTGATTTTTAAAATTCACAATGGCTTATCTACTAGTAATTAACTATTTAAAGGGGTGTTCGTCACCAATTTTTTCTTTAAAATGTGTGTGTTTTGTTTTAGATTACTGTTTTAGGAATTGAATGTAGTTGACCTTTAATATTTTTTTAAATGTTTTTGAGACCATAAGTATCATGGTGGCTTGAAATGTTTTTAAAAGGTGAAAGTTTGGTCTTGAAAAATGGATGCTTAACAGCAGTTGACTTCCTTTAAAGAGGGATGTATTTCATTCAAAAGTGATTTTATGGAAATAATTAGATTTATAAATTGATTCTCAATGTACAGTTTGATAAATAATTTTCAAATAAAATTTTAAATGTTTTTTATGAATGATTTTATGATTTTTCTCTTACTTATATTTTATATAATACCATCCATGAGTGATTCCCCCTTTTTAGTTTGAATTTTTAGTACTTAGATGACTCTTATTATAACTACTTGGGTTGTTTTTTTTCACTACCATTCAACTCTTTTCCTACTTAGTAATACTTATGTGTTTTAATTTTTTTTAATGAAGTGTAGGAAGATTGTGATATATATGGATAAAATCTAGATCACTTCACCGAGGACCACAATTTAGTTTGCTAAGGGTTTGGAGGAGTTTTTAGATTTTTCAAATTATAATCGATCTGTTGATGGGACAATAATATTTACGTGTCCTAAATTTAAATTTTTAACATGGTTTAAGAGAAATGATGTTTATGGACATTTTATATTGAAGCAATTCCCTTCTCAATATTTCTATTGGATTTGGCATGGAGAATCAAACATTACATAAAGTTTGAGCACTGATGTCAATCGATAGAATGAGATACCAACATCGCAGACAATGGACAATGAAATGTAAAAACTTATAAATGCTTCTTTCTACATTTTAGAAAAAAAGACATCAAAACATATCATAATAACCAGTTGAGGGTTCTATAAATTGTAACTCAATAAGTGATGTTTTTGGGACTATAGGACAACCAGATCATGATTGTAACATATCATTGGATCCTCCGCTTGATTGTATAGAGACTAATGTAAGTGGGAACTTTAATGTGTAAAAAAATACATTTCATTATTTAGTTGACAATAAAAATTAAGTACTATATGGTGGATGTTGCAAATATTCCAAACTTTATTTTCTACTGGAGTTGTATCATATCAAATGCTTATACACAATTAAAAATAAGGTGATGTCCATTATATTGGAATTGTTTCATGATTCATTTTTTGAATTTATGACCCCCGAGTCTTTTTATGACTTGGAAAAATTTGTTAAAAAGATTGTTATGAATTATATAAAAATACATTCTTGTCCCAATAATTGTATTCTTTATTGGGGAGAGGATTCAAGAAGAAAGGATTGAAAAAAATGTTCTACTTCTAGATGGAAGTCAATGGGAGATGTTGAAAGTTCAAATCAACATGCTACTGTGAAGAAGAAGAAAAAGAACACACCTATAAAAGTTTTGTGTTACATACCTTTAAAGTCTTGATTTCAATGATTATTCATGTCATCAAAAACCACCAAGCACAAAATTGGCATTCTATAGATAATAACAATGATGGGTTAATGTGACGTCTAATAGATTTACAATCATGAAATACATTTGATTCATTACATCCACATTTCCCATATGATCCTAGGAATGTGTGATTGGGATTAGAAGCCGATGGATTCAACCCATTTAGGACCTTGAGCACCAGTTATAGTATTTGGATGGTTATTTTGATACCTTACAATCTATCTCCATGGATGTGTGTGTAACAAATGTTTTTTTACCATTTTAATGATTATTACTATAAAATAAATGTCTAGAAATTATATTGATGTATATTTTCAGCCTCTAATTGAATAATTATAGGATTTATTAAAATGGGTCAATATTACTAGGGGTACTAAAAGAGATTCCTTGCGATTTACTTATGTGTACTTCTCTCACTTGATGGATGTTAGTGACTGTGAATTACATGATCTATATATCTTATCATCATAAGTGAAAATGGTATATTATGCAGAAGATGTCACATATGAAGGGTGGAGTGTAGTTTTTCACATAGAAAAAAGAGACTTTTATGATGTGGGTGATGAAGTGGAAGATTTTTAATCTGAAATTGAATCCCCTCAATTGAAAGAAACAAAGTTATTTGTCCATCATGATATTGAAAATATTAGTATTTCAAGGGCGGATGAAGTATATGAAGGAATGATTGAGTAAGATAATGACACGATTGAAGGAAAAATGATTGTTTGTATAATCATCCATTAATTTATCAACCAATTATGTTATATGTATGTTAAATCATTATCATAGCAATGCATATTTTAGTTTTAAATACAGTACATAAGTTATCATTTCTATTTTTTTGCATTATTTTTTTAAAAATATATGTTATGAAGTTAATTTTATTTTATTAAATGACAGAAATGACAAGGAAGAAGAATTTCAATGATCCCAGTCAATTCCTAGTTGAGGTTCCCTCAGCCACACCAAAAAATGATGATCCATCAGTCACCCTCCCTACAACATCTGAGACACCCCCAATATTCCCCCCTTTAGCATCTCTCATACCCTCTATTCCTTTAGTGTCTGAAACACCCTCCTTCTCCATACCATTAGCATATGAGAAAGTGAATCCCCATTTAGTAGGTTTAGCAGTGAGAGAACATGTCATCACTCCTATTTCTTCATGAGGATATTGGAGGGTGACAATTATAGGTACAAATTTTAATGTGAATAAAGTTATTTTACTTTTTTGATACTACTTAATTTTTTTCATAAAATATGACAACAATGTTACTATGGATAGAAATATAAACATTTAAAATGTTTGGAATCTAAATGAAATGAAGATAGTTGTCCCATTTGATTGTTATGGGGTTCCCAAGGATGATGTTGTAGGATTATTTGGATAGATTATAGGCCAACTGGCGGTGAATCCAATTACCCTTCCCATTACCTATGGTGATTGAAGTCAAGTGCCTCAATCTTGAAAAAATGAAGTCTTTTATTCCTAGATAAAGGTAATTTTAATACATTATAGTGAAATTGAATGTTATTATGTTATTAAATTCTAATATTTTAAAAATGAATATCTTTGTTTAGATGTTATTCCACTTTACCGTTTCTGATCTTATCGTATGAAAATGGACATTGAAAAATTTGAATAAGAAATAGAAGGATTTTAAATGGGGATTATGGAATGAATTAAATGATGCTTCATTGAACACTTAACATCTATATGATAAGGTACCTAAAGGGGTTCCTAGAGTGAAATGGAAGGTTTTTTTTGATATCCATCATCATGAGAAGCACATGGTATTGAGATATATATTATTATATTAATATAATTTTACATATATACATGAATATGACAAGGATATGACATTTAATAAATTATTATTAAATTACATGTTATTTATTTTAGGATGTTTCAAGGAAAAATGCATCAATATGAGCTAAACAAATCATCCCCCACAATTCTGGGTCAAAGAGTTTTTCCATAAATAGATCGACTCTGGTAATATTTTCATTATTTTAAATATTTATAAGATAAAAATATCTACTTCATATATTAAATTATTGAATTATATTTATTTAATGTAGTAAAAGAATTTAGGTATCCAAGTATCCCAAACAGAACTTTGGTTGGATTTTCATACAAAATATGACGGGAGTTATGTTAATGATCCAGCCAAAGAAGTTGGGGTATGAATTACTTTTTCATTATAATAAATTATTATAAGTTGTCAATATGTTAATATTTATTGCTTCAAATATGACTGATATTTTATTTCTAGGTAAAAATAAAATAATTATGGGATTCAAATCCCATGGAGTCCTTATCGGTCTCCTAGGATGATCTCATCGGTCAATTCCTTTGGAAGAAACATCTTGGTTTCATGCACTAAATGATTTTGGTACTATTACCATCAGAGTTATTTGGCAGGCTTTAGGGGATTGCATCAGCATCCCCCTCTAGTTTTAGTTACTTCATACCTTGATATGCTCATAGGGAGTTTTTTGCAATGTGAAGAACAATTCAGAAACATGAGGAACATATAAAGATGAAATATAAGAAGGTTTTTGCACTGAAAAAATAATTTATTGAATTATATAATAAGATAAATGGATCTATCCCAAGTGATATCACCTCAATGGATGGTAGTAATCAAGTAAATAAAAAAACTTCAAAATCATTCAGTACTTAAAAATTTATTGGTTTTAAGTCTACATTTAAACATACAACACTATTTAATTTTCAATATAATTGTAATGCAGGTGCCAATACCAGGGAGTGGAGATGAAAACATGGAGGGTGTCAATCAAAGTTAATTGGGTAGTGATTAGTGTACACTTTGGATTAAAAGATAACATGTAACTAAAATTATGATAAAATAATACTAATATGGTGATTCAGAAACCATATTTTGGTTTCTGGTAGGGATATCTATATTTCCCTTACTTTACATGAAAATATATATGCTTGGTTCATTTTCTATGTTTTATTCTCAAGTTTACCTTATGATTTGTTTTCCTTGAATATTCTATAGATGATGAATTGTGAAACCTCCCTTTTACACTTATATTAAATATGATATAATTATTGGTATTTTAAATTTTTATGAGTTTTGGAAATTAAATTTTATTTTTCAAAGGACTTTTTTAAGGAAAGGTTTCTATATGGCTATGTATAGTTGTGATTAAAACCTTATGTTTTGGAAAAATAATGTAGATGAATCTTACACATGGGATTTTCCCATGGCATAATGTTAGTGCATGACCATGTGAGTTTGAGTAGAAACCGTGCACACATACATGCACATGAGAATTTTTGTTCAATTTTTTAGTTCATGGCTTATTGAAAACAGTGTGGAAAATCATACTTTTAGGGAAAATTGTGCAGGTGATTCTTAGACATGGGGTGTTCTCTAGTGGGGTGCACATGGTTTCACATGGATTGAAGAACTATGTGAGTAAAAAATGTGAGGGATTAAGCTTGATTACTCTAAAGTCTATACAGTTTGTGCACGTTTTGGTACACTATATGGAAAAACCATGGGATTTTCACAAAATTGTATGTTGTGAATTTCTTTATATACCCTTTACCATTTTTTCTCATCTGTATTTCATATCATAAATGATCCCTTAATCAATCCCTTAGAGTGATCAATAGAGATTCTTTCTTATTACTCCAAACTTCCAAATACATTTCTTCTCAGATCTATATTATATTTGGAAGGTAAGATGTTTATTTCCCATTCTTTATCCTTCATACTTCCCCTTACTCTTGATTTTTTATTCCCTTACAAACCCTAATATTAGTGATGGTAAAATTTAGGGTATGTGAGGATATTATTTTAGGTAATTGGTTTAATAAGACTTGTTGATGTCATTTCCCTAAGAGGTTGTGCTTCCACCATTGAGGGTGAGAGTTTTCTGATTGATTGAGTTAGGTGTTTTTGTGAAAATCATTTCTTTTATTTTTTATCAAATTATTAATCTTTTAAAAAAGATTTTATAATTAAGATATACCAATGTATGTAACCCATTATGGGGTTGTGAAATGTTTTAAATGCATTTTATACTTTCTATAGGGGATTTTAAATTAAATTCATGGGTTTATTTTGATATTAGATGTTGTGTATGATAAATATTTGTGAGAAATATAGAGAGTCCCTTTTCAATGAATTTGAAGATAAAATGATGGGGTTTTCATATTTTTTATTTCCAAATGATTTAACCCATTTTAAGGGTTTGTTTTCATTTAAAGAGACTTTTTATTTTTAAATCGACTCATAATGGTGGAATACATTGTTTAAAAGTTTCATGACCCGACCTGATGGGGCCTAGGACACAACTTCATAAGCCTTCGTCTAATAGGCCAGGGGCTGGAGACTAGCATCGAGAAGGCATATCACTGACATGGGAGTCATTGCCTTTGTACTTGTATGCAAGCACACATCTCCAAGCTCACAAAATGATGAAATGTAAAAACCAAAGGAAACAAATGGATGCATACATCTATATCCCACAACCAGAGTAAAAAAGAAGTATTGAAAGTGTAAAAGGGAAAAAATTCCCACCAAATAAAACTGTCAAGCATCCAACTTGATCAGAAGAAGGGGATCACTATCAATTGAAACTGCCAGAAATCTCTTCAGCCAAGCTCCGGTAAACACCTTGGTCTGTCTAACTCACTAGGATCTACCTAAATTGGGACCTCCTTAGACTCAATTAAAAGGTCGATGGTCTAAATAAGACAAAAAACATGGAAAAACCCATGCAAAGGTGAGTATAAAAAATACTCAGTAGGTACCCCAAAAACCCCAAAAGAAAAAAGAGGGAAATTGAAAGGCAACAGTCCACTTGACTTAGTCAGAGGGAAACCCAATCGATAGAGAAAATCTATCTCAAACCATCCTCAACTATACATGACGAGTTAGCTCAGTATACAAGGGGTATCGGCCCCGACATGTGACAACACTCCAAGGAATCCTAGAAATCACCCAGATATACTTGTCTTAGACTCCAAGTCTCATGAGGTTCCAACCTCATATTTAGAAACCGTATTCTCTTTATAGGCTCTAACCATAACATAAAACCATGAGAACACACTCCATGAGCTCAGCCATCCCAGATGGAACCCATCCAAGAGATAAATTCCATCAGAAAAAATTCAACCATTCCAAATGGTATGTCTGATAGAACATTCTCTATCAGAAACTAATTATTAAGTTCAACTATAGTTCCCCACATAAGAGGTACCATCATCGTTACCTTGCACCCAATGAAAACTAAAGAAACCCAAGTAGAGAGTCCCTCCCCTCACCACTACACATAGTTAAGGGAGCACTACTCTAGACTATGCACCGCATGCATCCTCTCTAACAAGAGAGAATATAAGGACCCACACTTCGCCATTGCCTCATAGTTAAGGGAATATTGATCCTAAATAACCCGTGAATCCTATTTCACTCCTATAAGGAGTATCCCACACCTCATTCTATTGAGGGAGAACTAGATCCTATCTAGGTATCATTCATATTAAATGGAAGGGCCCGGTAGTTGTAACTATATCCAACAGCTGAGGGAGCTCTAACTCCAATGGAGAACCCGCTCCCCGTTGCTAATCGGAGATGAGGGAGTACTACTCTGTAAGTGAGGACTCGTGACCAGATCCAATAGGGGAGTGCTACTCACAAAGGAACCACTCCCTAATATGACACGGGTGTACTACTACTTAAGTTGAGGACCCACACCCTAACTCGGTAGAGGAGTACCACTCAGTGGCTAGAGGAACCTCATGCTAGAATGATAGGGGAGTACAAATCTTCCAACTCATTCACTATGGGGGAACCTCAACTTGTTATGATAGGGGAGTTCTGAACCCAGGCTAGAGGACCCATTCCCTAACATGAAAAGGGAGTACTGACTCTACTGGAACAACATGTATAGAGGACCCGCACCCTGGAACAATAGGAGAGTACCGACTCATAGAATAGAGGACCCTCACCCTACCCATTAGGGGAGTACCCTCTCTATCTATACATCATATATAGAGGACCCTCACCCTGGTCCAACAAGGGAGTACCGACTCCATGAATAGAGGACCCACTCCCTGGTCCAATAGGGGAGTACCTACTCTACCTTAATGAATGTCACTAGGAAACCCGCACCCTAGTCTATCAGGGTGGTAACACCACTGAAAGAAACTACCCAAAGGTAACGAACCCACACTCGTGATGTGGGGAGTCCTATCTTTTCCTTAGAATATAGGTAAGTAAAACCGATGCCCTAGTCCAATAGGTGAGTAAAGGTGCTAGCATCTCTATATACAAACCACACCGATCTCCAACATCAGCTCAGTACCGCTCCACAAGAATCTTGTTCGATTCACTCCAACTCGTATCTTATAAGGCATAACAGAGGTCACCATAATGTTCTCTGTGGAAAACTACTTATAATGGACTTATCACAAACCTAAATTTGAGTCCTAGAAAATAATATACAGAAGGTAGAAGATCCCCGAAGGATCTCCTAGTAGTACACAACATGGACTGGGGCACACACGACGTGTGAGCCCACCCAAGCACCTACCTGTGTATTTGGTCTACATAGGTTCAAACCCATGTATGGGTACACAATATGTAGAGTAGGTACACATAATGTCCCTTATCACTCAGCCTCTGGCCTTTTTTCTCTTCTACACTATCCTAAAACCATGTACCATACACGCCATGTATCCCATAATACATTGCATGTTCAAATAAATAGCTACCTTCCTGTGTAATTTCCCATGTCCATGTACTGAACCCTGTGTCTGTGTACCTTGGACATGTGTTAGTGCATGACCATGTATTTTCACACGGCTAACCCAATCCATATCCCATGGTCATACCGTTTAGGGAACTACACGACATGTAACACCCATACACGGTGTGTAGCCCCAAATGTTCATCTTCCCCAAATAAAAAGAGCTACACGACATGTTTCACTGAACTACACACTGTGTAAATGGTTATTACAGTCGAGAATTACCTTTAAAATGCCCCGATTCACCCCATTCCTCACAAAAAACTCACAAATATACCTAGTAGGGATAAATAGAAATTATATTTGGTATCTAGAACCTTAGAAAAATGCATAACTAAAGGGATTAGAAACAAAAATCAAATAATCCTACCTCATTGGTGAAAAAATGAAGATTTGGATCAAGAATGATGCCAGAATAATTCTAGTTCTCGATCTAATGATGATCTTTGTCAAAAACGGGTATCGGCTGCACTTCATTGCTTCAAATTGGCATCAGTTTCATCATCGCCAAAGAGAGGAGAGGCTTGAATATCATTGGTTGGGTTGTGCAAATATGTGGGTTTGGGGGGGGGGGGTGTAGAATTGGTTTTAATAAATTAAAACCAATTAATTTCTCTCTTAACACCACGTCACCAAAAGTGACCCCGAACAAAACTCCTGGTGCAAATGACCTTAGGTCACGCCTATGGTAAAAACGACGTTACCAAATCAACCATGGTCTTAGAAATCTGATACGATACTTATAATGGTAGTTATTTATGCTTTAAATTAAATGGAACATATGTGAAAAAATATATCTAATATTTTTAATATCGCTGCACCGAGGTTCCCTGGGCCTCAGCTTCCCACGTCGATTCAGCACCCAGCTTTGAAAATATTCTCTAGAATATTCCAAGTCTTACAAGTCAAAACCCAAGTCATTAAATTATCCCCAACTTATGGATTTTCATCCTTGAAAAGTGAAAGCCTAAGCATAAGGGAAGAAACTGAGGTCCCCACTGGACACCCACACAAACGAGCTTACCAAGGGTTTCCGCACAACTTAAAAGTTCTCACACAAAGGAACCACTATGATCAACCACTCTCATGTCCATATTCTACCAGGAAAAACATCATGCAACAATGAGAACATGTCTCCTTAGCTTTAATTAGTGGGAAAGTACTAAGCACCGCGGTCCATCTACAGTCATGGGGTCTAGCAGTACTCTGCCTCATTGACCTGACGTAGATCCTAATAGAAACCCATAGTTATCATCCACCCTTGAATGTATTGTACAATAGAATCCTCAATTATTTTGTATTCAAGGTTGACACTAAGGACATGGAGGTATTTTAGAATGAAACAGGGATGACCCAAAGGTAATCACTAGGTCTTACTAGGCCCTTCATCTAGGAAAATCCAGCTATAACATAGCTCACCCAACTAGAAACACTACTACACCCACTAGTGGTATCCTAGATGAGTATGAATAGTTGAAAACCAATCCACACTTTGGAAACATCATAGGGTCTAACTCCTCCACTATGAAATGATTATAAGTAAGAATCTCCCTCACCCAAGGCTACCACGGTAATGGGGTTAGAGCCAGAAAAACTGTGCTAGAAGGGCCAGAACCTGGTCCGACACTCCATATCATAACCATGACTGGAATATGCAAGTATAAGGAACTCATATACCTCACCTTGATACTATACACTTTGGGAAGCACTGACTTTCCCACACGGTTCTGATCATGTTACAAAAATGTGTCTCGGTGGAGAAAGCACCCCCATCACTCGAGAGTTCAAAGATACATCAAACTACACCACATCCTCCTTGAGAGTGTCACATACAAAGATAAATCCAAACACATGAGGGTAATTATGAAAAAAAAGGGTTGCCTGAACAAAAAATGGGTCTTACTAAGACCTATTTCATAACTACAAAAACATGGTTCTACCGATTCCCCGCCTCACCCTAGTTAAACCTAGAGCACGTGGGGGATGAAAAGGGTACCCAAAATAGCATCTAACAATTGTTACTCCATAAATTATAAAGTACACAAGGAATAATTCTATTCATCATTGGATCTTCTGAGTCAAAGGCCTCTATGGCCTGCAACTGCCTTTTCCCATGCCCTCCATCTCTATGAGCTTGGAACGGACCACCTAGTTGTGGTGGTGGTAACACCTCAAACCTCCTTCCACTCCTCGAGATCCTCTTCCTCATCTATCACCTTGAAGAACACCTTGATCTAAATTTTGAATCTTCCAAGGTGGATCGTCAGACGACTCCCTATCAGAAGCATGATGGGTTGTACAATCTATAACAAGATGCCCCGACCATCGTAGGCGTAACAACACCTCTCTTATGGATGATCTGATCCTTGGTGCTGCTCCTACGCTACAGACCTATGTTCCTGAGTCTGTCCATGGGTATGCCTTTTGTGCTATGATCCTGTCACATTTCTTCTGCCAGATATTAAAGACATCACAGCTTCGTGACCACTACTACGGTTTACATACACTAAATCCTCATCTAGAAAAATTTCCACCACCAGAGTTCACTCTAGTACTCAAGAATATGTGGGAATGCACAATAAAATCATAGATGCCCTAATATCTCGACGAAATACCTACTCGAAGGTCTTTTCTCTAAATAATGGATCCCGAACTATATACAAGGAGCATCCCGACAAGTTTGTGAACCTCACCGAAAACTCACCCACTATAATACTACCCTACTGAAGCTGTAGAAGCTCATGGATACACACTAATCTCAACATATTTGGGTAAAAATCTTCCATGAATAGTCACTCAAACTTTTCCCAAGTGAGAGTCTCCTCATCATGAGATTGTGTCACTAAAATCCACCATTTACCGGTGGAATCCTATTGAAGGTTCGCTGCTAGGACCACCATTTGATCGGGATGTGTCCTAACTAAGCAGAAAAATCATGTGACTACCTCAAGCCAGTCATATGCTGCTTGGGGGTCTGGATCACCCTGGTACCTCAGAGGTATCTACCTCTGGAACTGATGTATTACACTCAACCTGTGCGCATCATCGACTAAACTACTGGTAAAACCTTCTTCTCTATGGGAAGTGGCACCACCAACAGACCACCCAGAGGTAACACCTCAGAATCAGTGCCCTTTAATGAAGCCTCATCATGGGTCAGATTGTCATCACGATCACACCGTAGGTTCCTATATATCTATCTTTTTGGAGGCATCATGAAAATACATTTAAGAGTCGCCATAGAAAAAGAATATATCTAGAGAGCTGACCCAAGAATGACATGAAAAACCAAAACATAGTACTATATGTTACATGTACCATTTATTTCCCAATGACCAGAATTCTAATGTATCAAGCTAAAAAGAAGGTTATAAGAGTCATGGTGAATGGATATATTGGATGTCAAACCAACACTATAACCTCTAGCCTAAGAGTCGAACTAGATACATCCTAATAATATCGATATGAAACCCAAACCAAGCTCACAACACTATGAACCTAACGTGAAACTAACCACCTTTGATACTACTCTATCATGACCCGAATAGATGGCTCCCAGGCAGTAACTCCTCAAGCCTACCTTAAATAGGCCAGGGGCTGGGGACTAGCATCAAGAAGTCATATTACTAACATTGGAGAAATTACCTATGTACCAGCACACACACACACACATTTCTAAGCTCAAAAAATGCTAAAATGTAAAAAACCAAAGGCAACCAATGCATGCATACTTCTATATCATACAACTAGAGTACAAGAAAATTAATGAAAGTGTAAAAGGGAAAAACAACACCCACTAAAGAAATTTGTAAAAGTGTCCGACCTATTCAGAAGGAGGGGATGACTATAAACTGGAACTACCAGAAAGCTTATCAGCCTCGCTCCTGTAAAAACCTCAGTCTGTTTATCTCACTAAGATTCACCTGACTTGGGTCATCTGTAGACTCCATTGAAAGGCCTGTGGTCTACACAAGATAAAAAATATGTGTGGGAAAAAACTGTGTAGGGGTGAGTATAAAAATACCCAGTAGGCGCCAAAAAACCCCTAAAAGAAAAAGGAAGAAACTGAAAGGCAATAGTCCACTCAACCTAGCCAGAGGGAACCCAATCCCGAGAGACACACTCCATTGGGAGAGATTCGAATGAGGGTTGGGGGGGGATAATTGGTTTTTAATAATTTAAAACCAATTAATTTCTATCTCAATTCCATGTCACCAAAACGACCCCTGAACAAAACTCATGGTTCAAATGACCTTAGGTCATGACTATGGTAAACATGACATTCCTGACTCAACCACGGTCTCAGAAATCTGATCCAAGACTCAAAACAGAAGTTATTTATGTTTCAAATGAAATAGAATGCGCCTGAAAAAATATATCTAATGTTTTTAATATCGCCACACTGAGGCTCCCAGAGCCCCAACATCCCACGCTGACTCCGCGCCCGACTTTAGAAATATTCTCTGGATTTTTCCAAAGTTTTATGGGTCAAAACCTGAGTCATTACAAAAAGTTTTGATTCATAATTGGTTTCCATGTATGATTGTGTAACGTAGAATTACAAGTTTATTTCAATAGTCTAGATGGAATTATATAAAAATAGTTTTTTTAATGATTTAATCACCATTGTTGAGATACCCTTGTGTAAGGTTTTATATAGACCTTTTACACTTTATGTGATTTGAGTTGAATTATTATTTTATGATTTCATAAAATAAAATAGGTTATTTATTAAGATAGTGTTGTAGGTGAGATGTGGTTATTTGTTATATTTTTTTATTGATTTATATGATGATCATATGCTTGTTTGATTGCTTAGATCAACTATGTATATATCATGGAAAGTCAAAATAACCAATTGATAGATCAAGTTTATGATATACTAGATTCGATTAAGAACTACCTATTTATCCCCTAGTGTAGGTTGTTCTATTTATAGGGGATTTACCCTATTGAGATTGATTCATGTGTTGATATAATTAAGTAATTAAACATAGGATGGTAGTTTATTCCATAATTAAATTTATGATACTATCTAATATTAGGATTTAATGAGTTTATAATGAAACCTATTCATTTTTGATGATATTATCTTTGGGATTCTCATTGTGAGTGTGTTTGTATCACCTTTTACTCATCTTAGTTTTTTTGGAACTACTTATTTTTTATTTTTTTTATTTGTTTTATGATTTATTGACATGATTGTTCTTGTATATTTATTTACATTCTATTTTATGGATTGATTTATATTTTAATTTTTTTTGAAAATTGAATTTGTGAATTGTTTTGAAAGATAAAAATTGGTTTGATTTTTTTCATAAACCTTGATGTCCACCCTTTAGTTGTTTTATAGTGTAATTTTATAATGTGGTAGATCCACCCCTTAGTTGATAAAAATGTAATTTTTAGTTAATGGTTATAATGTAATGATTGATTTATTCACATGGGATTGAAATATTTGGTTTCAAGATGAATAATTATGTTGTTCTAAAAAAATATTTTACCTTGAAGATATGAAAAAGGAAAATGTATGATACTTTTTTTCTTTATAAATGTCATTTGAAATACCTTATTTTTTAAATGATGTTCAAAGTATATTTTATGAAATTTTTATAAATGGAATTTCATAGACTATTTATGGAAATCATAATGGGCCTATTTAGAACACACTGAAAATATACACTTGTATGTTTATATTCATCTATTTTGTTTTATACTGGTGCCCAGGTTTTGAACATAGACTGGATATTAATTGGATAGTATATATAAGGGCTCATGATACAATATATTAGTGAAATTTAAATGAACTATGAACTTTGGTCTCAATAATGTATCATTTAATGAATAGAGACTCTTATTGGGAATTTGAGAATTAGAACATCTCATGGAGATGTTTTTGGTTGTGGAAGGATCATCCAATGATGATTTGGATTCTAAGTTGAGCATTGGTAAGGGTTGGGGTGATTTTTAGATGAAATTTTATTTATAAGGAGGGATTATGCCACAACCATAGGGATTACAGGGTGGCATGGGTTGTGGGATTGATAATTTTATGATTATGTTATTATTTTTGTTCTGATTATATTGTTTTGTATATTTTCATATCTGTCAATTTTTTGTTTGGTTGTTATTGGGTTATATATTCTATTACTATATTTTTTTGAAAAGTTATATATAGAAGTGGTTTAAACCACAACTATATATGTCAAATTATTGTTTAGAGGTGGTTTAAAATTCCACTATATAAGATCAATTTTTTTAGCAGTGATTTACGCTACCAAAAAATATTGATGAAATAACGGTGTTTAAACCACCACTATTTCCTTGTAATTTTTTAGGAGGGGAAACCGGTGATAAAACCAAAAAACCTACATCTAAAAAAAACTTTTGGATGGTTCCTAGAAAACATTGTTAAATGGATGTAACCCATGTGAGTTAGATGCTGACACCAACTTGAGTAGCAATTTTTTGAAACCTTTATAGAACCATATGGAAATGATTTAAATTGCTTCCAAAAATAAAAAATAACCACCGTTATCAGCGATTTTGTTGTAGTTAGAATCTTATCATGGATATGAATGAACAAATAAACTATTGAAATTATTGAGGAAATATTTATTGATAAATTTATCTTGATACCCACACGTATATCTATCCTTCTTTTTCCTATAGTAGCAATGAATAACCTTATTAGGATGGACCGGTTTTAAGCGTATTATCCATTCCTACCCTACTCTTGGTGTAACACCCTGATATTTTAAAAGAAGAAAATTATATTCAATAGAGTAAAGGAAAAGAAACATTGAGTTTATATTGAATTAAACATAACACTCAATTTATCTTATGATACATGCAACAAAGAGTTCCTTCGATAGCATGCATTACACGTAAGGACATGTTTTACCAAACAACAATATTATATTAATAATATTATTTAATATGATAGCTATAGCCTAGACATTGGAATGGAGGGTATGATAAGGATTAAATGAATTATAAAAATATATTTTACACATGTCTATATAATTAATTCTTTTACTTACCAATTAATTAGTAATGAAAATGAAATTATTTTTAAAATAAATGGATTTTTTTGAAAAACTATTTAAATGCGCACAAGTGTTTTTATAACAATAAAATAAAAAATCACTATTATTGAATTAAATTAATGAAATTTATATTTAATATATTAAATATAATGTTTAAAATAAATCATATGTCTTTTCTAGAAAATAGATAAAAAGAAATCCAATTTTATGCTTAAAAAAATCTTATTTTCTCTATAAAGCGATTTTGTTGCCTTTTTATGGCGAACTTATTTTAAAAATAATTTTTGAAATTTTTGTATTTTTTATTTTACAAATAAAATTAATTTTTGAATTTTCAATGCCAAAATTTTCTTAGGGTTAATCTTTGTAATTTTTCTGAAAATTTCTAATTTTTGATGAATAGTGAAAAATACTGAATTTTAATTGAAAACTTTCTTTTCACCTAAATTATTTAAAAAGTTAAATTATATTTTAAATTGGTTTTAATGTCACAATAGTTAAATTATAAATATATTAATATAATATAGTTCATTTTAATAATTTTCATTTTAAATTTTGATATAAAAAGATTGTGAACTTTGGAACCTTTTCACAATAAAAACCAACTTTCTAATCATGTACATGAGTTTAATGTTAAATTAAAATTTTCCACTAATATGAGTTGAATTTGGAAAAATTTATTCTATATTTGGAATGATAATAATTTATAATTTATAATAAGTCAAACTTAATTTTTAATCAATGAGATTTGTGAAAACAATTAAAATTAATTACAGGGATTTGGGTAAAAATGAGTTTACTTAGTGGTTAAACTTTAAAATTAAGGGACCAAATGACCTAAAAAACTTGTCCAAAACCTATTTTCTTGAAATATTTTACCCTTTATACCTTATTGTAGAAATTTATGAGTTTTCATGAGACTTACATGTAAGTGAACCATATAATAAATTAAATAAAGAAAAAGACAAAAAAATGTACATTTAATCCCTTTAATTTCTAAAAATCTTCGAGGATAGGAAAAAAATACATATGTTCTATTATAAATATTATTTTTTAATTTAAATGAGTTATTTTTATGATAATAATTTATCCTTTTTACAGATGATATAATTACATTAAATTCTTAAGAATCACTAATTCATGGATTATTTAGTTAATAATAAAATAAAATAAATGATATTAAAAAAATTTAAAGTGAAGTAAATTAAATGAATTTTTGGGTAATTTTTTTTTAGATAAATATGTCATGTTACATAGGTTCCAACTTATTATATTCAAATTCCATGTTTGTATTGATATTTTTAAATTTAAATTAAATAAATAATGTCAAAATCGACATTAATGTTATTTTATAATAAATGATATTTTATTAATTAATTTAAAATTAAAAAAATACTATATTATTTAAATTTATTTTTAAATGTTAATAAATATAAATTATTATCCATTAATGGGCCAGTTTTTCTTTCATAATGAATATATTTACCCCTAAATAGTAAAAACCCGGTTAGCGCAGTTAGGGTTAAAGTAATGTTTTCACGTGTTACATCCGCTTGTATTAAAAATTAATTTTAAAAAAACATATGATTTTAATTTTATAAATTTGGATTTAATTTTTATTATTATTGGGTTTAAATTATCTAATAAGTCTCACTATAATTTATTCCTAATGGATAAATTACTTATGTTCAAAAACTAGTTTCCATAATGAAAAAACAAAAAATGGCATGAGAAACTTAGAAGTTAAGGAAGGAAATGTTTAAAACATGTTTTATAATTCGTGTTAGAGATTTTTATCAACCATATAACCCCTAAAACCCATTAATTATCAATCTTTTAGCCAATTGTGTCAAGATTGACCTTGCAATAGTGAATAATTTTGAGTATTTACAAGAATGTCCCTCCTCCTCAACTATAAAAAGGCACTCAATCTTCCCACTTATTCAAACCTATAAAACCTCATGTATCCTAAAAAACATACCAAAATCACTTAAAAACTTCTCTCATGTCATCCTATAAAACTCAATTTTTTTTCCAAAAATCAAACCTTTTAAGCATTTAGTGCAAATCTAAAGAGGATACTCGAAGAAGAGGTAATGTTCTTCTAAAAGTGTTTTTTATATTTCCTTATCCACCTCCTTAAATTATTATTATATCATGATTATATAATAACATTATTATATTAAATATACTTATATGTTTTTATGTTAATGGTATTATATATAATTACACACACTTCTATCAAATGGGTTAGGAAATCATTGTTTGTGTGTATGGTAGACTACCACCTCACGAACTGATGTTGTTCGTTTTTCAATTAACACCTTTAAAGGTTGGGAATAATGATTGAAATACTGTTTATATATAACATATTTTATGTTTAATATGTAATTATGATTCTGGAATTATTATACAACACATACCTTATGACAACCCTACTCTTTGTTACACCTTAATTCATAAATTATTACATAATATTACACATAATAAAACTAGGAAGGTTGATAAGTATAGCGTCTTTGGGAATTAGGAACATTACATAACAACTTAAAATAGGAAATACATCATCTTTATTGAAAACGTTTTTAACATGATCATACTTAAAACTACATGGAATAACCTGGGGACATACATAAGAAATGGGTGAGCTATAATGCCCAGTTAGGGAATAAAAACTACATAACATTAATAAAGTGATACATGTTAGACAATAGGAATATCAATGATACATAAAAGGGGTGAGAATTATCAACACAAACAATGAGACATGATATAATATGATAACATAAACGTAACATTGGAAATGTGGAAATAACTTAAAACACTCTATCATAAACATAGTTCAAGGATACCTACTAAGAAATCATAATAGAAAAAGTCCCATGATGGATTAGGTTAAATTTCTAATCCCTTTCATAACATCTTATGAGACTAAAATATTACCCGATGCCTTGGAGCACTATATAATTTCGGGTGCACCCGTCACTTTCATTTCATTCTCATGCTTATGTCTTCCACATAGATCATACAACTTGGATTAATTTATCATAATATTTAATCTATGATCAAGTAGTGAGGAATAAATACATTTATGTCCCCAATCAAGGAGTATATGTTCATAAAGAAGAACACCCTTGATAGTAAATGGGTATGGGTGTTCACTACACATTTTCTTGGTAAGGAAAACCACAGTGAAATTTCAGCAACATAACGACGTTACTTAAAAGTTTCATAAAATGGGTTTATGCGAGATAAAGGGGTTTTTAATCATTTTAAAATAAAATTTACAATAATAGGGATATGTAAAAACATATTTCAATACTATGAATTTGAAATAAAAGGCCTAATATAATGAATAAACTTGAATAAATATGATAAGGAAAGAATCTATTACCTTGAGAGTGTGAATACAAATGTTTGGGAGGAGCTTTTTAAGATATTGGAGGAACATTAGGAGAAATATAGAGAGAGGAGAGAAGAGTAAGGACGTGATAAAAGGATTCTAAGTGAAGAGAAATGGGATCTTGGGTGGGTTTATATAGGAAAAGAGATGGGAGTTCTTTATTATTTCTCAAACTTAGGTTTTGGTCTCTATATAATAAACTAACCAAAAGACACAAATATTCCCATGGTTTTTGCCCATGGTTTCTACCAAAGAGGGGTGTATTTAATTATTTTACAAGGAAAAGGGACTAAATTATTAAAATAATACCCTTACTGATGTGAAAGCGAGTCATACCCTTAAAGAAATTATTTTAAAACCTTAAAATATATTATAGGTTTCAGAGGATTCATAAATTATTTATAAAATTAATCAAATAAAATTAAAATAATTTTATTTAAATGGAAAATATATTTTTTCATGGATACACTTTATAGTATTTATTACATCACTTTTGGGTCATTATGATATCATAATACACACCGTATATTTATACGGTATTTAATTTTTACTAAAAAATGAGATTGTCTCAGAAAATTATGAAAAATACAGTGTTTTATAATATCAAAATTTTGATTCAAAAATGTTATTAATTTTATCAAAATAATTTTCTAAATATGTTTATTTTTACTTTTAAAATAAGAATAGAAATTTATTAAGAAATGATGGGTTTTTCGACAATAAAAGTTTTCAAACCGTCTTAAAAATTACATTTGAATTTATAAAAATTATAGGATAAATTAAAATTTTAGAAACATTATTTAATATAAATATATTATTAAAATATTATTTATTTAAAAAATCCATTAATTCATCAAAATAAGTGTCTTAATTGAAATTTTAAAAATAAAATTTGTGTTTTATTGTATAAAAATAAAAATCATTTATAAAGTAATGATAAGAAGAAAATATATACATTATTATATTTAAAATACAATATAAATATTAATATTATTATAGTATTGATACATTTCCCTATTATACACCAGCAAACACCCTAATGGTAAGGTGCGTGATAGTGAGACTTTCATGGGGTGGTTTAATATACATGGTTTGGGCCATGATCTTGATAATCTTAGACTTCTCTCATAAACAGTTTCTATCATGCTTAAGTTATTGGATCTTAAATTGGAATTGGGAAAATGAAAAATAAAAGTGATGCTATCTCCTTTGGAATCTCTGAAAAATGGGCTTCATAGGGTACAATCCTATTGGTTGAGGCCATCACTTCCATTGTCCATGTCAATTGGATTTTGTTAAAACCCTATACTTATACAAATCATGTGATCAATGTTCAATGAATATATTATCAATGATATTGATGATAAATGGTATTTTAAATATGACAGTATATAATAAAACCAAATAAGTGCATTTGTTTTCTATATCCATAATATATAATAATGAATTAAATTAAATCACAAGGGGAATTTTATTTATAATAGTTTGGGTCATTAAAATATTTTTCCCTCTATAAAATTCACCCTCAAAATTTTATTTTAACACACTAAAATAGATGAGGGAATTTTTTTTTCATCACTTCCTCTGATTCCCATATCACTTCTTCCAATTTGTGGTTTCTCCACATCACTTTGACCAGGTGCATTGTATTATTTCATAGAACTTTTTATCTCAATCTAATATCTTCACTGGATGATCCTCATATGAGAGATCATTCTCAAATAGTACCACTATTAGATTAAGTACACGTGAGTGTTCTAGTATGTACTTCCTCAAAAGGGATACATGGAATACATCATGAACTTAAGATAGGTTACGTGGAGTTCCAATCAATACTCCACCACTCCAATGTGATCAAGGATCTCAAAGGAACCAATCTATCTTGTACTAAGATTTACCTTCTTATCAAATCTCATGACTTTATTTCATAGAGATATATAAAGGAATACCATGTTTCCAACATAAAAATATATGTCTCATTAATGATTTTTAGCATCTCTCTTTTATCAAATCTGAGTATCCTTGATGTGATACTGAATGGTCTTGAAAATTTTCACCATTTCCTCAACCATTTTAGGACCTAGTAGTTTGAATTCCCCAACTTCATCTCAACACACAAGTGTTTTTAACCTATTCCCACAAAGGGCTTCGTAGGGATCCATTTGGATACCAGAGTGGAAACTGTCATTCCATGATAACTCGACCATAGAAATAAGTTGGTCCCATCCTCCTTTTAAGTCAATTGAGCATGCTATCAACTTGTACTCAAGTGTATGGATAGTCTACTTAGATTGAACATTAGATTGATGGTGATAATCCATTCTGAATTAGAAATAAGTATTTAGAGAATTTTGAAGAATTTTCCAAAAACTTAGAGGTAAATCTTGGATCTCGATTGAATATAATAAATAATGGTGTTCCATGTAGCCTCACAACTTCCCAAATGTATATCCTTGCAGGTTGATCGAGTGAGAAGTTATCTCGGATCATAATGTAGTGAGAAGTCTTTATAAGATGATCCACCACGACCCATATAGTATTATTTCCTCTTGATTTATTTAGAAGACTAGTGACAAAGTACTTGGTGATGTTTTCCCATTTCTATGCCGGTATGGGTGATGGTTGCATAATCCCCTTAGATTTTTTCCTTCTAGTCTTTACTTGCTGACATAAAAGACATCTTGATGTATATTCTATGATATCCTTCTATATATTGTCCCACCAATAGTGCTCTTGGATATCTCTATACATCTTTGTTCCTCTTGGATGGATGGAGAAGGTCGAGCTATGTGCATCATCCAACAGATCCTTCTCTAATTCAGGATTTGATGGCACACAAAGTCATGAACCAAATATCAAAACTCCTTTATTAACATTGAAATCCATGAATTCCCTTTTTCTTATAACTTCCACTTTATTTTGATTTCCCAAATCATCTCCTTGTGTATCCTTTATCCTCACCAAAAGGGATGGTTGAGAAATCATTTTTGAAAGGATTGATGATGTTCCTTCGTTTATGATTCCCATGTCCATCCTTTTCAAATATAAGAAGATTAGATCCTTCTCAATTATCATAAATGATAAAATTATGGGATCCTTTATACTTAGAGCATATTCCAATTTATTCTCTTTTCCAATATGGTAATATATTGAGAATTCATAGTCCTTGATCAACTCTAACCATCATTTTTTGGTGCATATTCTTCTCTTTCTTTATGAATATATAGTTGAGTCTTTTGTGATCTGTATATATTTTACGCTTCTCCTCAAATAGATAATTCCACCATATTTTCAATGAGAAGATCAATACAACCAAATCTAGATCATGTGTTGGGTAGTTATGTTCATGGAACTTCAAATTCCTTGAATCATAGGATATCACTTTACTATTCCTTACCAACACACAGTCCAATCCCTTCTTCAAAGCATTGCTAAATACTACAAAAATTTATCCACTTGTGGGTAGTGTGAGTATAGGTGTAGTGATAATCCTATTTTTCAAATCCTTGAACCTATCTTCACATTCATCATTCCATGAAAACTTGACTCCCTTTTGAGTTTTCTTGGTTCAAGGGTTTGAAAATCATGAGAAATTTATCACAACTCAATGATAATACTTATCTAACCCAAGGAAACTACTAATTTCTGTCACATATATTTTCCTCAACCACCCTTCAATTTCTTATGTATTTATAGGTTCTAGAGATATCCCATTACATGTGATAATATTCCCCATATAATGAGACTTACTTAGACTAGAAATCACATTTTTTGTACTTGGCATAAAGCTTCTCCTTTTGTATGGTCTTTAGCACAATTATCAAATGCTCCTCATGATCCCACTTAATTTCAGAATATATTATAATATTATCTATAAAGACTACAAAAAATTTGATGATGTAATCTATAAAGACTATATTCATAAAGTTCATGAATATTTCTGGAGAATTAGTGAGTCAAAATGGCATTACTATGAACTCATAGTGCCCATACCTTATACAAAAAAAGTATTGGGGATATCCTCCTTTTTCACTCTAACTTGGTAATACCTTGACCACAAATTCACGTTAGAGAAGTATTATGCTCCACATAGTTGATTGAATAAGTCATAGATTATTTTAAGAGGATACTTGTTTGTTATTGTGATCTTGTGAAGCACATGATAATCAATGAAAAGACACATTAACCCATCCTTCTTCTTGATGAAGAGTACTGTTGCACCCCATGGTGAAGAACTTGGGTTTATGAGCCATTTATATAGATTCTTCTATAAATTTTTATTCAGATCCTCAAGTTTTATAAAAACAATTCTATATGGATTATTGGATATTGGAAACTCCCTATGTATAAGATCGATTGAAAATTTAACCTCTTGACTAGGAGGAAGACAAATAATTCTTTAGAAAATACTTCAGCATATTCCCCCACAATGGGAATGTATTAAATGATGAACCTTTCCTTAGAATCAATCATTTTAGCTAGATATTATTTTTCATAGAGAAATAATTTCCATGCTTGAGATGTTGGTTTTAAATAAGATTCAACATCATCCTTGAACTTGTATAGAATCATGAGTCAATTCACTATATAAAGAGTGATTTCCTTCTCATGTAAATATATATTGGATCTATATAGGGAGAAAATATATACCTAGCATTTCATAAAATTCCAATAAAGGTTGTATGAAAAGGTTATTTGGGAAGTTCAACCCAAAAATTTTGACACGAGAGGAGTTATATACTTGGGATAAAATAATTTCACCATTTTACTTTTTCACCAATAGCTATAATTCGATGCTTTGTGGTGGTGTTTGAATAGTTCTACTAAAATTTTTTGATATGAAGAAATGTGTAGAACCAAGATCAAAAAGCATGTTCTCTATTCTTGAATAAATTACTAGAGTACCTACCACAACTTCAGTGTTGGGATTCACCTTAGTGGTTTTGATGGAAAAATCTCAACCTTGTTTCCTGGTAGGTTGATGGTTGTCTCTAAAAACCCATGTCTTAGTGAATTGGTTTACAAATTTACCTAGTTAGTTATAGTTGAAGCAATGATAAATGCACTGAGGGTTGACCAGATAATTCCTCTACTCCAACACATTAGTGGGATTCTCATGTCGAAAATCACTAGCCAGGTGTCCTTCCTTCCTGCACCTAAAGTATTTCATCTTCCCCCTTAAGAAATTTCTAGGTTTCTTCTTTCCAAAATTTTCATAACCAAGATATTAAGATTTATTGGCACTGTTATATTTCTCTATCGGACTTCCATAAATGAACTCCACTTTCTACTTCTTATCCATGTGATACCCTTGATATTATCTGATCTCCATTTATACTTTGAGGTCACATCATACAATTTCCTCATAGATATAAAAGTCTTAGATCACCATGAATTTTCATAGAATATGTTTTATCCCACCAAATAAGAGGTCAACCTTTCATTTGGGGGTCACAAAAAAGCTGGAGGTGTATCACACAAGTCTTGTAAAGTTTTCGCCATATTCCTTAATATATTTTTTGTCTTTTTTCTTAATACCCAGGAAATACCTTTACATTTTATGTTAGATAGTATGAGGAAAATATTCATCAAAAAACATTATCCATAATTCATTTCACCCCATTTCTTCAATCTATTCCTCATTATTTGTATTCTTGATCAATGTACACCACTGATTAGATTCTACATCCATATAATAATCCTCAAGTAGAACATTTTCTTTCTTAGAACATTGAAGGATGAAGAAGATATTTTCAATGGAGTTGATCCATTATTTTGAAATTAAAGTACTTGATGATCTATTGAAAGTAAGAGGCCTTTTTCACATAAATCTCTCAATTACAAATTGTTCTATCTTAGGGGGATTTTGGGAATCCTCCTAATATATGTTTCTATTTAGAAAATGAGTAACATTAGATATTATCTTTATAAATTTTGAAATTTTCACTCCCATATGGTTGGAAATCTCATTGGGGATGTTATCACATTTTCCTTCACATTGTTTGTTTACCGGATTCCTCCTATTTCTGTCCATTGGCTAGAATAAATGGAAAATCAAGGATGAGTATTTTTAAACTATTAAACACAAAAATGGGAATCAAGTGAAATTAAAGTGATAAATTATTATATAGAGGGTGATTCAAATCCATTTTCCTAGATGGGTAACGTGTGGTGCACTCTAGGCCTGGAGGGCCCCCTAGTGTGAAGAGAGTGTTACCCTTACACACATTTTTCCACTTTTGTGGTGGAATAGTGATGAAAGGGGGAAGTCCATACCAACGACTAAATTCATAGGTTTAATGTTTGATTATTAGGATCCCACTCTTTCGAAAATTTATCCATCCCCTGATTCTATTTTCTTTCTAGGTAACCTAGTTTTACTATGTGGGTTGATGGGAACAATCTGTATATCTGACAGATTATTGTGTCCAACCATCACTGATCGGGCCATTACCCCAAAAGATGCTCTTCTATATCAGCTGACAACGACTCCTTCCAAAGTGAGGCTTCTCCATATGATATCTTCATGGAGAGGGGGGTTTCTAGGTGTGGAGGGCTCTAAAAGGACACTCCTAGGGATTCCCTTTTAGAGTATATTAAAGGGATAACTTATAAATGACATTTATTTCTTAACTTAAATTTCTAGGCTTCTTTATATGTTATCAATGATCTATTTCCTAACATATAATCTTATGGGAATTTTTATTCCCTTAATAATGGTTCATAATGAGCTTATGAATTTACCAAAGAATACCCCTTGGGAGTGTCAAACTAGGTGGGCATTAAGGTCCATTTTCGTGCACTAGTTCCCAGTCATGTCTAGTTCAATGTAGTGTTTTTGAGCTTTAAACCCATGTATATCTATGCCAGATCGAGATCCAATTATATTATCCAAATAGATATGTATTTTATTGATAAAACACTTACTCTATACTTACCAAAATTCAAGGATGTTTTCTTATACTTAGTCTTATCCCTAAGGTTTTTTCTAAAGTTTTCTAATCATAATCCCAAAAATAACTAAACTTTTCCTTTGAATCCAACGATAACAACCCTATTATTTATTACACATTAATCCATGATTTATTATATAATATTACACATAATAAAACTCAAAAAATAGATAATTCTGGTGTATTTGTGAATTAGGTACATTACATAATAACTTAAAATATGAAATACATCATGTTTATTGAAAACTTCCTTAACATGCTCATACTTAAAACTGCATGGGATAACCTAGGGAAATACATAAGAAAAGGGTGATTTATAAATTCCAGTAAGAGAATAAAAATGTCATAACATGAATAAAGTAATACATTTTAGACAATAGATATATAAATGGGTCATAAAAGGGGTGAGAATCATCAACAAGAACAAATGAGAAATGATATAACATGATGACATTTAGGTAACATGGGAAATGTGGCAGCAACTTAAAACCCTACATCATAAACATAGGTCAAGGATAAATACCAAGAAATAATGATTAAAAATTTCCCATGATAGATTAGGTTCACTCCCTAATCCATTTCATCATGTCTCATGAGACTAAAACATTACCCAATTCATTGGAGCACTATATAATTTCGGGCGCACCCATCACTTTCATTTCATTCTCATGATTAAGTGTGCCACATATACCATACAACAAGGATTAATTCATCATCAAATTTTATTCCATGATCAAGGAGTTTAGAATAAATACATGTAATTGCAAAATTAATAAGTATAAGTTCATAAAGTTGAAAACCCTTGATAGGAAATGGGTTTGGGTATTCACTACACATTTTCTTGGCACGGAAAATTATGGTGAAATTTCAACACCATAACAATGCTACTTAAAGTTTCATAAAAAATGTTGATGAAAGAGAAAGTGGTATCTCATAAATTTTGAATCAATTTTAAAGTGATAGGGACATGAAAAAACATATCTAAATATTAGGAATTGGAAATTTAAGGCATAAGATAGTGAAGAAACTTGAATAAATAGAAGGAAATGATTATTTACCTTGAGAGTGTGACTCCAAATGCTTAGGAGAAGCTTCTTGAGAGCTTGGAGGCACCTTGGGAGGAATCTATAGAGGTAAGGGTAGAGTAAAATGTGCTCCAAGTATTTTTAGTGAAGATAAATGGAAGCTTGGGTGGGTTTTTTATATAGAAAAAGATAGAGGAGTTCTTTATTATTTCCCAAACATAGTTTTTAAACTCTATATAATAAAATAACCAAAACCACAAACATTAAATTTTTTTATGATAATGGATTATGTCAAAGAGGGGTGTTTTTAATTATTTTATAAGTACAAGGGAAAAATTTATTAAAATAACACCCTTACTATTGTGGAAGTGAGTCATACTCATAAAGATGTGATTTTAAAACATTAAAATATATTATAGGTTTTGGAGAACTCATAAAAGATTTATAAAATTAATAAAATAAACTTAAAATCACATTAATTTAAAGGGAAAATATATATTTGTTCATGGATACCCTTTATTGTTTTTATTACATCACTTTTTCATCATTATGATGTCATAACACACACCCTATATTTATACAATATTTAATTTTTACCCAAAAATTTGACTGTCTCAGAAAATTATGAAAAATCCACCGTTAGATAATTCAAATGTTCTAATTCCAAAAATAATATTCATTTAATTTTTTTTATAAATATGTGTATTTTCACTTTCAAAATAATAATCAATATTTATTGAGAAGTGTTTGTTTTTTTGACAACAACAGTTTTCAAACCCTTATAAAAATTACATCTGACTTCATAAAAATTCTATAATCATTTCTATTTAAAAAAAATTATTTAATTAAATTATTTAATTAAAATATAATTTATTTCAAAAATCCATTAATTCATCAAAATAAGCATCTTAATTAAAATTGAATAGTAATTAAAAACATATTTTTTGTTTTGTTGTATAAAAATAAAAAATGTTTATAAAGTAATGATAAGAAGAAAATGTGCACATTATTATATTTATAATAAAATATAAATATTCATATTATTATATTCTTGATACATATCCCTTTAATACACCAGAAAATGCCCTAAGAGTATGGTGCACAATGGTGAGACTTTCATGTGGTGGTTCGACATACATGGTTTGGGCCATGATCTTGATGAGCTTGAACTTCTCTCTTAAATGCTATCACTCAAGCTTAAGGTGTTGCATATTAGATTGGGATTCATAAAGGGAAAATCTCAGTGATGCTATCTCCCTTAGAAGCTCTGATAAATGAGCATCATAGGGTACAATCCCACTGGTTTAGGCCATCACTTACATTATCTCTATCAATTGGATTTTTTAAAACCCTATATTTATAATAATCATTCTATAACTGTTCAACGACTATATTATCAATGGTAATGATGGTTAACAATCTTTTAAATCTGTCAGGATGTAATAAAACCAAATAAGTGAATGTGTTTTCCTATCAACAAATTTTATTTTTTTACTATAAATACATACATACTTAATATATATGATATTTATATCATTATTTACATTATAGATATTATGAAATAATTATTTAAGTAATAATACCAAAATTAGAAAGTTATAACATATATGAAAAACAAAGCATTTATTACCCGAAACATAATTTTGACATGGAATTGTTAATAAACATATAATAAAAGGTCATAATAAAATTATATATGATATTAAAAATATTAAAATGGGTTTTTAATAAGTTAAGAACATGTTTAAAACCACTATAAAGGTAGTTAAATCTCATTCAGACAAAAGGAAGTGTGAGGTAAGGGTTTTTCTTGTCTCACTTTTATTTTTGTGAGATACATGCCATATTCCCTACTTATTTTTGCTGTGTGGTGTATATATTACCCATGAATGAATTTTATGGTTATTATACATGAATTTATTGGGATTTTTTATATCCATTTTATGATCTCTCTTTTAAGTGGTTTATATTTTCAAAGTTACCAAGCAGTAAGGGATTTTTGTCACAATTTTACTTCTTTGAGACGTTTTTTATGTTATACACCTATCTTATTTTATAAGGCGTATATACTTCCTATTTGGAATTTTATATCAAGAATATCCTTATTTTTAATTATATTATAAGTTTAATTTGATGTTATTATTTTAATAGGATTTTGATTCAAAGTTACTAAAGTGGTAAGAGTCATTTGTTACAGTCTCATTATTTATTAGGATTTTTTATGATTAAGTATTCAATTTTTAAATCTTGTAATTATCATGAATTCTCTTATAATATTTTTATTAATGATACTTCCAAATAATTTTACAATTTTTTACAATCTTTGGTACTTAAAATGTTTGATAAATTATTTTTAATAAAATGTGACTTCATTTCTCTCTTTAGACATGAAACTGTTTCGTTTCAAAAAAATGTTTTCTAAAAATGTTTTCAAAATGATTTTAAATGATATTTTAATGATAATTTTGAATTTAAAGGATTTTAATTTTTTTATGTTTTAAAAAGTGTTTTAAATAATTTATAAATATTACTTTATAAGTTTTCAAAGTTATTTTTATAGAAAATGGGTTTCAAAATGTCTTATTTCTTAAAAAGTGAATTTCAAAATGAAAAGGGTATTTTCCTCAAAATTTATTTAATGTTATTTTAATGGTATTTGGATTAAACACATAAACAACCACTATTGTTACCTATGCTAACATGGGGATATTTTTTTAGTGATACCATCATTATTCTTTCTCTAAATGGATTAATGTTATTTCAAAGAGATTGTTATGGAACCTATTTCTTTTACACAGGTTAAAAATGTTTCAAAGAGATTGTTAAAGAACCTGTTTCTTTTCTATGGATTAACCATATTTCAAAGATATTGTTATGGAACCATTTTTTTCCACATCTTAATCACGTTTCAAATAGATTGACATGAAGCACATTTCTTTTCCATGGGTTGATCAGATTATAAAATAATAATGAATATTTCTATGAGTTTTATGATGAAATATCTATGAATTTTATTCATGTTGTGATTATTGGATATTACAACTTAAACATGGGGTGGACCCAGTTATCCTGGGTAATCCCATTACAAATTGACATGGGGTGGACCAGATAGCTCTGGGTAAGACCATTATAGCTTAAACATGGGGTGGCCAAAATTGCATCAGGTAAGATCATTACAAATTAAAATGGGGTGGCCCAAATAGCACTGGTCAAGACCATAATAGAGCAATTGATGGGTATTCTCAGATAGTGCTCTAATGAATTGGGTAATAATAATTCTGGAGTTCATATGCATGGTTATTCTAATTAAAATGGTTTTAAAAGGGTTTTATGAAAGTGATGATTCAAGTTACCAAAAATGTTTTTAATTTATTGTTATGGGTTTATAAATTTTCTCATGATCAATATTGATATAACATGGCTCATTATTATTTATTCTGATGACTTTTTCCTTTTTATATGTTTTTATATTTTATGATCCAGGTATTGATGGGTATGATTTATTTTATGATTCTTTCATGCACTCTGATTATGTCATTATACCCTTATTCACTTCTTATTCTCATTAATAAAATTTAATTTATAATACTTATGTTTACCCTTACAGATCATTTTATCTCACCCTTCTTATGTTTCCTTTTCCTAAAGATATAAAGAATAATGTTGAACGAGTTATGTCTAGAATGGATTTTATATGGATGATGATGATGTCTTAATGTGAAAAAGAAAAGCTGGATTATGTGGGAGAAATTCCCATTTAATGTCATGTGAATTTTTTATATATGATTTTGTTTTAATTATCTAAAAATATAAACCTTAAAGGTCCTCAAGGTTTTAAGCGATCCAATTTTTAATTTTTTTGTGTAAGGATTGAATGGAAAAAATTGGGTCACAATTATCGATATCAAAGATGGAAATATAAGGTTTATGATATCAATATAGGATCTGAGAGTGTGGGACCTAGGCTATTATAATTGGTACCATTCATGATTTTCTTTTGAAAAAGTGTGGGGTTTTTTCATCTTTACCATACATAGGATGTTGATACTGTTGAGATTTATGGTGGTATTTTCATCATATTTTTATTACATGGTTCATAATTGCCTTTGGAATTTTCTATACATTACCTGTTCCTTTAAAAAAATGGATTGTGTATTTGGGGGGTCAAAAATCACCATTACCAAACCAATGATTATTGTGAAAGAACATATGTGGTTAGGCGGTGGATGTGAGAATGATCTTTTTAAAAATAAATAAAATGAAAAAGATAAAAAAACATGCTACGTTATTCATACTTTCTAAACAAATTCATGGACCATCATTGAGCCATTGGGAGCATGGATAATTTTTTTTATTGGAGGAGTTTCTTTACTAAACTATTCATGATTATCATACATTATACTTGAGAGCTTACCCTCATTTTTGAGCTTCATTTTTACTATCTACCAACTTATCCCCAACCTTAGAGTCTTTTTAACCTTATTAGTGAATCCCTCATTATTAATTTTTTATTTGTTTCTATAGAGTGCAGATGTTCGAACCAATTCAAGCATATGATTAAGAACATGAATTCAGGGTATGATCAAAACTACAAATTATATTTTACCTTGAGTAGTGAGAGAAAATTTACTGTGAGGTAAATTGAAATATGGGTATAAATTTCGAGGAACGGTTTAGAAATTGTAATTAAAGGAAGAAAGAATATGAATAAAGAACTTAAATGTGAGGCATGAATGATTTTATCTCCATTAGTGTTTACATAGGACTTTATTTTTTTTACTTACACTTAGTTTTATTTTCTTGGTTATAATGAACATTTCTTGTTTAATTTTTTTGGTTTGGAATCCCTATTGAGATGCTTCTTGCTTGAGTATAAGAAATTGTTCAAGTGTTGGGGAATTTGATAAGATAAATTGATATACATCTTTTTGATGATTTTATTAAATGTTTAATCACGATTCATTTGATAATACACTAGTTTTTTGTTTGTTTTCTCAAGGAATAGGAACTCAAGACTCAAAGGAGTCCATGCTTGAAAATAAAAAATTTGGACATTACATGTCATGAATGCAGAGTACACGATGTGTATTCCTTGAAAAAACTACATATAAGCCGAATACCAACCCACTAAACCAATTTTCAAGATGTGAACCAAGTACATGATGTGAATCCCATTTACATGTCATGAAAGACTCAAATCCAAATCCTAATGAAGATATGTGATGTGAACATTATTAACTATATAAAAAGTTCAAAACCTAAATCCCACCAAAGATACAATCCATGAAATTCGAGAGATCCAAGATCTTCAAAGACTTTTTTACATTTGAAGTACATGATGTGAATCCTAGTTAAACTTCATTTAAATTTCAAAACATTTGTCACTTAAAGTACATTCAAGACATGATTAATTTAAAAATATTAAAATTCTTGGCTCTATATATATGTGAGCACCCTCTGACAGACAAAAGAATTTGGGTGGATGTTGAACTTTTTCTTCTCTTATCTGTTTTCTTACTAAATTATTTATATTTCTTTATTTTACCATTTTAATCATTCCTTCACTAATGCTTTACTATTATAAGACTCTTTCATTATGTGTTGATGTTCATACATGAGAATACAATTCCAATTGTGGTTGAATGTCAATAATTGACGCGTTCTTGGGTTTTAATTCATTCAAGTTAGTATTAGATTGTTTTTTAATTTTTTTATTTATAGATTCACTTATTCTGAACTATTTATTTATCATGTCGATCATGCTTCCTGTTTCCCTGCTTTCATTTAATACCATCGTGCATGGATAATACTCTTAGTGTAAGGGGTTGAGAGTAAGGGTAGATTTAAATGTAATGAATCTATAAATAAAAACTTGGAGACCCTATGGCTAGTAATTAGGTTTAAAACATTTATTTATTGCATTCTTTTTCATCCCCCTGATCATGGTATATGTAATCGAAGGACCCTGACCAAGTTGAAGTTGAGTAGGCCATGACTAATAGCCTATGATACATTTTCTTTGAATCCGAACTTACTACACCTAGGTTGTTGAATATATTTAGACCAAAGAGTAGTTGTAGCTTAGTTAGATCCAATTGTTTGGACCAAAACCAATTGGTGGCCTTTTCACTGCTTCACAACCTAATCCATAGGTGTATCCCAAGGTATATTAAGGATTATATTTTTCCAAAACCTTGTAATTGAACATGATCAATTATTTTAATATGAATTAAAACCCAAGATATTTTGTATTATAAAATTCAAACCAAATAGAGATTATGAGGAATCCTACTTTAAGGTTCTAACCACTTGGTTTACTACCTTCCAACTTGTCTCTAGGGGTTTGACCTCGCACTGACACTGTGATACACCTTAGTAGATGAGTGTATTTTGGGATATTATAAATTATAATCCGATCAATTCCCTTGAGTAATCAAATATTCCATGTAGGATGGTAAATACAAAGTTCGGAACCATCTGTTGACCCAGAAATGAAGTTCTTAAGCATGTAACCAACCTAGTTCTCTCAACAAGCCTCATCGACGGAACTTCTCTATGGCCTATTGATTCCATAGAGGATCTAGTCTATATTTTAGGACTAAATAGTAATCATCAATAATCCCTAAAAAAGTACTAGAATACTCATGCATGTCAATAAATAAAAGGTGAGAAACCACAAACAATAATATATTAAAAAGTAGTAAATATCATCTCACGTCGTATGCCACCACAAGAAATAACCCATTTTACCTATCAATCATAATATAAAATATTATCTTTGGGATTAAATCCATGACAAATTAATAATCAATATCCCCCTTTAGGGGATAAATTCAATAATGGGTGCAAGAGGGTCTGACATGTGGACACACCATTTATAAAACAACCCAAAGTGCCAAATGAGCCTTCGATAAAATAATTTTGGATGTTATTCCATTATTTTTTTATAATAATTCAAAAAATTTTATAAAAAAATTTCCTAAAACCTTCCATTTGAAATCATCCTTGAAATGAATTTAGAACTCAACCTCACTTTTATAAAATTACAGCCTCAACTTTAAACATCCTTTTCTAATTTAACCCATAACCCAAACTATGTCAAACAATTTTATAATTCTCATTTTATTCAATGAAAATATTTAAATAATTTATCAGTACTTGAAATTTCATGTATCTCTTGAAATTACAAGTAAAATCCTTTAGAAAATTAATTTGAAAGCCCATTTTTTATAAACTTTAATATAATTTTTAGAAATCTATTTAGCTGATTTATTAAACAACTAGAGTGAAAAGGTAATAAAACCATATTTTCAACATGTTCTTAAAATTTTTAAACCCTCTACAATGAAAATAAAATAAATTAAAACTTAATTTTTATCTCAAAAAATAATTAAAAATAATAAATACCATCATTATAAAATTAAACCATAAATTAAAAACCCAAGTAATAAATAGTTCAAAAAATAAAATCTTATTACATGGTCAAAAAAACCTAGAATAGAAGGTTATTGAGCTGAAAATCATCATATTTGATGTAAAATCCTCCCACAACAATAAAATACCCTCAAAAACCCTAAAAAAAAGGAACCCAAAAAACCATATAAATATGGAACCCTAGGGTTTTTCCAAAACATGTGCCTTGATGTGAATGAAGAAAACCAAAGGGAAACAAGAAAAAGATGGGATAAGAACCTGTATCTAAATAATTAATCTAAAAGTCACCAAGAAATTGGGTACGAATTGCCAATGGAGAGGAGGATACGAGGGGGGGGGGGAGGAGAGGTGCACACGATAGGGGAGGTCAGCTAGGGTGAGATACGAGGGGGAGAGGGGATGCATGCTAATAAGGGGGATCCAGAAGTGGGGTCATGTATTAGCCAAGGAAGAGGAAATGAGAGGCTGTAAAAGGGAAGTTCACTCCATGGGCGGGGCTCATCCATGGGAATGATGTGTGATGAGGGAGGATAAGGGGAGAGTATATAGTTTTAGGGGTTTAAAAATGAAATGAAAATAAAATTTTAAAATTTTTGGGAAACCTGCGTGGTTTAATAAACTATGAGGTACCCGTGTAGTCCATAATGAATAACCCAAAAACATTACACATGGTTTCTTATAGAATACCTACACGGTTCACCTAGAAATGAGTCAACCAAGATACATGAAACTTTCCCTAAACAGAGACAAATGCACAGTCACCGCATGGTTTAATAAATGTTCAAGATAATTGTGTAACTCTTTAAATCCTTAAATTTTTTTAAAAATTAAAGGTAAAAATCACCAAAACTCAATTTAACATTAAATAATATATATAACTAAAATAATAAAAGAGATAAATTACAAGGGTTTTATAAACCCCCCAATAACACTTTATTCCCCCCAAAATCCATTGACTAAAGATGGTAGTACCAAAATCAAGCCCTAATCATACTTTGTGGAGAGAGGTTGAGTTAGGTGATGAACCACTAAGGATAGACTAATTAAGAGAATCATTGATCCTGAACAAGTCCTCCAAACTAGAAAACCCCTAATCCTCAATGCTACAAAACATCACAAAGATCAACTCTACAAGATCATGAATTAAATAAAAGGAGTATAATGAGACAAAAAATATGCTTCTCCACAATTTATAAATTATCTAAATAGTGCGGTGATGAGAGAACTCATCACAAGAATAAAAACTCAACCATGCGAACACATATACAAGAAATTTTTAATAATGAACCAAATCCAACAATCACAAAAATACCACGGAAACCACCAAACATTCATGGTGAACACCTCCCAAATGGAAATCAACATCCTTAAAGAAACCACCTCTAGGATAAAAGTCACATATCAACCATGAAACACATGAATAACCACCCACACACATTTCACAATAAGGGATAACAAGGGTTTTGACCTGGGTCATCATTATTGTTAGGTAACTAGGACCTAAAACTCAGAACACCATCCTATGATAAACGTAATAACTCTAGGACCATTATGTTATAAAAAAATTGAAGACAACCACTATCCTAGTTCCCTAAGCACTGACCCCAAGGTTACATTGGTTTGACCCCTTACAAAACTGACCTGAAAACTACTATAACATAATAAAACATATGAAGCCACAGAGGGGAACAACCCAAACCCACAAATCATGTACAAAACCTAGAAACTCAAAAATACCCATAAATATAAATTTCATATACACCAATCCATAATTCATTACAATAAAAAAAGGGGAAACGAAGAAGACCTCAACATAAGCCAAAATGGAAGTCTCTTAGATAGGAAACCACTCAAGGAAACACAAATATTTCTAAGAAGACCCCTATAAGACTCACAACTAAGGTTATAAATCCAAACTAACTCACCTAGAATAAGAATACAATTATAGAAATATTGAAGTAAATATAAGAGTAAGAAAGATTATGGCCTTACCATTTCATTCTGTGCATGGGTAGGGCCACCAACTATAAGAACTACACCTATAAAAAGGGAGAATAACCCATAGGTTCATCCCTTAAAATGGACCATCCATCATTTCCATGATTTCTCTTGGAGGTAGAATTTTAAGAACATGATAAATGAACTTATATGGTTCATGTATCACACACCAATGAAACCGTCCCATCATAATAAGGGCCATAAACTGTATAGTACTGTAGTAGGAACTGTGTAGTACTATAGCTGGTACTACAGCGGGAACTATAGTAGGCACCGTTTGGCACTGTAGCAGCTAGGAATTTTCCCTCGTTTGGGCCTTTGGGCCACCGATTTGGTCCACGAGTCCTTTAAGGCCTTGAGGCCACCCAATCCTTCGGGCAAGTAAGGCCTTCGGGCCACCTTAAGTGCAGATGCAAACAGGAAAAACTACAAGAAACAAGATCTATAAGGAGGATGATCAAGGAGCTTTCACCAAAACAGAAGCTACACAGATTGTAAGAATGAGAGGGTATGGCACCTACCATCAGGACAAGCCTATGCATGCACGAGATAGCCTAGCCTAACAGCCGTGCGAAGGTGGAGAGATGATTTCACGATGAAGATGCTGGGGAGGAGTAGTTCCAAGTAGTTAATCTAGGTTGTATGTAATGTTTGAAGCCTATATGCAATGAATTACTCTAAGTCCTACAGGCCATGTAATACTTACACCTATGGGCCTTGTAAGAGTTCCACCTCACCCCTTGAAAGTTGGATTATCAAAAATCATTAAAAAAAATGAAGGCCTTTTGGCCATTGGATGAACAATACATCAATCACACATCAAAAAATTTTCCTTTTCCTTTAGAATTTACAAACTGAATAAAAAATTTAAAACCCATTTTACCAACCAGAAATTTAAAATAAACATTTATTAAAACACCAAAGTATTTTGAAAACTAAATAAAATCTATTTTACACTATTAAAATTATAAATCCAAATCACTTGACAAATTATTTTTAAAACTTGTTTTATATTGGAACACTTTCTTTTTAAAGCTGCAAAACCCTTTAAAAAATTTTATTTTCAAATTTTTTTTCCATCTAAACCATTTTTTCACAAAATTCACACAGCCAAAAGCTAACCAAAATATAAAAAACATTATCAACCTACCAGAGGACTTACCTAAACTCAAACCCATTATTGGGTGATGAACAAGGGTAATATAAATATAAAAACTAAATGTGATGAAAAATAATAAATGACCCAACCACATGGTTTTAGGGACCACGATCCATCCACACAAAAATTCCTAAGATGTATCAAGATCCAACATATGGTTGCTACCATGTTTATTTGACCATGAAACCAACCTCACACCACTGATACCATTTCTGTTTCCACCCTAAAATTAAACAATAACCCCCAAATAAACTCATCATGCTAATGAGGATAAAAAAACGAAAAAAAAGATCAAATAAAATTTCAAACTCAAAATTCAAATCCTAACTACCCATGGTGACTCAACTATCATCCTGATAAGTGGTGATCAAGTACCTAATTACAACCAACAATCCAAGTCTTGATGGAAAATTCTAACTCAATGAAAATCCAAATAACATAAGGGATACTCAAATAAAAAGTCTCCCACTATATAACCTACGATCTAATACCATTTTTGTTAACCAACCTAAGATGTCTATTAGATGAATGCTTGAGCTAGTCCGTGATATGTCTTGAGTGGCGTTCTTGATCCCTATGGGTTGGTGAAAAGTTACAGAGCATTAAATACAAGTAATGAGATTGATTTCACCCACAAATCAAAGTAAATGCACAACATAGTTTTCCCTAAAAATCTTGCATTACCCATCCATAACTCGTATATCCATACCAAATCAAATAAGTAGGAATAAATAAAAAGTTATATAAAAACTAAAAAAATAAAATCTCAAATCACTCTCCAATTCCCTCAATATGCTATTGATCTGATGCCTTTCCTCGACCTACCATATACATAGTACAATCCACCTATAATCAAAATTTAAAGCAGTAAAGAACTCATATAAACATAAGACATAGTTAGATATTCTTGAAAGAAAATGGAAATTCCAAAAAAATAATATAAGAGACACACTTAGACAAGGTGATAAATAAAATAGAATAATAGTAACCTAATTATCTAATTCATTCAACATTCCAATAGTGTCCAAGGGATAATACAAGAACCTGAAATTGAGATAAGATAATAAGCTTGAGCATAAAATGGCTCAGTAGGCCACCCGTAACCTTTCCACATGCCAAAATTTTAATAAAAAATCCATTTTAATATAGTTTGAAATATAACTATAAAATTAGGTTTTACATTACATTTTACACCAAATGAAACATAACATTCATAAATTATTTACAAAATTTTCCTTTTATTTTATTTAAATGAAAATAATAACTTAAAAATCCATTTATTATGAACCTATTTTTTATCAAAATGACCATTTTGAATCCATTTACAATGTTAATTTAAAAATACCATTTTTAAAACTAGTTTAATTTTTAAATAAAATAAGATTAATACATAAAAAATAATAAATAAACACCTAGATATCACATAAAAAGGAAAACAATTAGGTACGATTCCCTATTTTCCAATCAAATGAGGGAACACAAAGAATGAATAATTCCTAATGAGAATGGTCAAGTAGGAATGAGAAATTATTAAACATATTGTGAGGAGACCCTAGTCATACTTGGTATAGAACCATCTGTTAGATTATCAATGAAGTTCATAAGTTCATAACCAATGAGATTCTCTCAACTAGCCTCACTAGTGGAACTCCCCTATGTATTATTAATACCATATAATATATAGTCTGTCTAGTTGAAACTAAGTAGTAACCTTCACTCATACCTCACTAAAATTCCTAAGATCCCCATGCATGTAAATAAATATGAAGTGATAAATCACAAGTAGTAGTATAACTAAAAGTATTATATCTCATCTCACCTCATACACCCTCACAATAAATATCCCCTTTTACATTTCAATCATAATATAAAACATTAACTTTGGGTGGTAATCCATGTCAGAAAAATACTCAATATCCCCCTAGGTGGTACATTTCAAGAAGGGGATTAAGAGTATCTCACATGAACACACACCATTTATAAAAAAATCCAATGTGCTAAATGATCCTTCATTAAAAATACTCAAGATTTCAAGTCATTATTTTTTATTATAATAATTGAAAACCATATTTTTAAAATTTCCTAAAATCATCCATTTGAAATCATCCTTGGAATAAATTTAAAACTCAACCCCAATTTTATAAAATTTTACCCAAAGCATTAAATTTCCTTTTATAATTTAATCCATTACCCAAATGAGGTCAAAAAACTTTTATAAATCTCCTTTTATTCAAAAAAATAATTAAATAATTTATGAATACTAGGAATTTAAAAATCTACTTGAAATGTAAAGTAAAATTCAATTTATAATTAATTTGAAATCCTAAAACATATTTATAAAAATTAATATAAAATTTAAATATCCATTAAAAAGATTTATTAAACAACCAGAGTGAGTAGGTAATAAAATAAGATTTTTGACATGTTCTAGAAATTTATAAACCCTCTACATTGAGATGAAAATAAAGTAAAACTTAAATTTCATCTTTAATAAAACTTAAACATAATAAATACTATCATTAAAAAATAAACCATAAATAAAAAAAATCATTCAATCATTCAAAAATTAAAAGCTTAGGAATTAGGAAAAAGCACCTGAATCAATGAAGATCAAGACAAAATGCATCAACTTCAATGGGAAGCATTCCTACAAGAAATATAAGTCCTGAAAAAACCATATAAATAAATAAACCCCCAATAAAAAGTAAAATTGGAACCCTTGGTCTTTCCCAGGATGCACATGGTAATGGGGGACCAAAGGGAAAGAATAAAGAGAGGGTGAAATAAACCATTACCTCAATGATTCATCATTAAATCACTAAGAAACTAGGTTAGAATCTCTAGTGTAGAGGAGGCTGTCGGGGGGGGGGGGGGTGGCGGTGGCATGGGTGGTCGACTAGAGGTGTGATTCAAGGGGGATAGGGGAGGCACTTCAAGATGGGGGAGCTATGGGTGGGATAACTTACAAAGTAAGTGAGAGGAAATGAGAGGTCGAAGGAGGTGGTTGTGGCATGTAAGTGGGCTCGATCCTTGGTGTGATGTACAATGAGGCTGGATAGGGAGAGAATATATAGATTTTTTTTAAAAAATAAATAAAAATAAAAAATGTAATTTTCTAGGCAACCTGTACTGTTTACCCACACAATTTGAAAAACCATGTGATACCTATGCGACCAGCACTGGACACCACAAAAACATTACCCCTAGTTTCCTTAGATCCTCACATGATTTTCCTAGTTGTGCGTTAACTATAATTAACAACATTGTATAATAATACAACCAAACATATGGTCTCCACATGATTTACTAACCATTTAGGATAACCTTATATCCATTTAAATATATATATTTTTTAAATTCAAGACCAAAATTATTAAAATTAAAATTAACCTAAAATAATATTTAAATAAATAAAATAATATATTTGATAAAATACTAGGTAGAGATATACATGGAGTATTGACATAAAACCCTATAATCAATATAGTCTTCATCAATGATCGATCCTAATGTGAGATGGGGATTTTTTATTTTTATCTTACTCTATTCATCATGATTTCAATCATTGAATTTTGTTCTTGGTCTAGTTCCTAAATTACTTAGCAGTGTAAATTATAGGATTTCTAATTCTTGTATAAAACCCCTTATCCTGTATCACTTTAATTTCTATTCTTTATTGTTGGTGATTCCATGTTTGAATAATGGTGACCTGATCTTAGAATTATCCACCGATGATTCCATCAAAAAATGTATTTTATTGTTTTCACATGTTTCTTCTACACTATTATTTATGTTTTTACCACTATCCATCATTATGGTTAGAAATTAAATGAATCAATACTAGATCATTGAGTGATTGAGATTCATGTCTTGTGGTTAGTGAATTTAGATGTGAAATTAGTGATCAAGGCATGATAAATCTATGGCGGATGATGAAGGATCACTAGAAGGTGTAGGGATGTGGTTCCTCAAAGTGAAATGTTGTTGTACAAATCATGGAGATATGATAATGTATTGAAAACTATTTATCCAGTGAGGCATGGATGAAAATCAACTACTAGAGGCATAAGAGATATGGATAGGGATTTCAATAGTGTTTTATCTTTGATCGAATGCACGTATGATGACAACAAACTGACTCCAGGTAGCTTTCTATGGGTAGGTCAATTGGTTGTGATTGATATATTCTTGGTGTGATGAGGTGGATAATATTGTAGGATCATTCCATATTCTAGGGACACAATAGAATGATGGGTTTGAGTGGTAGAAATTTTTATGTCTCATATCATATGTAAGGTTCATTCCATATAAATATTTAACGTTATATATAGTGATATAATGGATGAGGATACCACATTGTTAAGGCTAGGTTGAAGGCTAAAAGTCTATACTATAGTAAAGGGTTCTATGTAATAACATCCTAACATTGTGGAGGATCACAGGTGGTTGTTTAAGGGGTCGAACCATGAGTTTCCTTCAGTATAGGACATCATGGAATGACCAATATTGTTATTCCATGACAAAATGTTTCTAAGTGGATAGTGTGATGATGTCTTTACAAACATTTTAGGTGATGAAATTTTCATTTTATGTAAAATGCATGGTGCACTTCTCTTTTCCATAGGAGGTGAGGTGTGAGGTAGCACATGTAGTTTAGTATCCTTAGTTTCATATGATTTATGACAGGGATTGGGCATGGTGATTGGGGAATTTAGGTGGAAGATACTCCCTTGGTGGCATGGTAATGTTTGGGATTTGGTTGACCACATCTTAGATAGGGTTCGGTACTCCCCCACATACTTGGGGCATGGGTCTTTTATTTATAGAGTTGGGTACTCCTCTATTTAGGATATTAGACTGGGCGTGAGTCCTCCATTGGGGTTGTTACTCCCTTAAATGACGATTTTCCATAATAAAGTTTGGACCACACTATAGTTCCATAGAGGTGTTGTGGGTTCCTATATTTAGGTAGTTTAGATTCTTGGAGCTGGTTGCTGGTTCTCATATAGTTGGTCCGTGAAGCGCATGAATTTCTTCTATGTCTTGAGTTTCTCCTAGTATATTCAGGTCTTTTAAGGGTCATTTTTTGTTATTTCCTTATGGTTTTTAGCTATCGAGTTTTATTATTACCCCTTTGTGGTTTCTGGGATATCATACTAGGTATGTATACACTCACCCCTATATGGAAATATTCACCAGCATATGTTGTGTCTTATGTAGATAATGGATATTTTAACAATGACCTGGTGGGTATAATACTCTACCCTCTATTTAGGTATAAAACCTCTTTAGTTTTTCTTAAAACTTGTTACCTGTTTATTTTGAATATTTTTGGGATTAGAGAAGGAGTTTGGGGGGTCGTAGAGGTGCTCGAGAGTATGTGCTACAATGAATAGGGTGTCTATGAAAAATCCACAACTCACTAACTCTTTCAATCAAGAATTTTTTAATTTTTTTCTAGTGATATATTTTAAATTTATTGTATAAAAAATTTAAAATCAAAAATTTGTAAGTAAAAGATTTCTGTTTGAGTTAAAAACTTTTCCCAAAATCAACTTTTAAAGAAATTTTAAATCCTATATCACATAATTGATTAATTCTTAGAAAATTTATTTTAAATCCTTTTATAAATAAAATATTTTTAATAATAGTTGATTTAAAAAAAATAATGGTACCTTCACTGATTATCTCACCATTAGAGTCATCACTAAAGGTCACGTGACCTCCATTTTGTTTATAGATTCCATTTAATACAGATAGTTCACCACACATGTGTCTTGAGAAACCACTATCTAGGCACCATAGTGCTTCTTAGTCTTTGATCTTAAGACAATTTTCCAAAACAATCAATTAACTATAGGTATTTGTAACCAAATGAAGTCATGATAATGTAAACTGATAATGATTTAAGTATCCAGATTTGTTTAGTATGATATTTTATTTTGGAAATATTTAGTGAAAGATGAATTTATTTTAGTATCCTATATCATGAATTCTTACAATCACATTAATAGATTAAATATCCATTTTTTACAATAATTTAAAAAATAATCTTGTGTGAAACCATTATTAAAAGTGGTTTTGATGGGTTTTTCAAGGTGCATGTATGATTTGAGAAACCATGACCAACCCATTATTTTCTATGTCTTTAAGAACCCAAAATTTTATTCATATTATTTTCAACTTGGGTGAATCTGTAAAGAGAAATTTTGAGGTATTTTATTATTGATTCAAGCTTATTAAAATCTTATTGATTCTTGATTTTCAGTGATAATTATTCCATTTATGTGAATATTTGTTCATTTTCTTTTATAAGAAGTTCTTTTTCATTAAGAAATCTCTTGTATTTTATATCAATTTTTATGTATAATGAAGAAATTTCATAAAAACCATTTTTTATTTGAACACAAGCATATTTTAGGTCATCATAATTAAGAAGAATTGAGGTGTAATAAGAATAATAATTGGGATAATAATTAGGACAAGAAGAGAAAGAGGATGTAATGGGAATATGGTCACTAACCTAGATGTTCTTATCAACATGTTCCATAAGAAACTTAGCACTTGAATTACTTTCAGTGGTTAAGGAAGTTGATTAAATAGAGTCATTTCTTACAATACATGTTATAACTTTGAGAAAATCTTACCTTGTTTCCTTTATTTAAACTTATTTTTATAAATGGGAGATTCTGGATTATGGGGACCTTTTTTATTTCATTCATAGTATGTTAATTTTGGTTCTAATTTTTGATTCAATTTGTTGGATAAGTGGGAAGTTTTATTTTTCTTAAATAATTTTTTCACATTATTGGTGAGTTTATAAATTTTTTTAACACCATTATATGATTTATAATTGTTAGATTTTATGGTGATTGTTTTCTTTATATCATTGGATTCAATAGCCTCCTTATCATCTTGTTGATTTATAGTTATTTTGTACATCATCAGGGATCCTATAAGTTATTCAACTTCCATTTTCTTTACATCCTTTTCTTCTTGTATATCCATGACTTTGGGTACCTAATTTTTTGGTAGGATCCAAAGTATATTTTTTTCTAATGTTTATGTAGAAAAATTATCCCAAAGTTACTTTCAACCACTGAAAAGTTTAGTAATCCATATAAACATACTAGTTATAGATTCATTTGGATATATATAAAAGATTTTAAAATCTTTTATAAACATTTATAATATAGTATCTTTATATTTTTTATTTCTTTCATGAATAAATTATATAAATTTACATATTTCATGGGTAGTTTTACATATTGAAACATGATTAAATTAATTTCAGTTATGACCACAATGTAGAGTATTCAAGGATTTTCCATCCAGATCATAGGCTTTAATATCATTAGGTATATACTTATATTCTGGTTCTTTAGTAGGAATATATTCATAGATAATCATTTTATATATAGGTTAAATAATAAAACTAATAAAATTTGACAAGTTATTTTTATAATAAGAATAATCCAATCCATAAAAAAATGAAGCATAGTAATAAGAATTGTTTTCCATTATTAAATGTTTGAACTTTAAAATTGATTAATATTAAATTAAAAAATATTTTTTTGAAAATAAAAGTATCCCTTTTATAAAAATCATTTTTGGAGTAGAAAGGGAGGGGTGAATTTTCCTTATAAAAATTAAATCAAAATCAAAAAGAAAATTTAAAGCTAAACTAAATAGATATAATAAAGAGATAACATGATAAATCGATAAATTAATAAAATGATAAATTTTTTTGCGTATTGGAAAGTTAATTTCAATATTAATTGAGAAAGTATAAACAATGTAAAATGAATTTATAAAATTTATAAAATTAGAAGTATTGATGTTGAATGATGCTATTTATAAATTAAAAGAGAGCCCGAAAATAGTTTGATAAAGTAGTTCAATAATAGCTTGGTGTGAGCCCCCACATATCCTCCCCTCGAGTTGATAGGTTTATATTAATAATCCCTTGATCTTATTGATTATCAAGAAATCCATCCCCCATAATTATGGATTTTAATAACCCTCTTGAACTTCATTAGTATCCGAGGAACTTGTTCCTCACTTTTTTTTTGATAGTGAGTACCCATTAAAGAAGGATATGAGAAGAAGAGAGGTTTATTGATGAAAAATCATTACAGTTTGAGTCCATTCATCTCTTAAAATGATGTATATTATTTGATATGATATATTTATATAATATATAGGAAAAAATAACCTTTGAGATTTATGGATAATTTAGATTGGTTATTTTGATAGAACATTGAGATTGATAGTGATTCAACATCATTGATTCAGTAAAGGAGTTTTTTCACAAGTTTTTTATAAGATACAAGAACCATTATCTATCTATTTATAGTATTTATATGAGTTATATGAGTTAAGGGTTGAGTATAAGCTTTAATGGATTTGGTTATATCATTTAATACCTTTAATAAATGCTCCTTAATTGATCTGGATTGGATATACTGGCTAGCCAGATGATCTTATCAACTATCTGGTAGGTTTTTTGGAGGTGTCCTAGCTCTCTCTACTTCCACTAATTATTTTAAACACCTTTAATAACTGGATGGTGAACTTACACTACATTAGGAGGATCTGTACACTTACACCAGCTGGCTGGTGCCTAGTACTGGTGAGCTAGTGCTATCCATACTTTCCCAAACAACACCAATGGACCATAGCTTCCATCAACTATAATTTATATATCTTTCAAATTAATTTCATAAATTCATGACATACATTAATACTTAAAAAATTTACATTAAATCCTTCAAATATCTTCAAGTTTCTATTGAATAGTATTTAATATCTTCATTTAGTCCATCAATGAAATGTTTAAAAGACCAAAAGGGTGAGACTAAAATTCACTCAAATAAAAAATTGAGATATATAGATGAGTGTTTTTAATCATGAAAACATATGATAGAGAGAGGGAGGAACAACATGAGCCACTTGTGGCATATGGTTAGGGTATGAAAAATCAGCTTAGGGAGAGTTCACTTCACGTGATGCAGTCTATGGAGAAAGATGAACCTTGAACTGTGAAAAATATGTATAAATTGATCCGGGAGTTTTAATTGTATCATAAACACATTTTATCTAAGTAGTGTGGCCTAAAAGAATTCAATTAATGGATTGAGTCTATTCATACTATTTTCAAGAATCTAGAGACACCCCCTAATAAGAGGCTTAAAATTTTTACCTATATACTTTGTGTCCAGGATTAGCGATGGAAGGATGTTGAAATCCAGGCTGATCAACATGTGGGAATGATCTAGAAGGATTTATTGACTAGTTAATTTGACCACATATTCCTCAATACCCTACAATATAATAGGGCTAGAGAGATTATTCACTTGGAGAAGGAGATTTAATCTATTATGAAGTATGAAATTAGTTCACTGAGTTACATATGTTCTCCCCATATATGGAAATTGGTGAGTTGGCTAGGCTTAGATGCTTCGAGGATAGATATAAGTAAGATATAAAGGCACAAATGAAAGTATTCCACCTTACCAAAATCTTATATATGGTGGATCGAGACTTTATTTTGAAGAGGAATTGAGAGAGGCTCTTGGTACATAGTGGGAAGTTCCAATTGGTACTAGATTATCTGGTGGTAGTAAGTACTACATTGATGGGTCCTAAAAAGTTAGTGGGGGAAAAGAAACCTATAATATAACACAGTTCTATGTAATTATTGCTGAAGTGTTGGTTATTACTGTTGGGACTGTGACATGCCTCCCGTCGAGTGTCGATCTTGTTGGAGGATGGGTCATATTCAAGGGGTTTTCAGGAAGACATCACAGGAACCCAATGATAGAGATTCTAAGCCAGTTCAAGGTATCAGAGCTAGATTAACTACTCTACATTTTGTGGGTAGTTGGAGTTTTACTAGTCACACAGTTCGAGGTGTTAACTTGGGTTTGTAGGGTTATATGTAGTCATGCTAAAAGGGTAGTGTAACATTAGGAAATCATGTTGGGGTGTAAGGATGAGGTTTAGGGATAATGATTTTAGTGTAGATTACTCCCACATATTAAGATGTTGGTCCTTCTACTATTAGAGGTTTGATATTGGTGGATTTGAACTTGGATTCAACTTTATTTGACACATGGGATTCACACTCTTTTATATCTTCTCAGTTAACGATGGTCTAAGTTTGGATATCAAATATATGTATGTTGTAATGTCTATCAACAACTCATTAGGAGTATGATTTATGGGAGTACATCACTATAGTGATTGTCCACTCATGATTATAGGTTACCAGTTCCTATGGGACCTTTTTACGATGTATATACTTGATTTTTACCTAATTCTAGGAAATTATTGGTTGGTTCCCTTTCACGATCATATTGATCGCTATCATCGATGGGTTTCCTTCATGTCTCTTAAATGTTTTAGTTTTTTCTAAAAGGGAGAGTGGGACTTTTAGGATGACTGATCAGCTCCCGATGAGGAGAAGTTGGTAAAGGTTTTAGCCAAGACTGTCATCCTTATATTGGATGATGGAGGGGAGTGGCCGATAGTGCACCCTCTTATGGTGGACTAGTTTGTGGATGTTTTTCCAAATTAATTTTTAGAATTTCCACCTAATAGGGAATTTGAGTTCACTATGAGTCTCATATAGAGAACTGATCCTATTTATATTCCACTATATTGCATGCCTTTGAAAAATCTTGGTGATCTGAATAGCCATCTAGAGGATTTGGGGGACAAGGGATTTATCTACCCCAATAAATCTCCTTGGGGATCTCCTGTGCTCTTTGATAATAAGGCTGATGGTACTTTATAAATGTGTGTTTATTATTGGTGAAAGTGCCCGTCATGACCAAGTATCACTGAGAGGGGGATGGGTGAATCAGTGATAAAACTTTCTTTTAATTTCCTTTATTTTGAAACAACTTTCTCCTCCTGTTAAAGAGTTGTTACCTTGTTAAAGAGAAAACAATCACACATCCATAGGAACACAATACTTTACAAGGTTAACTACTCAACAAGAGTAGGTACATACATGGTATGGTATATAAACAATCTAATACCACACAATCCACTAGAAAATAATCATTTTGTGTGGATACAATGAGTAGGATATCCCCTTACACTCATTTATCATTACGTTCAAAAAAACAATGCATGTGATTCAAGTAGAAAAAATTATGTAATACAATTTGTGTATCAAGTTAAGAAACTTTCACTAGTTACTTCAAAACATGTAACTTATGTTGCCTTTTCAACTTTAAAAAATATGATCTTCAAATAAATTCTTCAATTTTCTACCAAGTATCAGGTAAGTACTACTTATGGACTTCAAAATGATACTCTTTTCGATTACCTGTCTGATTCCCAAGTCTAATTCCCAAGTTAGATTCATCAGTATAGAAATATAATTCTTTCAAAACACCACTAAAAAAATCTAAAATTCTTCTGTATCAGTTCAGAAATCTCAATATGATTCCTAGTCCAATGATCCATCCCAATACGATGATTAGATGAACTTGATATTCTATCTTCACCTTTCTTTCTAGAAAAATATTCCTCAATAATGCTCAATCCAAAAACTCCTTCTCTCTAGAAACTTTTATCACTCCACCTTCTCTCTATACATTAGGAATAATACATGTTCTAGAAAGTAAAAATTACTCCCTCTATGTATCGTTGAGCCAAATATGGTTTGGGTGTGATTCTAAAAATCTTTATCGCTCAACCAAATTTCCCAAAAATCCCATTTCCCTTAAATTTTGGGTGTATCTTTAAATCCTTCAATGCTTCCTAACTCTCCTTATTTATTCCTAAACATTCTCAAATATTCTCATAACTTGAGTTCTCTTCATATTATCTAAACCTTCTTAAAAAAAATTCAGTCTGATTCCAATTTCCTCTTACGATCGATACATAAGATCACTTTGGTTTTCTTTTCCCACTTGAAAATAAATCAAAACTGAAGATAATTAATTATGTTTCTCTAAAAAAATTGTAACATATGAAAAAAGAATGTATTCTCATTAAAATTATCTATGCCAACTGATATAAATAAAAACTCTTCAAACAAAATACTTCTTCTCAACTCTTCAAGATCCTCTTGACAACATTTTTTGAGATTGATTATAACATTTCTTCTTTTATTCTTTTTCTATAGACTGATAATTCTGCATCTAATGATGTTATCAGTGTCAGCCCACATATGATAGACCGACCTCTACTTTACTATGAAAATCAGTGTCATCTTTAGTCTGATGACTCTTGACCTTATTGAAAAACATATCAGAGTCTTTTTACCTTGACCCACTTGATAAGGGAGACAACCAATAGTCTATTTTGATGAAAATGGTTGACTACCTTATTGATCTTCATTAAGATGATCATTTTTTGACTTTCATGCATCAGTCCCAAACTTAAAATTACTTTTTTCCTCTTTATTGGTCCCAAAAATTCCCAATGAAAGAATTTATGTATTTGATAATTGGTGGAACACCACTTCCAATAGTCTAGTGTCAATATATTTAACTTCCTCAACTTATTCTCTTTTTTGATCATGATTAATAGAATCTTCCTTCTTTGAAAATTTATTTCTTTTGGATTATAGATCTGACTGAAAACCAACATATTCATTTTCAATAGTTTCAAATGAACTTATTAAAAATTAAACAAATCTGCATCTGGTGATCTTGCACTAATGGACTAAGAGAAAAAATCTCTAACTTCAGCAAGTACCTTCCTCCACAAACTTCTACTTGTAATCATGACTTCCTCATGCCTTTGAATATTTTAGGATCAACATAACATCATCTGACTTATATTAAAAAGTATTGTATCTTTCCAAACATCCCTCAATATATTTCTTTCCAAACCTTAATACAATTGGCATCACTAGTTTTCCCCTTTACTTCATAAGGATTACACCCAAGTTTTCAGAAAAATTATTACTTTTTTGAAATTTGAAATAAAAAATAATTGTCATATTTTCATCGGATCTAAGAAGAATATGAGACACTTATTCATTACAATCAACCCTTTATTTTATAAACTCAATGTGAGTTTGATGAGATTTTTCTTCTAGAATAATTATTCACAAATCACTGGCCTTTATTATGCATTTTGAATCTGATCACTTGATTATGATTATGAGTATGATCATCATGCCAATGATTCTAGATCTGATTTAAAGATTTGCACAGACATCCTTCTTCAATCCTTATTTCCATTACCTTATCAACATTCTTAATTTATTCAAGGTAATCAACATGTTGATCTACTTACAATAGATACAACCAAAATAGAACTTGTTCTTAACAATTGGTGACTAAATTCAGTGACTATTAAGAACCACCATCCACTATCATGTATTGAAATTTTTTGCCACCTTAGGGGTGGTAGGATATTCTCTAAGATCAACTCTAGATATGGTTGTCACCAAGTTAGGGTGAGACCCTATGATATACCATGTATGAATTTTCTAATTAGGTATAACCTTTATGAGTATTTGATGATTCCATTCTTCTAGATGAACATACAAATAATTTTTATGGCCTTGATGAACATATTTTACCTCTGTAACTATATTAATTTATTTTGGTTTTTATGGATGATATCCTAATGTATTCCCAAATGATAGAGAAGCATGAAAACACCATAATATAATTTTTGTCACACTAAGAGAGAACTAAAAGTATGATAATATCATGAAGTATCTTTTCTGAATTAACCATGTACACATATTGTGACATATCATATCAAAAGTTGGTGTGTATGTCGGCGATTTATACTATAATTTTTCCATTTGGTAGTTCTACTTACAGGCCTGATAAAAATATGGTAAGGTTTGGTTTGTCAGATGCTTGCAATAATGCCTTGAAGGAATTTAAGGGAATATTGAACTCAATGATGATCTTGATATTTATTGATATAGACAGGGATTATGTTGTATATTGTGATGTATTAGGTATTAGGATGGGTGTAGTTCTAATATAGGGGGACATAGTACTGGTGTATGGATCCCAACATTTGAGGTTCCAGGAATGAAATTACCTTGTACAAGATCTTGAGTTAGTAGTGGTAGAACACACCTTGAAGTTCTGGTGACACTATATCTTGGGAGAAATTTTCATGGTCTATACAGAACATAAAAGTTTGAGGTAAATCTTTAGTTTGTGAGACATAAAAATTCTACAAAAAAGTTAGGTTGAGTGTCTATAGTATTTTGATTTCAATCCACCCCATACACGAAAGAAGGGAAATATAGTTATTGATAATCTACGATGAAAAACATAGCCTTAGGTTTTTAAGAGTCGAGTAGTAATTGATGAAATGTTTTTCTAAATTGAATCTGGATGTCTAGGAGGATTATAGTTGAGAACTTCTTATATCCTTATCTTTAATTTCTTTGATTATGTAATAAATTAAGAGGAGTTAGATTTTAGATCTAGAGAGTCTATCCCTTAAGGACATATTTTATGGTTGAAAGATTCCACCGCCCTAGACTATAGATGAGGATGAGCTTATTCGTGTTCATGGGTGTGTTTTAGTGCCTAATGGAATGCAAGAGGAGTTGATAAAGGAATCACATACTTACAAATGCACAATACACCTTGGATTGACGGAATCATATAATGATATCCTTTATCTGTATTATTGTATAGACATGAGAAAGGATATAACAAGGTTCGTTATATGGTGATCCACCTATCAGTAAGTGAAGGCTAAGAATTAGAGGCCCACTAGTCTTCTATAGTTTTTACCCATTTTATAGTGTAAATGGGATGATGTCATCATGGAATTCATTATGAGATTACTAAAGATGAACCAAAGGAAAGACTCATTATGGTTCATCATGGATCAAATAATGAAGGTCACATATTTTTAATTGATCTGGGAGGCCTTTAAAGATAATGATCTAGGAAGGTTATACATATGAGAATTCATGCGTCTACTTAGGATCCCTTGAAGAATTATTTTTTTATATAGATGATTGGTTCACATCATTGTAACACCCTGACCCCTCTAGACCGAAGCCGATGCATTACTTTTTATATTGGCATGGTTAAAAGGAATGAAAATACCAAAGTAATGATCAGTTTAGTAGTCTTTAAGAAACTAGATACATATATGTAACACAAATTACATTGGAGAAGGTTACAAAATACAATACATTACAAAAACTAAATACTGCATCCACAAGAACTCAATAAATGATATCCTCTTCATCACCTATTGAAAGTAAACAATGAAAGGGGTGAGCTCAAATACTCAGTAAGGGTTACAAATAGAGGAAGCATGAAACAATAATAATCGAATTGTAAATAGTTTGACATAATAAAAATGGAAGGGTGAATAAATGAAAAACCCATGCCATTAATAAACTGAGAATGAAAATGCATCCATAGATTTTGTCATAGTAAAAACCTCATGGATAGTAATAAATGATAATGAATAAAGAGAATTATTATTAATTGGACGTCATGTATTTGGCAGATGATACCATAATACCGTAAAAAATGTTTAGTTCTATGAGTAGAAACCCGTCTGATTTTTGGAAACCAACTCGAAGGGTTTGTCCCCAAACTGATTTGTCTCATGATACCTGTCGATGCATTGAGAGGCTATAACGGGCCCCAACTTCCACTTCATGTCCAAATCATTCGTAATACATTTATTAAATACAATATAAATATTATTTTTAAATATTTGTATAGGGTAGAGTATACAGATTCATCAATATTTTCATAGTTAAAATAACTTTCCAAATAAACACCATATGTAAAATGGTATATGGTTTAGACAACAAAAATATCCATGATATGAGATTATGGATATTTAATATAAATATAATTTCAAATGGAAATTGATCTCAAATGGGTAGTAGGTACACCACATAAGTATTATTAGGTGCACAATAAAAAGTTATTCACAACAGAATAGTTGTTGAGACAAAGTCTCTTACCACAATGTAATAAGGGGCATGATGACTTGACGTCATCCTCACCTTCCTTCAGCTTATCACCAGAAGTCTACTCAGGGTTCTAACCTCAACGGTGGAAACTAAACACGAGGGTTGCAATCATTGTGGGACTTAACCCAAAACCTTACAACACGATCTGATGACAACTATGCACCACCTATATCCACATCCCCGAAGGCACCCCTCCCTTTCAAGAGGATTCACGGCATGTCAAGCCCCGGTAAGGTGCTTCGCTTGGTCGAATCATATGAACAGAACTTAATAAACCTCAAATGAGTCATTTAATACCCTGAATATAAAGATAATAATGTTATTATATATCAAATGGAAGTACACATATACCAAATACAAGAAATAATTTGTGAATAATGGAAATCTCATAGAAATGAAAGTGAGATGAGAAACCCCTTACAAACATTTCAGCATGGTAACGAGTGTTCTTGAGAGGGATTAATGAGAAGTAAAGGGGTATCCCATTATTTATATATCATAAGGGAACTATGGGGGATGTGTGAAAACATACCCCATCATTAGGTATTAAAAATTAAAGAGCACAACATATGGGAGATTCTTGAACAAAAGTGAGAGAGAGGATCCCTTACCTTATGCTTGAAGGTGTTTTTGATTATTCTTAATGACCTGAATAATCAAATTTAGAATCATGAATTAATAATTCCATAACATCATCAACATTTAATTGATATGTTATGAACTTATGGGGTTCATTAATGGACTTTTTTTATGGTTTAAGAGATTCAATTTTATTGTTTTGGTAGCATTTTCTTCTTTGGTTTTCATGATCCATTTACTTGTATTCATGAATGGATGTTTGTTTGAAATATGGTTAAACATATTTTTTTTAATATACATTATTAGTAAAAATAAATATATATAAATGATATTATAATTATTCTGGTTATATACTATAAGGATGACTCATTCGACGAGTTAAAAATAAATGCTTGGATTTGGCTTGGCAGTTTTGTGCACAATAAACTTGTTTTGAATTATTATTCAATATTATGAATGTGTATGGATTTAAGAACATTAATCAAGATAAAAATACATATATTATGACCTGGTTCAGACATTTAAAAGGTTTCATGACCAGAATTGAAGATAGTAATGCAAATTAAAAACCCGTCTTCCTTGAGTGTAATAAATTAACACATCTCAGTCGGTGTTTGCATTTATTTTATAAAAGGAAAAGAAGAAAAGATATTATGATGAAATATTACATTAGAATAATGAAAACTCAGTAAATTTATGGCACTAGAATTATCATGTCATTTGGATTAGGTGAGGTGAGAAGAGATAACAAAATAATGGAACTTGTAAAAATAATTGAAAGGAAAAGGAAGAGAGGTTCACCTCTTGAGTACTCCTCCTTGAGAAACTCCTTAAGGCATTTGTTTTTGGCCTTTTGGTGAGATAAAAAGGTCTTGGACGTGGGTAGAGGGACTGGAAAGAGTATTTGGCAAAATTTATGCTAGGATTAAAGATTGAGTGGTGTGGGAGGAATAGGGGGTGAAGGGTGGTTTATATAGTGGAGGGGAGAGGAGTTTTCTTAATATTATAATCATTAATTTATTATTTAATCTCAATACAAGAAATAGTGAGTATTATATGAACAATAATAGTAATATATTCATGTGAGTTCGGTATTTTGGTTCTTACATCACTCATGATGTTAGGAATAGTTAATAATGTATTTATAAGGTAAATTAATGTATTTTACTATTCACAAAAAATTCAAGTATTTCAGAAAAATCCCCAAAAATTAACCTAAATTTTTTTTGATGTGTAGAATCCAAAAATGAAGTCCATTTCTCAAAAATAATTTTCTAAATATTATTAATTAAATGTTTAATTAAATAATTATTTAATAGAAATATATAAACACTTGAAATATTTATCTTTTTTTAAAAGGTGCCTAAATTTATTTATACATTCATTGGTATGGATACCATTCATAAGAGTCATATTACTATTCATAAGGGTAATTTACTATTCATAAGGGTATTTTACTATTTATAAAGGTAAGTTACTATTCACCAACAATTAAGTTAATTCTATCAAACTCTAAATATCATCCTGAACACAACCGTGCATGTCAGATTTTTAAAATTCGAATCATAGAGCTAGAAAATTTATGTTTAATGGCTAGGTTTTGGCTATCTCCTATAAGTAAACAAGTTTTGTTCCACTGAGGCTCAATGATTCATGAAATATAAGCTATCTAATTAATACAGTGTTTTTAAGAGAAACATACCATAAAATGTTTGGGGTGCTACATTATTCCCTCCTTTGGAAATTTCATTCTCAAAATTTTATGTATAAAGTCCACCAAAAATACGTATGTGGTTCTTCATAACATCCTCAGGTTCCCATGTTTCTTTCTCCATATTCTGGTTCCTCCAAAAAACGTTTACTAGACGAGTTGTCTAATTTCTCAATACCTGCTCCCTTGTGTCAAGAATCCTGATAGTCTTTTCATAGTATGGAAAATCGGGTTCCAGTTATGTTTCTTCATAAGTGAGTACATGCATTGGGTGTGGCATGTATTTCTTCAAAGACACATGAAAGACATCGTGAACTTTCGAGAGACTTGGAGGAATTTCTAAACGGTAAGCTACAACTCTGATTCTTTATAAAGTTTCAAATGGCCCGATTTACCTGGGGCTCAATTTCCCTTTCTTACCGAACCTTAAGACACCCTTCCATGGAGATACTTTTAGAAAGACATGATATCCCACTTGGAATTCCAAATCATTTCTCCGGTTGTCAGCATAACTCTTCTACCAACATTAGACTTATTTAATATGGGATTGGATTGTCTTCACCTTTGCCACGATCTCTTTAATAAGTTCCTGGCCTATAAGTTTTCTCTCACAAACTTCATCCCAACAAGTTGGAGTTCGACATCTCTTTCCATATAATGCTTCATATAGAGCCATTTGAATACTATAATGGAAACTATTATTGTATGAAAATTCAACCAAAGTAAAGTATTGATCCCATATACCTAGGAAGTCAAGAGAGCATGATATCAGCATGTATTACAGATTTTGAATAGTCCTTTTAGACTATCGATCAGTTTGGGGGTGTTAAGCCGTACTCATACGAAGTTCAATATTCAAAGCCTTATGGATACTTTTCTAGAATTTTGATGTAAAACGGGGATCTCGACCGGACTCAATCAATAGAGGTGCACCATGAAGTCTTACAACTTCATTAATATAAAGTCTTTCCAGGCACTCAAGTGGAAAATACTCTCTTATTGGAAGAAAATGTGCTAATTTTGTGAGATGATCAACAATTACCCATATTGCATCATTCCTTCTAAGTGTCCTTAGTAGTTTGGTGAAAAAATACATCATAATGTTATACCACTTCCACATAGGAATAGGTAGATGTTACATCACTCCGTTGGGATGTGGTCTCTCTGCCTTCACTTTTTGAAAAACTAAACACCTTGACACGTAGTCAACATTTTCCCACTTCATATTATCCCACCAAAAATATTCCTTGAGATATCTATACATCTTGGTGATACCTGGGTTTATAGAGAAATTAGATCTATGAGAATCATCTAATAGTTCCCTTTTTAGCTCAGGTACTGATAGAACACATAACCTCTTCCCAAATTTCATAACTCCTTCCTCATACACGAAGTCTACCAATCTCCCTTCCTGGGCAGCATTAATTTTTTTTTGTACAAATTCTCATCCTCAGATTGAGAGCTTTTTATCTTCTATAATAAAGATGGTTTAGAAATAATTTTAATGAGAAAAGGTGTTTCACCTTCCTTAACAATTTTCGTATCCATCTTTAGTAGATCCAAAAATATAGGATCTCTCTCAACCCTCATTTAAGTCAGAAGTTCATGATATTTCCTGCTTAATGCATCTTCCACCTTATTCGCCCTTCCTGGGTGGTAGTGTATTGAAAAATCATAATCTTTTATTAACTCAATCCACCTCCTTTTCCTCATGTTTAGTTATTTTTTGTGAAAATATATTTGCAACTCTTGTGGTTTGTATAAATCTCACATCTTTCTCTGTAGAGATAATGTCTCCATATTTTTAGAGGAAATATTACAGCTGCTAACTCAAGATCATGAGTTGGACAATTTTTCTGATGAGTCTTCAAATACCTTGTTGCATAATCAATAACCTTATCATTTTTCATAAAGATGAAACCCAGTCACTTCTTTGATGCATCACCGTATATTAAAAATCCATCACTTCTAGATGGAAGAGTCAAAATTGGAGCACTGAAAAATCTTATTTTCAATCACATAAATCATTCTGTACATTATTTTTCCACACAAACTTAACTCCTTTACATGTGAGCTTGGTTAGCGGGTTAGCCAGTCGGGTGAAATTCTGAATGAAATGCCGATAGTAACCTGCTAAGTGAATAAAACTGCATACATCCGTTATGTTTGTTGGAGTGGGCCATTCTTTGATTGCATTTTTCTTTGTAGGATCAACTAGGATTCCATCCTTAGAGACAATATGGCCTAGAAAATAAATTTATTAAACCCAGAATTCACACTTGCTAAACTTCCCATATAATTCATTTCTTCTAAGTGTTTTCAGAATAATCCGCAAGTGATCCTCATGGTCTTCATAGCTTTTCGAGCATACCTGTAAAGACCCGTAAAATTCAAGGAATTTTTTTCTTAATTTTCTTTGGAATTTTACAAGAACGCAGTTTCTGACGGCACCTGATTCCGAGGCACGGTGTGCCCAAAATCATTTTCCGAAGTTTGGCTCGGGTATGTTCAGTGAACGAACGAACGAGTTTTTATAACTTCTGAATCGGTACTCGGAATCGAATTCCATAGGCACCGATGGAATCGCAGCGCCGGTATTTTCTTAGAAATGCCTTTTCCGGAGCTGCGTTTGCTCGGGTGTGGTTTTTAATTTTTGGGGTTAAGTTAAGAAAATAAAATAAAGTGTTGCGAAAACTTTATTTTATTTCACTTAAAGCCACTTAAGCTAAGTTGAAGCGGATAGAGTGGAACCCAAAATATCCTACCCTCTTGGTAGGATATTTGTGAGGTGGGGCCCACACGAGCCCCACCGTTTCTTTTCATCTAAGTAACGCACCCATGAAAACTCCTCTTTAATGAAAGTCAACTGGTGTGTTTTCTAAAACTCTTAACGCTCCTAATTGGATAGTTAAGACGTTACCATTAATTCACCGAATTAATGGTTCACTTCTTAACTTGTTTTTCAAATTTGTTGGCATGTAAATAAAATAAGACCAATTCATGTCTTTCTTGAGGATTGCTCGTTGAGAGGATTTGGAGAATACTCTAAGGCTTGAGATCTTCATCCTCCTTCGCGAAGAACGCGAAGAACGCGAAGAACGTGAAGAACGCCGAACCCTCAGAGATCGACGACGTGACGCCGTGTTCCGCGACGACGACGATTCTCCTTCCGCGACGCTTCTTTCGCGACGTTTCTTCCCCACAACAATCTCCGATCATCAACCGATTGAGGTAGGGGATTACGGACCTTTTAATTTCCTTTATGGATTTTATCCTCAACATGGGTTTAATTGGTGCAATTAAATATTGTGTGTTTTCTTTAACCCTTGGAGATCGTCGACGCGATGCCGTGTACCACGACGACGCGACGCCCCTTCCGCGACGCGAAGATCCTCTTCTTCCGCGACGGTCAATTCCGCGAAGAACTCACGTTTGACAACTATGACGAGGTATGGGTTTTAATTCTTAAAATATTTGTGATTTATACCTACGGCGTCTGTTTAAATAATTGTTGTGAGATATTTAGAACCGCTAACGCGGTATGTGCGGACCAACGAATGAGTCCGAACCCACCACCCCTTTCGTTCTTGGTGTGCGAAATGACGGATGTCGACAAAACAGGCCGCACGGACGACGCGGGGTCCTCGAAGTGAAGAACGGACCCCGGGAGGACCTTCGGAGAAGACGACGTAATTTTCTGACCACCGGAACTCATCCGGTGGTTCACGGAGAAAACCGCCGGCGCGCCACGCCGGCACGGCGGCGGAAGGCGGCGGCGCCCGACGCGCCGCCGTGGAGAACTTCCGCGGTTGAAGCCGCGGCGTCCTCACGCGGGGACCGCGGCGTCCTCACGCGGTTGAAGCCGCGGTGGCCCCACGCCGGGCCGCGACGTCCTCACGCGGGGGCAGCGCGCCCCCCTCCCGTGGCTCGACCGTAATAGCCGAGCCGACCCGCTGGCCAACCGGCCAGCCGGGTCGCACCTGCCAGGCCGGGTCATGCCCACCCTTGTCGGGTCGACCCGGTTCGGGCAGACCCAGGGGTGGGTTGGGCCAGGTCGGTCTGGGCCCAGACCCCCCGTTTTCAGACCTTTTCGATCTTTTGCCCGTATCTTGAGCTACGAGCCTTCAATCGACGCACTATCAGCGGTGATGTGATACTTGGATCGAGACGGTCGTTTTGGTATATCGAACTCAAGGTTTCAGAATACTTTGGTTTGGCCAGGTTGGTTTGTACATAAAACCAACAGGGCCCTCGGAGCGGAAACGCTCATATCTTGAGCTACAGACGTCCGATTGACGTGCCGTCGACCTTGTTGGATTCCTCTAAGTGAGAAAGATCTTTTGACTTACTCCGCCCGAGGTTTGGATGCAGGTGGAGTACGGTCGGGTTGGTTTTTCCTTAAAAATCAACCGGGCCCCTGGTACGAAAAAGCCAATAACTCTCAGACCGGGCGTCCGATTGACGCACCATCTACGACGTTGAGTTCCTGTTGATGATACAAAAATTTTGGATACATCAACTCTGGACTATGTGTCAGTTGGTGTATCAGCCCCTCATCTCGTGGAGTGGACCCTCCCGAATGAGCTTGCTGTGTGCGGGAACCCTAGAGCTGGCTGCGTCTACAACGACAATGAAGACAGTACGGGAATCCTCCGTGGGTTCGGTAGTGACCACTACGGTTCTTTTGGGATACATCAACTCCAGACTACATGTCAGTTGATGCATTGACATCTTGGCTCATGGAGTGGACCCTCCCGGAACGAACATGCTGTGTGCGGAAACCCTAGAGCCGGTTGAGACCTGAAGACTGCTGATCGAATGAATCAGTGTGTTATAGATAGCCCAGTGGGAAGCGCTTGGTTGTAGCAGCAGACCCACAGCGGAGGAGCGCTTGGTTGTAGCGGCAGACCCGCTATACTCAATAGAAGGAGTACCTGTAGAGGATATGAGGGGGAGCGCTTGGTTGTAGCTCCAGACCCACGGCGGAGGAGCGCTTGGTTGTAGCGGCAGACCTACGATGGAGGAGTGCTTGGTTGTAGCAGCATGGGGGAGCGCTTGGTTGTAGCAGCAGACCCATGACAGGGGAGCGCTTGGTTATAGCAGCAGACCCATGGTACACAACAGAAGGAGTACCTCTAGAAGATATGAGGGGGAGCGCTTGGTTGTAGTGGCAGACCCATGGTGGGAAGCGCTTGGTTGTAGCAGCAGGCCCACAGTACTCGTTAGGTGTAGTACTACAGCAGTCCAAGGTTAGAGGGATGCGCTTGGTTGTAGCGGCATACCCACTGTTCTTGATAGAGAAGAAGTTTCCCAATTTCTATGGTTTCAACTTCATGATCGATCCTGTGTGGGTCATTGTGGGTGTTAGTACCTATCGATCCATTGTGGGTCTGACGGCTTAGATGAATCAGTGGCTATATCTGATCATCTCTATCATCATACGAAGAAGTTTACCTGTGTGAGCTGAATCCTGTTTTCTTTCCTATGTGGATTGTGTTGTGCTATCTTGTGTGGATTTACGTTTTGCTTTCCTGTGTGTACTGGGTTGTACTTGAGCTCGGATGTTGGAGCATACTGGAATTCATGACTTAGGTATATGTATGGGCATATACCTAAGCAGTTTTAGATGTTACTTCTTGATTGTATCTTTCCTTGTGGTTTGTCCTTTGTGGATTCTGGTAGACCTTCGGGGGTCTCGGGGTCCCTACTTAGTAGCTTATACTCACACCTGCACGAGCTATGCCCTCACTACGTTGTGTTGGTTGCAGACGATGAACATCGCTGATCGGGGTGGAGGCTTGCGGAGCAGGACGGTACCTAGAGGTGGACCACTGGGCAAGACGTACTTGGAGCGGACGGCTGGACCCGAGGAGCTGTGGAGGCTATCTGTACCCACCCTTCTAGTGGGACATCCAGTGGACGGCTCGACGCTGCGACTTTACTTTTCAGTTGCTATTTTCTCTTTCCAGTTGTACTTTACTTTCAGTTTGGGTTTGTATACTGGCCCACTTACTTTTCCGCACTTACTGTCGTACTCTGTTTTTACTTAGTGTTTACTTCTTCTTGCTTGCTCTGTGGTGTTTGTGGTTTACTTTACAAAGGCAATGCCTTACCTTTTTACCGGGATTTACGCCTTGGTGCTAGTCGCCAGCCCCTGGCCTATGGAAGGAAGGCTTTGGGTAGTCACGGCACGGGCCCTAAGGACGGGTCGTGACAAATTGGTATCAGAGGAGTTCGGTTCTACCACAGAACTTGGGACTCTAATCTTTTTCTATGTGAAGCAATAGTGTTAAGAGTATTGGGTGTGGTTATCAGTTCAGGGAGTCCAGTGTTGGTGCGGCGGCCGACGTATCCGTACACCACGACCCTGACTTCTGATTTCCGACTTATTGCACGAAAACATTTATTGCATGTGTGTTTCAAGTTTTCTTTGTGTTTAATTTGTGTCAGCTCACCACGTATACTGTTTGACCGTGGTGCACCTGTTTCTTTTCAGGATGGCCCCATGATGGCAGCCAACTACAGTTCCGAGAGTTGAGCATGACGACAGCCCGCCGAGCGACGAGGCCTCGGTACAAGGCCCTTTGACAGCTGAGGCACCGGTGGTACCTTTACCCGCTGAGCCACCAATGCTTCCAGCCCTAGCCGCTGACGATGCACGTCGCCTTAGTGCACTGCATGAGTTCCAGTGCCTGCGACCGCCCTGGTTCCGTGGGGAGATGGACCCCCAGGCAGCCGAGGACTGGCTGGAGGCTGTGGTATGAGTTTTCAGGTTAGTGAGGACACCAGCAGACCTCATGTTGATCCTTGCGGCGAGCCTACTGCACGCGGCAGCGGGCCGATGGTGGAGCTTGATGATCCAGGTGCACGATGAGGCATATCTTCTCTGGACAGACTTTGAGAGCCTCTTCTGCTTAGAGTTCGTCCCGACCACCCTCTGTGCAGTGCGCATCTAGGAGCTTCTTCAGCTGCGGCAGGGCAGCTTGACAGTAGCCCTGTATGCGGCGAGGTTTACTGATCTCTCGTGCTATTCGAAGGACATGGTACGGGACCCATTCTTCAGGGCCCGAACCTTTGAGCAGGGGCTCAGGCGAGAGATCAGGGCTTCAGTTGTTTCTCACAACATTCCTACACAGACATGGGTGTTGGATCGATCCCTCTTAGTGGAAAGTTTCCTTACTGAGCAGTCTCCAGCAGCAGGACCCACCACTAGTCGGCATGCGACAGAGTCTTCTATAGCAGGCAGTAGACAGATGACGCAGAGGTCCAAGAGGACTATACCTATAGGTGGTCGACCGCATGACACATGATCATTTGTGCGAGGCACCCGAGGTGGAGAATGACTTACCATGCGCGAGCAGTGTTACTCCTGCGGTGGGGTTAGTCACATGGATCGTGACTGTCCGACCCGCCATACTGATGACCAGTAGATGAACGAAGGACCTCCCAGGCAGAGCCAGAGGTTCGATCGAGGCAGACCAAATGGAGCAGTTGACCGTGGCAGGGGAGCTGGACCTGTAGCTGGAGGTGGACGACGCTTCGATATGTTGCCACCACCACCACCAGGAGGTCCACCCCAACCACAGGGAACAGGTGGATGTGGGAGAGCTCAGCTGCAGGCAGCTGAGGCCTACGATCATAGAGCTCCGAGAGTAGATGGACAGGAGCAGGACTAGCTCCAGACCAGGAGACTTTTGTTCATGTTTCTTCCAGCTCTGTTGATGTTTGTTTTTTGTTTCTTTGTGTCCTCGTACCTTGAGTTGAAGTAATAAAAGACACTTGCAATAGTGATGTTTGCCTTCTTGTCTTTTGTATGTTAATACTAAGAGGTTCCGGTTAAAAACTATTGACTTGACCCTCACTTATGAGATTCTTACTAGAAGAGACCCAGTGACCACACACTGATGCCGACAGTGTGACTCAATCCTTGGAGGCGAGAGTAATAGTTGGAACTCTTGGTAGTAGCGTCAAGGCCTTTTGATGTCATCCTTGGTATGGGTTAGTATCATCCATGATAGGATTGACTGTATTAGGTGAAGAATGTGGTTCATCCAGGGGATGAGACCGGATTTCTCTTCTCGGCAAAGAAGAAATCTCATCAACTCTTGTAGGACCAGAAGGGTCCAAGTCATCCACGAGTGGGTGAGGACAGCTCAGAGCCGGAAAAAGTCTTGTGTTGACAGGAGGCGGAGACAACTAGAGTTTGAGGTTGGTGACCGCGTTTCCCTACGGGTCTCACCTCAACGTGAGTTACAGAGTTTTGGCTGAGGTGGCAAGTTGTCTCCATGCTTCATCGGACCATTCCAGGTCCTCAGCAGGATTGGCGAGGTGGCTTATCGCCTGGCCCTACCACCTCAGTTGCACCGGGTGCACGACATCTTCCATGTATCTCAACTGAGAAGATACATGCATGACCCGACACATACCATTGATCATGAGGAGCTAGACGTTGATGATGGAGTGACTTTTGCGGAGGTCCCGGTGGAGATCGAGGATCGACAGGAGCGGGTCCTACGCAGACGGTCGATTTCTATAGTGCGCATCGGATGGCAGTATGGGAACCTCCAGGAGAGCACTTGGGAGCGGGAGGCTCAAATGCGTGCTCAGTACCCCCTTTTGTTTCCCTAGTTTATGATGTATCTTTACGGGGACGTAAAGCCCTAAGGTGGGAGTGATGTAAAGACTCGTAAAATTCAAGGAAATTTTTTTCTTAATTTTTTTTGGAATTTTACAAGAACGTAGTTTCTGATGGCACCTGATTCTGAGGAACGGTGTGCCCGTAATCATTTTCTAAATTTTGGCTCGGGTACGTTCAGTGAACGAATGAGCGAGTTTTTCTAACTATTGAACCGGTACTCGGAATCGAATTCCGAAGGCACCGATGGTATCGCAACGCCAGTATTTGCTTAGAAACGCCTTTTCCGGAGTTGCGTTTTCTCGGGTGTGGTTTTTAATTTTTGGGGTTAAGTTAAGAAAATAAAATAAAGTGTTGCGACAAATTTATTTTATTTCACTTAAAGACACTTAAGCTAAGTTGAAGCAGATAGGGTGGAACCCAAAATATCCTACCCTCTTGGTAGGATATTTGTGAGGTGGGGCCCGCACGAGCCCCACCGTTTCTTTTCCTCTAAGTAACGCACCATAGAAAAATCCTCTTTAATGAAAGTCAACTGGTGCATTTTCTAAAATCTTAATGCTCCTAATTAAAAAGTTTAGATGTTACCATTAATTCACCGAATTATTGGTTCGTTTCTTAACTTGTTTTTCAAATTTGTTGGCATGTAAATAAAATAAGACCAATGCATGTCTTTCTTGATGATTGCTCATTCAGAGGATTTGGAGAATACTCTAAGGCTTGAGATCTTCATCCTCCTTCGCGAAGAACGCGAAGAACGCGGAGAACGCAGAACCCTCGGAGATCGACGACGTGACGCCGTGTTCCGCGACGCCGACGATTCTCCTTCCGCGACGCTTCTTCCGCGATGTTTCTTCCCTGCAACAATCTCCGATCATCAACCGATTGAGGTAGGGGATTACAGACCTTTTAATTTCCTTTATGGATTTTTTCCTCAACATGGGTTTAATTGGTGCAATTAAATCTGTGTGTTTTCTTTAACCCTCGGAGATTGTCGACGCGACGCCGTGTACCGCGACGACGCGACACCCCTTCCGCAACGCGACAATCCTCTTCTTCCGCGACGGTCAATTCCGTGAAGAACTCACGTTCGACGACTATGACGAGGTAGGGGTTTTAATTCTTTAAATCTTTGTGACTTATACCTATGGCGTTTGTTTAAATAATTGTTGTGAGATATTTAAAACCGCTAAAGCGGTGTGTGCGGACCAACGAACGAGTCTGAACCCACCGCCCCTTTCGTTCTTGGTGTGCGAAATGGCGGACGTCGACAAAACAAGCCGCACAGATGACGCGGGGTCCTCGCAGTGAAGAACGGACCCCGAGAGGACCTTCGACGAAGACAACGTAATTTTCCGACCACCGGAACTCGTCCGGTGGTCCGCGGAGCAAACCGTAGGCGTGCCACGCCGACACGGCGGCGGCGCCCGGCGCGCCGTCATGGAGAACCGCCGCGGCTGAAGCCGCGGCGGCGGGCTGGCCGTCCCGCGGCCGCACGGGACTGGCGGAGGAGCACGGGACGCGGCTGGCTGCCGCGTCCGCTGGCAAGGGCGGCCCCATGCCGGGCCGCGGCTTCCTCACGCGGGGGCAGCGCGCCCCCCGCTCGCGGCTCGACCGTAACAGCCGAGCCGACCCGCTGGCCAACCGGCCAGCCAGGTCGCACCGGCCGGGCCGGGTCGCTCCCACTTGGGTTGGGTCGACCCGGTTCGGGCCGACCCAGGGGTGGGTTGGGCCGGGTCGGTCCGGGCCCAGACCCCTCGTTTTCGGACCTTTTCTGTCTTTTGTCCGTATCTTGAGTTACGGGCCTTAGATCGAAGCACCATCAATGGCGATGAGATCCTTGGATGAAGACGGTCGTTTTGGTATATCGTACTCAAGGTTTCGGAATACTTTGGTTTGGCCGGGTTGGTTCGTACATGAAACCAACAAGGCCCTCAGAGCAGAAATGCTCATATCTTGAGCTACGGACGTCCGATTGACATGCCGTCGACCTTGTTGGATTCCTCTAAGTGAGACAGATCTTTTGGATTACTCCGCACGAGGTTTGGACGTAGGTGGAGTACGGTCGGGTTGGTTTTTCCTTAAAAATCAACTGGGCCCCTGGGACGAAAAAGCCAATAACTCTCAGACTGGGCGTCCGATTGATGCGCCGTCTGTGACGTTGAGTTCCTGTTGACGATACAGAACTTTTGGATACATCAACTCTGGACTATGTGTCAGTTGGTGTATCAGCCCCTCACCTCGTGGAGCGGACCCTCCTGAATGAGCTTGCTGTGTGCGGGAACCCTAGAGCTGGCTACGTCTGCAATGACAATGAAGACAGTACGGGAATCCTCCGTGGGTTCGGTAGTGACCACTACTGTACTTTTGGGATACATCAACTATGGACTACTTGTTAGTTAATGCATTGACCTCTTGGCTCATGGAGTGGACCCTCCCGGAATGAGCATGCTGTGTGTGGAAACCCTAGAGCCGGTTGAGACCTGACGACTGCTGATCAAACGACTCGGTGTTTTACGGATAGCCCAGTGGAAAGAGCTTGGTTGTAGCAGCAGACCCACGGCGGAGGAGCGCTTGGTTGTATCGGTAGACCCGTGGTACTCAACAGAAGGAGTACCTCTGGAGGCTATGAGGGGGAGCGCTTGGTTGTAGTGGCAGGCCCACGACGGAGGAGTGCTTGGTTGTAGCGGCAGACCTATGACGGTGGAGCGCTTGGTTGTAGCAGCATGGGGGAGCGCTTGGTTGTAGAAGCAGGCCCACGACAGGGGAGCGCTTGGTTGTAGCGGAAGACCCATGGTACACAACAGAAGGAGTACCTCTAGAGGATATGAGGAGGAGCGTTTGGTTGTAGCGGCAGACTCATGGTGGGAAGCGCTTGGTTGTAGCAGCAGGCCCACTGTACTCGATAGGTAGAGTACTACAGCAGTCCAACGTTAGAGGGAAGCACTTGGTTGTAGCGGCATACCCACTGTTCTTGATAGAGAAGAAGTTTCCCAATTTCTATGGTTTCAACTTCATGATCGATCCTGTGTGGGTCATTGCAGGTGTTAGTACCTATCGATCCTTTGTGGGTCTGATGGCTTAGATGAATCAGTGTCTATATCTGATCATCTCTATCGTCATACGAAGAATTTTACCTGTGTGAGCTGAATCCTGTTTGCTTTCCTATGTGGATTGTGTTGTGCTATCCTGTGTGGATTTACGTTTTGCTTTCCTATGTGGACTGGGTTGTACTTGAGCTCGGATGTTGGAGTATACTGGAATTCATGACTTAGGTATGTGTATGGGCATATACCTAAGCAGTGTTAGATGTTACTTCGTGATTGTATATTTCCTTGTGGTTTATCCTTTGTGGATTCTGGGAGACCTTCGGGGGTCTCGGGGTCCCTACTAAGTAGCTTATACTCACCCCTGCCTGGGCTATGCCTAGACTACATTGTGTTGGTTGCAGACGATGAACAACGCTGATCGGGGTGGAGGCTTGCGGAGTAGGACGGTACCTGGAGGTGGACCACTGGGCAAGATGTACTCGGAGCGGACGGCTGGACCCGAGGAGCTGTGGAGGCTATCTGTACCCACCCTTCTGGTGGGACATCCAGTGGACGGCTCGACGCTGCGGATTTACTTTTCAGTTGCTGTTTTCTCTTTCCAGTTGTACTTTACTTTCAGTTTGGGTTTGTATACTGACCCACTTACTTTTCCGCACTTACTGTCGTACTCAGTTTTTACTTAGTGTTTACTTCTAGTTGCTTGCTCTGTGGTGTTTTTGGTTTACTTTACAAAGGCAATGCCTTCCCTTTTTACCGGGATTTACGCCTTGGTTCAAGTCACCATCCCCTGGCCTATGGAAGGCGGGCTTGGGGTAGTCACGACACGGGCCTCAAGGACGGGTTGTGACAAATTGGTATTAGAGGAGTTTGGTTCTACCACAGAACTTGGGACTCTGATCTTTTTCTATGTGAAGCAATAGTGTTAAGCGTATTGGGTGTGGTTATCAGTTCAGGGAGTCCAGTGTTGGTGCGGTGGCCGACGTATCCGTACACCGGGACCCTGACTTCTGATTTCCGACTTAATGCACGAAAACATTGATTGCATGTGTGTTTCAAGTTTTCTTTGTGATTAATTTGTGTCAGCTCACCAGGTATACTATTTGACCATGTCGCACCTGTTTCTTTTCAGGATGGCCCCATGACGGCAGCCAGCTACGGTTCCGAGAGTTGAGCGTGACGACAGCCCGCTGAGCGACGAGACCTCGGTACATCTGTTCCAGAGCCACCTCTACCTACCCGTATCAAAACATGGATTTATTTTATAGAAATATTCACATAATATATTCTATACTAAAATACCAATACTTTCTTATACATTTATCCTCAAATACTACCTTAGGGATTTGTTCCCTACTATACATTTCCTACTCTAGTTTCCAAGTTTTCTACAAAACCTCCCTTTGATACCAACTGTAATACCCTGAACCATCTAGAATGAAGATGGTGCATTTCTTATTATATTGGCATGGTTTGAAGGAATGAAAATCCAGAAGGAATTATTAGTTTAGTATTTTTGAAAAAACTAGATACATATATGTAACTCAAATTACCTTGGAAAAGGTTACAAAATACAATACATAACAAAAACTAAAGACTGCATCAACAAGAACTCAATAATGATCTCATCTTCATCACCTGTTGAAAGTAAACAATGAAAGGGGTGATCTCAAATGATCAGTAAGTTTTAAAAATATCGGAAGCATGAATCAATAATAACTGAATTGTAAACAATTTGACATAATCAAAATGGCATGGTGAATAAATGAAAAACTCAGGCCATTAATAAACTGAGAATGGAACTGCTTCCATAGATTTTTTCATAGTGAAAAACTCATGGATATGAATAAATGATAATGAATAAAGAGAATGGTTATTAATTGGACTTCATTTATCTGGAACATTATACCATAATACCATGAAAATGGTTTAGTTCTATGGGTATAAACCCATTTGATTTTTGGAAACAAACTCGAAGGGTTTGTTGCTAAACTGATTTGTCTCATGAGACTTGTCGATACATCGAGGGGCTATAGCAGGCCCCAAACTCCACTAAATGTCCAAATCATTCTTTATACATTGATTCAATACAAGATCAATATGCCTTTTCAATATCCATATAGAGTAGATTATACAGATTCATCATTATTTCCATAGTTAAAATAACTTTCCAAATAAACCCTGTATGTAAAATGGTATAAAGTTTAGACAACAAACATATACATGATACGAGATTGTGGATATTTAATATAAATATAATTTAAATGGGAAAGTGATCTCAAATTGGAAGTAGGTACACCACTTAAGGATTTTTAGTTGCACAATACAATGTTAGTCACAATAAAATAGTAGTTGAGACAAAGTCTCTTACCACAATGTAATCGGTCGAATCATATGACCAGAACATAATAACCCTCAAAAGAGTCCTTGAATAACATTAATATAACCATAATAATGTTATTATATATCAAATAGAATTAAAAATATACCACATAAAATAAATAATTAGCGAACAATGGAAATTGCATGGAAATGAAAGTGAGATGAGAAACACCTTACAAACATTTCAGCATGGTAACGAGTGTTCTTGAGAGGGCTTAATGAGAGGTAAATGGGTATCCCATTATTTATATATTATAAGGGCAGTATGGGGGAGGTGAGAAAACATACCCCATTATTAGTTATTAAAAATATACTATCACAACATAGGGGAGATTCATGAATAAAAGTGAGAGAGAGGATCCCTTACCGTATGCTTGAAGGTGTTCTTGATTGTTCTTAACGACCTAAATAATCAAATTTAGCTTCATTAATTAAAAATTCCAGAACCTCATAAACATTTAATTGACATTTTATGACCTTATTAGGTTCATTAATGACCTTTTTGATGGTTTAATAGATTCAATTTTATTGTTTTGGTAGCATTTTCTTCTTTGGTTTTCATGATCCGTTTACTTGTATTCATGAATGGATGCTTGTTTGAAATATGGTTAAACATCCAAAATTTTTAATATAAATTATTAGTGAAATTAAATAGATATAAATTATCTTATAAAGATTTTGGTTATATACCATGAGGAGGACTCATTCAATGAGTTAAAAATAAATTCTTGGATTTGACTTGGTGGTTTTGTGCACAATAAACTTGTTTGGTATTATTATTCCATATTATGAATGTGTAAGGATTACAGAACATTAATAAAGATAAAATACATATATTATGACCTGGTTAAACCATTGAAAAGGTTTTATGACCAGTATTGAAGATAGTATTGCAAATTGAAAACCCATTTTTCTTGAGTGTGATAAATTAACACATCTTAGATGGTGTTTTCATTTATTGTATAAAAGGAAAGAAAGAAAAGATATTATGATGAAATATTGAATTAGAATAATGAAAACCACATAAATTTTTGATAATATAAGTATCATGGAATTTTTATTAGGTGAGGTGGGAATAGATAACAAAATAATAGAATTTGTAAAAATAATTGATAAAAAAAGGAAGAGAAGTTCACCTCTTGAGTACTCCTCCTTGAGAAACTCCTTAAGGCCTTTGTTTTTGGACTTTTTGTAATACCATAAGGTCTTGGACGTGGGGAGATGGCTTTAAAAGAGTATTTGGAAGAATTTAGGAAAGTCTTGAAGCTTGAGTAGTGTAGGAGGAAGAGGCGGTGAGGGGTGGTTTATATAGTGGAAGGGAGAGGAGTTTTCTTAATATTATAATCATTAATTTATTATTTCCTCTCAAGACAAGAAATAGTGATTATTACATGACCAAGAATAGTAATATATTAATGCAAGTTATAGATTTGGGTACTTACATCACTCATGATTCTAGGAATAGTTAATAATGTATTTATACGGTAGATTAATGTATTTTACTATTCACCAAAAATTCAAGTATTTTAGAAAAATACCAAAAATTACCCTAACCATTTTTCAATGTGCAGAATCCAAAAATGAAGTCCATTTTAAAAAATAATTTTCTAAATATGATTAATTAAATATTTAATTAAATCATTATTTAATAGAAATATATAAACACTTAAAATATTCATCTTTTTTTAAAGGTGCCTAAATTTATTTATACATTCATGGGTATGGATACCATTCATAAGAGTCATATTACTATTCATAAGGGTAAGTTACTATTCATAAGGGTAGGTTAATATTCACCAAAAATTAAGTTAATTCTATCAAACTTTAAATATCATCCTGAACACAAAAAAGTATGTCAGATTTTTAAAATTCAAATCATAGAGCTGGAAAATTTAAGTTTAATGGCTAGGTTTTGGATATATTCTATAAGTAACCAAGTTTTGTTCCATAGAGGATCAATGATTCATGAAATACAAGATATATAATGAATATAATGTTTTTAAGAGAAACATACCATAAAATGTTTGGGGTGCTACAATCATGGTTTTGGAATGGGTTACATAAATCATTAGAAACTCAAGTGTTTCTGATTATAGCCTACCAGTCAAAGATCGATGGATAGTCTAAGTAGACTATTCCGGTGTTGGAATTCATTTTGAGGTCGCGTGTCCAATATTTTGGTTGTTATTGTTATAACCATATGTTGATTGTGTAATTTTCTATAGAAATAGTTATCATGCGATAATTCGGATGGAACCTTATGAGAATTTATATGGGAGGCCAATCCGTTCACCATCATATTGGATAAAGGTAGGTGAGGGAGTGATAGTTGGGTCAAGTATCATTTAAGAGATAAAAGTGAATGTAAATTTTATTTGGAAGAGGATGCATATGATGCATAGTAGGTAGAAATTATATGCCGATCAGTTTAATCAAACTCTTGAGTTTGAGGTAGGTGACTAGGTGATTTTTCATGCATCACTTAGGTTGGGGAACTATCATATATCGAGGTAGTGGAAATTGAAACCCAGGTACATCAATCCATTTGAAATTATAGAGAGGTCAAACCTAGTGGAATACCAATTAGATATTTTACATATACTCAATTCCTTACATGATTTATTCTATGTATATCAAATTTGATGGTAATTTCATAATCCATATTATGTGATTGATGATGAGAATATTTATATTGAGCCTGATGCATCCATTGAACAACATTCAGTTCATGTTATGGACCATAGTGAAAAGATGCTCCATGGAAATCTCTTCTTCTAGTGTGGGTACTATAGAAATATAGGTGTTTCCAAGAAGAAGTATGGGAGAAGGAATTAGAAATGAATTCCCAGTGGTGAATATCATCCATTGAATATAGCAACAACATTTGATGGTGGAACTCAAGGGCAAGCTATGTTGAGGTGGGGATTTTATAATACCCTGTTGCTATATTTAGGTAATAATTCTATTTACTTTGTCTTAATCCTATTTAGCTATTTATTTTGTGTGTTTTTGGTCTTAAATGAGGGGATTGGGGTGTCTTGAAGGTGTTTAGGATGTTCAAGAGGAGTCTAGGAAAGGTGCTTAAATGCTGTAGTTCTATAGTCTATTATGTGGTCTTTCTATAGGCTTGTAGAGTCACCAAAATCCCATTGGATAACTGTTTCAACCCATCATCCCATCGGTGGGTTTTGGGTTGTTTTTTTAACAGTGGGATTTTTTTTATGTTTACACATTATCCACTTTTATTATTAACTTAAATCTTGGAATATTTTAGGAAATTATCAATAGTACGGGATCCATCCTCTCTTCTCTTAGGTCCTTGTGTAAAACTCAAAGATCATTTGTGATATTTTGTTTTAATTTTTTTTTTATTTTTTTAACAACTAACTTTTTGTAAAATAATGTTTTTGTAAAATATGTAAAAGAAGTTTTGGTGGATGTTTATAACTTTTTTTTTGAGAATTTTATAAAAATATGAAAAAATAAAGTATTTTGAAAAGTTAGAGATTGGACGTATTCCATCAGTTATAGTTTTTGATGATAGTTAGATGTTTTAAAATGAAGTAATATTGATTGATGTTGATATTTAAAATGATGGAAAGTATAGAACTATCCAAAAATTATCTATATGGTGATATTTTATTCTTTCAAGTTCTTCAAATATCATGAAGAAGTCATGATACAAGATAGAGATTATAGAAGAAAGGGGAAATGGTAATTTTAGGTGTTTCAAAAATTGAAGTGTTCCAAACAAAATAGATCAGAACAATAAGAAAAAAAGAATTTATTCTAAGTCTCAAAGTACGAATTAGCTAAAATTTGAAGATGTGTAAAGTTTCTAATGAGGCGTGATTGATCAGATTCACCTGATCAGATACAAATCCTCAAATATTTCTTCTGTTATAAATTCTGGATTTTCGGTTTCTGAGTTCTGAGTTGTTGTGGTGTTACAAATGTGAAAGAAATATAAAGAGTCACAAGATTTCAGATTTCAATATATGAAGAAGTTTGAGGTTACTTTACCACATAAGCTGACCAGATGAAGAAGTTTTGACAGAAATAAAAGTTCAAAGTTTTCTATTAGACCGATCTGATCAAACAGAGAACTGTTTATGAGTTTATACAAAGGGAAGTTTGATCTGATTTGTTGACACTAATCCATCAGATGAGTTATTGACACTGATAAGTCAATGAATGAAAAGTTCCATCAGAAACTGTATGATCAAACCGAAGAGACGATGAATATTGAGAATGAAAATGTGAAACATAGAGAAGTTCCTACCAAACAACTGTTGTAGGTTTTTGAAGTCTTTTGAAGTTTTAATAATGTATTCAACCATTTTCATTTCACTTGGATCATCAGAGCAAGAAATATTTGTTTTTTAAAAATTTTCATGAGAAAAAGATGTGAGTTATTTAAATTGGGTCAAGATTATCCAAAAAATGAATACACAAGTAAGAATTTGTGATTTTTTTAATTCAAATATTAATAATATATATTGGATAAAATCTCTTTATGAAGTTTTAACTGAGGAACATTGACTGGACTCAATAAATTTTCTATATTTCAAGTGGGTCAAGCGGACTGAAAAGATGATTTTTTGGATCATCATTTCTAGATTGAATTTCTGTTCTTTCAAATTGTATTCTATATTGTTTAATATTTTAAATTTTGATAAGAGTTTTGGAAATTCAATAAGTTTTGAGAAGTCACCAGAAGATTTGATAATATTTTAATTGGTCAAAATGAAGCTCGAATGAATGAAAAATTCAGAGATTTGGAATTTGGGTGAGTAGGAAAATATTTTATTTTACTTCCTTTACTATTTCTAAAGCACCTATAAATAGTGTTAGAAAGTATAATGGTAGTTAAAACCATTCCCCATGTATAAAAGTTGATACTCCAAGTAATTTATGTGAGAACTGAGTTATCTAATTAAAGTTTCTTTGAGTTGAATAATAATTTCTAGAAATATTATTCTGATTAGAAGATAAGTCTAAAGAAATTTCAGATTACCAGACATATATAATCAGACTAAGGGAATTATTCTATATTTTTTAGTAGATTTTTGGAACAATAAAAATTTAGAAAATGGATATCAGTCTAAGGCTATTAGATACATGCCATCATATGCTAGAAGACCGAACATAGGTTGATTGGACACAGATTTTTGGATATACCTTTATGGAGAAGAAAATTTCAAAGTTACTTTTATTTTGTGTCTCAAAATATTTGTAATATTTTTTTAAACTAATGGGAGTTGGTATAATCATTACTATTTGGAGATAGAATATTTCCAACGGTAGTTGAAAAAAGTTCTATTCACTTCTTCATAATAGTGAATTCACATAGACCCATGAGAGTGGCTATGGAAAGTATGTAGGTTCCCACTCCGAGGCCAAATGCTTTAAATCCTATGTGCTAGGCTTTCTTTTTTGTTTCCACATTCACTAAGGCTTACTAAAAATTGGTATAGAAGAAATTATAATAAGCTTCATGGGTTAAATTTCATAAAGTTAAAATTTTTAAAAGGAAACAACTGATTCAAACCCCATTATTATTTATTCTATAATCCTTTATAACCTCAATTTAAATTAAAGGGAAGGTTCCCTTCTTTAATCCTTATCATGGTAAATCTCAATTCTATCAACAATATAGGAATTCCTACTTTCGATTAGAAAAATTACTATGGATAAAAGAACATGATGATTATATATCTTTTATTTCTTAGCTTGGAATTTTTTTATTCTACTATAATTAGGTTTACACCCATTGATAAATATTTTCCTATGAATTTTAATAATAAGAGAAATATTCAATATGATGGAAGAGATAGAAAGTATATTCTTATGTCTCTGTCAAAGAATTTTTATATGGAGTTGGCGGGTCTCAAAACAGAAAAGAGTATGTGGGATAAGTTTGAAAGTATTTTCAAAAGGAATACTAAAGTGAAGGAATAAAAGATAAAAATATGGAATAGAAATTTTGAATACATAATAATGAGAGATGAATAAAGTATTGATGAGTAATTTACCAGAGTAAATGAAGTTTTTTCAACATTAGTTGTTTCAAAGATGATTTGGAAGATTCTACAATTGTGAAGAAACTCATGAGAAACTTTCTAGATAGGTTTTATTCTAAAATTTATACCTTAGAAGATAAATATGGTTTATCTCTTGATAAACTGCATAACTTTTTTGTTTCTTATAAAATGATAAAATCTATAGTTTTCAAAAATAATATGAAAGATGAAATAGATTTTCAAGTTATGGGAAATATTAAAATTAAATATGTTGAAGATTATGATCCTTAGGATTCTAATGATAAGGAAAATGATGAGTTGAATGAAAATATTATGTCTCTTATCTCTAAGAACTATCTGAGAGGAAGAGAAAATTATGGAGGAAAAATTCCAATCAAATGTTTTGAGTGTGGTTGAATCAATATTTTATCTATAAATTTCCCCAAAAATAATGTTGGTGATTTTAAAGATCATTCCAATGAAAATCCTCAGTGGATTAAGTTTGATATAACTTCCAAGAAATAAAATAAGTACATTGGTGGAAATAATACGTTCACTAGAAACATAAGAACCATGATAAGTGAGAAATTAGAATCTGACTTTGATGTTATTGATTTATTAGAATATAAAACTTTTAAAATAGTTAAAACCTTCTTTTAAAGTGTTCAAAAAAAATAAGACTCATCAAATATTGAAAAATAAAGAGGTTAATAATCTTATAGAGAGTATCAGCTGAGATAAAAAATCATTGCACATCTTAAGAAAAATATAAATCTTAATAAAGAAATTAAAATGATGAAGAAATATAGTGAAAAAGTTGTTGAAGGTGTAAAATATATTGGTAAGTAAGAATTATAATACACCTAGGAGATCTTAACTTAAAAATTTTGAATTTTTAATAGTGAAATAGTATTTAAGATCTTAGTAAGAAGTTGGAAGCTAAGGAAGAAAAAGAAAATAAGTCTCAATTAAATCTTCTTAAGTAAAAAATTACATTAATATTGTTGAGTGTATATTTCAAAAATGATTCAGAAGTAAAATATGAATCATATAAATATACATAAAAACACATTCTAAGAATCATGTGAAATATAAAACTTCTATAAATAATATTTCATCTGATTTTTCTAACATTTTAGGTGTTAATAAAATTATTGGTAAATATTGGGTTGAGAGGGTTTGTGAAAAATCTATCACATTCCCTAAAATTAAAAATTTTCTATGTATTAAATGTGGTGCATGCCTAGAGTATGATAAAATAGAAATAAGTTATGAACCTCAAAAAAATTTTATACAGAAAGCTCTCACTTCAATAGAAGACCAAGATTTGATAGTTTTTGTCAGTTTTTTTGAATTCATGGGCACAATTATTATAACTATTGGCGCAACATGTCTCTACCCAGTAATAGGTGTGAATTAAGGGGGAAAAATGGAAGAATAATTATTAAATTTCCTAAAACAAAAATAGGTATAAAAGAGAAATATCAAAATATTAGAAAAATTCAAATAGAAAAAAAATTTGAATGTCTGGAAGAGGTTTGTGGAATATGTTACCAGGTTTTCCATCATGACAGAGAATGCATGACAACTCTTCCAAGGAAAATTTCTTATGTAGAAAAAGAAAAGGAAGTTTTAAAGAAGAAGGTTGAGTAAAGAGTTTTTTATTATTGAGACAACACTTAAATTAAGTAAAAGAACAAACCATGTATACTTGATAGTGGTTGTTCATCACATAGGACTGGTGATTTGAAAATATGTAATGATTCCAAAAATCATTATGGAAGAGCTATTACCTTCCGAAATTATAGTTCCATAAAAATAAAATGAATTGGAACAACTGATATTGAAGCAGAAAATTTGAAATCTAAGTAATTTCTATTTGTTTATGAGATAAAACATAACTTATTGTATTTAAACTTTTTGATGATGGAAAAAAGTGATTTTTAGAAAAGATTTGTGTATAATCAGAAGTGTGGTAGTTGGAAAGGTTGTTACAAGATGAGAAATAATTAGTGGAAATCTCTTTCAAATTGGAGAAACTTACAAATCATGTTACATGAGTTTTGAATATGAAAAAATGTTTTAGAATTTTAGACTGGATCATCTTGGATAGAAAAATATAAACAAAATTTTTAAAGATGATGTTGTTGAAAATTTTTTAGAATTGAAAAGAATAGAAGATCATATTTTTATAAATTTTAAAAAAGGGAAAATAACTAATAAAATTCATAAGAAGATTGAGATTCAATCTACCAGACTTCTTAAACTTATTCATTCCAATTTATGTGGGCCGATGAGACATTAATCAATAAAAGGAGATTTTTTTATTTTATCAATTTTATTGATGATTTAATTTAGATGACTAACCTCAAGTTTATGAAACATAAATCATAGATTTTAGATATCTTTAGATTTATTATAAAATATATTGAGAGTGAAATGAATATTTATATAAAGAAGTTGAGAATAAATAATGGTATAAAATTCACATGCAATGATTTTGAATATTATCTGAGAAATAATGGAATCAAAAATTAGTGTTGTGTTCTCTACACTCCCTAACAAAATGGAGTATCAAAAATGAAAAATAGAATTTTGGTGGAAATGGTAAGAAACATGGTAGTTGAATTCAAAATTTTTATGTTATACTGGTGAGAATTGTTAGTACTATTATTCCTGTACAAAACTGATGTTTGTTAAGGCCAGAATCTAACATGAATTCTTAAAAAATGTGTTATATTAAAAAACCTTACCTTCATTAATTCAATGCTTTCTGAATTCCATGTTTACTAATAATAAAAAATTCAAATCTTGTAAAATTTGATGAGAAATCTCAAGAAGGAATTTTCATGGGATATTCAACCAATGAAAGAAGTTATAATTTTTGGAACATGCACATAATTTTTTTTATGGATTCATATTATGTGAATGTTATTTAAAATCAAAATTCTTTAAATAATGTTGTTGATAACATTGAGGAAGAAAAACTGAATATTTACAATGAAAGTGAAAGTGAGTCAATGTATATATATTACATCTCATAGGAAACATGTGATAAAAAAAGTAAATATGGAAGATAAAAATTTAAATTTCCTTCCTTATAGAAACACGTTGATGTGAAAAATATTCTTGGGAATTAGAAAACTCTAGTTCATAAAATAATTAGGTTGAGATTAGAAAACTAGACATAACTCATTTAAAAAATTGTACTAGAATTAGTTTTAGAAGTTGTTAAACACAAATAATGGGTGAATTATATGAATATAGAAATTGATTAGATTTATAAAAAAATATCTGGGAACATGTTCGACATCCATAAAATAAAAATTTTATTAGAATAAAATGGGTGTACATAAATAAGTTGAATGTTCATGAAGAAGTTTCAATAAACAAGGAAAGACTTGTTATTAAAGGCTATGAACAAGTGTAAGGTTGTATTTTGAAGAAACCTTTTCCCAATATGCAATTTTAGAAACTGTTTTAATTTTTCTAGTAGTATATTCACATCGAAATTAAAAAATTTATCAAATAGATGTAAAGTAAAATTATATTAATGGTGAGATTGAAGATGTTTACATTGAGAAACCTGGTATTTTTCTACTTGATAATTATGGAGTTAAGTTTTGTAAATTGAATAAATCCTTGTATGGGTTAAAATAAGACCTATGTTCCTGGTATTCCAAACTTGATAGTTATCTGAAAAAATTGAATTTTTCTAATGAAAAGGTTTAAAAAAACTTGAATTTGAAATAATTTAACTCAAACAACTAGATTATAATTGTGTATATTGATGATATAATTTTTTTTTGTAGATTAATAAATCATTTTTAAATAATTTTTTGAGGAGATGAAGAAGAAATTTTCGATGTTAATGTTTGGAAAATTAAATTTCTTCCTTGGTTTACAAGTTCAACAAAAGGAAAAATACATTTTCTTATTTCAAGAAAAGTCTACCACAAAATTTTTTCAAACATTTAGTATGGTATAAGACAAATAGGTTTCTTCACTTATTTCATTTGGGATTAAAATTAGTAAAGATGAATCTATAAAAAGTGTGAATCAGAAATAATTTCAAAAATTTATAGAAATTTTGCATTATCTAACAACTTTAAAGCTAGATATTTTTTATGTTGTGAAATTGTGTGCCAGATGTCATAGTGATCCAAAAGAATCATATAAGTTGTCTGAAAAGATAATTTTGAGATATGTTAAAGGAATAACTTCACATGGGATATTATAAAAAGTAATTTTTGAAATGAATTTTCATGGGTATACTGATGATGATTGGGATGGATATTACAATGAAAAAAAATAAAATTCATAAGGAACATTTTTCTTGGGATAATGTTGGAATAGTAAAAGTAGAGATTAGTAACTTTGAGAATAAAATAATTAGAATGTGTTACAACTACACAAACATGTAGTCAAATTTTGTGGATTAATGTTTAGTCAGAAGATATGAAAGTTAATGTTTGCAAAAAATTGAAGATACTCATGATAATCAGAGTGAAATTGATATTTATAAAAATCCTATCCAACATTAAAGATCCAAACACATAAGTATTATGTTTCACTTCATAAAATAGAAATTTCCCTATGGACATATATTTTTAGAATATATTTTAATGAAATATAAAATTGCTGATATTTTCATAAAACAAATAACCAAATAAAGATTTTTATAATTAATGCTTTGACTTCATGTTCTACCTCCACCAACGACTTCCTAATACTCTTAAGTAAGACTTGTACCGTGCTTTGAATTATATTTATAAATGGAGCGAATATATAAAACATTGTCTTTTATTAGAGATAGAACCAATTTTCTTACTTAAATGAATATGAATATATGGTTATCATAAAATGGAGGATAAAAAGAAAAGTGAGAGGATAAATAAAAGTAAGAGGGAGTTTATCTTAACATGGCCACAAAATTTTATTGTCACCAAGGGATGGAATTCATTCAAAAACATTACTTTATCAAGTATTGTGGTGTTAGAAAACTCTATTTTGAGAAAGGATGTGTTTTTTTAAATGTTCAAAAATGAGTTGTGAAAAATTCCGAGTGTAAAAAAATGATGATTTGAAAAAAATTTAAGGAGAGTTTTCAACAAATCCAACGGGGGATATTAAAGATTCTTTGTGATGTTTTGTTTTAAAATTGTTTTGTTTTTGTTGTAAAATTTTATTAGATGTTTTTTTTGTAAATTAGGTAAAAGAGGTGTTTCGGGAAGTTTATAATATATTTATTGAGAATTGTATGAAATTTCAAAAAATGAAATTGTTTTTCAAAGTTGGAAATCAGACTTAGCCCATCAGAGTAAGTTTTTTATGATTGTAACTAGTTGTTAAAATGAATTATGATTGAAAGTTATTGAGACTTAAAATTATGGGAAGTCACATAAATTTCCAAAATTAGTTATAAGATGTTTTTATATTATTGTAAGTTTATTAAATATCATGAAGAAACCATTATAAAAGTTGGAGTTTGTCTAAGAAAAGAGAAATGGTAATTTTTGGTGTTTCCAAAATCGAAGTGTTCCAGACTTGTATTATCACACCAAGAAGCACTAGAATAATAAGTTCTCATAAGACTAGAAATATGAATTAGATAAAGTTTTAAGAAATTAAAATTTTTAATCATACATGGTTGATCAGATGCACATGACTAGATGTGAATCATTGGATGTTTCTTTTATTTGAAAGTCCGCCTTTGTAGTTTCTCAGTTATGAGTTATTTTGGTGTTTCAAATGTGAGATAAATTTTAAGAGACTCAAGATTTTAGATATTAATATATGAGGAAGTTTGAGTTTTCTCCACCACAAAATTGGATCGGATTATGAAGTTGTTAAAATGTAGGAAATTTTAAAGGTTTCTATTATACCGATCTGATTAGATAGATAGTAGTTTCTTAGTTTATAAAAATGAAAGTTTTGATCTGGGTTGTTGAAATCTATCCATAATATGAGTTGTTGAAACTGATAAGTCATTGAATTCAGAGTTCCATCAAACACTTTATGATATGAATGAATAGCAGATGAATAATGAGAAAGAAAATGTGAAACATATATAAGTTTCTACCAAGATATTTTTGTAGGTTTATAAATTATTTATAAGTTTCAAAAATACAGTCAACCTATTTTAGTTAAATTATAGCATTGGATAAATAAATACTTATTATTATTTTTTTAGTGTGACAAGAGAATAATATGTGAGTTATTTGAATTAGGTTAAAATTATCTAATAGAGTAATGTTGAATTTAGAAGTTGTGAAGTTTTTAAGATATGAGTTAAGAATGTCAATCAGATAAAATATATTTACATTGTTTGAATTGAGAAACATTGATTATACAAATTAAAATTTCTATATTTCATGTGGATTAAGAGGACTAGAAAGGTGATGAGTTTTCTGGATCATCATTTTTGGATTGAATTTTTTTTCTTTCAAATAATTTTCCACATTTTTTAATATTTTGAAAATCGATAAGAGTTGTAAAGATTCATGTAGTTTTTAGAAGTCACCAAAAGATTTGACAAGATTTTAATTAGTCAAAATGAAGCTCAAGTGAATAAAAAATTTAGAGATTTAGAATTTGGGTGAGTAGGAAAATATTTCAGTTTCCCAACTTTACTATTTCTAGAGAACCTATAAATAGCAGTGGAAAGTAAAAAAGCACTTAACACTTCTCACCCATGGATAAAAGATAATACTCTTCCTAATCAATGTTTGAACTTATTTTTCCAACCGAATTTATTTTGATTTGAAGAAGAGTTTCCGGATAGAGAATTTTGATCAGAAGATCATACTGAGGTAAGTTCAGATTACCAGTTAGAGAGAATTAGAATAAAAGAATCAATTTGGGTTTTTGAGTAGATGTTTGGAATATCATATATTGAGAAAATATATATTAGTCTAAGTCTATTAAATATAGTACATCTGGTGCTGGATGATCAGAAACATATTTCCAAATGGATATTTATGGGGTAGAAAATTTCTAAGTTATTTTTCTTTTTTGGCTCAAGGTTTTTGTAAACAAAAATTTATAAACTGACAGGAGTTAGTATAATTAATCCTACCAGGAGATAAAATGTTTCCAATAGGAGTAGACACAAGTTTTATTCAATTATTCATAATAGTGAATTTCCATAGACCCATGGGATTGGCTATGGAAAGGAGGTCGGTTCTCACATTGGGGCCAAAACTTGTAAGTCATTTGTGCTATGTTTTATTTTCTATTTCTGTATGCACTTGAGTTTAATAAAAGTTTACAAGGAATAAACTATAAAAATTTATAGGGATTAAGTTTCCTTAAGCTAAAATTTTAAAAAAAGAAACAACTGATTCAACCCCCCTTCTCAGTTGTTATCTGATCCTCTAGAACCTCAAAAAATTCTTCATTCTTCCTTTGATTTCACTTTCATCTATCACATTAGATGTATCTTGTTAATTATTACACTTCTTTACTTTCCTATCTTGCTTTTATTTTATATAAAAATATATTCTTCCATGTGTAACCAAGACAACCTATTTTTATTGTTTTTATATGATTATTTTATTTCTAGAATTTCTTCTCAAAATGAAGGATGATACCATAAAAGTGAGAGTATATAAACCTAAATTAGTTGGTCTAGTGTTTTCCCTTAATGTATCACCATTTTATTGCATTTTGGATTGTTAGGTTCACAACCTCGTCAGACTGTGGACCTAAAAAGTAAATAAATCTGTTTTCTACCTTAGTGATTTTTTAGAAACTACATTGGGATTATAATTTCAAGTTAACTTAGGGGTATACATTCGTTAAATACTTTTATGTGGTGAGTTATACTTGTGCCTTGGAATTGGGTGAAATAATGGGGTAGTTTATGGATTAAATTTTGATGTAATAATTTATTTTGGAATGCTGGTTTCCTAAGATGACCCCTATAACCTTGTAGTGTTTATGGCCATGGAATTATTATGTGAAAATGTGAATTTAACCTAAATGGAGAACTTAGATTAAATTGTGGAATTGTTTTATATTTAAATTTTTTAATAACAACTTGATTGAATCTCTTTTAATGGTTTTGAGGATTGTAATGCCTTAGTAAATTACTTAGATTCCTTGGGAATTAAAATGGAATGCATTTCCATGGACAAGCATTAGATTTCTTTAGGGTACTCATTTCAATTATGGTTGTAAAGAAACATTTGGATTCAATGAGGTCTAGTTCTAAGTAATTACTTGATCATTCAAGTAGATTATACTTAGATTAATTACCACAAATGTCATGGGGAAGATCCCCTTTAAATTTGGGTAATGTAAACACTTATTTAATGCCATAGATTAATTCCACTGATTCTTTATGGGTATCCTTGTTGAATTTCATGGGATGTGATCCATGTATTTGAATCACTAATATTGGTGTTGAATGCATTGGATATGATCCCTGGATTCTAATCGAGCTATGAATCTTAATCATAAGGAAAATTCCTTTAGTTCAAACTGGATAATTTATTTTTATGGGATATTAATGGAATGTAATTCCTAGAAAATCCACATGGATTCCCTTAGTTACATGATTATAGTTCCCTTATTGATATTCCTTGGAACCATATTGATACACGATACTTCCAACATGTTTAGATACTTGCATTGGTTGAAGCAGGTAGGGTTAGCCTGAGTTGTCTCCTTGAGACCTGATAAAGGAAAGCTACCTACCATTGATTCTTGATTGTATGTTTTGGTTTGATCTTGGAAGCTGGATTGGATCTCAAAACCTGTAGAGATTTTTTTAGTATTTTGTTATTTTGGTCTTTTATTTACTTTTGAGATTTTTATACCTAAATTGATTGATTTATATACCTACCTATTATATACGTTTCATCATTATGATATTTCATGGTATGCGACATAGTGTTTTAGCACCTATAGTTTATATTCTGGATGATATTTTATGTGATGTTTCCTTTTTTCCTGCAATGTTATGGTCTGAAAATTGGGTATAGTCTCCCCACCATACCACATATAGACCCTCACTTATTGTTAGAAGCCTATGGTTTATGGGGAGGTGCTCTTGAGTCCATGTGGTGAACCAGTCTAGTGTACTGGTTTAGTGGAATCTAGGTTAAGGCATTACGGTGGAAATACTGTTGTTGGATCCTAGTGGTACTAGGAGGTGATAGTAATTGGTTAAGTTCTTTTACAGAGTTAGATTATTGAGGGGGTCTGTTCATTATAGTAATTTAGGTTAGTTATCATATTGGGTGTGTATATTGACCATTTTTCATTATGGATTTTGTAATATTTCCTCACACGTGGTTGTTAAACTTTGTCACATGAATTATATATTTTAGTCAGTTTCATTTGTCCATATTTCATTATTAATTCCTTTTTGGTGGTGTGTGTTGTGTATAGGTGCAATAGTCTAAGGCCTCCCATCATATTTTACAAATATAATAGGTTCTATTCATGAGACCCTATACTATTAGAGGTGTGATTTGGGTGGAAAAATCAGATTACCACTACTTAGAAGGAGTCCCAGTGGGTAGAGTCAAGTTAGAGTGATATTAGAGGAGGTATTTCACAGGTAAAATGTTTAGGGTTAGATTTCTGGTGAGGTTTGGTTTGAGAAATTTGAGTGATAGTGTTAATGGGTCTTTATCTTTGCTTTCAATCTAGAGAATGTAGTGTTGGTGTAACGAATAATGTGTCCATTCACGAGGACTTTGATAACTTTTTTGTTGAATTGGTACACCGATGCATCGATTATGGGGAAAAAATAAATGGTAAATGAATCATAAAGGAATGGGTCATTGATTTATATCCCCTTTTTGATTCATGTTATTAGATATTATTTAATTATTGTGGTTCATCTTTGTTAAATTATAAGATTTCTACATTAAGAAAACTAGTTGGGATCCAAGAGTAGGATTTTAACATGCATGTCTTAGCGATTGAGCCTCCTATCACCGGCCAACCGAGTGATAAGGTATCCATCGAGGGATCAGATCTTAAGGTGATTTTATTTGGAATGATGTGAGTAATACCTATACCAATTTTTATATGAGAAGAACCAATTCCTATAGTGAAGGTAGACGTTCCTCCACATAATGAGTAGATGATTATTTTAGCGATTCAAGATGAGGATACACATAGTATGAGTATGCTACATGAGTTCCAATGACAAATACCCCCCATGTTCTAAGGAAATCCAGACTCTCACATGACCGAGGAATGTATTGTGATAGTTTTTTGAGTATTATACCTTATTTATATACCCACTGATTAGATGGTAGTATTAGTATCAACCCTTTTATATGGTGTGGAAATTCACTCATAGACCTTGATCATCTAGACCCATGATTATGAAACTATTCCATGGATTAAGTTTGAGTTCCTTTTCCATGAGAAGTATTACTCAGGGTTGTTGATGTCCATGCACATCCAAGAGATATTACAACTATATTATGGTAGTATGTTTTTTGTTAATTACAAATATAGATCCACTAATCTCACAAGGCACTCCATTGATATGATATGTGATAGATTCTTCTAAGAATAAAACTTTGAACATAGCCTCTATAGATACATATAATAAAGAATTTCTCCCCTCTATATCACCATCTATGTTAGGGTTCTGGAGAAATTCATAGATATGAAGATATTCTTTACAAATGTAAAGTAGGTATAAGGTACTAGTTATAACAACCCTTCTCTTTATTACACACTTAAACATATTTTATTACATAAAACCTTAACTTGATAAAACATATAAGATCGGGAGGTCTAGTATCTTTGGGGATTAGGAACATTACATAACAACTTAAAACATGAAATACACATATTTATTGAAAACGTATTTTACATGACCACATCATTCCTTCATACATAACATTGCATTGGATAAAATGAAGACATGCATAAGAAAAGGGTGATCTATAAAGCCTAGTAAAGGAGTAAAAAAAACATAAAATGAAGAATATAGTACATGTTAGAAAATAGTCATTTCAATGGATCATAAGAGAAACATGAACATAAAGGAATAATATAGCATGATTATCATAACATGGAAATGTGGCAACAAAACTTAACATGATATTAGCACGATCCAAGGCTCATTTCATGTGGATCATGAGTAAACCCTCATTTCACTTGAATTATAATGAGTAAAACCTCATTTCACTTGACATATCATGATACTAATCTTTACCCAATGCATTGAAGCGCTATCGGCACACCCTTCTTAATCATTTCATTTCATGCATAAGTGTGCCACATGGATAATATAACATGGATTAATTAAACATTATCATATATTCCATGATAAATATATGTAAAATTCATACATGAAACTCTATAATCAGTATGTAAATTTTTATAAAGGTGAATACCATTGATAGATAAATGGGCATGGTATTCACTACCCAATGACTTTGGCTTGGAAAATAATGGTGCAATTTCGGCAGCATAACGTTGTGACATAAGATTTCATAAAAATGGTTGATGAGAGAGAAAGGGGTATCTCATCATATTTACATGAAATAGACAGTATGGGGGTAACATTGATACATGTACCAACATATTTAATGTAATTTAGATGCATAATATAAAAGAATTTCTTGACTGTAAATGAGGAGGGAGAAATCCCTTATATAATTTCGGCATGGTAATAGGTGTACCTGGGAGAAATTAATTAGAGAGAAAGATGTATATAATCATTCAAACATAAGGAGGGAAGTATGGGGGATGTGATAAATCATACTCTAACATTTTTAATTAATAATACAAGGGTATAGAGACATAAAGAAACTTGGACAAAAATGAGAGAGTAATAAACCCTTTACTTGGAAGTGTGATGCTAAAGGCTTGGGAGGGGCTTGAGAGAGGATTATTGGGAGCTTGGGGAACCCTGGGAGAATTATAGAGAGAGGAGGTGATAGGTTGGTCTAGCTCCAAAGTATTTTTGTGAATAGGAAGTGGGATCTTGGGTGAGTTTATATAGGAAAAGAGAGGAAATTCTTTATTATTTAGGTTTTGGGGACCACATATTAAACTAATCAAAACCACAAACCATCCCATGGTTTTTTCCCATGTTTTTTCTAAAGGGGATTAGAAAACATTATTTTATAAGGCTAGTGTCTAAATTTCTTAAAATATTAGGCTTTCTTATTTAGAGGTGAGTCACACTCTCAAGGAAATCATTTTAAAAAGTTAAAATGTTTTATAAGTCTTGGAGGGTCCACTAAAGCTTTGTAAAATAAATAAAACAAACCTAAAATCACATTATTTTAATGGTAAAAAATATATTGACCAAACATCCCATTTATAGTATTTTATGACATCACTATTAGGTCATTATGATGTCATAAAACACATTATATGATTTAAATTTTACCCAAAAAGTTGTCTGTCTTAGAAAAATTTGAAAAATTACGATTGGATAATTTCGACATCATGATTCCAAAAATAATATTCATTTTATATAAATAATTTTCTAAACATCTGAAATTTACTTTTAATATAAAAACTGACAATTATCAAAAATTCCTGGGTTTGACAAAAACTGTTTTCAAACCTTAATAAAAATTACAATTTTATTCATAAAAATTATATGATCATTTATATTTAAAAGTAATTTATTAATAATATGAAAATATTATTTAATTCAAAAATCAATTAATTTATAAAAATAGATTTATTAATTGAATATTAATTAAAAATACTATTTGTGCATTAAAAAAACATTTATAAGGTAACAATAATAAAATGAATGTATATTCTTTATTATATACAACAATAATGCACATAATCATAGTTCTATGGTCTTGTTACATAACCCCTTATAACACCCACATAAGACGGAAGGGTAATGTTTTCAATGGTGACATACTCTTAGAGTGGCTCAGATAACATTTCTCAGGTGATAATCTCTATCAAATTACACTTCTCCTATAGGTGGTTCTATTAGAGCTTAATGTGTTGACACTCGGCTTGAGCTTGGTCAAGAGCAAAGCCCAATGACACCACCTATTTTATGAGATCTAACAAATGGGATTTGTATGGAGAAATTTTACTGTATAAATCCATCATTTCCTCTATCTGAGTAAATTGGATTTGTTAAATCCCTATATTTATACTAATCATGTGATCACTGTTCAATGGATATATTAGAAATGGTAACAATTATTAATGATATTTTGAAATCCAAAAAAATGAAACCAAGGAAGTGCATATTTATATAACCATTTTCCATAATAATAAATTTAATTAGATCAAGAGTAATTTTTATTAATAAATGTTTGGGTCATTACAATCTTCCCCCCTTAAGAAATTTCTCCCTAAAATTTTCCTTTTCCCACACTAAAATAGATGTGGGTAACTCTGCTTCATCACTTCTTATGATTCCCACATTGTTTCTTCAAACTTATGGTTTCTCCACAACACTTTCCCAAGGGGAATTGTCTTATTTTGTAGAACTCTTTCCCTATGATCTAAGATCTTCACCAAATTCTCTTCATAGGATAGGTCATTCTCTAATGGTACAGCCTCTGGATTGAGGACATGTGATGGGTCAGGTATGTATTTATTCAAGAGTGATATATGGAATACATTATGTACTTGAGATAGGTTCAGTGTGAGTGCTAGTCGATAGGCCACTGCTCAAATACGATCAAGGATCTCAAAAGGGCCGATGTACCCTGGACTAAGCTTTTACTTCTTCCCAAATCTCACAAACCTCTTACATGGTGATATGCGAAGGAATACCATGTCTCTGACATCAAACTCTAGGTGTTGTCGATGATTATCAACATATCTCTTTTGTTGACTCTGAGCAGCTTTATTGTACTATTGGATGGTCTTAACATTCTCCACCATTTATTCTACCATTTCTAGACCTAGGAGTTTTCTCTCCCCAAGTTCATCACAACATGCCAGTGTTCTACAACTCTTCTAATAAAGAGCTTCATAAAGAGCCATTTGGATGCTTGAGTGGAAACTGTTGTTGTAAGAAAACTCAACTAGAGGAAGATGTTGATCCCATAATCATTTTAAGTCCATTGAGAATTCTTTCAATATTTCCTCAAGTGTTTGGATATTCCACTTATATTGACCATTAGTTTGAGGATGATAAGCCATACAAAAGTTCGGATTAGTATCCAGAGCTTGTTGAAGACTCTTCCAAAACTTAGAGGTGAATCTTGGATATCGATTGGATACAATCTATAGTGGTACTCCATGGAACCTTACCACTTCTCTTATATACACATATATATGTTCTAGTTGATCTAATGAGAAATCCTCTCAAATTGCAATGAGGTGTGCAAACTTTGTAAGGTGATCCACAACAACCTAGATAACCTTGTTTCCTTTGGATGTCTTCAGAAGCCTGGTGAAAAATTCCATGGTGATGTTATCCCATTTCCATGTTGGTATGGGAAATGGTTGCATCATCCCCTTAGACTTCTGCTTCTCAGCCTTCACTTACTGACATTCCAATCACTTTGATGTATACTCAACTATCTTTCTCTTCATGTTATCCCACCAATAATGCTCTTGAAGATCTCGATACATCTTTTTGTTTCCTGGGTTAATGAAGAAATTTGAAATATGTGAATCATCCAAAAGTTTTTTCTTTAACTATGTATTTGATGGAACACATAGTCTTTTACAAAATCTCACAATTCCTTCTTCATTAATATTTAACTCTAAGGATTTCCATTTTCTGATAGTTTTCACTTTCTTTTGAATTCCCAAATCATTTTTTGAGCATCCTTTAACCTTTTCAAAAGATATAGTTGAGAAATCATTTGTGAAAGGATTGATGATGTTCCATTATTTATGATTCCCAATTCCATCTTTCTTAAATATAAGAATATTGGATCCTTTTAAATTCTCATCAATGATAGAATTGTTGGGTCCTTTATACTTAGAGCATCCTACACCTTGTTCCCTTTCCCAGGGTGGTAATGGATTGAGCAGTAATAGTATTTGATAAGCTCTATCCATATTCTTTGGTGCATATTCAAATCTTTCTATGTGAATATATACTTGATCCTTTTGCTATCCTTGTATATCTCACACTTCTCCCCAAAGAGGTATTGTATACAAAATTTTAAAGAGAATATTAATGAATCCAACTGCAGATCATGTGTTGGAAAATTTTTTTCTTTAACATTCAATTTCCTTGAAGCATAGGCAATGACTTTTTCATTTTTCATCAACACAATGCCCATGCCCTTCTTCAAAGCATCACTAAATAAAAATTTCTCCACTTGTGGGTAGTGTGAGCATGAGTACAGTGATAAGCCTCCTTTTCAACTCCTTGAAGTTTTCTTCACATTCATAACTCCAACAAAATTTTACTCCCTTTCGAGTTAGATTGGTAAAAGGGTTTTACAATCTTGAGAAATTTCTCACAAATTGGTGATAATATCCAGAAAACCCTAGGAAGCTATGGATATCCATTACCGATGCTGGCCTCAGCCATACTTTAATTTCAGCTGTCTTGGGGGGATCCACATATATACCATTGATTGGGATGATATGATCAAAAAATGAGACTTCCTTCAACAAGAACTCACACTTGTTGTACTTTGCATAGAGATTCTCTTTTCGAAAGGTCTCTAGTATAGTTCTTATATGCTCCCTATGATCCTCCTTGATTTTGGATTATATTATAATATCCTCTATAAATAATACCAAATTTTTTTAGAGGTGATCTCTAAAGACTCTATTCATCAAGTCCATGAAGATTTCTAGAGAATTAGTGAGTCCTAAAGGCATTACTATGAATTCATAGTGCCCTTATCTTGTACGAAAATCAATCTTGGGGATATCCACCTTCTTCAACCTTACTTGGTAATATCCTGACCGCAAATCCAAATTGGAGAATTATTGTGCTCTATGTAGTTGATCAAAAAATTCATCAATTCAGGGCAGAGGAACCTTGTTCTTTATCATTATTTTTTTAAGCTCACGATAATCAATGCAAAGGCACATTGACCCATCCTTCTTCTTGACGAAGAGGACTGGTGCACCCCATGGTGAAACACTTGGGCGTATAAAACCTTAATCCATATTATCCTATAGTTGTTTCTTTATCTCCTCAAGATACACAATATCCATTCTATACAGAGTCTTAGATATTGGAAGCTCCCTAGGTATAAGGTCAATTGAGAATTCAACATCTCTTCTAGGAGGAAGACCATGCAATTCCTCAGAAAACACTTCAGTGAATTCCCTCACAATAGGCATGTCTTCAAGAATGGTTTCTTCCTTAGACTCAATCATCTGAGCCTGATATGCATGCTCATAGGATAGTAATATACTCACTTGAGATGATGGTGCTAAAGGAGATTCATCATCCTCCTTTCACTTGAATAGAATCAGGGGTTGATTCGTTATATGGAGAATTATTTCCCTCTCACGGAAATTTATGTTAGATTTATATAAGGAAAGAAAATCCATTCCAAGAATTGCATCAAATTACACCAAAGGGAGTATGATGAGGTTCTTCAGGAAGTTCAATCCATAAATTATGATAGAGGAAGAGTTATATTCATGGGATGTAATGATTTCCCCATTTTTCATTCTCACTGACATCTTTACTTCCATAACTTGTGGTGGTGTTGGGATTGATCTACTAAACTTTAGATATATAAAAGAATGTGTTGAACTAGAATCAAAAAGTACATTCTATATTCTTGAATGAATAACTAGATTACCTGTCACAACTTTGTTTTCGGGGTTCACTTCAGCAGTAGTGATGGAAAAAGATCTCCCTTGCTACCTTGGAGGTTGTTGGTTGCTTTAAAAAACCCTTGGTTTAGGGAACTGGTTTGAAAAGTGCATTGTATTTTTACAGTTGAAGCAATGAACAATGTGTTGAGGGTTTAACGAAGTGTTCCTATCCTCTGTAGTATCCATGAGTTTTTCTTGTCAGGATTTAATGGCCAGGTTCCCTTCTCTTCTACACATAAAGCATTTCCTCACCCCCTTCAGGCAATTTCTGGGGTGCTTCTTTCTGCACCTTTGGGAAGTGGGGTGATATATTTTCTTAGCACCATTGGATTTATCAATTGGACCACCAGAATTGAAGTCCACCTTACACTTCTTATCCCAATGATACCCCTAAGATTCTCCGATCTCCATTTCAAATTTGAAGGAACATCAGAAAATTTCCTCATAGATCTTGAAGTCACGGATCGCTTTGGATTTCCGTAGGCTCGGTTTTATCCCACCAAAGAAGTGGTCAACCTTTAATTTGGGGGTAACTAAAAATCTGGAGGCATATCATGCAGGCCATGTGAATTTTTCCTCATACGCTCTGATGGATACTTCATCTTTTTTCTTGAGGGTAAGGAAATCCCTTTTCATCTTAAGTTGGAGGGTGCGAGGAAAGTATTTATCAAAATACATTTTCCAAAAATCCTATCATTTCAATTCCTCAATCTCTTCCTCAGGCTTTATATTTTTGATCAATGTACACCATTGATCAACTTCACCTTCTATATGATAAGCATCCAGAAGAACCATCTCTTGTTTGGAACATTGAAGGATGGAGAAGATATTTTCAATGGAGATGATCCATTGTTCGAAAATTGAGGGATCCGATGATCCCTTAAAAGAGGGAGGACTTTTTCTCCTAAATCTCTTGATTAAGAATTGTTCTTTCTTGTGGGGGGGGGGGGGGGTGGGGGGGTGAATCTTACACTTGAACCATCTTTCTATTCAAAACTTGAGTTAACTCAGAGAGTATTCTGACAAAGTTCGCGATTCCCACTCCTATCAGATTGAGCATATCATTAGAATAGTCATCACATTGATCTTCACATCAGTTGTTAGATCAATTCCTAATATTACCGGCCATTGGTGGGAATGAAAGGAAAGTTAAGGGTAGAACATAAATGGTAATCCAAATACAAAAACGGTTGACTTATAAATTACTTTTGTTTCCTTAACTTATGAATTTATAGGCTTAAATCTATGTGATCTATGATCTAGATCCAAAAATATATTCTTAGGGGCATTTTTTATTCACTTAAAAATGGTTAATTCTAATCTTATGAATTTACCAAAGCATATCCTCTGGGAGTGTCGTAACCAAGAGTGAAGCAAGTCTCATTGTTGTTCACCAATTTTCATTCGAGTCTAGCTCAAAACGATGTTTTCAGGATTTAACCCTAGATACATCTATGATAGAGCCACCTATAGCTTCTCATATCTAGACATGGATGCATTTTCTTGATAAAAAACTTACTCAATACTCACCAAAATTTAGGGATGTTTTTATTAAACTTATTCTTATCCATAACGCTTTCACTAGGGTTTTCTTACTTAAATGAATATGAATATATGGTTATCATAAAATGGAGGATAAAAAGAAAAGTGAGAGGATAAATAAAAGTAAGAGGGAGTTTATCTTAACATGGCCACAAAATTTTATTGTCACCAAGGGATGGAATTCATTCAAAAACATTACTTTATCAAGTATTGTGGTGTTAGAAAACTCTATTTTGAGAAAGGATGTGTTTTTTTAAATGTTCAAAAATGAGTTGTGAAAAATTCCGAGTGTAAAAAAATGATGATTTGAAAAAAATTTAAGGAGAGTTTTCAACAAATCCAACGGGGGATATTAAAGATTCTTTGTGATGTTTTGTTTTAAAATTGTTTTGTTTTTGTTGTAAAATTTTATTAGATGTTTTTTTTGTAAATTAGGTAAAAGAGGTGTTTCGGGAAGTTTATAATATATTTATTGATAATTGTATGAAATTTCAAAAAATGAAATTGTTTTTCAAAGTTGGAAATCAGACTTAGCCCATCAGAGTAAGTTTTTTATGATTGTAACTAGTTGTTATAATGAATTATGATTGAAAGTTATTGAGACTTAAAATTATGGGAAGTCACATAAATTTCCAAAATTAGTTATAAGATGTTTTTATATTATTGTAAGTTTATTAAATATCATGAAGAAACCATTATAAAAGTTGGAGTTTGTCTAAGAAAAGAGAAATGGTAATTTTTGGTGTTTCCAAAATCGAAGTGTTCCAGACTTGTATTATCACACCAAGAAGCACTAGAATAATAAGTTCTCATAAGACTAGAAATATGAATTAGATAAAGTTTTAAGAAATTAAATTTTTTAATCATACATGGTTGATCAGATGCACATGACTAGATGTGAATCATTGGATGTTTCTTTTATTTGAAAGTCTGCCTTTGTAGTTTCTCAGTTATGAGTTGTTTTGGTGTTTCAAATGTGAGATAAATTTGAAGAGACTCAAGATTTTAGATATTAATATATGAGGAAGTTTGAGTTTTCTCCACCACAAAATTGGATCGGATTATGAAGTTGTTAAAATGTAGGAAATTTTAAAGGTTTCTATTATACCGATCTGATTAGATAGATAGTAGTTTCTTAGTTTATAAAAATGAAAGTTTTGATCTGGGTTGTTGAAATCTATCCATAATATGAGTTGTTGAAACTGATAAGTCATTGAATTCAGAGTTCCATCAAACACTTTATGATATGAATGAATAGCAGATGAATAATGAGAAAGAAAATGTGAAACATATATAAGTTTCTACCAAGATATTTTTGTAGGTTTATAAATTATTTATAAGTTTCAAAAATACAGTCAACCTATTTTAGTTAAATTATAGCATTGGATAAATAAATACTTATTATTATTTTTTTAGTGTGACAAGAGAATAATATGTGAGTTATTTGAATTAGGTTAAAATTATCTAATAGAGTAATGTTGAATTTAGAAGTTGTGAAGTTTTTAAGATATGAGTTAAGAATGTCAATCAGATAAAATATATTTACATTGTTTGAATTGAGAAACATTGATTATACAAATTAAAATTTCTATATTTCATGTGGATTAAGAGGACTAGAAAGGTGATGAGTTTTCTGGATCATCATTTTTGGATTGAATTTTTTTTCTTTCAAATAATTTTCCACATTTTTTAATATTTTGAAAATCGATAAGAGTTGTAAAGATTCATGTAGTTTTTAGAAGTCACCAAAAGATTTGACAAGATTTTAATTAGTCAAAATGAAGCTCAAGTGAATAAAAAATTTAGAGATTTAGAATTTGGGTGAGTAGGAAAATATTTCAGTTTCCCAACTTTACTATTTCTAGAGAACCTATAAATAGCAGTGGAAAGTAAAAAAGCACTTAACACTTCTCACCCATGGATAAAAGATAATACTCTTCCTAATCAATGTTTGAACTTATTTTTCCAACCGAATTTATTTTGATTTGAAGAAGAGTTTCCGGATAGAGAATTTTGATCAGAAGATCATACTGAGGTAAGTTCAGATTACCAGTTAGAGAGAATTAGAATAAAAGAATCAATTTGGGTTTTTGAGTAGATGTTTGGAATATCATATATTGAGAAAATATATATTAGTCTAAGTCTATTAAATATAGTACATCTGGTGCTGGATGATCAGAAACATATTTCCAAATGGATATTTATGGGGTAGAAAATTTCTAAGTTATTTTTCTTTTTTGGCTCAAGGTTTTTGTAAACAAAAATTTATAAACTGACAGGAGTTAGTATAATTAATCCTACCAGGAGATAAAATGTTTCCAATAGGAGTAGACACAAGTTTTATTCAATTATTCATAATAGTGAATTTCCATAGACCCATGGGATTGGCTATGGAAAGGAGGTCGGTTCTCACATTGGGGCCAAAACTTGTAAGTCATTTGTGCTATGTTTTATTTTCTATTTCTGTATGCACTTGAGTTTAATAAAAGTTTACAAGGAATAAACTATAAAAATTTATAGGGATTAAGTTTCCTTAAGCTAAAATTTTAAAAAAAGAAACAACTGATTCAACCCCCCTTCTCAGTTGTTATCTGATCCTCTAGAACCTCAAAAAATTCTTCATTCTTCCTTTGATTTCACTTTCATCTATCACATTAGATGTATCTTGTTAATTATTACACTTATTTACTTTCCTATCTTGCTTTTATTTTATATAAAAATATATTCTTCCATGTGTAACCAAGACAACCTATTTTTATTGTTTTTATATGATTATTTTATTTCTAGAATTTCTTCTCAAAATGAAGGATGATACCATAAAAGTGAGAGTATATAAACCTAAATTAGTTGGTCTAGTGTTTTCCCTTAATGTATCACCATTTTATTGCATTTTGGATTGTTAGGTTCACAACCTCGTCAGACTGTGGACCTAAAAAGTAAATAAATCTGTTTTCTACCTTAGTGATTTTTTAGAAACTACATTGGGATTATAATTTCAAGTTAACTTAGGGGTATACATTCGTTAAATACTTTTATGTGGTGAGTTATACTTGTGCCTTGGAATTGGGTGAAATAATGGGGTAGTTTATGGATTAACTTTTGATGTAATAATTTATTTTGGAATGCTGGTTTCCTAAGATGACCCCTATAACCTTGTAGTGTTTATGGCCATGGAATTATTATGTGAAAATGTGAATTTAACCTAAATGGAGAACTTAGATTAAATTGTGGAATTGTTTTATATTTAAATTTTTTAATAACAACTTGATTGAATCTCTTTTAATGGTTTTGAGGATTGTAATGCCTTAGTAAATTACTTAGATTCCTTGGGAATTAAAATGGAATGCATTTCCATGGACAAGCATTAGATTTCTTTAGGGTACTCATTTCAATTATGGTTGTAAAGAAACATTTGGATTCAATGAGGTCTAGTTCTAAGTAATTACTTGATCATTCAAGTAGATTATACTTAGATTAATTACCACAAATGTCATGGGGAAGATCCCCTTTAAATTTGGGTAATGTAAACACTTATTTAATGCCATAGATTAATTCCACTGATTCTTTATGGGTATCCTTGTTGAATTTAATGGGATGTGATCCATGTATTTGAATCACTAATATTGGTGTTGAATGCATTGGATATGATCCCTGGATTCTAATCGAGCTATGAATCTTAATCATAAGGAAAATTCCTTTAGTTCAAACTGGATAATTTATTTTTATGGGATATTAATGGAATGTAATTCCTAGAAAATCCACATGGATTCCCTTAGTTACATGATTATAGTTCCCTTATTGATATTCCTTGGAACCATATTGATACACGATACTTCCAACATGTTTAGATACTTGCATTGGTTGAAGCAGGTAGGGTTAGCCTGAGTTGTCTCCTTGAGACCTGATAAAGGAAAGCTACCTACCATTGATTCTTGATTGTATGTTTTGGTTTGATCTTGGAAGCTGGATTGGATCTCAAAACCTGTAGAGATTTTTTTAGTATTTTGTTATTTTGGTCTTTTATTTACTTTTGAGATTTTTATACCTAAATTGATTGATTTATATACCTACCTATTATATACGTTTCATCATTATGATATTTCATGGTATGCGACATAGTGTTTTAGCACCTATAGTTTATATTCTGGATGATATTTTATGTGATGTTTCCTTTTTTCCTGCAATGTTATGGTCTGAAAATTGGGTATAGTCTCCCCACCATACCACATATAGACCCTCACTTATTGTTAGAAGCCTATGGTTTATGGGGAGGTGCTCTTGAGTCCATGTGGTGAACCAGTCTAGTGTACTGGTTTAGTGGAATCTAGGTTAAGGCATTACGGTGGAAATACTGTTGTTGGATCCTAGTGGTACTAGGAGGTGATAGTAATTGGTTAAGTTCTTTTACAGAGTTAGATTATTGAGGGGGTCTGTTCATTATAGTAATTTAGGTTAGTTATCATATTGGGTGTGTATATTGACCATTTTTCATTATGGATTTTGTAATATTTCCTCACACGTGGTTGTTAAACTTTGTCACATGAATTATATATTTTAGTCAGTTTCATTTGTCCATATTTCATTATTAATTCCTTTTTGGTGGTGTGTGTTGTGTATAGGTGCAATAGTCTAAGGCCTCCCATCATATTTTACAAATATAATAGGTTCTATTCATGAGACCCTATACTATTAGAGGTGTGATTTGGGTGGAAAAATCAGATTACCACTACTTAGAAGGAGTCCCAGTGGGTAGAGTCAAGTTAGAGTGATATTAGAGGAGGTATTTCATAGGTAAAATGTTTAGGGTTAGATTTCTGGTGAGGTTTGGTTTGAGAAATTTGAGTGATAGTGTTAATGGGTCTTTATCTTTGCTTTCAATCTAGAGAATGTAGTGTTGGTGTAACGAATAATGTGTCCATTCACGAGGACTTTGATAACTTTTTTGTTGAATTGGTACACCGATGCATCGATTATGGGGAAAAAATAAATGGTAAATGAATCATAAAGGAATGGGTCATTGATTTATATCCCCTTTTTGATTCATGTTATTAGATATTATTTAATTATTGTGGTTCATCTTTGTTAAATTATAAGATTTCTACATTAAGAAAACTAGTTGGGATCCAAGAGTAGGATTTTAACATGCATGTCTTAGCGATTGAGCCTCCTATCACCGGCCAACCGAGTGATAAGGTATCCATCGAGGGATCAGATCTCAAGGTGATTTTATTTGGAATGATGTGAGTAATACCTATACCAATTTTTATATGAGAAGAACCAATTCCTATAGTGAAGGTAGACGTTCCTCCACATAATGAGTAGATGATTATTTTAGCGATTCAAGATGAGGATACACATAGTATGAGTATGCTACATGAGTTCCAATGACAAATACCCCCCATGTTCTAAGGAAATCCAGACTCTCACATGACCGAGGAATGTATTGTGATAGTTTTTTGAGTATTATACCTTATTTATATACCCACTGATTAGATGGTAGTATTAGTATCAACCCTTTTATATGGTGTGGAAATTCACTCATAGACCTTGATCATCTAGACCCATGATTATGAAACTATTCCATGGATTAAGTTTGAGTTCCTTTTCCATGAGAAGTATTACTCAGGGTTGTTGATGTCCATGCACATCCAAGAGATATTACAACTATATTATGGTAGTATGTTTTTTGTTAATTACAAATATAGATCCACTAATCTCACAAGGCACTCCATTGATATGATATGTGATAGATTCTTCTAAGAATAAAACTTTGAACATAGCCTCTATAGATACATATAATAAAGAATTTCTCCCCTCTATATCACCATCTATGTTAGGGTTCTGGAGAAATTCATAGATATGAAGATATTCTTTACAAATGTAAAGTAGGTATAAGGTACTAGTTATAACAACCCTTCTCTTTATTACACACTTAAACATATTTTATTACATAAAACCTTAACTTGATAAAACATATAAGATCGGGAGGTCTAGTATCTTTGGGGATTAGGAACATTACATAACAACTTAAAACATGAAATACACATATTTATTGAAAACGTATTTTACATGACCACATCATTCCTTCATACATAACATTGCATTGGATAAAATGAAGACATGCATAAGAAAAGGGTGATCTATAAAGCCTAGTAAAGGAGTAAAAAAAACATAAAATGAAGAATATAGTACATGTTAGAAAATAGTCATTTCAATGGATCATAAGAGAAACATGAACATAAAGGCATAATATAGCATGATTATCATAACATGGAAATGTGGCAACAAAACTTAACATGATATTAGCACGATCCAAGGCTCATTTCATGTGGATCATGAGTAAACCCTCATTTCACTTGAATTATAATGAGTAAAACCTCATTTCACTTGACATATCATGATACTAATCTTTACCCAATGCATTGAAGCGCTATCGGCACACCCTTCTTAATCATTTCATTTCATGCATAAGTGTGCCACATGGATAATATAACATGGATTAATTAAACATTATCATATATTCCATGATAAATATATGTGAAATTCATACATGAAACTCTATAATCAGTATGTAAATTTTTATAAAGGTGAATACCATTGATAGATAAATGGGCATGGTATTCACTACCCAATGACTTTGGCTTGGAAAATAATGGTGCAATTTCGGCAGCATAACGTTGTGACATAAGATTTCATAAAAATGGTTGATGAGAGAGAAAGGGGTATCTCATCATATTTACATGAAATAGACAGTATGGGGGTAACATTGATACATGTACCAACATATTTAATGTAATTTAGATGCATAATATAAAAGAATTTCTTGACTGTAAATGAGGAGGGAGAAATCCCTTATATAATTTCGGCATGGTAATAGGTGTACCTGGGAGAAATTAATTAGAGAGAAAGATGTATATAATCATTCAAACATAAGGAGGGAAGTATGGGGGATGTGATAAATCATACTCTAACATTTTTAATTAATAATACAAGGGTATAGAGACATAAAGAAACTTGGACAAAAATGAGAGAGTAATAAACCCTTTACTTGGAAGTGTGATGCTAAAGGCTTGGGAGGGGCTTGAGAGAGGATTATTGGGAGCTTGGGGAACCCTGGGAGAATTATAGAGAGAGGAGGTGATAGGTTGGTCTAGCTCCAAAGTATTTTTGTGAATAGGAAGTGGGATCTTGGGTGAGTTTATATAGGAAAAGAGAGGAAATTCTTTATTATTTAGGTTTTGGGGACCACATATTAAACTAATCAAAACCACAAACCATCCCATGGTTTTTGCCCATGTTTTTTCTAAAGGGGATTAGAAAACATTATTTTATAAGGCTAGTGTCTAAATTTCTTAAAATATTAGGCTTTCTTATTTAGAGGTGAGTCACACTCTCAAGGAAATCATTTTAAAAAGTTAAAATGTTTTATAAGTCTTGGAGGGTCCACTAAAGCTTTGTAAAATAAATAAAACAAACCTAAAATCACATTATTTTAATGGTAAAAAATATATTGACCAAACATCCCATTTATAGTATTTTATGACATCACTATTAGGTCATTATGATGTCATAAAACACATTATATGATTTAAATTTTACCCAAAAAGTTGTCTGTCTTAGAAAAATTTGAAAAATTACGATTGGATAATTTCGACATCATGATTCCAAAAATAATATTCATTTTATATAAATAATTTTCTAAACATCTGAAATTTACTTTTAATATAAAAACTGACAATTATCAAAAATTCCTGGGTTTGACAAAAACTGTTTTCAAACCTTAATAAAAATTACAATTTTATTCATAAAAATTATATGATCATTTATATTTAAAAGTAATTTATTAATAATATGAAAATATTATTTAATTCAAAAATCAATTAATTTATAAAAATAGATTTCTTAATTGAATATTAATTAAAAATACTATTTGTGCATTAAAAAAACATTTATAAGGTAACAATAATAAAATGAATGTATATTCTTTATTATATACAACAATAATGCACATAATCATAGTTCTATGGTCTTGTTACATAACCCCTTATAACACCCACATAAGACGGAAGGGTAAGGTTTTCAATGGTGACATACTCTTAGAGTGGCTCAGATAACATTTCTCAGGTGATAATCTCTATCAAATTACACTTCTCCTATAGGTGGTTCTATTAGAGCTTAATGTGTTGACACTCGGCTTGGGCTTGGTCAAGAGCAAAGCCCAATGACACCACCTATTTTATGAGATCTAACAAATGGGATTTGTATGGAGAAATTTTACTGTATAAATCCATCATTTCCTCTATCTGAGTAAATTGGATTTGTTAAATCCCTATATTTATACTAATCATGTGATCACTGTTCAATGGATATATTAGAAATGGTAACAATTATTAACGATATTTTGAAATCCAAAAAAATGAAACCAAGGAAGTGCATATTTATATAACCATTTTCCATAATAAGAAATTTAATTAGATCAAGAGTAATTTTTATTAATAAATGTTTGGGTCATTACAATCTTCCCCCCTTAAGAAATTTCTCCCTCAAATTTTCCTTTTCCCACACTAAAATAGATGTGGGTAACTCTGCTTCATCACTTCTTATGATTCCCACATTGTTTCTTCAAACTTATGGTTTCTCCACAACACTTTCCCAAGGGGAATTGTCTTATTTTGTAGAACTCTTTCCCTATGATCTAAGATCTTCACCAAATTCTCTTCATAGGATAGGTCATTCTCTAATGGTATAGCCTCTGGATTGAGGACATGTGATGGGTCAGGTATGTATTTATTCAAGAGTGATACATGGAATACATTATGTACTTGAGATAGGTTCAGTGAGAGTGCTAGTCGATAGGCCACTGCTCAAATACGATCAAGGATCTCAAAAGGGCCGATGTACCCTGGACTAAGCTTTTACTTCTTCCCAAATCTCACAAACCTCTTACATGGTGATATGCGGAGGAATACCATGTCTCTGACATCAAACTCTAGGTGTTGTCGATGATTATCAACATATCTCTTTTGTTGACTCTGAGCAGCTTTATTGTACTATTGGATGGTCTTAACATTCTCCACCATTTATTCTACCATTTCTAGACCTAGGAGTTTTCTCTCCCCAAGTTCATCACAACATGCCAGTGTTCTACAACTCTTCTAATAAAGAGCTTCATAAAGAGCCATTTGGATGCTTGAGTGGAAACTGTTGTTGTAAGAAAACTCAACTAGAGGAAGATGTTGATCCCATAATCATTTTAAGTCCATTGAGAATTCTTTCAATATTTCCTCAAGTGTTTGGATATTCCACTTATATTGACCATTAGTTTGAGGATGATAAGCCATACAAAAGTTCGGCTTAGTATCCAGAGCTTGTTGAAGACTCTTCCAAAACTTAGAGGTGAATCTTGGATATCGATTGGATACAATCTATAGTGGTACTCCATGGAACCTTACCACTTCTCTTATATACACATATATATGTTCTAGTTGATCTAATGAGAAATCCTCTCAAATTGCAATGAGGTGTGCAAACTTTGTAAGGTGATCCACAACAACCTAGATAACCTTGTTTCCTTTGGATGTCTTCAGAAGCCTGGTGAAAAATTCCATGGTGATGTTATCCCATTTCCATGTTGGTATGGGAAATGGTTGCATCATCCCCTTAGACTTCTGCTTCTCAGCCTTCACTTACTGACATTCCAATCACTTTGATGTATACTCAACTATCTTTCTCTTCATGTTATCCCACCAATAATGCTCTTGAAGATCTCGATACATCTTTTTGTTTCCTGGGTTAATGAAGAAATTTGAAATATGTGAATCATCCAAAAGTTTTTTCTTTAACTATGTATTTGATGGAACACATAGTCTTTTACAAAATCTCACAATTCCTTCTTCATTAATATTTAACTCTAAGGATTTCCATTTTCTGATAGTTTTCACTTTCTTTTGAATTCCCAAATCATTTTTTGAGCATCCTTTAACCTTTTCAAAAGATATAGTTGAGAAATCATTTGTGAAAGGATTGATGATGTTCCATTATTTATGATTCCCATTTCCATCTTTCTTAAATATAAGAATATTGGATCCTTTTAAATTCTCATCAATGATAGAATTGTTGGGTCCTTTATACTTAGAGCATCCTACACCTTGTTCCCTTTCCCAGGGTGGTAATGGATTGAGCAGTAATAGTATTTGATAAGCTCTATCCATATTCTTTGGTGCATATTCAAATCTTTCTATGTGAATATATACTTGATCCTTTTGCGATCCTTGTATATTTCACACTTCTCCCCAAAGAGGTATTGTATCCAAAATTTTAAAGAGAATATTAATGAATCCAACTGCAGATCATGTGTTGGAAAATTTTTTTCTTTAACATTCAATTTCCTTGAAACATAGGCAATGACTTTTTCATTTTTCATCAACACAATGCCCATGCCCTTCTTCAAAGCATCACTAAATAAAAATTTCTCCACTTGTGGGTAGTGTGAGCATGAGTACAGTGATAAGCCTCCTTTTCAACTCCTTGAAGCTTTATTCACATTCATAACTCCAACAAAATTTTACTCCCTTTCGAGTTAGATTGGTAAAAGGGTTTTACAATCTTGAGAAATTTCTCACAAATTGGTGATAATATCCAGAAAACCCTAGGAAGCTATGGATATCCATTACCGATGCTGGCCTCAGCCATACTTTAATTTCAGCTGCCTTGGGGGGATCCACATATATACCATTGATTGGGATGATATGATCAAAAAATGAGACTTCCTTCAACAAGAACTCACACTTGTTGTACTTTGCATAGAGATTCTCCTTTCGAAAGGTCTCTAGTATAGTTCTTATATGCTCCCTATGATCCTCATTGATTTTGGATTATATTATAATATCCTCTATAAATAATACCAAATTTTTTTAGAGGTGATCTCTAAAGACTCTATTCATCAAGTCCATGAAGATTTCTAGAGAATTAGTGAGTCCTAAAGGCATTACTATGAATTCATAGTGCCCTTATCTTGTACGAAAATCAATCTTGGGGATATCCACCTTCTTCAACCTTACTTGGTAATATCCTGACCGCAAATCCAAATTGGAGAATTATTGTGCTCTATGTAGTTGATCAAAAAATTCATCAATTCAGGGCAGAGGAACCTTGTTCTTTATCATTATTTTTTTAAGCTCACGATAATCAATGAAAAGGCACATTGACCCATCCTTCTTCTTGACGAAGAGGACTGGTGCACCCCATGGTGAAACACTTGGGCGTATAAAACCTTAATCCATATTATCCTATAGTTGTTTCTTTATCTCCTCAAGATACACAATATCCATTCTATACAGAGTCTTAGATATTGGAATCTCCCTAGGTATAAGGTCAATTGAGAATTCAACATCTCTTCTAGGAGGAAGACCATGCAATTCCTCAGAAAACACTTCAGTGAATTCCCTCACAATAGGCATGTCTTCAAGAATGGTTTCTTCCTTAGACTCAATCATCTGAGCCTGATATGCATGCTCATAGGATAGTAATATACTCACTTGAGATGATGGTGCTAAAGGAGATTCATCATCCTCCTTTCACTTGAATATAATCAGGGGTTGATTCGTTATATGGAGAATTATTTCCCTCTCACGGAAATTTATGTTAGATTTATATAAGGAAAGAAAATCCATTCCAAGAATTGCATCAAATTACACCAAAGGGAGTATGATGAGGTTCTTCAGGAAGTTCAATCCACAAATTATGATAGAGGAAGAGTTATATTCATGGGATGTAATGATTTCCCCATTTTTCATTCTCACTGACATCTTTACTTCCATAACTTGTGGTGGTGTTGGGATTGATCTACTAAACATTAGATATATAAAAGAATGTGTTGAACTAGAATCAAAAAGTACATTCTATATTCTTGAATGAATAACTAGATTACCTGTCACAACTTTGTTTTCGGGGTTCACTTCAGCAGTAGTGATGGAAAAAGATCTCCCTTGCTACCTTGGAGGTTGTTGGTTTCTTTAAAAAACCCTTGGTTTAGGGAACTGGTTTGAAAAGTGCATTGTATTTTTACAGTTGAAGCAATGAACAATGTGTTGAGGGTTTAACGAAGTGTTCCTATCCTCTGTAGTATCCATGAGTTTTTCTTGTCAGGATTTAATGGCCAGGTTCCCTTCTCTTCTACACATAAAGCATTTCCTCACCCCCTTCAGGCAATTTCTGGGGTGCTTCTTTCTGCACCTTTGGGAAGTGGGGTGATATATTTTCTTAGCACCATTGGATTTATCAATTGGACCACCAGAATTGAAGTCCACCTTACACTTCTTATCCCAATGATACCCCTAAGATTCTCCGATCTCCATTTCAAATTTGAAGGAACATCAGAAAATTTCCTCATAGATCTTGAAGTCACGGATCGCTTTGGATTTCCGTAGGCTCGGTTTTATCCCACCAAAGAAGTGGTCAACCTTTAATTTGGGGGTAACTAAAAATCTGGAGGCATATCATGCAGGCCATGTGAATTTTTCCTCACACGCTCTGATGGATACTTCATCTTTTTTCTTGAGGGTAAGGAAATCCCTTTTCATCTTAAGTTGGAGGGTGCGAGGAAAGTATTTATCAAAATACATTTTCCAAAAATCCTATCATTTCAATTCCTCAATCTCTTCCTCAGGCTTTATATTTTTGATCAATGTACACCATTGATCAACTTCACCTTCTATATGATAAGCATCTAGAAGAACCATCTCTTGTTTGGAACATTGAAGGATGGAGAAGATATTTTCAATGGAGATGATCCATTGTTCGAAAATTGAGGGATCCGATGATCCCTTAAAAGAGGGAGGACTTTTTCTCCTAAATCTCTTGATTAAGAATTGTTCTTTCTTGTGGGGGGGTGGGTGGGGGGGTGAATCTTACACTTGAACCATCTTTCTATTCAAAACTTGAGTTAACTCAGAGAGTATTCTGACAAAGTTCGCGATTCCCACTCCTATCAGATTGAGCATATCATTAGAATAGTCATCACATTGATCTTCACATCAGTTGTTAGATCAATTCCTAATATTACTGGCCATTGGTGGGAATGAAAGGAAAGTTAAGGGTAGAACATAAATGGTAATCCAAATACAAAAACGGTTGACTTATAAATTACTTTTGTTTCCTTAACTTATGAATTTATAGGCTTAAATATATGTGATCTATGATCTAGATCCAAAAATATATTCTTAGGGGCATTTTTTATTCACTTAAAAATGGTTAATTCTAATCTTATGAATTTACCAAAGCATATCCTCTGGGAGTGTCGTAACCAAGAGTGAAGCAAGTCTCATTGTTGTTCACCAATTTTCATTCGAGTCTAGCTCAAAACGATGTTTTCAGGATTTAACCCTAGATACATCTATGATAGAGCCACCTATAGCTTCTCATATCTAGACATGGATGCATTTTCTTGATAAAAAACTTACTCAATACTCACCAAAATTTAGGGATGTTTTTATTAAACTTATTCTTATCCATAAGGCTTTCACTAGGGTTTTCTAATCCTAATCCCAAAAATAACTAAACCTATCCTCTAATACCAATTATAACAACCCTTCTATTTATTACACACTTAAACATATTTTATTACATAAAACCTTCACTTGATAAAAAATAGAATATCAAGAGTTCTAGTGTATTTGGGGCTTAGAAACATTACATAACAACTTAAAACATGAAATACACATCTTTATTGAAAATGTTTTTTTACAAGACCACAAATTTACTTCATACTTAGCATTGCATGGGATAACCTAAAGACATGTATAAGAAAATGGTGAGCTATAAAGCTCAGTAATGGAGTAAATGATGCATAACTTGAAGAATAAATTACATGTTAGGAAATAGGCGTATCAATGGATCATAATAGAATCATGAACATAAAGGCATGATATAACATGATTATCGTAGCACAAAAATGTGTAAACAACACATAACATGATATTATCATTAACCAAGGATCATTTCACATAGATAATGAGAAAAAACAAATTGCACTTGAATTATAATGAGTAAAATCTCATTGCACTTAACGTATCATGATACCAATCTTTATCAAATGCATTGGAGCACTATCAGGGCACACCCTTCTTAATCATTTCATTTCATGCATAAGTGTGTCACATGGATCATATAACATGGATTCATTAAACATCATAATTTATTCTAAAATAAAGGAATTTTTAATTCATACATTAAACTTTATAATCAATATGTAAATTTTCATAAATTTTGATACTGTTGATAGAGAAATGGGCATGGTATTCACTACAAAATGACTTTGTCTTGGAAAATTGTGGTACAATTTCGGCAGCATTACGGCGTGACATAAGAATTCATAAAAATGGTTGATGAGAGATAAAGGGGTATCTCATAATATTTACATGAAATGTATAGTAGGGGATTCACATAGATACATGTACAAACATATGTAATGGAAATTAGATGCATAATATAAAATAATTGCTTAAATGTAAATGAGGAGGGGGAAATCCCTTACAGAATATCTGCATAGTAACAGGTGTACATGGGAGGCATTAATGATAGAGAAATATGTATCTCATCATTCAAACATAAGTAACGAATTATGGGGGAGGTGATAAATTATACACCAACATTTTTAATTGAAGATACAAGGGTATAGAAACATAAAGAAAATTGGAAAAAATGAGAGTGGAAGAAATCACTTACTTAGAAGTGTGATCCCAAAGGCTTGGGAGGGGCTTGAGAGAGGCTTCTTGGGAGCTTGGGGAACCTTGGGAGAATTATAGAGATGAGAGGTCATAGGTTGGTTGAGATACAAAGGATTTTAGTGAACCGGAAGTGGGATCTTGGGTGGGTTTATATAAGAAAATATAGGGAATTCTTTATTATTTAGGTTCTAGGCACCACACATTAAACTAATCAAAACCACAAAAAATACCATGGTTTTTCCCATGTAGTTTTCCAATGGGGAGTGGAAAACCTTATTTTATAAGGCCAATGGCCAAACTTCTTAAAATATTAGGCTTTTTTATGTGGTGGCGAGTCACACTCTCAAAGAAATCATTTTAAAAAGTTAAAATGTTTTATAAGTCATGGAGGGTCACTAAAGATTTGTAAAATAAATAAAACAAAGATAAAATAACATTATTTTAATGTTAAAACATATATTTTCCAAAGAACCCACTTATAGTATTTTATTACATCAATATTAGGTTATTATGATGTCATAAAACACATTATATAATTAAATGGTATTTAATTTTTACCCAATAATTCGACTGTCTTAGAAAATTATGAAAAATTCACCATTAGATAATTTAGATGTCCTAATTACAAAAATAATATTTATTTTATCTAAATAAATTTCTAAACATGTGAATTTTCACTTTTAAAATAAAAACCGACATTTATTGAAAATTCATGGGTTTGACAGAAATCGTTTTCAGACCTTAATCAAAATTACAATTGTATTCATAAAAATTAAACAATCATTAATATTTAATAAGAAATTTTTTAATAATATTTAAATAATTATTTTATTAAAAAATCCATTAATTTATCAATTTTTTTTTTAATTAAATATTAATTAAAAATACTATTTTTTTCTTTAAAAAACCATTTACAAGGTAACAATAATAAAATGAATGTATATTATTTATTATATACAAAAATAATGCACATAATCATTATGCTAAGGTCTTGTTACATAACCCCTTATAACACCCGCATAAGGCCAAAGGGTAAGGTGTGCGATGGTGATAGAATCTTTGGGTGGCTAAGATAACATCTGTTGAGTGGTAATCTCTATCAACTTCCACTTCTCCCTTAGGTAGTTCCATTTGAGCATAGCATGTTGAAGCTCTGATTGGGATTGGTAAAAAGCAAATCCCAATGACACCACCTACATTCCGAGATCTGACAAATGTACTATGTACAGAGAAATTCTACTGGATGAGGCCATTTCTTCCTTTGTATGAGTAAATTGGATTTTTTAAAGCCCTATATTTATTCTAATCATGTGATCACTATTCAACGACTATATTAGAAATGGTAACAATTATTAATGATATTTTGAAATCCAAAAACATAAAACCAAGGAAGTGCATATTTTATATAACCATTTTACATAATAAAATATTTAATTAGATCAAGAGGAATTTTCCTTAATAAAAGTTTTGGTCATTACACTAGTGTAGGGAATCTAGGTGTAGATTCATTGGTTACATGCTTCCAAAATTAGGAGTTAAGGCTGTGATGTATGTGGTATTTAAATGAACCATATCTAACCCACATATCAATAAATCATGAGTTAATTTAAGGGTTGCGTCATCTAAGTGATATGATTTGATATAATTTTGGAAGACAAGGTCATATAACACCTAGCTGCTCCAACATTCTTACATTAGAGGGAAACTAGGAAGTTGACAGACCGCCATGTTAAAGGTTGTGATGTGATCTGGGACCTCTCAAAGGTAAATATGATAGTCCTCAGGGTGGAATATTTTCTATAATTTATGGAGGATTATTAATTGGAGGTGCTGGAGGATGATTTCTCTATGATTTTATTTCACCATCACCACCCCAAGCAGTCTATACTAGTCTCAGAGTGATTATAGTCAGGGACCTGAGCAAATATAGGTGATATAGGGATAAAACCAAGAAGAACATGAAATGATCTCAGGTATGATATGTATCTACTCTACTTAGTCACCCTGAAACATATACACCGATGTGATCTATTTCTTTGTTACTGCACCCCTAATTTGATAAATAGATATTCTTCTAGATCCCCTATCCTGATAGTTGCGGCTAAATACTCCCACTAAAAGAGATCAAATGATCACTAATATCTACTAATGACTTAATATTGAATTTATTGAAGAGATTTTTTTATGGGAATACATTATGGGTATGATGGAGCCCTATTATTTCATTCGTGGCTTGTAGTGGCTATCCTCAGATAATTAATTGAAAGGCTGATATCTTTTGAGAGTGATGTGATTCCAAGTGGATGGATTGAAATTATCCTTTATAGGTGAATGGGACATTACGTCGAGATGAAAATGGCATGTGATCAGGAATTTATAGCCGATCAGCCATCAATTAGTGATCGTGGATATATGTGTGGTAGGTACTATGGAAAATCAAAATCCACCGATATTGGAAGAGTTTATAGATGTGTTTCCAAAAGATGTGTCTAGTTTTCTCCATCATCAAGAGGTCAATTTTTTTCATGGATATATACCTCATTACTGGATTAATATCATCCAAAACATAATAAATATCCCCAAATGAGCTTAAAGAGTTTAAGGGTCATTTATAGAAAATTTTGGATAAAGATTTCATTAGATCAAATTTGTCTTCTTGGTATCTCCAATATTGGTTATCAAAAAGGTAGATGAGATTTTATAGCTTTATATTGATAATCATCGCCTGAATTCGGTAACTGTCAAGGATAAGTACCCTCTATTGAGGATTTATGACCTCTTCAACCAGATAAAGAGATAAAATTGGTTCTTGATGATCGATCTTAAGTCTATCTGCCACTACTTCAAGGTCATGAGGAGGATATCTCAAAGATGGCATTTTGATGTTGCTGCACCCATTAAGTGTTCATGGTGATTCCCTTCAGAATGATTAATGCACAGATAATGTTCGTAGGCCTAATGAATCAGGTCTTTTAGCCGTTGTCGGACCATTACTATTCCATTAAACATTAAAGTAAGATAATGATGAGTATATAAGGATTGTTTAAGACTTACTTTTGGAGCACCAAATATATGAAAAAATCTTAAAATGTTAGTTCTGAAAATGAGAGGTCCACTTCTTAGGGAACATCATCTAAGAGGGAAGAGTAGTTTTAAACATCATGAAATAAAATAAGTCATAGTTTAGGATCCATAGATGAGAGTGTTTTAACTACATAGTTTTTTTATTTTGGTTTTGTAATATTAGAGATTCATATAATACCTCTAAAAATTGTGGTGCCATTTATTCCCTTAACCAAAAGTGTTATCCATTTGTTTTTGAGATAAATTCCAAAGATCTTGTGAGGATTAGAAGTATAGGTTGATGAGTGATCCTATACTAAGGTTCCTAAAGGAGCGATCTAAGTACATGGTGTTCTATGATGAGTCTAGAGCCAAAATTAGATGTTTGATGATGTAGTGGTATGCATTGATTGGTTATGGGTCTAGGTAGTGTTGTCTATACTAGAAAAACAAAATGAACCATGATTTGGATCTAGAAATGGCAGTGTTTTACTTGAATACTTAAATCCACTTCCTTCCTAGGGAATGTTTCATATCCTATTAGACCATAAGAGCATCATGTAAATTTTTACTCAAATATATCATAATCTGAGATAGATTCATTAGTTAGATTTCCCACAAGACCATGGATTTGAGACTTCCAATACTCCATGGAAGGGAAATGTATTTTCTTATAGACTGAGTAGGAATTATTGTTCTTATTTGTTCGGGGAGGCATCAAATCAATTGGAATTACTATAGATATTGTTACAAGACAAGTTATAAGTAGATTATATTTGATTAATAGTGGTGCCTCCTTCAATAATTCAATGCGTAAAGGAAGATCAGTTGGGAGACATGGATTGTGAGGTTTTTTATACTATATATCCTCAGTAGATTCTCTAAATTTATATTCTAAAGGTAGGGATCATGTCATCCCCTTATGAAGATGGAAATTGGTGCTCGTTATGCTATGTGAGTAGGTGTTGAGGGAGTTTGATATATCACCCTTAATAGTACATCTTCGAGTGACAAAGATATTCCAAGTACTATGGGGTCAATTATGATGGGATGGTATAAAATAGTGTGTTGACGAGTTTATCTCTCAGTACCTCAACTATCATCAAGTTAAAACAGACCACTAGGTGTCAACATTTTTTCCAAACTCTTTAAGGTTCTATAGTTAAAATGGGAAGACATATCAATGGATTTTATGATATAATTTTCATGATTAGTGACTGTTAAATATTATATATGGGTGATCATTGATTGACTAACCATGTTTGAACACTTAATTTCTATTTGATAGAAGATATTCACTATTGGAAAATGACCCTATACCCATAGTTTTTAAAAATGGGTTTAGGGATTGGTTGGGAACCTATACCCAGGTTTTTGGTAAATCGTGAGTATAGGTTGGAAATTCCCACCTATACCCATGGTTTTTAAAAAATCATGGGTATAGGCCACCCCTATACCCATGGTTTTTTCAAAGCTGTAGGTATAGGGTTTGATTGAAGAACTATAACCACAATCCTTAAAAAATATATGGGTATAGGTGAAACCTACACCCACTGGTTTCTAGAAATCATTAGTATAGGTTTTGGTTAAAAATATACATGCACAATTCTCTAAAAACCTTCAGTATAGGTCAAACCTATACCCGTGGTTCTTGAGAACTGTGGGTATATACTTTCTATGTAGGCATGGGAAAAAAATCCCATGAGAACAAAAAAATTCCCATGGAAAAACCTATACCAATGGGTTTACACATATAGCCACAATTTATAAAAATATATATGCAAATATAAATTTATATATGCATAACCATATTGGGTCAGTGGTTAGGTGAATTGATTGCGAAGTGGTAGTCTAGGGTTCGAATCCAGCTACCATATTTTTTTTTAAAATCCTATATCCATGGTTTGAGAACCGTGGGTATAGTGTTATTGGTATGGTGGAAAATTTCCCACACACCAATTCCCATGGTTCAAAACCATGGGTATATAATTTTTCAAACTATGGGTATAGCTCAGAGCTATAGAGATGATTCATACTCCCAGAATTCCTAAAACTATGGGTATAACCTATACCCACAATTTTAGGGGATATACCCACAATTTAAAACTATGGGTATAGGGTATTTTTCAAGTAGTTATTGATGGAGATATTTGGATTTTTAAGTATAGAGGAGATCGCATAGATTCATGGGATACTCTCGAAGATTTTTTTGACCAATATGATCATTTTAAATCTTGGTTATTCAGAATTTTTCTAGAGGAATACAAGGTTTAGAGGTAGATTAGTAAAAAAATCCAACCATAATCTGATGGGTAGATTAAGTGACCATTTAGGTTCTAGAGGATATGATAATAGATTAGCTATTAAATTTTTACCAGAATAAAGAAGATAAATTTCATTTAGTGGAGTTCAGGTAAAAAAATAGCTTCCACTCCACAATTTGTAGGATACCTTTCCTGGCACTTTATGGGAGACCTTATAGGATACCCCTAATCTAGATAGTGCTAGGAGAATCATTGTTGATGAGGTAAATATTGGTGCATTTAATGATGGAGAAGGTGTAGTTTATCTAGGAATGTATGGGGACCACTTAGATTTATTAGTAGTCTTACAAAGACCAATGATAGAGGCTATCAAAGTATAAGGAGGGTGCTCATGTGTTCCTGAAGGTCTCACCATGACATATTTTTATCAAGATTTGGCCATGGAATATTTTTTTTTACCAAGGTTCGTTATCCCATTACATATCCCATGTAGGGTCGGTTTGGTTTCTTTCCACGGAGTGTTTCACCATAGTTGGATTGAATTCACAATGTATTCCAAGTGTCATAGCTCAGGAGATATGTGCATGAATTTTCACATGTCATTGATTGGGGTGATCTAGAAATTTAGAATAATGCCATATTCTTAGAGTACCTAGTGAAAATCAGGGACTAATGGGAGAGGAATCTTCATGGATGAGATATTATTTTAGTACACATATTATGGAAACATGTGAACCATAAATAGAGGTTTTGGGAATATTATAAATAGATAAAGGCTTGGCACCCTCACATTTTTAATTATATTTTTCTTTTAGGGGAAAAACCTTTAAAGTGGGGGGGGGGTGTAGCGACCCTGGTTTTTTATATGTACCTTATAATATTTTAAATTATATTTTGAGGTTGTTTAAAGCGCCATTTTTTAATTTCTAGTGTCATAAGGCATAGAAAATGACACACCCACACACAATACTGAATATTGAAGGATATAGATTTCATAGAGTGATCATTAATGTCCTGAAATGGAAATTGGTATCACATAGTGGACCTTATGTTATAGTGTGGTCCTTATGTTGAGGTGTGAGGCATAATCCATGAGAGTTTCAGTTTTTGCAGTTTCTAGGAGGAAGTTTGGTTAGAATGTGAAGGTTTTTGGATTTGATATAGGGGTTTCCCTCATGGTGTGGTCGTAAATAACACAACATGATTCCCAAAGTGTGGTCCTACATTTCAAAATTTCATTAATTAAATTAATTTATTAATTCTATATCTATATACCATAATCCCATTGTATTTGAAACTCCTTATATCCTTTAATTAGAGTTTGAAATAAACCCTAATTAGAAATAAAATCTAAGGATTGAGTGATCTGTGTGCTACCAAATATGATCCACATAGAGTATTGAAATTAGGTTTATGAGTAAATATGATCTTCATCCATGAAAAATTCTAACATGAGGTAGGTCTTTGTTATTTTTTTCTTACTCCATTTATCACGATTTTGAGCATAGAATTCAATTCCTAGGTTAGTTCCTAAATTGATTGGATCTGTGAGTTATCTGCTACTTTTATTATTTCTGGAAAATCTTTATTATGAATTTATTTATTTTATATTATTCATAGTTGGTGAGTTTTTACTCTATTAATGATTCCTTGATCATATTTTTATACACTAACGAGTTATTGAGAATGTTTTTTCATTTTTATCCCCTATTTATCTTACCCTATTTATAATTTTTTTCACCACTGGCTATTATTATGGGAATAAATTAGATAATTCTAGTTGGTATAATTGATAAATCGATATTTAGGTCTTGAAATAATTATATTTGGACATTAAATTGGTGAATAAAGCATGTGAGATCAATGGAGGGTGAAGAAAAATCTCTAGAAATCATGAGAATGAAGTTACTCAAAAATGTGATAAATGGGGCTTTTGACAGTGTTTTAGTTTCAATTAGAGGCATGCACGATGATAAAAATGTCTCTCTAAGAAGCTTTATACGGGAATGCCTCGATGTTGTGTTGTAGGGAGTCATGATGTGATGAGATAACTAAGAAAAGAGGACCACACCATGTCCTAGGGACACCATGATGTGTTGATTTAGAGTGGTTGAAATTGAAAATTATTATATCATCTGTAAAGTTAATTCTGTGTTTGGATTTAACATTTTGTATGGTAACATTGTGGTGGAGGATGCCATGTAGTGAAGGTTAGGATGGAGGCTGAGGGGCTATAGTGTGGAAGAGGGTTTTGTGACATAGTGGCCTAAAGTTGGGGAGGATAACAGGTGAAAATGTAAGTGCTTGTGCTATGCGGCCCCATTAAGGATGGTTCATGATGGAATGACTAACATGGTCATGCTGTGATAACATCTTTCTAGGTGAGTGGTGTGACAATGTATTACTCGATAATAAGGGTAAAGACATTTTCTTTCCACATAGAAAGAGATGATGCAATTATTTTTAGTATAAAAGGCGAGATGTGAGGTAATATGTTCAATTTAATCACCTTATATTTGTAGTATTGATGATAAGGATCAACCATGGAAATTAGAGAATTCATGGGGAATGAAATGCTTTAGCGGTGTGGTTATGTTAGGGTGAGCATCCCCCATATCTCAGATAGTGTTTAGTACCCCAAAATACTTATGGCATGAGTCCTTTATCTATGGAGTTGGGTAATCCCCCATCTAAGAGATCATATAAGAACAAAAGTACTCTATTTGGGTTGATACTCTCTCAACTGATTCTTTTTGTAGTGAGGTGCGGGTTAATCACTATAGTTCTAGAGAGGTGATACATGTTTCTTGATTTAGGTAGTTTAGAACATTGGAGTTGGTTGCTGTAACTAGGATACAAATAGAGGGAATCTATCCTATGTTCTAGGTTCTCATTTTTAAAGTTTTTTAATTTCTTGGATGGGTTATTATTTCTTTGATGACTTTTGGTTTTATGTCAATTATTTTTCTAAGTATTCCTTTGTGTTTTTCTAGGCATCCTTCTTGGTATTTATATGCTCACTTTCTATATGGGAATTTTTTCCCACATGCTTCAATTATTATTCATATGGTAGATAATTTAATTGTGACCACAGGGATTGGAGTTGGTGTATCCAAGTGGTATCAAGAGGTAATAATTGCATGAAACATTCATGTTTGGAGCTAGCTAATTATGGGTACCTCTTCTTCCTAGTTGTTCAGTTTGGTTTTCATATTTGGTTTTCAAGTGTGTTTCTTACACCCTTTTACATTATGGATTATGTACTATTTCCTTTATGTGGATATTAGCATCTATATCATCAATTATATATTATAGTTATATTTGTTTATCTATTCTATATTGTTATGTCCTTTGGGGATGTGTGCATTATGTATAAGGGAATTAAGCTGAGGCCTCCCATGATGTGTGATATGCCTACTTAGTGCTAGCCACTATCCCATGAACTATTATTGGTGGGTTTGGGGTGGAACACTCAACTTATCCCCAAACAAGTGGGGGCATTAGTGGGTTGTGTCATGTCATCTATTTTTTTGAATACCAATTTATGTTAATAATTCCAAAATTACAATTATTATCACTGATAATCAATTCAAATTTGTAAAATAAAGTGTCAAATATTTTAGTTTCAAGGGAAGTGAGATTATGAATATTTATTTGCATTGAATATTGTAGTAATATCTCTTCCCATGATATTAAAATATTGATCCCTTCATTTGATAAAAAAGAATTAATTTTCTTGTATAAGAATTTTTCTTTTCTAATTATTAACTTTAACTAATTTTCAAAAAATAAGTTATCAGTGCTTTCAAAATTTATCTTAAAATTTGATATTTATTTACATATTAAATTTTTTAATGTTTATTAAATTAAACATAATTAATATTGTTTAAAATATTTTAGATAATTCCCCATTTTTTTCTTTGGAGACATTTATTTTACCCACATAAAATTTATTTGTAATTTAATTTTCACAATAAATATTATAGTTGACTTATTTAATTATTTCCCAATACTGAAATTTTATTATTTATATTTTTTATTTATTTACTAAATTGAAAATTTTAAAATATAAATATTATTTTATTATTATAATATTTATATACTATATTTAGTAATTTAACAAAAATCCTTAAATATAATTTCACTTAAAATAAACATAATATATTTTTAGCATATTTTTATGAATATTCCTTATAATTTTTTGTACCATATTTCTGAAAAATAATTGATTGAGATTTGTATGAAAATTGAAAAAAATTTCTTTATGTGATTTTAGTATGATATTTCATTGACAAAAATCATTACGGTTATGATATAATTCCTGTATATGTAAAGAGGGTTGAATCATTTCATACATCTGTGTTATCAAAATTAAGATTTATTTCTACAGGAATAATTTATTATACTTACAAGAAATATTATCTTATGAGATGTGAATCTTTTAATACCATTGGAATTCATTTATTGAATTTTTATTTTTGAAAATATTATATTTTTTAGTATCAAAAAGATAAATTTCATCCATAAATATATTCAATGTTTTTTATTAATGATCCATCTCATTTTTAAAATTTACTACTGGAGGTTACTAAGATATTTTTTTCAATAAAAAAATTAGAATGTTGTTAGAAATTCTTAATTTAAATAATCTAAATTTTATGATATGCTGAAATCAGTTATGAAATCATTGTACCCTTGATGCAAGATCAATAAATTAGAAGCATTTAAAAAATTTGAGGACACTAAATTAGAATTTATAATGTTCAAAAAATGTATTAATATAATAATTCCCTTATACAAATCCATTTTTTCAAATGAAAATACATTACTAGAAATTTTTTAGGAAAGTATGAAGGTTGTGGATAATTTGGATCCTAATTATTAAAATATTTATGCACATTCAAATGATTGTATCATATATTATAGTGATTATAAATTTTAGTTAATTTTCCAATTTGTAGAAAATCTATGTACAAAGAAACATAATGTGGAAAAAGTTTACTTTTTTCAATCGAACAACAGGGGAATTTTTAAATCACACCTATATTATGTCAATTGAGAATTTATTCATTTTTTAGTGATTTTATTAGTCATAAAAACTCATTATAAATAAATTATTAAATAAATAAACATGAAATTATAGACATTATTTCATTACTATAAATCAAAGTTAAATATTATAAAAACCCAATAGGATGCATTGTGGATAGAAAATATATATAAATTACATAATAATGAGAAATAACTCCCATAGACTAAATTCTATAATTAAAAATAATCTTTTAATAAGAACAAAAAAAAGAAAAATATTACTAGACATGAAATATACCCTTTTGAAATTAAATATAAAAATGGGAATTATATTAAAAATGAACAAAATTTATCAAGTGTAAAATGGTTATGTGTCCATTAAATATCCATTGAAAATTTATAAGTTAGTTATTATTAGATAATGTAATCATTAGAATAGTAATGTAGAAATTATGAATGACATCTATTACCCTGAAAATATTTTCTTGAGTACTTATTTAATAATTTAATTATTCATTATTAGTGTTATATTTTAATAAAATTAATATCAAAATTTAAATCATTATTTCAAAATTAGATAATGGTGAAATTTTAAAAATAATTTAATTTTATAAAAATATTTTAATATGCTATATGTATACAATGCACTATATAAGTGTATTATAATGTAAAAACATGTTTTATCACTTTAATGAATTAATATATGAATTATTAAATTAATAAATTATTTTAATATATATATTTTTTCAATATCATAACAATAATTTTTATTTTAAAAACCTAACATATTTTTTATTCTATTAAAAAAAATCTTTGATTTCATATATTGTATACTTTATTCAAAATATTCCATTCAATATTAAAGGGTTTTAAAATTCAGGAAAACAATTTTTTAATAAATTATCATGTTTTACGTGTCAAAAGATATGGTTTGGAAACTATTTTGGAATTTTTATGTATGGATATTTTAATATGAAGATTCCGAACTCCCAACCAACATTACAAGTTTATTCTCTAAGTTTAACTATAAATAAACTCCCACACCATTATCTTCACTCTAAAGACTTCTTTAATAGGTATCTATGTTTTAAATTCACTAAAATAAGAAATATCATATTTTTAATATCTCTTGAATACGTAAGTTGTGATATGCATGAGATGCATATAATTGGTTATGATATAATCATTTCGCAAGAGGCATATAGTGCCACTGTTAACTTTTATTAGAGTGCATGATAATTTTTGTGATATGGATGAGAGTTTGTTCTCACTTCCATGTCTCCCCAAACAATTTCTATATAGTTATAAATCAATGAGTTGAATTATTAATTTAAAAAAATGCAAAGTTTAATTGTTTGAAGTGTTCAAATGGTTATGAAAAACATCAATAGGAAGTAATGTATGCCAGATGCCATGAAATAGTAGCTGATGGTCTGTTGATATGATTCTCTTCAGTTAATGAATAGAGTCTATAAAAGGGATTATATTTGACCTACTTATGGTACTACGATGCATTTAATCTAAATTTAAGGCTCTTTTCAGTTCCCAATTCATCATTTATCTTTATGAAGGAAGGTTCTAGCATAGTTTTAAATAATAGAAGTTTTCTTATTATGAATAAGGATTATGGGACAATGTAATCGCTTAGATGTACGATTCTTTTGGCTGTTTCTTTGGTGATCATTGTCAAGTGTACCACTTTAAAGAAAAATGGATGGAGTTTTTTGTAGTAAAGGCACACCAATATTTTATATTCCTCTTTTACATGTTGATTCTATTAATGATGGATCAAGAATATATGGGTTTCATTCTACTACTAAGATTATATAATGATCACCCAAATTGCATCAGTCATATTAGATATAGGTTCATATTCAAATCAACTTTTTTATACTAGTTTTTCAAAGAACACACCTATCCTGAGGTGTTTGGGGCCATACCATATCATATGATTTGAAGAATTGTTTTTTTTTCATATTTAGAGTTTATTACTATTTTATATCATTAGTTGAAATATGAAAAGCCTATGCTTTTTTCTATGTTTTAGGTTATGACATATGATATTATAAGTTATGAATAAACCCTGAATTTCGAAAAAATAGAGCATCATATAATATTGATGATATAGGGGATATCATAAAATATGAATAGATCTTTATAATTTCACCTATCATAGGTGATAATATCAATTGTAAATTACAATTGATAATTACCCATTATTACTCATAAAATATGTTATTGGAATTTTTTTTTAAAATTTAATGTTTTTACCAAATTTGTTATTATTTATAAAATGTAAAAAATTAGTAAGTATAAGGAATTTTAAATTAGATATTTTCATGCATAAATTAAATATGAAATGTTCATATTTATATATCATGTTTTAGACAGAAAATAAAATGTTTATTTATTTTTTTATTCCTTTGAATATTTATTTTTACTAATTATTTATGAAATATAAATATTTTGTATGATTTAATTTATGTGATAAATTTATTCTTATAAAGTTTTCTATCCATGTATTATATGATAGGTATGATAACACAATATTTTTTTCTCATTTACCTTTACCTTAGTATGTAATTAAAGTTATTAACTTGAATTTATTAATTGAATATAGTTTATAAATATTAGGCATTGTAGTTTTGATGAATTATATTCTTCCTTACATAATGTATCCCTAGGTATTTATGTAGGACTTTCCAAAGTAATTTATGTTTATGTATTATTATACAATGGATGAGGATGAAAATATATGGATTTAAACTTACTCTTATGGATATTGTCAATATTATATTATTTTAAACCTTTATAAGAAATGGTCATGTTACTATTCATGGAATGAATTTGGATATGTGTAAATTTTTTTGGATTCAATTTTTGGGTGGGTAACACAAACCTTGGGTTTTGTAAAGTGTTACACATTAATATTATGTATACATATTAATTTTGTGAATGAAATAAGGATTCTAAAACTAAATACCTAAAAGAAATCATATATATGGGAATAAAGAATGATATAATAAATGTCACATGAGATACAATATATATGGATTTAATATGAATGTTATATGTATTAAATTATTTAAATATTAAAATAAAAACCCTCAAATACTAAGTGTAATATTCCATACAAGTTAAAATATACTAAGACATCGATCATCCAACCAAGTAGGTATTTACATCACTAGGTGCCCATGTATTATCTTGTGTAAGGAATAGTGGAAATGGATAATCATAAAATTTTGGTAAATAAATCCCATTATCATATTTGATTAACACTTATCCATGAAACTATAAGAGTTGCGATACCAGAATAATAGAGTTAAATTTATCCATATAATTGATTCAAATTAAGATTTTTCCACTCAATTATCCAAAATTCATATATGATATGACAAAGATAATTCCCTACCTAAATAACTATACTATATAAGGAATACCACAACACACTCATTACTTAGTGAAATATGTATATTGGCTCAAAAAATGGATGTTTTGTATGGATTGATCATTTTTAGTGGGAGTAATTTCATTAAAAGTCCTTGATGAAAATATATAAACATAATACCTATCCATAAATATTCCTTGTAATAGATTATGTTATTAATCATGTATATCATTTTGAGATCACTTATAGGTATAACATATAGAACTATTGTGTTTTTCCATCTAATGTTGATAATTTTTCTCAAAGAGAAGCAATTTGATAATTTTAATAATAACGTTATTGTGATATATTTATCTAACTACAACTTATGGGTATTAGATACTGGGTGTGTATCAAACATTTTTTCTGATAAATATAGACTCAGATATATAATAGAAATAAATAATGGTAAATTAGATCTACATATAGGAAATGGAGGAAGATTTTCTATATTAGAAATCAATAATTATGATCTATATGTACCTAATAGATTAATTTTAGAATTAGAGAACTATTATTATGTTCAAAAAATTAATAAAAATTTCATTCCTGTATCTTGTTCAGATAAGATTGGATTTTCCATAATTATTAAGAGAAATATTATATATATATAAATGAAATGTTTTATTTTATTAGAAATATGGTTATTGGTGTATACATTCTATATAAAACATTTATAATAATAATGTTAAGGTTGATTCTAATCCCACATACATTTAAAATTGTCACCTTATACATATAAATGAGAAACACATCCAAATAATCCATAGAGATAGATTTTTGGAACCATTTAATTATGAATCATGTGATAACCCTGAATCTTGTTTATTAGAAAAAATAACCAACGCATTTTTTATGGAAAAAGGTTAAAAGGCTAGTGGAATATTAAATTATATACATAGTTATGTTGATGTTTTAATGAGTATCCAATCAAGTTTTTTTTTTCATGTAATTTTTTAATTTTATGAATGGATTTGGTCAGTACGGTTATATGTTTAAAATGATACACAAATATGATAATCTTGAAAAGTTTTAAGCATTTCAGAATAATGTATAGAGTCATATAGGGAAAATGATTAAGATTCTCTAACTAGATTATGGTGCTGAATACTTGATCCTTGAATTTAGTGATTATATGATATATTGTGGTATTATTATATAAATCAATCCTTCTATACCACCATTGAGGAATAATGTATCTAAGAGGATGAATCATACCCTATTAGACATGGTTTAATCAATGATGAGTCAATGTGGCCTTCCTATTTTATCTTGGAGATATCATATAGAGACTTATGCATTTATATATAAATTTATTCTATCAAAATAAGTTATAAATAAACCATATGAGATATGGTATGGGAAGCATCCTAGTATGTATTTTATTAGGATTTGGTGTTATAAAGCATATATATGACATTTGTGTTTAGAAAAACTTAACCCTAAGTCTCATAACTGCTTATTTTTTGATTATCTTAAGTAAAATAAGGGATAATATTTCTATAATCCAATGAGAACAAAGTTTTTTTGTCATGATTTAATACAATAATTGATAAGTAATATATTAGTTAAAGAGTCTGTGGGAGAAAATTTGTTCTTGGGTAAGTTCAAGACTGACAGACCTGAAGTTTTGTTAAGATTAAAATTGTGTCAGTCCCACAAAGAGTTATAGTAGAAGAACCGACTTGGGTTACATAATAAAATCAATGTTCTGGTAGTATTATTTATGTTCTGAAGAGATATGTATTTATCATGAAAAATTATCATGATAAAATGTTCATAGTTAATGAACCTATTACCTATCGAGAGTCTATTGAGAATTATGATTCCAAGAAATGGGAAAAATCCATGGAACTTGAAATGAACTCCATGTATACTAAACTAGTTTTGAACTTGTTTGATTCACTTTAGGGATGAGAACCATAGGATAAAATGTGTTATAAATAATAAAACTATAATATACAGTTTGTTTTCAACCTATAAAGAATGATTAGTGGTAAATTGTTAAAAAATCCATGGTACTGATGATAAAGAAACCATTTCACCTATTCTGATGATAAATTATATTAGGATATTTCCTTCCATAATAAATCATTTCTAATATGGGATATATCAAATGGATTTCAAAACCAATTTCTTTAATGGGAATTTATTTTGGAATGTGTATATGACACAACCCAAATGTTTTGAAGTGCAAAATGTGTCTACTAAGGTGTGAGAGTTTCAATGGCCTATTATGGACTGAAGTATTGTTTTTAGAGTTAGAATATCAAGTTTGAAAATGTAATCAAAGATTTTACTTTCATTATGAATGTAGATTATTCTTGTGTATAAAAATGGATTAGTGGGTGTGTGGTGATATTTTTAATATTGTGTGTGAATGATATAATTTTTATCAAAAGTGATGTCCTATATTTACACTCTATAAGGATGTGGTTGGATAAATGATTCCCAATTAAATACATGGGTGAAGTGGCCTACATATTGGGTATAAAGTTATATATATATATATATATATTTGAGTTTATTCTTGTATTAATTCATAACACTTATATTGGTAAATTTCTAAAGTGGTTTAGTATGGAGAACTCCAAAATTTGTCTTTACCAGTGTTATATGGAAATAATATTGAGAAGATTCATCTGCTTTTAATGAGTTAAAAATGGTGGATAAAATTACTTATTCATCCACCATAGGATCTATCATGTATTCCTTGTTGTGTACTGAACAATATGTTTCTTATGCTTTGATCATTACAATTAGAAACCAATATAATCTCAGTGAGATCCACTAGATTACTTTAACTAACATCCTAAAGTACTAGAGAAGTATTAATGGTATTTTCTTATTATTTAGAGGAGAGGATGATATTTTTATATGGGGTTAAACTAATTTAAGTTTTTTAATATGATAACTATGATATGATATCTCAATATTGATTTGTGTTTTTCAAAAATAGTGGAGCAATTAGTTAAAAGAGTTCCAAAAAATACACTCCAGTGAACTCGATAAAAAAGGTAGAGTACATCACTGTATTAGATGTTGTGAAGGAATATGTTTAGATCATGAAGTTCGTTTCTAAACTTGGGGTAGTTCTTATCATCAAGGGAGAAATCAATATTTACTGTGAAAAAAAGGAATCCATTTATCAGTCGAAGGAACCCCGATCTCACCAAAGGACTAAACACATCCTTCACAAATACCACCTCATTTGAGAGGTCATTAAGTGTGGTGATATAAAGATCTATTGGGTGGATATAAATAAAAATGTTTCTGAACCATTGGTGAAACCATTATCATTAAATAAGTATGATATTCATATTTAATATCTTAGTATAATATAAATCATATATTGGATGTAATTATTGTAAAATATATGATGATTTTATAATAAAGGCAATCCCTATTTATCATTTATTCATGTGTGTTGTGATTTATAATACCTGAATAGTGTAATGATACTATCCACTCAAATTATGAATTGGAGTTGTTCCAAATAGATTATAAATATGGAGTATTTTGGGGTTTGATGATATATTAAGGTTAGAATGAGTAGAATATTATACTAGATACAAATAGTTGTATATAAGATACAATGAATAAACTCACAAGGTAATAAGTTGAGACTGATTACTTGGAATGAACTACTAAAGTATATCTCATGGAATCTTGATAGATTTAATATTTTCAATATTATTAATATTTTTTAAATTATTTAATCCCTCCCAATTATTCAATTTGAGTTTATTTGCATCATTTATGCATTTTTGGTGTATTTTTAGCTTAAATGTGAAAATGGGGTAATTATGTAAAATTGATAGTTTTTGGGAGATTCTATTTTTTGGGCATAAAATTTACATTATCGATTAAATTGGAGTGAATCATTTTTTTAGGCATCATATGATCTTGGTATTAAATTTTTTCTTTTGTACCAAGACCCAATTCAAAACCCAATGGTACAGAAAAACCAATAAAATGGAGAAATCAGTCTGGTAGGAAGAATTAACACCACTACATTAAATCTAAAATATCTCATTAAACCGACTTAAAAATGAGGTGATTCTATCTAGTGTTGATAGTTTACTTTCAAAGGATGATTCAAATTAAATTTCATAAAATATGAATCCCATCAAGGCATCGTTTGGGCACGTCCAAGTGGAGTTGGTGAAACAGTGTTTGGCGGTTAGAATAAGTTAAATGAACTAATCAATTCATATCATTCTTTCCACATGTCCAAAGGCTTTGATATTTTGATTATAGATAGAAAAATAATTTTCCAACATCTTATAAGAAGAGATATTGGCTTGTTTCATATGTCTGGAGGGCTTAATAGAGGAAAACTTCTGGGGGACATATTCTGGAGGATCAAAATTTTTGTTCTTGATTTTCTTCCTTTTGTTATTCTTAGCTTTGTCATGACTTATTATCCCCCCTCCAATTTGGTTACCCTTACCATTGTGGGGTATATCTTCTGAGTGATTGGGGAGGGTTGGATTTACCCTTTTTTAATTCTTGAGTTCTTTTACTTAATGTTTTAATATCCTATTTTCTCTTCTGCGAATCAGATTCAATTCCTTATAACAGTATTTATTATCATGTACGATTGTATATGATTTTAGATTATATTGTTTATTTTTATTTGGTCAATGATCAATTTTTTCCTCCACTAGGTACTGGTTTATATACTATGGAATAGACCAAGAATTATTGGTGAAGTACTTGGTGATCACCGGTACGTGTGTGAGAAGTAGTGAATGTTCTTAATTGCTTGGGATAAACAAGACCCGGTTGGGAATTTACTAATATAATTGTAGATATTAACTAAAAATCTATTACATATTTGAAGGAGAGTATACCAATATGATGTTTTAGTAAGTTGTATTCTCACATTATTATTTGACTAAGGGAGTGAGAAGAAACGATTGTGGATTCTCACTCTTAACGACTTAGCAAAAGAGAATTGGGTAAGTTGAACTATGATAGAATTTCAATTTGAAAATTCACCCTAACCTGATCACCATTTCATATCACTGATTTAAATCAAATAATTTTTCAATTAGTTTTAAAAATTTCAGTTAATTTATTTACTTTATTTGTTTTATTTCTTGTATTTTCAAAATCAAACAATTTCAAAAACAACATAAATTATTCCTTTAATTTTAAGTGAAAAACACTATTGTTGAGCACTCCTCTCTGGAGAAACCTTGGTACCCACTATAATAAATTTTAACTTAGGTAATATTTGTTTTTGCCACACCCCACGATATGAACATGTCAAAACTTGGCACCGTTTCCGGGGAGGTAGCACCAATATTTATTTTATTTTATTTCCATTCTCTTTTCATCTTTTCTCTTTAAAATTTCTTGACAAGAACCTAAGAAACTAAACCTTTACCCATAGATCTGAAAATTGAAAGAACCTTGTTTAATAGACTTAGAAACATTAATTTTCAATCTGAATTTGAGGAAATTCCACTTGCAGACTCAAGTGAAACTTCAAGTGTTCACTCTGAGCCTGTCATCATGGCTGAAAATCAAAACCCAAATCTTAAAGAATTATATGCACCGCAATTACTTAATCAAAACAATCGACTTTTCATGCCAATGTTATAAAATTATTTTGAAATGAAACCTAGAATTATTCCTTTTCTTAAAAAGTTTCATGGTTTGATAGGTGAAGATTCAAACAAAAAAATTAAAGAGTTCAGACATGTTTTCTCAACTTTCAGACCCCGTGGAGTTGCTGAGGAGTAGGTAAAGTGGAAGCCATTTCCGTATTCATTGGATGGGGTTGCAAAAGAATGGTTGTACGACCTACAAGTAGGATATTTTCATGACTGGTATAACCTAGTATGATGTTTTATGAAAAGATTTTTCCCTACCTCTAGAAGAACAACCATTCAGAAGGAAATCTATGCCATACAACAATCATCTAGAGAAACCCTTTATGAGTATTGGGAGAGATTTAAGATGTTATGTGCCACCTAACCACATCTAGCCATTGAGGAACATAACTTTATTGTCTTCTTCTATAAAGGACTAATAGACAATGATAGAAACCTTATTGATGCATCATCTGGAGGTGAATTGATTGACAAGTCACCAGAAGAAGCCAAGGGATTTATTGAGAAGATTTCCCAAAACCCACAGTAGTTTGGAACAAGAGGTATTGGAACAAGAGGTATTCATGAGGTATAAACTTCTCATCCATCACCCTTACTAGAAACTAAGATTTAAGAGATAACTAGTATGGTGAGACCGATGGCCTTGAAGTAAGTTAGTGACCAACAAGCGCCAGTTAAGGTATGTGGCTTATACTCATCACCAGATCATTTTACTAACCAATGTTTTAAAATAGAGGGAATGGAAACTTGTGCGACAACCATTCATCCAAGGATGTTCCAAAAATATCAAGGATGGAGAGATCATAACCAAGTCAAATATGGGTTTGTAAATCAGCATAATCAAGATAGACCCCTGTACCAAAACCATATTCAAAACCAACCACCATTCCAGAGTCAATTCCATAACCCCCCACCATTTCAAAAAAAGCAGTCTTATAACCAGCCTTCATACAAAAAACCATCCACTTTCTAGAGAACCAATGAGTATCCATCTACTAGTGCACAACCTCCAATTCAAAACCAATAGCAAAATTCTGATTTTGAGGGGTTTAAGTACACTGTTAAAGATTTTTCCTACATGTTTGAAAGTCTCATGGAATTTCTGACCAAAAATCTAGGTAAACTCCCTTCCCAAAAAATCCAAAACCCAAATAAGAATGTTAGTATGATAACTACCAGAAGTGGAAATGAACTCCCACCACCATCCACCATTGAGCCTAAAACAAGGCCACCTGAGCTAAGGGAGAATGAAGTTGGAAATGATGAAAATTATATGAAAATGCATAAGGAAGAAGATAAAAAATAAGAGGAGGATAAGGATAGGACAAGGAAAAAGAAATAAGAAACACCATTTCAAAGGAAAAAAATGAGAAGAATGATATACCCCCACCATTTCCATCAAGGACGATTGAATCAAATAGGTTTCAAGATGAAGAACTACAAAAAGAAATTCTGGTCACCTTCTATAAAGTGGAAATACACATACCTATGCTTTAAGCACTCAAAAAAATTCCAAAGTATGCTAAATTTTTGAAGGATATTTTCACCAAGAAGAGGATAATTAAAGGGAATGAGAGGATCAAATTGGGAAGAAAGGTATCAGCCCTTTTCACACCACAATTACCAACCAAATCTCAAGATCCAGGGATGTTTTATATTCCATGCACCATAGGTTCATTAGATTTATTTAATGCTTTTTGTGATTTAGGTGCGTCAATTAATGTATTGCCTCACTTTGTATATAATTATTTGTAGATGGGAGACTTGAATCCCATAAGAGTGGTGGTCCATCTTGTAAACATATCCATAGTTTTCCCAACAGGAGTTCTGGAGGATGTCTTGGTAAAAGTAAAAGATCTTTTATTACCTATTGACTTCTATGTGTTTAATATGGAAGATGATAGGATCCCATCACACTCACCCATCATTATGGGGAGACCTTTCTTGAAGAAAACCAAAACCATCATCGATGTCTATTAAGGGACACTTACCATGAAGTTTGGATACATCATTGTCTATTTCAATATTTTTGAATCCATGAGGCACCCATCAGATGATCATTCAATCTTCACAGTCTCCCATGAAGATGGTACAAAACCAATTGAAGAATCAGTTACGTTTCATGAATTCTTATCATTAGGAGAGATTTTTTCCATTAAAAATATCATTGAACATATAATTTCTCAGAGCATTATAGATTCTGATTTCCTGTGGGAAGAAGAGGTGAAATATTACTTCTTTAATAATTTGTTAAATGATGAATAAAATGATATAATTTATTATGTGTAGGATGTAAAACCATTGGAAGTAGGGAACCTCAATTTAGTTTCATCCCTTGAGCATCCCCCTGATCTATAATTAAAACCACTCCCCACTGATTTAAAATATGGTTACCTTATAGAGGGAGAGAAATTACCAGTAATAATTACTAATAGTATATCGAAAACTCAAGAAAAATCATTGATTGAGATTTTTAGAGGGAACATCCAAGAAATAGGGTGGAGTTTAAGTGATATTCCTAGAATAAACCCAAATATTTTCTCACATAGAATTTTTCTTGAGGTAGATTCCAAACTTGTTAGGAAACCCCAAAGGAGGCTAAACCCCACCCTAATGGAGGTTGTGAAAAAAGAGATTAAGAATCTATTAGAAGTTGGGATCATCTATCCCATATCATATTCACAATGGGTTATCCCCATCCATGTAGTCCCAAAGAAAACAGGCCTAACCATTGCAAGGAATGAAAAGAATAAATTAACCCCTGTGATAATTTAGAATAGTTGGAGAGTGTGCATAGATTTTAGGAAGTTAAATCAGGTCACTCGAAAATATCATTTCCCTATCCTTTTCATTGACCATATGTTAGAGATATTTCCAAGGAGAACTCATTATTGATTTGGATGGATTTTTAGGTTATTTTAAGGTACCCATTGCTCCTGAGGATCAAGGGAAGACTACATTTACTTGTCCTTTTGGTACTTTTTCATACAAAATAATTCCATTTAGATTGTGTAATGCTCTAGGTATATTTCATAGGTGTATGGTAAGTATATTTTCTAATCACCTAGAAGATTTCTTGGAGTTTTTCTTGGATGATTTCATAGTTTTTGGAAATTCTTTTGACCATTGTTTAAAAAATCTAGAAAAAGTTTTGAAAACATTCTTCGAAAAGAACCTTGTATTGAATTTTGAAAAGTGTTAATTTATTCTTGAGAGAGGAATCTTCCTTGGGCATGTAATTTCACGAAAAGGCATTGAAGTTGATAAATCAAAATTGAAGTGATAAATTCTTTGTCTTACCCAACTTGTGTGAAACATGTTAGATCATTTTTAGGACATGAAAGATTCTATAGGAGGTTTATCAAAGATTTCAGTAAGATTTATCTCCATCTCTCTGTATTAATTTTGAAAGATTATGATTTCAATTTCAATGGTTCATATAGGTAATCCTTTGATGAGTTGAAAAGAATATTGATTACACCTCCAGTAATGTAGCCACCCAACTAGGAAGAACCATTCGAGCTACTTTGTGATGCTTCAATCCAAGAAGTTGGAGCATTCCTTTCTTAGAGAATTGAGGGTAGGCCAAAAGTCCTTGAATATGCCTCAAAAACATTAGATGCAACCCAATTCAACTACAAAATAACAAAAAAAGAGATTTTAGCAGTTGTTTTTTCTTTAGAATGATTTAGATCATATATTCTTAAAACTAAAGTCATTGTGTTTTCTAATCATGCTGCTCTTAGGTACTTGATATAGAAGGCTGAAGAAAAACCAAGGCTTGTGAGATGGATTCTATTACTACAGGAGTTCAAAATAGAAATCAAGGATAATGAGGGATCTGAGAACAAAGTGGTTGATCACTTAAGTAGACTTCCCAACACTGCTGAAGGTGAAATTCTATACGGTGAACCACTGAATGATCGCCTGCCAGGAGAGAAATTATACTTGATTAAAGGATAATTACCTTAGTATGTTTACATGGTCAATTATATGGTAACATCTCAAGTCCCATCTCATTTAAATTCACACAAAATTCACAAATTGAAAGTTGAGTCTAGATATTACATCTTGGATGATCCATTTCTTTAGAAGATTTTCAATGATCAAATGATAATAAGATGCTTGCGTAAAAATGAAATTGAATCTCTATTTCAGTTTTGTCACATATTATCTTGTGGAGGCCACTTTGGACCTCAATGGATAGAAAGAAAGGTTTTTGAATCAGGACTTTTTTGGCCAACACTTTTCCAAGATTCTCATGAATTTTGCAAAAGGTGTGAAAAATGTTAGTTTACAGGAAATATTTCAAGGCGACAAGAAATGCCCCAAAATCCACTATATTTTTGTAAATTTTTTGAACTTTGGGGGATAGATTTTATTGGACCTTTTCCAATGTCATTTGTAAATTCTTATATTATGCTTGCTGTTTATTATGTTTCAAAAAGGGTGGAAGAAAAAGCCACCAGGACTGATGATGCTAATTTTGCTTGTGATGTTTTCAGGGCTAACATATTTTGTATATTTTGAGTTCCTATATCCATCATTAGTGATCAAGGGAATAACTTTTACAATAGGATAATGGAGGCTTTGTTGAAAAATTATGGGGTGCATCATAAAACATCAAATCCCTATCATCCACATACTAATGGTCAAGCTGAAGTGTCCAATAGTAAAATCAAAGGAATTTCGGAAAATACTATTAATCCTAATAGGAAGGATTAGAGCTAAAGGTTGGAATACATATTATGGGCTTACAGGACAACCTACAATACCCCAATTGGAATTAGTCCATATAGGCTGATTTATGGAAAAAGTTGTCACTTACCTTTGGAATTGGAACACAAGGCAGACTAGGCTGTGAGAAAGATGAATCTTGATCTTGAAAGTGCTGGGAAAGAGAGAAGATTGCAGTTATAGAAGTTGAAATAAATTATAAGTGAAGAATTTTAAAATTTTAGGATTTATAAAGAGAGAACAAGAGTGTCTCATGACAAAATGATCCAACCAAAAGACTTCCATATTGGCGAAAAAGTGTTGTTATTAAATTCAAGACTCAAGATGATGCCACGTAAACTTCATTCCAGATGGGAAGGTCCATTTATAGTTACTCATGTATATCCATTTGGTGTTGTGCAGATTTTTAAGTATAGATAGAAGGATCCATTCACTGTCAATGGGCATAGGCTGAAGAAATTCTTTGGGACCATGCCATTAGAGTCAATAGAGGAGATCACACTCCTCCAACCTGTTTATCAATAAACCCCATCAGGTTGTACCTCTTATTTAGATTTTCTTGATTTTTGTGATTCAATTTCAAATATTCTTACATGTTAAATCCATTTGAATGCATTTCAGACACTACACCATTTAGGTGTGCGGGAGGGAAGCATTGTAGTTTAGGTTTTTTACTTGTAAAAATGTGTGTGTGTTTAAAATTTTGTGTATTTATTTTTAATTTTTTTTTGTGTTTTTGAAACTTTTGAGATGAAACAATTATCTTTAACATTTTTGAAATTCATTTCCATGGGAGAAAAAATTTATTCCATGAAACAGAACTTAAATTAATGCTAAAAATGACTCTATTTCACGTTCAATTATTTGTGAATTTCATGAAAAGCACTCTGATTTTTAAATCCCATGCCACATATCATTGTCTTTATATTTTAAATCACATTCCCATTAGGCTTATGAACCTATTATTTTCATATTCTTTACATTCACCTCACTTATTGAGAGAATCAAACAATGCTTGATTTAACCAGAATTTGATTTATTTTTATCAAAACTTGAGGGTTTAAGGTTCATGTGTTTTAAATGATTGAGGGATTTATTTGGTTTTAAAGCTCCCTTTTTAATAAAATCCTCTTTATTATGGACCAAATTTAATATTTAATCCTTATATCCCTTAGAGTCCATGAAAAACCTATTAGGATAGCCACATTATAAGCCAATTTTCCCAATCCAACCTGCTCTTGAAGTGAAATTGCATGATCTAGTTGAACTTAAGTGTGGGGGAAGATGTATTGTATTGTTATAACTTATTTGGGGATAATTTGGGTGAAAATAGAATGTTGGAGAGATGTTATTGTTTCTGAAAAAAATCATTTTGCTAGAAGCTATGCCTTTTCTGGAGCTTCTAATATAGAAAGCTGTGCCCTTTTTGAAGCTTCTAAAAGAGAAAAAAAGCTATTCCTTTTATGGAGCTTTCAAGAAATATTATCTTTGAGAAGATTAAATTTTTTTCTTCTGAAATGATGAAATTTGTGAATATTACTTTATATTTCATGATGAAAAAGTTGATTTTCTACTATGGGGAGTGAATAGGAGACCATACTTATGTGAAAATTAGAGTAATATAATTTTGATTCAAAAAGAGCCAAGACCTCTTCATTCAGACTCATAATTTTCACATCAAAATCCTACCAACCTAAAGACATAGAAATTTTTTGACAAGTCCTCATGATAAACATATGTATTTGAATCACATTGGGTGGAGATGTAAAAATTTATCCAGCCTATGGTGACCCTTATATGAGTTTGGATGAGAGACATTACTAAAAAATTGAAATTTGTGTAATGAGAAATAATGAAAGCTAGGTAAGTGTTTTATATGAATGGGAGAAGAAATGAAGATGGAATATATTTAATGATCTAAAATTAATAACATGAAGTAATAGTTTTTTAGGAGGAATGATATATTTTGTTTCTTATTGTCAAATTGGTGGATCTCAAGGATGCGTGTTTTGAATTTACTTTGATTTTATTTTGATTTAGACTTGTCTAGGAGTCCAAGTGATAAGTGTGGGAGAATTGATAGAGTTAATATTTTAATTATTATTAATATGTTTTTCATTGATTTAATCCCTGCAAATTATTAAATTTTAGTATATTTGCATCATTTATGTGTTTTGGTGTATTTTGAGCTTAAATGTGAAAATGGAGTAATTCTGTAAAATTGATAGTTTTTGGGAGGTTCTATTTTTTGGAAATAAAATTTAAATTATTGATTCCATTGGAGTGTATCCTTTTTTTAGGCTTAATATGCTCATGGTCTTCAGTTTTTTCTTATGGACCAAGAACCAATTTGAAACCCAATGGTATGAAAAAATCAATCAAATGGAGAAATCAGTCTGGCAGGCAGAATGGACCCCACTACATTAAATCTGCAATATCTCATTAAACTGACCTTAAAATGAGGTTATTTTATCTGGTGTCGATAGAGGAATTTCAAAGGAAGTTTCACATTAAATTTCATGAAATATTAAGCTGATAAAGGAAACTTTTGGGTGCGTCCAAGTGGAGTGGGTGAAACAGTGTTTGGAGGACATAAGAAGTTAAAATCAATAATCAAGTCATATATTCCTTTACAACTTCTGGAGTATATAGTCTAGATGATCAAAATTTCTGTTCTTGATTTTCTTAATTTTGTTCTTCTTAGATTTGTAATTAATTTTTCTCCCCCTTTAAACTCGGTTATCCTTACCATGGTGGGGTAGATCTTCTGAGTGACTGGGGAGGGGTAGGTTTACCCTTTTGTAATTTTTTAGTTCTTGCACTTAATGTTTTAATATCCTATTTTCTCTTCTGCGAATCTGTTTCAATTCTTTATAACAGTTTTTATTATCATATACGATTGTATTTGATTTTAAATTCTGTTGTTTATTTTTATTTGGTCAATGGTCAATATCTACCTCTACTAGGTACTAGTTTATATACAATGGAATAGACCAGGACTTAGTGGTGAAGTACTTGATGATCACCGATACGTGTGTGAGAAGTAGTGAATGTTCTTGATTACTTGGGATATACAAGACCCGATTGGGAATTTCCTAAGATAATTGTGGGTATTCAATACAACTATATTACATATTGGAAGGATATTAGACCAATATGAGGTTTTAGTAAGGTTTATTATCACATTATTATTAGACCAAGGAATGAGAATAAACGATTGTGGAATCTCACTCTTAACGACTTAGCAGAAGAGAATTGGGTAAGTTGAACTACGATAGAATTTCAATTGGAAAATTGACCCTAAACTGATCACCATTTCGTATCAATGATTTAAATCAAATCATTTATCAATTAGTTTTAATACTTTAACTTAATTTCTTTACTTTATTTAGTTTCTTGTATTTTCAAAATCAAACAATTTCAAAAACAACATCACTTCTTCCTTGGATTTTAAGTGAAAAAAACAATTGTTGAGCACTCCTCTCTGGAGAAAACCTAGGTAACCCACTGTAATACATTTTAACTCAGGTTATATTTGTTTTTTCCACACCCCATGACAGGCACCTGTCAAATATTATACAATAATCAATATACTTAATGTTCTATGATTCATATTTGTCCCTATTACCTAATGTTTGTAAGACAACTATCAAGAGAAATTTCATACTTTGATACCTTTCTTACGTAAATTTTGTGACTTAGCTAATTAGAGGGTAGTTGGGTATATTTCTGAGAATGAGGTCAGTTGTAGCTCAACCAAGATAGGACTTTTCCATTCATATGATACGAAATTAATTCAATACCATGATTGAATTAGACTGATTAAATGCATGAACATGCTAATTTTAATGACATGTGATGTTCTTGGATACTTAGATGAGGGAGATGAGATGTTCTCATCTTCTAAATGAATGATATGTTATGTATTCATCGATTTGGTCAATATTTTTCAAAGAACCATGAATGTATGAGATGTTCTATACTCTATTGACATGTTACATGTATAGTAGTCACTCAATATCATGTAAATAGAGATTTTATGTGTATAAATTTGATGTATATGATACATCTTTTGATGTATGCGATACGTCTTGTTATGGACATGCTCATATAGATATGAGAGTATGTTTGATCAAGATTACACCGGACCCCTTTACAGATTGACTAAAACTAATTCTCTGATATAAGAAACTCTTTGATTACATATATTAAATTAGTATTTTATTTTTTCTTCATTGAAATAATAGCCCACAAGGTCACATAGTTAGGCCTTATGATAAGAATTAAATTTTGGAAAGTTTTTTCGAAAAAAAATAAAGTTTAATAGACCATAACCAAAATAATTTTGGATGGATTCACTAAGAGTTATGATGTTTTTGAAAAATTACTTATATAATTTTACTATAAGTGGAATATTGTTGTAAATGTACTAAAATAAGGGATATAATATTATAAAATATTCCTTGAGGTCATAATATATAATATGCCTGTGATGAAAATCATATGTTAAAATATAATCGTATTATATGTGTTATAATTTTCCACTGTAAACCTTTATTATAGTGCATGATATTTTTTATAATATGGGTATGAGTGTATTCTCACTACCATTTCTTCTCTATTGGATTATCTATGTTTCTAAATCAATTATCCGATTTATTAATGACTAAACATGCATAGTTTAGTAATTTAAAATTTTCAAATGGTTATGAAAATATTCAATGGTAAAAAACCTATTTCAGCTTCCATGAGATGGTAGTTAATGATCCGTTTATATAACTATATCCATTTAATTAAGAGAGTGTATAAAAGGGATTTTATTCCCTCTATTTATGGTACTATGATGTATAAAATCTAAATCTTAATATCTCTTCTGTTCTTGAATATTCAATTATCATCATTGAGGAATTTGTTAGTACACTTTTGAAGAATACAATTTCTCTCATTAAGAATGAGCGTCCTAGGATGGTGTGATTTTTCTTAGAATAAATAGTATTTTGGATATTTATTTGGTGATAAATATCAATTATACTCCGTAAATAAATAATATATATAGTTTTTTAAAATAAATTAATGCTAGTATTTTATATTATACTTTCACTCGTTGATTTTGTCGATGATAATCTAGGAATATATTGGTTTTCTTCTGATTACAAGATCATTTAATGATAACCCAAGTCATATTACTCCTCTTATAATCTCTCTCCAGTATATATTAAAGTGGTTCTTATAGTTTCCAAGGGGTTTGTTTTTAGATTAATATAAGGTAGGTGATATTTTTCTCTATCCATATTTATTTCTTATTTTAAATTTTTTTGGTAGTAATATTTTCAACATTTAATTCTATATTCAATTATTTTAGTATATCCATTGTAGTACTATTTATTTGAGTTATTATTTTCAGGATTTACCTTCTCAATTTCTATAAACTCCAAAAACCCTTGTCATCAAAATTATTATATCCTTATATTGAGGGAAGTTAGAGCATAGGTCTAAAAAGGTAATTATGAGTAATGGGGGGGGGGGGTGGGGGTCACTAGGACTTTGTTTCTTGTAAAGGAAAGATATGTCCCCTGGATTATTTATAAAATAATCTTTTAGGGAAATTTCACTGGCTTATTTTTATATAAATAAACATTTAATAGATACCTTGGTAATAATTTCATATAACTCTTTTTGTAACAATATAGATTCGTACTATATTTTTGTTAAAAAATTTTGTTTAAATCCATTAAATGTCATAAAATTGTAGCATTTCTGATATTAAAGAGGGTAATTATCCATCACTTCCTTTTTTAATTTCTTTATTGTAACAATTTATAAAATATCATCTTATTATAATAATGACATTTATTCAAACAGATTTCCTTGTGAAATCATTGATTAAACTAACAACTCACAAGGTTTACTTTTACCATGAACCCTTCAATTTGAATACCCTAGAATCCACTATTTGATTGAAGTATGCTCACCAAGATCACCTTTATTAGAGTTAGTTCCCTAAAATATACTAAATTTTTACTTTTTATTTCCATAATATTAATAAATAACTTATCACATGATTATCGATCTTCTTTATAACATTAATATGATAATTTCATTAAAGTATCTAGTGCATCAAAATGTTATTATAGATTATTTTTATAATGATAACCTAGATATGATTTGAAAATATTCTTAAAACACATGTCTTATAGTCTATATAAAATTTTTCTAGTGGGATATAAATGATGTTTGACTATCAGGTATTGGATACTCATATGACATAGAGACTTCTTCTCAGGATGCTCACACTTGGTAATCCCTAAGAAGTGTGGTTAGGTGGATAAAACTTATGATAAGTGAGGTTTGTTTATATCTGTAGACATTTTTATTGGTTCTTATAAGTCTAGGTATCATTTGTTGGGTGCATCATAAGTGATATGAGATTAATTAAATAAGTTAATAAAGGATTTGTCCCTTCCAATCCAATAGAAGAAGAAATCTCAAGACCTTTGATTGAAATGGAACTTCTTGATGAGATATTAGTACAAAAATCTATAATATTACATTGTATAATTTATAGGAAGGTTTTTGTCATCATGATATTAACTTCTTACACTATATATGTCTTTATGTGTTTCTAGACACTATTCTAGGAACTTAGTGAAGTTTACCTAATTCCACTAAGAAAGAGGCATAAAGGGTCACACATTTTTAATTTAATATTAAGAAAAAATATTATTATTGACTTGTTGAATAATAATTATTCAAGAATCCTAATTTATATAAATTTAATCACCAAATGTATTGAAGTTTATAATATGTGAGTTAAATTTTATCTCTTGTTTATTAATCACAAGGTAATAAATAAATATATATTTATTAAAAAGTTTAGATAATACATTAAAATTAAAATTTACTTAGTTATTTAAATATTAAAATAATTATTTAGTCATGATTTTAGTATAAATAATATTTTTTAATATATTAATTGGATAATATTTAATTAATTAATTAAGGTTTGATATATTTCAAGAAGGATTAATGGGTTGAGTTAAGGGAATGATGGAGATGATATATAAATCCATAATTTTAGTGAATGTAATGAGAATATAATAATAATAATAATATTATTATTATTATAATAATTATTATTATTTGATATGAGGTTTAAATAAAATAATCTATTAGATAAAATCCAATTGTGTAAATATTAATTTTTTAACACTCAGAATAAAGTGATGATTATATCATTTCAGAGGTGAGAGTTTTTGGGTTTTTAAACTCACTGTTCCACATCCATAAGTTATATCTCTTGGAAACTTGTGATTCTGAAGAACCAAATTCCCAACTTTTTCAAGTTTCTTCCAGAAATAAAATGTGGAATAAGGCCACTCAAAAGTTATGATCACCACAAAACCCTACAAACCCAGTGTTTTGAACTAAGATGCATTCTCACTATAGAGACTACTATATTTTGCCCCTTAGGACTCCAAAAGTTGGATTCTCTAGATACTAATGTACTGTGCATGCATACTTAGCCATGTGGACCATCCCCACTTGTTATAATGGTACCTAGTAGGTTAACCAGTTCAACTACCTTTGAAATTCATGGTAGATCCATCATTGGTCACATCAACCTCTGATTACTTGTAGGTTATCATTATCAACCAATAAATTATAGTAAATTGAATAATACACTTTATTTATTAAACTATGAGGAACCTTATGTATCATCATCAATGATCCACATGTAAGAGTTAATTTGTAATCATCTATCACCTCCTTTGAAAATATATACTACATCTAGAATTGGCCTTATAACTGCATCACTTCATCCACTAGGACTAGACCACTTATTGAGTTCATGATTCTAGATGATATGATTTAACATTACCACACTTAGTCGCCATATCTATGTTTCTTCCATAAAAAAACTTCCATTAACTACTTCTACTGAACCACATCCACTCAAATTCTTCCTCTAAGTTAAATTCCATTAACCTAAATCTGGTTGTCTATGGTGAAGTTGTACTATCTCCATGTAGTTTAACCAAATGTATATTTCTTAGATTTATCTTCAAAAAATTTCAAAACATAACCAAAAAATACTTATCACACCAAAACCCAACAATCTCCCACTTGAGAATTGTTTTCACAGTTTAATCCCCATAATTAACCACCCAAATTCCATTATTAAGGCTTTCACCAAATTCCCATTGGTCAACTTACATTTTATTTGTACAAAAACCACACAATTATCTATACATAAATCTCAGTTGAAATTGTTTTGAATACCCAATAATAAGGTGCTTCATGTACCATATACATGTCCCTGCTCCTTCTCAATAGCTATACTTTCAAAAATCTTCCACTTAGCTTCAATATTTTCCAGGAGTTATGTATTACATCAAAATATAGTGATACCATTAGAACTAACCTCCATTCAGAACCCACAAATCTTTAAAATTATAATATCACTCAAAATGAAAAAATCCCACTAAAAAATGCTCATTTACACCAAGTAATGTATGATCCTATTCTCCCATTAAATTCAACCCTGGTATCAATCCTTTGAGGACTTCCTCCATCACAAAATACCGTATGTTACTTTGATGATCTTGAAAATTTCCTTATCAAAATGTTAGAAATGATAAAGTCTTCACCGCCCTACTTTATAAAGAAACATGCATAAAATTGGTGTTTTCCCTCTTTCATCATTTTACATGGACATGGTCAACTTCCCAAAGACTTTGCTGTTGAGAGAAAAACAACCATCTTACTTATTTTCTTGGATTATTTCAAGAATACATTTCCCCAAACCAAATATAATAAAATAGATTCTCATGATAAACCTGTAATGACCCAAAGTTTTCAATGGAATCCCTCCTTATAATCATGTCATTTAATAACATGCAGTCCCAACATAATGAAATACTAAGTACTATGTGACCTTTAGGAATAAGTTTGTCACTTCTGTGTTTTTAATTTCAAAAAACGATCATCTACAATTGTGATCAGTAAGTGATTTGGAGTCTGATAAGACAAAAATAATTTTTAATGAATAGTAACATGCCCTTATGAATAATACCATACCTTTATGAATTTTAATGAATAGTAATTAATATCAAATCATCCAAAACAAAAATAGAAACTTCACCCATGAATGTAAAAATACAATTTAGACATCTCAAAAGTGAAAAAACGATCATAGTATAAGAATTCGTATATTTTTTTTGTCAAAAATATGTTATTTACAATATTATGTTTAATTTAGTAATTTTAAATGGAAATTTATTTTCATAAAATTTAATCATAAATTTTTTACTTTATTGTCTTATGATGTCTTATGATTATAAGATAATTTTATGGGACCTTGATTAAATTTTCAAGGTGTTATAAAACAAGCTATAGTTTAAATGTTGATTTTTTTAATAAATTATGATTTTATTTAAAAATTAAATTAAAAATATTTAGAAAATTATTTTCAAAAAATATAGTTCAATTTTGAATTCCTCATGTTGAGAAATGGTTAGTATGAATTTTTGGGATTTTTCTAAAATACATGAATTTTTCATGAATAGTAAAAATACAGTTTTGAGTTTCGGTAAATTTGATGAAATCATAATGATGTAATAATTAAAAAAAAATTTCTGGTCTACTTTTGTACAGTATAATAAGATATTAGGTGTACCAAGTGGCTAATACCGTGGGAAAATACCATGCTTTTACAAAATCCACTAATGAGGTGTCTTTTGAAATTAATAAACAATTCTCTCTCTTTTACTATAAATACCCACTCATCCATTCATTTTGTTTAATTACAAATCCCTAATCCTCAATTATATGGTTTTTTACCTACGTAGTATCTCTCCCAATGTGTAATCAAGCCTCTAAGGTCTCAACCTTCAAGTTTTAGGAGCTACTCTACAAGATAATGGAACCTTTCACCCTCCACTTTTTGTCAACACTTCTTTTATGTTATCTCTTTAAATTTCCATTATCATACGTTGGGGTTTGATATTTTGTATCACTCTTACTGTACTTTTGTTTTCCATATGATGATATACCCTCTTCTCTCTCATCAATTCATTTTTTTAAATTTAAGTGACGCCATTAGGCTGCCAAATTTTCATAAGGGATCTCTAAACTTTTCTTTCATTTTCAAGTTCATTTATTTTATTTTTCTTTCCTAATCTCCTTTTATTCAAATTTTGTGATTAATATATTACCTTACATGTAATTTATTTTTATCATGTTAAGGTAATAAATATTCATCATCTATCCTTTCTTTTTATATATATACTAAAATGAAAATACCATCTGATCTGTGCTAATTTACCACATTCAGGGACGATGGGTTTTCAATTTCTATTATTGTCTTCAATTATGGTCATGAAACCATTTTCATGGTTGAAACAGACCATAATATATTTATTATGTCTCATATATGGTTCTATAATCCTTTTTAACACAAGGTTTTTATTTATAAAACAAAACATGTCCCTGGTCGTCAAAAACCGCCAATTAACCAAACCGTTATCATTAAATAATTTATATAACGATTCATATTCATTCCAAGTAACCAAATGAAATTTACAATCTTGTAACCTCTTGGTTTTTCAATAAAAACATATAACTCTGATTCTGTACAATCATACCCATTTTATAAGATTCTTCAAACATGAATATAAGTGAACTGATCATCAGAACCCAGGAAACAACGAACCCAAACAATGAAATTGAACCTCTTAACCAATCAAAAGGTTATGAATGAACTCAAACAGGTTTTAATAAATAATTTTCATATATAATAGGTTCTAGAATTATTAATTAATGAATTTAATTTTATTATTCAGGTCATTAATATCAAGTGGAGAACACCACCAGACATAAGGTTGAGGTTTGGGAAGAAAGGGAAGCTAAGTCCCTGGTACATCGGCCCCTTTGAGATCCTGGATTGAGTCGGAGCTGTGGCTTATCGACTGGCACTTCCATATACCATTTGAAAAGTACACGATGTCTTTCATGTATCCCTCTTAAGGAAGTATATACCATACTCTTCACATGTACTCTCTTTAGAGGTGGTACAGTTGGAAGATGATATTTCTTACGAGGAGAAGCCAGTGAAGATGTTGGATTGTATAGATAAAGTTATACGTAACAAGACAAATCATCTGGTCAAGATACTATGGCGGAACCATAAGTACGAAGAGGCAACATGGGAACTGAATTATGTAATGAAGGAAATGTACCCACACCTATTTTTGGCCTAGAATGTAAATTGAAATTTTGAGGGAGAAATTTCTTAAGGTGGGAAGAATGTAACGACCCAAAGTTTTCAATGGAATCCATTCTTATAATCATGTCATATAACCACATGGAGTCACAAAATAATGAAATACTAAGTACTATGTGACCTTTAGGCACAAGCTATTCACTTGTGTGTTTTTAATTTCGAAAAACAGTCATCTACAATTGTGATCAGTAAGTGATTTGGAGTCTGATAAGACAAAAATTATTTTTGATAAATAGTAACATGCCCTTATGAATAGTAGAATAATTTTATGAATAGTAATTAATAATAATGATTATAAAATCATCCCAAAAAATAGAGACTTCACCCATGAATTTACAAATACAATTTAGACATCTTAAAAGTGAAAAAACTATCATAGTATAAGAATTAGTATTTTTGTATGTCAAAAATATGTTATTTTCAATTTTATGTTTAATTTAGTAATTTAGAATAAAAATTTATTCACATAAAATTTAATCATAAATTGTTACATTATTGTCTTATTATTATAATATATTTTTATGGGACCTTGATTAAATTTTCAAGGTGTTATAAAACAAGTTATAGATTTAATGTTGATTTTGTTGAATAAATTATGATTTTGTTTAAAAAGTAAATTAAAAATATTTAGAAAATTATTTTAAAATAATTGAGTTCATTTTTGAATTATAAATGTATAACAATGGTTAGGCTGAATTTTTGGGATTTTTCTAAAATATATGAATTTTTCGCAAATAGTAAAAATATAGTTGTGAGTTTTTGGTATATTTAAGGACATCATAATGATGTAATTATGAACAAAAAAATTATGGACGACTTTTGTAAAATACAATAAGATATTAGGTGTCCTAAGTGGTTAATACCATGTACAAATAGCATGGTCAAGCCCATGGTTTTACAAAAACCACTAATGAGGTGTTTTTTAAGTTAATTTTGTTTCTCTCTTTTACTAAAAATACCCACTCATCCATTCATTTTATTTCATTAAAAATACCTCATCCTTGAAGATATAGTTTTTTTACATACCTAGTATCCCTCCCTAGGTGTCCTAAATCCCCCATGGTCCCAACCTTCATGTTTTAAGAGCTATTTCAGAAGGTAATGGAACCTTTCAACCTCCCTTTTTTGTCAACACTTCTTTTATGTTATCTCTTTAAATTTCAATTCTCATATGTTAGAGTTTGATATTTTATATCACTATTACTATTAATTTGTTTTTCATATTTTTAGATACCCTCTTCTCTCTCATAAATTCATTTTATGAAATTTTAAGTGACGTCATTAGGCTGCCGAATCTTCATAAGGGATCTACAAACTTTTCTTTCATTTTCAAGTTCATCTATTTTATTTTTATTTCCTAATATACTTTAATCCAAATGTTATTATGACTACATTACCTTAAATATACTATATTTTTTTCATGACAAAAGAATAATTCTTCATCATCTATCATTTCTTTCTTTTTATATATACTAAAATGAAAATACCATCCGAGATGTGCTAATTTACCACATTCATGGACGATGGGTTTTCAATTTCAGTTATTGTCTTCAATTATGGTCATGAAGCCATTTTCATGCTTTAAACAGACCATAATATATTTATTATGTCTCATCTATTGTTCTAGAATTTGTTTTACACAAGGTTTTGATTTATAAAACAAAACATGTTCCGGGTGGTCAAAAACCGCCAATTAACCCAAACAGTTATCTTTAAATAATTTATATAATGATTCATCTTCATTCCAAGTAGCCAAATGAAATTTACAATCATGTAACCTCATGTTTATTCCGTAAAAATATATAACTCCAATTATTTACAATCATCCCCATTTTACAAGATTCTTCAAACATAAATATAAGTGAACCAATCATTAGAGCCAAGGAAACAACAGACCCAAACAATGAAATTGAACCTCATAACTAATAAAAAGGTTAAAAATGAACTCAAAAAGGTTTTAATAAATCAATTTAATATATAATAAGTTCTGGAATTATTAATTAATGAACTTAATTTGATTATTCAGGTCATTAATATCTAGTGGAGAACACCATCCGACTTATGGTAAGGGATTCTACCTGAACGACCTTTATCCCTTCAGGTTTCTCTATCTTTATTTCTACCCAAAATAAGTTTTCATTTATTTTTTTGAAAAAACATAAAAATTATATTTATATGCTCCAAAAACATGTTTCATGATCCATACCTCATTCTATTTTGTGTATATACATGTTTTTAAGAGATTCCATTCTTAATTCATCTTGATAAGAAAACCTATTTTAAGTGAACATCCTGTATTCTTACCCGATTTCAAGTGAAATATATCCTCTTTTTTAATCCACCATTGTCTTTATAAAATAAGTACTTTTATTATGAAAACCTTATTGGTTCAATTATGGTTTTATATAAAATATTTTCCTCTTTTCTATTCTAAAAGCTCTATAGTATTTTCCTTAAAACCGCAAAAAAATGTTTTAATGCTAATGTTTATCAAAAAAATTTATTTTATGTTGTCACTTTTGTTTGACATAACTTAAAATTTAATATGCCTATTTTACATTATGAACATCCATTTCTATTATAACCCCTTTCTTTCTTGGAAAATTTCATGATACACCCATTGGTTATACTTTATGTGATGATTGTGGTACCTAATTCTTTCAATGGGTACCCTTCTATTTATGTATGGTTGATTTTGTATGATTATTCATGTGGAAATTATATTCATGAAAATGTTGAGGTGGGTGCTACCATATAGTTCTCCAATGCATTGGGTAAATTTAAGTCTCATGAGATGCGATGTTGAACAATATTGGTGGTGAACCTTGACCCGCAATACTATGAGAAATGAGATTGGCGGTTAGCCTTGAATCATACTAAAGACATGTTTTTTTGTTTCTGATACATTTATATGATTCCATATTTATATGATCCCCTGTTTATATGTTATGATTACATATTTTACATGCTTTTTATATCATTATGTCATGACTCTTAACTCATGTTCTTAAGCATTATTCACATGTTCATTTCCTTACTGGGATTTTTAGCTCATCCCTTTGTTCATGGGTTTCCCTAGGATATCCTATGCAGATGTATGAGCACAATGGAAGTTAGGATCTCATTATTTAGATTAAATAAAGAAGTTTTTATCCCCATGTTTTATGTTTTATCTAAATAGTTTTCAAGGACTCTGGACTTCACGATCCTTGGCTTGTACTATGATGTATATTTATGCTTAAAATCATGTAATATTATATGTAAAATCCTAGGGTCGCAATAAAACCACATGTCAAACCTGACTCAAACTATCATATACTCATATTTATTGAATACATTGTCTTAACTCTCATTCTAAAATACATTAAACATTATAAAAAAAATCCATGGATCCTCTACATGCTCCCAGACTTTTCATTCAAAGTCTAAACATCTGCTCTGTGACACTGATTTTTGTTATTCCTAGTTTAATCTTCTCAATATGTAATCAAACACTACCATCATATATTATAAAACTCCCTATGATTCTGATTATTCTATTCAAAATGCCATCATTTATTCCTCTTCAACCGACCATGGTTTTTCATGATGAAGGTTCCAAAACTCAGTTTTTTTCTTTGATGAAGAACAACACCCTTCACTTCTTTATTGCTTTATTTTTGAAGGTATAAATTAAAATGGCCCCAAAGAGACACAAAAATGAAATATTTTATTTGATCCACCAGTGAATCCTCTATTTATAATAAAACACCAAATTCCACATCCAAATATTGAACTCCATATAAGTTTTTAATGTTCCTTTCACCTGAGTTTCAAATAGTCTTTCTGTAACCAACTGTTTCCATCCTCCTTCCTCTCAACTGTATGATTCATATTCCCATTACAAAACCTTTTTTTCTAGTAGTATTATATTTTGGAATTAAATGATTCATCAACAATTCTTTATCTATAAATAATGATCCATCATTTAAACTTTCAATATCCTTGAGGCCCCACCATGAGAATCCCACACTATTTATAAATCTTATTTTGTTTCTCTAACTGATCATAAAATATATCTTATAATTAAATATTACCATGTAACTTGATTATTCCATTCCTCTTCCAGATAGAACTATCAATTCTTGAATGACATCAAGGCTTCTAAAAAAATATGATTCAATATTTGAAACATTGAATAATGAGAACCCCATGGTAAACAGACTTAACTCAAGTGGGATAATGAGCACTTGGTAAAATAAAAAACACCTTTTATATTCTATAGGATTTTTGAATCTTTATAATTTACCCTTTAAAAAACAGACCTTATGGTCCCTTCTAAAAAAAATAAAGTCATAAACTTTCACCACCTAAACCTGATCAAGCGATTGCCTTCAACTTTATTCTAGATCATAGGCCAATTTACCCTTCTATAACTTTTAAAAAAACCCAGTTCTTTTTATCATGACCTTTATGTTTTATAAAATTTATTTATTATAGCTGAATCAGTATCAATGAATCTTCTCAACTATTTAAAAGTAAAAAAAAATTTCCTCTAAATTCCAAATCATCACCCAATAAACATCAGTCCAAACCATACCCATGCAATTCCATCCTTTGAAAATTATGTGTCCCTATTGAACCTAAAAAGGGTAAGGGACCAAGACTGTGTTTCAAAAGTATTTATTAGTATTCCAACCAAGTTCCAAATTACTCTAAATAAAATTACACACCACAAAACCTAATGATCATGGAATGATTTTGATATACCTAGAAAATATCCATTACTTTCAAAATATCCCTATTGAAACCCTAATAGAACATAGAAAAATTGTCAAACAGGGGAACCCAGTAGTATTCCAACAAATATATATAACTAATTCTTGATAAAATACTCACTAGATACCCTATGGACATGGTTGGGTCCTACTTGTTGAGAATTGAAATCACTATGCCACATTTATAATTTACACATTCCAAAAACCTATAATTTAGAAGTACCCAACTCCCATATTCCAAAATCTTATTTCAAAGCTAAAATATGAAACATTGAAAATTTTAGATTCAAATATCTATAACAACCTATGAGATGAAGATCCAAAACTCATATTTCCTCACACTTCAACCACCACATTGATCTACCATCCTCTAGTTTTTGGTTATCTATTTTGAATTCAAGATATTTTGACAAATATAATGAATAGAGAGTAAAAATCTTGTGAAAAGTATAATAATGTACAACACACCAGATTATGTGGTTTATAATATTTTTATATATTCATATGAAAATACCTGTATCTTTCATTTTAAGAAATATATATCTAAGTTATAAGAGAACTAAGTTTTGAGACCCTATCAAGAATATCAAAAGATGAATCATCTTCCGACCCCATTCATTTCAATATTACACCATTCCACATAGTGGATAAGATCCATTGGTGCTTAGGTATCTAAAAATTTGATGCTCTATCTTCTGATGCACTGTATATGCATACTCAGTCACATAGAACAACCCCACTTGGTATTGTTGGACCCATATAGTCAAATGACTCCACCACCTTCTGAAATTCATGGGGGACTCAACATTTTCCATGACTATATATGATTTATCACAGGAGATCCTACCCAACTACCCACTTTTGGTTAATTGAGTAATACACCATCACACTGTTAACTGATGAACCTATACATATTCCTTTACTGAACCAATAGTAACCTTATGTATAATCATTAGTTACCCATATGTTAGAGTGAATTTTTGACAATCTATTACCACATTAATAACTACTTTATATATCAAGATCCTTCCTTATTATTACATCACTTCATCCTCAAAAACATATCCACTTACCAAGTACAAGAACATGAAATATCTTTATTTATTATCCCTATACTCAGTCACCATTGCTATATTACTTCTGCTAAAAAAAATTATATTCAACTTCTTCTGTTGAACCACATTTGATATTCTTCTCTATTGAGATAACTTACAATGATCTAAAACTAAATTTCCATGGTGAATTTAAACTATCTCCAAATAGTTTCACCAAGTGTATATTTTAGAGACATAACTTCTAAACATAAAAAATAACCAGAAAATAGTTTTCATACAAAAACCTAGCAAGAGTGGTTGTACACAAAAAAACCTCTCTAAGAATTATTTCAATCCTAGAGAGACCATTCTACTCCATATATTTCAATAATAAAAAGAAAATAAGTGATTATTCTTATTATAATCAATGGTTAATGAGGAAAAAACATGGTACCTCCATGCTAGAAACCATAATACAAAGATAATTGTTCACAGATTTATAGAGCATGTGTGGATACCAAAAAATGATTTCTAGTTTGAATTATTTACTATAGAGATTATATAATAAGAGAAACGAATAAATTGATCAAACAAAAATTATCACGTGTGAGGCAATTATTAATAAAATTATTTTTTTAATTATATGAAAAATTTATTCTCTAGATGATTCTGGGATTTATTTATTGTGTTCACTAGATTTTTTCTTTTAAAACCAATAAAAACCATTATTGGGAACCTCCCCGGTTCTTCCACTTCACCCCAAAAATTTCAAGTGGTATCAATGTAGTCAAATTATAATTTTAAATTATATATTATTTTTTTTTGATAAATATCCACTATTTTTTTAAATTTCATTTCTCATTTTTTTACTATAAATAAAAAGTTAAGATAACATGTTTATTCCACATCATATGACTAAGAATAGGTTAAGAAAAGATGAATAATTCTTGATGATCCCATCAAGATTTTATAAGGTTGGTGGTCATGTGACATAGATAAATGATGTGTGATGGAATATTACATACCGTGAACCCATAGTCAACAAAATAAGTTGAAAGTCACATCCATAATGACACAATAAGTGGAGTTGTACATGGTGACATTACACATCACATATTAACCACTAGATGGTATAAGGATTGAAAAGGAGTACACTGCATGTAGTTAGTGTAAACACCATACCACCCCACTCAACATTGAATCAGTATAAATACTGAAAATCCACATGGTCAAAGTACACAGTGTCATTACAAAAAATGTATTAACTTCTATCCAATTGACATGAAAAAATAAATTATATAGCATGTATATAGTAGTACATTCCATATAACACATGAAAAATCACATAATATACATGTTGAGACTTTAGGTATGACATTTAGATGACTAGAAATACTTTAAAAATCATTGTATATTTTTTTTCACACTATGTAACACATGAAAATTCACACAAGTTGTAGGATGATACATGAATTTTGTGTGAGTCAATATAGGTATAACTATGTAATACAAAAATTATATGATGTATAGATTGATGTACATGTAGTGTGATATGTTTTACTCCATAATAGCTATATACTGAGTTATTTTAAGTGTGTTGTGTAGATATAAATGCATAATTTTTTTTATCCATTTAATTATTCAAATACTTAAAATATAATAGAGTCATACACACCATGTACTTTACATGAATTTCCAACAGCACATATTACTTATATTTAAAATGTGTTTCGTAGTTATAGAAGCTGTGTATATTATACAACAAGACCCAAAAAACTAGTTTCCATGAATATCAAAACATTCCATGTGGGAATACATGTTATTTGAGTACACAATACACAATAAGGACTGTACAAAAAATAAATGACATGATGCATCGAGTGATAGAACACACCGTGTAAGTAATAAACTCCTTAAATGGATCTAACCAGAGATAGAAGAGTACATTCCATGTTGGCTCTAGTATATACCATGCACATATTAAATTCCAAACTTGAATTTAAACTAGCCCAAATGGTATGCACCATGTAACCTTGTAGGTATACGATGCACACTTAATAATTTTAATTTAAAATTTATTTTATTTAACGTTATACAATATGGGAATCACAATGATTATTTGGATATATTATTAAGATATTTTTTAATTAATTAATTAATTTAGTTAAATTTATTTTAATAAATAAAAAATTGAAATAAATAATGGAAAGTTTAAATTCATAGTCATTTCATGTGGTGATTAATCATGATATTTATTTACATATAAATGTGTTTGATTTTTATTTAATTTAATTATATATTTAATGGGTTTTATTTTGTGATATTTTTTATTAAATTAAATGTGATGTTCTAGGCATTATCCCTTCCTCTTTGATTTTGTATGGACCCTCCTAAGGATTATTTTATATAAAAATAAACCCCTTGTAATCCTAAACTATGAGTGAGTAAGAATACATAAAGGATGGATATCCAAAATATAGGAGACACTTTAGGACTTGAACTAAGGTGAAACCAACCAAGGAGTTATATAGGTTAATGGAGGAATGCTGTAACTCGATCCAAAAATCATCTCAAGGATTTATTTTCTCTAATGTCAAGATTTATTTACCTTCACTTAATAAACCAACCAGTGTTTAAAATCCCATTATCATATGAAATATTTATTTTGTCTTTTCCATGGAATTTTTCTTATTTTTTTAAATTATTTATGGTTTATTTAGTTGAGTTAACATAGTCATATATTGTTAATTAATTAACATGCATGTTAAGATTACATAAAATAAATGAATAATGTGTAAATTATTTTATCAGTAGATCATTATTTTATTGTTGGGGGTTATGATAATTTCATATAGAATTATATCATGGTCTTGACCAGGTCTATTAGATGGTTAGACATTGTGAATCTCTTTTTGGATGAAAATTTTAATTATTATGTTGGTGTGTATAAGGATTACTAAACCTGATGCTTATTTATCATGGTAGTATTTTGGATTATATGGGAGCTACATAATTAAAAAAACCATTAATCCTTGAAACCTAGATAATATTACCTCAAAATTAAATTCATTTTACTTGTTTTTATTATCAGTTCACGTTGTGAGGAGGATAATCTACCAAAACACCTAAATAATCAGATTCCCATATCTTCTATTAGGAATGTTCCTACCAATAGAGTTCATGGTAATTGGGTAAAATGGAGTGTAATATATTAGGGAATTAAACTCAATACGAATGGGTCTTGTATTTATGGTTTCATGAATTATAGTGGCATTATCTGAGACTTCCAAGTCTCTATGATTCTATAATTTTCAACCTTATTTTAAGAGGTTAGTTCTGTCCAAGCATATGATTTATCAATAGAATTTGGTATATCTGTATGTTACTAAAATAAAATTATTATCTCTAAAGTTTTATCAAACTCATACATGGTGATAAAATATTTGTTGGGTTCCTCACCTAGCCCCTTAAGGATTATTTACACTATTAGAACATTCAGATCTATGTTGAACCAACATGTAGAGGTTCTGCACACATGGTTTAAGGGTAATAACATAACTAATCTTATTTTTCCCAAAGGTGATCATGAGGAGGAGATAATTATTTATTCTGTAATTTTATATTTAAAAAATGAGTATATTAAAATTTTATAAGGGGATTCACTTAGACTCTACCACTTACACCCCCTTGAATATTTTATCCCCGGGTAGTTTTGTGTCTCTTTTTTTCTTTCATAATAAAAATGTTCAAAGTGTCCGTCAGTATAAGTTGTTTTTTCAGATGTTATTAATTAATTATGTAAAATCCACACAATATAAAAAAGCATGAAAAGAATAAAAAAAATTATATTTATTCATAAGTTAAAATATTATCTCAAAGAAAATATTAATTTATTTATCAACTTCTATCACATATGTTAAGATATGACCATAATTAAAGTGTTGGTTAGGTTATAGTAAGATAGAATTTAACTATCAGTAAGTATTAAAAAAGATAACATATTTAATTAACCAAATTAGTATTTAGTGTGATGAACATAGTTTACTTAATTTAATTTAGAGGCAAGAATTTAGAAAATCAAAGTTTAAGATTTAAAGATTAAGGAGTCCACTCAACAAGTATGTGAATTATGAGTTAACGTATTTAGAAATCTATGCCTTCCTAAATATATTTTAGTAATTTTCATGTGACATGATATAACCCACTAGGGCCCCTCCTAGGTAGCGGTAATATAAGAGCACAACCCTAAGATTTCCTATAATAGTCTAGGGGTGGGTGACTAGAAAAAAGTAAGAATATCTAACATAATGGGGGGTCTTAGCCTGATGCACCTGTACAAAAAACACACAAACTCTTGTGACATAATATTACAAGAAGGGTAAATAAAAATAATTGAATTATGTTTTTAATGTATGAAAAAAATGATTAGATCCATAAAGATAAAATAATACAAACCTCATAATAAAAAATGGGTAAGATACATTCTCAACAACCAAAAATAAAAACCAATATAATAAGTTAACAAGACGAGTCCTTATTGTAATCTTGATCTCGCCATGAATATCTCACTATAATTTCATCACATGTTCCTTAAATCCCCCCTAAAACCACTTCCACCAAACTCACCACTAGGTGTGAACTATGAACAATACACACCATCTCCACATCCACCCATACCACCTCCATGCCCTATATTATTTTCATAGACACAACACATGTGTGAAAAAATCCTATTCAAAGGTGAGTATAAATATTCCAAGTAAGATGAACTGAAACCAAAAATCATGTAAGAAAAGAATTTCATATCAAATACCTTGTTTCTAGAGTGTATTTGAGAGGATGACAAGATAAGGTACCATAGATATGCTTTGCAACTAGAATTATTGGAAACATTGAGAAGGCTAGTTATCACAGTTCAAACCCATGAATGTTAGCATCATATGAGAAATAAAAGATTCCAGGATTACCATATAATCTACAAAGTTTGAAGTCTATTTACCAACTATACATAATTTATCAAAGGTATCCAAGAGGTGCATGAATAATCACAAGTCCCAAATTATATGATCTTCCCTACACCTCTAGCCTCCTTTTCATCACTATAAAATATAAAATAAGACCTTATCCTCACTGAAGTGTACATGATTTTGGAGGAGGTACCACACCCTATTAATTATAAAAAACTATCACTGTCATTATTTTAGAAATCCTTAGGAGAACCCACACCAAGGATAAATGTAGGATTGGGGAGAACTAACCACTACTACCATAACCTCCCAAGAAATTATAAAATATAAGTTAGCTCATAGAGAACCATAGTCAGGGAATTTCAGCTAACAATGGGAAATGTATTGGTTAAGGGTGGGGGAACTAAAGCTAGCCAAAGTCTTGTGCCCTGGGTTGTATAATGTAGATGGGACAAGGATTTGAGTTCAATGAAAAAGGACATGAACCTTGAGAAGCACATAGAAATCACAAAATATATGTATATAGAACAAAATAGGTGAGAGGAAGAGAATTTTTCTCTATTTTAAATACGGGGGACCCACACCTTGCTAAATAGTAGACAACATATGAGGGGGAATATCTAACCCAGAGACCCCTCCGATCACCATGTCTAGGCACCTCTATTGTTCCTATAGAGTTAACATAAAAATCTTTCTATATGACCTCAAAAATGGCATTAGAAATGTTTAAATAGACCTATTTATTTATATCTATATAAAAAATATAAATGATAGACTATTTAATTTCCCAAAATGGATATCCAATGAGTAAATAGTGAAAAAAACTCTACATTTGTGAATATAGTTAATATGGTGGACTCAGGTTACACCATGTGGTAAATAGGGTTACACATGTGTGATTCACACACATGTCGTCATGAGATTACATTGATCCCATTCACATAGTCACATAGAATCCACACATTATTTATTAGGTTGCATCATGTGTGTCAGCCCGGGTTGGGTCATGAAGACCCAATCCAGAATGACCCCATACATGTAGGGTTGTTGTTCCTTTCTCTCTTTCATGGACTATGTAATAGATCAGTTACTTCCAACTCACGTGGTGATGAAGGCGAAAATCATTACTTCCCAATTACACTAGTTATTGTCTCTCATCATCATGGTCCACCACTATATATATCCCCCATCGCCCCACTATACATTGATTCATCAAGATACCCATATTTTCTACCACTTTCCCATCACCAAGACACTCATATCACTACATTGTATTCTATATTCTCATTCCAACTCTATCAACGTCAACTTCCATCATCCAAAGATCCTCATCACCATGCCTCCACTATCCAACTCACGCATGAACAAAAATCACCTAAACCCTAATCCATATCTCATTCAAAAAGTATAAAAGAGAGGGACAAGGATAGAATAGATAAATAAATGGAGAATTGTGTGATTTAAAATATGGAATTACACTTGTTCATTGTCAATCAATTAAGAAAACAAGAATTCACTAAAAATAAGATTATGGGAAGGATTAATTATCCTATATATTCCATGTAATAATGTTTGGGGATTTAAGGACATGAATATAATAAAATCAATGGGAATTGTAGAAGATAAAAATGAAAATCCACCCTAATCAAATCATAAATAATAAAGATTTACATTCATAAAATTTAATATAAAAATTAATGAAGAATGAATCAATTAAAAATAAAAAATTCATACAAGCCTAATGGTTTGATTAATACAAAAAGATGCATTCACATTGATGTCATTAGCAATTCCATGCTGATCTTTTTTTTCTGAGTCTCTCAAATCTCCCTTGACTTTTACCCCTCAAGACCTCTCCCAATTATAGAACTCTAAAATATAAGGGTTGTACGACCAACCTTAATATTTAGATAATGAGAGGTTTAAATAGTGGATTTAAATGTCAAATATTTCAATTAACCAATAAAAAAAATAATTAATTAATTTAACTAATTAATTCTCTCACTATAGTGATCACCTGAGAGTCCTCATGTGAAAGAATCTGACACTGATCCTAGGAAGAAAATCCATTCCCAGACTCAGCCATGGTCTTAGATTTTAAAACCGACACTTTTTTCAGTGATATAATAAATATATCACAAATTAAAACATGTATAATAAACAAATTATTCTTTAATCTTAATATATTTTTGTTAAGGATCTGGTGCACTCATAATTATTCCGTAACTCATCCTTGGGGTAGAAAAAATGCCTATAATCAACATGACAATCAAATTATTTTTCTATTATCATCTTCTTGGTTAATTTTCCATTTTAATTATAAAGATTTATCAAGACTCTAAAACATAATGCTAAAATATGTCTTGAAAAATAAAATTTTGGGTTATTATATCATTCTCACATTTAAATATTTTCATCTTCAAAAATGGAATATTTATAGTTTTAAAACAAGAAACTCATAAAATAGCCTTGTGTAGAAAATAACCCATTATATCATGACCCAAGAAAAAATATTCTTGCATTATAAGTGAGTATTTTAAAGCTCATAAACCCAAATAGTTTACTCATATAAAGGTCATCCTTTCTTAGAGTATGAAATGAATCCATGAAACACTAAAATTCATCTTAGAATGGTTTATCTCCTTGGATAACTACAGTGGGATTACTCCACTTCCAAGATTTTAAAGAGACATTTAAATGGTTTTTATATGATAATAACTCATCCATGAAAAATTTTAATCTTTATTTCCCATAAATATTACACATGGAAACTAGAAGAGATGTAAGATAACATTCTTCCTTGGTCCTACAATGATTTATCCATTATCTCCTTCCCATATATCACATTCACTAATGTCACTTTCTTATAAAACCAATGTGACATATGACTTCTTTTCCATAATCAAAATACACTAGAACCTTCTAAACATATCCTAGTCTCTAAAAAGTTTCAAATATACTATTATAGATAGCCCAATTGTGTTTTCATTGATTGTTCATAAAAGATACAAATAATCACCACAAAAACTAAAACAACCTCATAAAACCGATCAACATCACACAAATACTTATTGGTATTCCCAATCTAGCACAATATTAAGTTGATGGTTTTTATAATTCATATGAATCTAATTTTTCAACTATGTACCCAAAGATAATATCATCCCCAGTGATGAAAATCCACTACATCCCAAAGAAATATCCTCCTCCAATGCACAATAAAAGTTTCCATGTGATGGGAAATTTCAAAAAGGAATCACTGAAAATGTTTCACTAAGGATAAAATTCGTAATGGTGGTCTCTAATTAAGAAATTAATCATTAAATTTATTAAAAAAATCAAGGAAAATCACTATCTACATAGGGAAATAGTGAACATACTTCCCATATTCCAGAAAACCCCTTTGGTTAAACATCTGGGAACCCCTAGTCACATAAAAACACTCTGAAAAAATTAGTACCGTGGGACTCTCTCACACTATGGAAGAGTATGGGGCCACCAAAAATGATTTAAGCTTAGAAATATCCCCCTATATGTAAGAATAAAACACTATAAAGATAGTTTTTTATACACATCATCCATAATCTATTCATAGATTAATTTTACAGTAGCATCAACCACCACAAAACTACTCCACTACTAATATTTCATCAACTATACCAACATAAAATTTATGAAGAAGAATGATACCTCGTTATTATTATTCCCATACTATGAGAGTTTACTACGCATCTATTTCTATCATGGAAAGCAGAGTTAAAATTCTTTAAATATGAAACATGATCCAAAATGAACCGATACTTTGAGGGATTTAGTCTTCATTCCCTACAAAAACCATAGGGGTTTTCAAAATTCCACTTTCAAACATATGAATATCATCCCATAATTAAAATATGATACATATATAGGTCTTATTTTAAGGGAAAACCATGGGTTTCTAATTAAAATCATCATGCATTCTTCCATATTCCTTGGGAGTGAACTTCTCATTCATGCACATAACACACAAATCCATCCATACCATATGAAGGGTAGTGATATTCATCTTTAATAGGTTTATCTCTAATCATGACACCCAAAAGAAGGTAATTCATTTTAAAAAATTTTGATACCACTTATCACCTAGTAACTTATAGGTCTTTATTATCTTTTTATTTTTGAATTGTTATAATTGACTAAACTATAATTCAATATCCTCATGACTGAATATAATGACCTCACATCACTGAAAGGGGTGAGTGAAAGATGATCATCATTAGTGGGAACACTTTAGATTATAAGGGTCTAGATGGGAGTTTTATCAGAATCTAGAACTCTAGATCCCATGGCGCATAGAAAATACCTTAGGTCTAGTCTATTTGCACGAGGGTTTTAACTGATAGTATATGAGTCATGATAAAAAATATATCCATTAATGCAAAGCCATTTTCTTTCATCTTGTGAATCATCCTACAACTCTGATTGTCAGCATCCTGTGTGTGGACTGATAGGCCTCAGACCTATACAATTGGGTCTGGTGCTAAAAACATATTCTTTAAACACAGTAATTTATACCAACTTATTTTACCAAAATACACTTAAAATGTTTTACAAAAAATCTTAATAATTAAACATTACATTTGAAAAATGTTCACACACAATCATAGAACCCAAATTTTTAGTGTCTTTAGAGATCACCTATATGAAAATATCATTACACATGATTTCTTTAACATTCCCATCAAATTATATATATAATAGTTCCTTATAAACATAATATTTCATATAATTTTGTTGGGAAGTGAAAAAATACGATAGATTTCAAATGCCCAGTAATGGAAAACATACTAATGGGCTATAAAGGGGTTAAATATTAATTATATAAGAAAATATAAGCATGAGAGAAATATATGATTAAAAATAATATGGATCTGTAATATATGTACAAAATATTGATATATGTAAATATAACCCCTAATTATTAAGTACATACCATGGTGAGATAAAGTAGATACATGCAAAAATAATCAAGAGGCTTGAAACATAACACAAGCAAGTGTCATGGCATAGAATTTTATCATAGCATGAGAATATGGTATAAGTGTGTGAAATAAATATAAGAATCGGAAAATATTATATAGTGGATTAGGAATCATGGTCCTACATTTCATAACATAGTTTTTCAGGAATCAAAATCTATTTACCTATAACATATTGGATCAAGAATCGGGATCCCACATCTTATTATGGATTGAGTATCATACCTCGCTTTCGATTTTTATCTCTGGAGATTTAAAATCTTTACCAATGCATTAAAGTGTGATATAGGACTCATACCATCACATAATAATCATATATAGATATGAAGATAACATGAAATAAATCATTCATCATATCATAAAGAACCCATCAAAATAAAATGGGTTTCATAACATTTACAAATTGTATCAAATAAAATTCAATCAAGAATATGATTTGATGATACCAAAATTCCAATCACCAAAAGGAGTATTTCATAAGATAATTTATATGGTGATTCATTAAAATAACTCTATAGGTGTTAGATCATTTGTATATAGAGATAAAAATGGAAGTGAAGCATAAAAATATGATTTTTCAATTTTTTATTAACATTATTGTAAAGATATAAAGTTATGAGTCACTTTCAAAAGATGAATTTTGATCAGTTAACATAAAGTATTTTTTAAAAAATTATTTATAAATAATACCAGTAAATATATCCTTAAAAAATATATAAATTTCATCTAGATTAAATTTATGTGGTATATAAAATATATGATTGAAAAAGTAATTTTTGTTAATATTTTAAAATTCATTCATTAAAACCCCTATTATGAAAAGGATAATAAAGCATCCTTTTGAAAAGGGATAAAGAGAAAAATGAAGATTATATTATATAATAAAAATTTTTGATTGAAAAATAAGGAAATAAAAAATTTGTGGAATGAAATAATATAGGAATGGAAGAGAAAGTGTTATTTTGAGTGGATGATAATTATAACTGTTAGCATTATAATTTAATGAAGAAATAAATGCATAAAATAAGATTATTTTGGGGTTAAGATGTAAATTCCCTATAAAATAATGAGTAAATATAATATAATATCATTACCGGATAAAATAAAACTTTATTGCAATACCATATTCAAAGAGTAATTATTACTGATCAAGTAAAGTAGTTAAGTCAAGATAAACACTTATGACTTTGGTAACTTTTGGATAAAAAATACATTGAAGGAGAGAACTTGAAATGGATTTGTATAGAGATTATATTTTAGGAAAAGTTTGATAAAATAAATCCATATAGTAGTATATACACACATAAACAAAAAAAGTGGTAAACTCAACATATGTCTTAAATATGGGAAATTGAGATTATAGAACACTTACCTTGGATTCCTACATGGTCGAACATGCTCTACACTCATTGAGGACTTAAATATTTTACTGAATGAATTCTTGGAAATAGAGAACATGAGATAATTTATTGTAACCAAGGGTTACCAAAGTGGAAGAAGGTTCAAGGGGACATAAAATGTGTAGAGGTTCAAGAAAATTTAAAAGGAGAAGTGTGGCTTGAAATTGGTGGAAGTGAACTCCTTTTAGAAGTCAAAATGAGGGACATATCCATGGAAATTAAATTTAGGTAAAGGGTAAAGATGGAATCACATGATAGTTAGGTGGATTGGTTGAGGAAAAATTATCAAGACATGTGTATATGACTTTTATAGCCAAAAAAGGCCTTTTTAGAATTTCCAAGTGTTAATTGGATTTAGTAAAATCTCATTTATAGTAGATTACCTCCTTTTTTACCTTTAACATTGATTAGATATTTATTATAGAAATTATCCTTTTTAATAAAAATATATGATTACCCTTATTACCAAATTTCTATGTGATGATTCATAATTTTGAATCCATTTATCGAATTCAATTTCTAAATAAGATAAAAATATAATTTAAATTAAAATAATATATATATATAATTCTATCCTAGAAAAATTTCTTCGTAAACATTAAGTATTATAATTCTTATTTCCTACAAACTAATAATTTAATGAGGGTTAATATATTAGTATGTTAAATAAAATATTATATTATATTAATTATTTAAAAGTGACATATTTAATGTATTATGATAAAAATACAAAATATTTTAAAAAATAAAATTGTTTTGAAAATAATATTTTTACTGTGCTAACTAATATTTACCTTGGTAAGTTATTTCTATGTATAAAAATTAATTTGAAATTATCACTAAAAATATTAATTTTTTTTTATTAGACTCAATTTATATAGGTGGTAGAAATTAATTGTAATATAACCTTTCATAACGAAAAAAAAACCAATTTTTAAAAAATAGATCTTATAAGCATAAAATGAATTTATTCTAATGACATGACTAAAAATAACTATTAGATTAATATTAATTTATTTTCTTATATATTTTTTATCATTACATTTAATCATTCTTTAGTAGTGATTAATTTAATTAAAAAATACACAACACTTTAAAAAACTGTTCTTTAAAAAATATCACTTTTATATTAAATAATCTTTACCAAATAGAATTAAAATTATTTATTAATATTTTAAAAATTAAATTTTATCAATCCAATGATATTAAATTCTTTATTTTAATTTTATAAATACATCACATCATACTTTAATAATAATATTATGTGATTCATAAAAATATTTTTATAAATAAATATTTCAATTAAATTTTATATTTTTTCTTTCATTATTATTTATGAATTATATTATTTTAAATTTAGTACTAATAATACACCAGTTCAGTATACCTATCATATACTTGTATATCCAATGATAATATTTCAAATAACTATATTTCCAACATCCTCATTTACCTTTATAATGATAATTTGACCACTATTACTCCCTATAAATTCATTCCATTATTACCTATTAAATTATAATTCTCATTTAATTACTTTTAATTTTAGATTTAATAAAATTATTTTTTCATTTTATATTGTTCTTTCTCATTTAGTTTTAGTTCTATTAATAGTGATCCTGAAGGGTGAATATGATCCTCAAGAATTTATAGTTGTTAAGATATTAATCCTTTCTATTTATTGTCAAATTTTAATTTATGATATTTTAATGTATGTAATCATTCATGGTATGTAACCAATGATGGTATATTATAATTATCTTCATGAAATATTATTATAATAGTCTATTATTATTGAATAAAGCTTTTTAGTTTAAATCATATATTTTATAACTTATTTTCTACTCTAGTTTAATTATTAGGCAAGAATACATTTTTTAAGAATTAAAGGCATGTATTTAGGAAGGAAATCATTTCCTGAAACGTAGGGTGTAATATTCCTCAAAATATTAGTTATCACCTACAAAAAATAGATAGTGGTGTCTAAAAGAAATAAAAAAACAAGTTATAATATCAAATGAGATATATACCTTACTATATTAGGTAATACTCAGAAACTCACATTTCCCTACATAATAAGAATATCCATAAAAAAGAATTCCTCTAAAACCATTTGAGCTAAATACACCTCATTATTGGGTATTAAGACATATATAATTTAATTTCCCCCACCATATATTTCAAAATTTACCTTTAATTAATAATTGATCATAGATTGATTTGGGATATGAAATGAAAATTCCCTATTTTATTAATTAATATAAAGTCTATGTAGAGATATCCAATCCATTTTCAAAATAAAATCAAATTCATTAAGATGAAGAATAATAATATTTTTACTAAATAAATTCCTGAAACCTTTATCTCAGTATATAAAAAGAATACAATTATAATTTTTCTTTGATAATTTAATATCAAATCATTATAATGGAGGTTTGATGCTATTAAAAAACATCCTAGATATAAAATAGAGTCGATAACAAAAACCCAATAAGAAATATAGAAATATTGAGTGGAGTATAAATGCACCTTACTTTTCATGACCCACTTCAGTGGTGTTAATTATGTCCCGAACCACATTGTGATAGTTTGGGAAAAATCATAGAAACTATGAATTTTTTCTCTCATGTGGTTTTCAAGGGAAATAATGTTAATTTATCCTATTATTAGATCTCAAATATTTTTTTCTGACTTCTCTATTGGTCCCAAAGAGGGTATTTACACAAGAATAATTTTTTTCACAATTCCAAACCATTCCAATTCTAGTAGAATATTAAATATTTAATTAATTATATATTATTCATTCATGTTAATTTGAACAATTATATCTTCTTTTTGAAGTGTCATATTTAAATTTTAACTCCTTGTTTGGGTTTTCAATGGGGGGTTTTCCTAGGTGGGGCATTACATTGAGCCAGAAACCGAGCTCAGGCCTCATTTTTCCTTTTCTTTAATTTTTTTTCCTTTTTTTCTCTCCTCTACCAATTTTCTTCATGAATATGGTAGTCTCTTGTGGATTCCCTTTTTCATGGTCCAGATAGGGAGATGGAGAATGAATATCGTATTGGGGAGACATTGTGAAATTTGATTGAGGATCAGTGGACACATGGTGAAAATCCATGATCGAATCTTTGATGGTTTCCATTTACAGGTAGGTAATTTTATTTTTTTACCCTAAATACCTATATAGTTGTTTTTTTATATTTTAATCTCATTTTTTGGGTTATTTGGGACCCTAATATGGATTATTTACTAGGTTTTTTGGCTAATTGGGGGGGGGGGGGTTCGGGAGGATCGTAAGGGTTTCTTGTTCATAAAACCTGATCACACGATGTGTGGTATCAGGAACACGCATCATTTCTTATTCCTTATTAGGGAATACCAAGTTTTTGAAAATACACAAATTTTAATTTAAATAAATTATATGTATTAGTTTATGGTCATTTGGCTGGGTACTTGGACAGATAGCCCATGTGAGGGGGACACATCCATCTAGTAGTGCATGATTAGACCCATTGTATGCGCTAACCATGTACTAGTACATGACTAGACCCCTTGTTTACCCTATCCATGTGAAAGTATATGGATAAGTGTATCTTTGAGAGTAAAATCCATGTATTTATAAGTACACTCCATTTACATTTTCCTTCATGGGATTTTGGGTGTTTTTCCACCCTAAAGACATAATTGGACATAAGAGAAGTGAATTATGAGATTTTTTCCATGTATATCATAATGGTTTAATACATTCTATGTTTATAGTTTGTTTGGATATTTTGTTGGACTAAGAGAGTTTATTTGATGATTCCTTTGAGGATATTGTTCCAAAATCCTATCAAGGGTTGGATTGTGAGTTGTGGGGCCCAGGCAAGGGTTGAGAATTTTCTGATCATCTTATCTTGAGGATTCAAGATGTGTTTGTTTGAGGTTCTTTGGATGAATCATGGGAAGTAGGATCAAGTGTTTTCTAGGAAGGGATTGTTAGTTTGGTTTCTTGATAATAATTTTCAATAACATGAGGTCTAGACCATTAGGATATTTTGGGTTCGGTTAGAATCATGGGATATTGAGAATGACAAGGCGATATTGAGAAGATTTTGAGTTATGTTTGAGGGAAATATGTGAGGAAATCCCTTAATTATGAGGTTTGATTTGAGGTTTCCCTCTTGGGAGTGGTGTTCTTAAAGTTGTGTGTTGGGAGGCTGGTTTTGATTCCCTTTTTAAGGATTGGATTTAGGTTTGTTTTTTTATAGGAGACCCTCATTGGGTTTCCTTATTGAGATGATGTCCTGGGGACCATAGAGGGTTCCCCATGGCTTAGGGCTTGTGAGATGGATGATGTTGGTTTCAATGATTTTTGGAAGGTTTTGGTGTTATCCAACCATAGTTATGGATATTTTGTCTTGGATGTTTTAGGATATTATTATTTAATAATAGATGAGAGAGGTGACCATTAGAATATTAATAGAGTTGGTGTTGGATCGAAGATTGATTCAGTTTCTATAATTTGTTGGATGATTATTGTTAGGTGGGACTAGACACCTAATGGACAATCTTGATGAGTATAACCCCTAGTTTAGTTGATCTACTTGTCTAGGGGTAGTGGATCATAGAGGCTTCTATGCTCCCAAGGCCTAGTTTATGAGTTTGGGGATGTGTCTAGTAGTGATACACTGATAGGTCAGTTTTCTAGTTAGTACCAAATGACTTCCAGGACATGGGTAGGATTCTCCTAGTGTCAAAAAGTGTTCCTATTTATATTTTAGATTGTAATATTAGATTTCTAGATATATTTAGATATAATTATATGTTTTATATGCCTAATGTGAGATCTTAGTGTTCTATATTCTTTCTTTTCCTTGTGTTGAAAGTTTGGAGCTCCTTCTTGATCTAGTGGATATGCATGATATTGTTGCTGGAAAAGCCATATTTTTTAATTCCTCTAGTTTAGACTAGAGAAGGGGTAGATTTACCTCAAGTGTTAGTATAGAACATAAGGTTTTCCTTTTTCAAAATTTTATTCCTTTTTTTTCTATATTTTCTTTATTTTTAGGCTAGTAGTATTTGTTTAGATAGGATGCACATATCAAATGTTGCATGAACATGTTATGATGATCTATGTCAGGACCAAAACTTGGGGTAGATTTCTAAGATTTATTTCTCACCCACTGTATACTTTTAGGTTGAGAACAAAATACAGTGGATCAATTGGAGGCCTAATGTTTCTTGATTAGGAAATGTTTCTCATATGGAGTCTGAGTCTCATGCCTGAGTAGTTAAATAGTTATAGAGATTGGGTATGTGGTTTATCTAAAGTAGAAGTAGATACTTTTGTATTTATTTTCCTTTATTTTATTGTAAGGTCTTGTGTTTTTATGGATTGTAATTTTTGAGAAAAAATATGAAAATTTTCTATATGATACTTATAAGGGGTAAAATTGTAATTTTAACCAAGTATATGACCTCATATACATTTTTTGGATAATTTTTTGGTCCTGAAATATAATTTTTACCCTAGGATAGGAGTTTGGTAGAATATCAAGTGGTTTTAATTTTAGCAGAATAATTAAATTTAATATGTAATAAATTAAATATTAATTTATTCACATAGGTTTGTTCGGCCATATTTATTGAACAAATCATCTACTTGAGATTCCATCTCATCAATTGAGTCTGGAACAATGAGTTTTCACCTGGTGTGGCTTAAACTCAAGTTGGGCACTGAGGCCAGGCTATATCCCCATATTCTTTTTCTTTTCTTTTTCTTCCTTTTATTTCTTCCCATTTTATTTTTTTCCATTCCCCTTAGTTTCTCACATAAACACCCTATAGAACTCCTTATTCACATGACTGAGAGATAAAATGGGTGGGGGTGAGAGACAAGGATAGGGTGAGGAATAAGGGTGTTTCTGCGGAGCTTGGGATTCATTGGATCATCGTGCGATAGCTGTAGAGTATGGAAATCGGTGAAGCTTCAATGGATTCTATCCAAAGGTTTTCTATTTTTATGTTTTGTAATAAATCCCAATTTATTTACAATTTTCTAGTTTTAATCCCCTAGTATTCATTCTTGGTTCCCCTAGTGGGATGATCTAGAGATTTTGATAAGAAAATGGGGGTTTCAAAGAAATTTGGGGGGTTTCCATTCAGAAAAATACATGTACACAATGTGTTTTTTAGTGAACACATGCCATGTATTTTTCTTATTTGAGGAAGATTATCTTTTAAAAGTACACACCGTGTGTGGGGAATACACGTTATGTCTGGGGACTCAACCGAGTAGCCAAGTACCTGGCTAGATAGACCATGTAGGGGCACATGGGCATGTGGAGTACATAACCGGACCTCAAGTGGGTGGCATGCACTGTATATGTACCTGACCAGGTGATATTCATGGCTATAAAAGGGTACACATTCCCTGTATTCCTCCATTGCTACCCTTTTGAGGGTTTTCCTCATTTTATTTCCTGGAGTAGGAATTGGACCCAGGAGTAGTCTATTTTGAGTATCTTTCCACATAGATCACAATATTAAAAACCTTGGGGTGTTTTGAGAGTTCCTAGGTGGCATTTAATGACTTTTCAAAATGGAGAGGTTCTTCCTCCAGTAATCAGATCCAGTGTCTCCTAAGAGTTATACTTGATCTGATATGAGCCATGAGCTATCTCTCTTGACCGGTCCCTTTGTAGATATCCCTTTAGGACTTCTCCTGTGAGAGATGTTCCCTTATGGCCTAAGAGGTCATGAATGTATCTTATTCTGAGGATCCCCTACAGGATGCCTCTACTTATATTATTACATAGGGGATCCTTTGTAGGATTCATTCATCTTCATACATGTTGCTGATGGTCCTCTATGAATTTCCTTCACTCATATGATAACATAAGTAATTCCTTATAGGATCCCTTACTTGTATAACATATAATAACCCCATGTAATATGCCTCTACTTATTATTATATTTCAGGGTCTCATGTAGAATTCCTTTCTCTATACGTTATTTTGTGGATCCTATATATATATAGGCAGAGATAGTGACAAGTGTCACCTTAGAATCTTTACCAAACTTTTAATCCCATGGGTCTATGGTAGCAGTGGTGGGTTTAGGCATTCAGACACCATAAATCTTTTATGTTTACATTCACATGTTTACTACTAATGTAGCGTTGATTTCTAGAGGTGCTTCCTAGTTTTTGGATGATGAGCCTGATGAGATGTTTTTCTCTTTTTGGAATGCCCAGAAATATTTCCTAGGATCTATCTCATTTGTTCGTTGGGATGCCAAGATGTATTTCCTGGGATCTAAATTCTGATCCATGATATTTATTATATTCATTTCTATACCCAGAGGTACTACATGGGATCTGGATGTTTCACCTATATGTTTTATTATTATAATATTGGTATTTCCATAGATTCTTCATGGAAACTATATTTCGAGCCCATGGTTATGATATACTATCATATAATCGTTAATAATTATACCCATGGATGATTATCCTCTCCCGAGTGATGAGGATTATTCTTCTCCCCTCTATTTAATATGTGGTGATGATTATTATGATATCCTCAATATAATTATACTCAAGGATAACTAAACTCTCCTAGATAAGATTATACTCATCAATGATTAAACTCTCCTAAGTGATGGGAATTATTATGCTCTCCTTGATTGGTTGCACGACCTTGATGATGGAAATTGTGTTCCATATCATTGGATACTCATGGATGATTACACTCTCCCAAGTTATAGGTATGATTATGCTCTCCCTGATTAGAGACCTCCATGGGTGGTCATGGCATCATACCAGTGAGCTATCCTTATAGATTGTGAAAGCGTCAGGCCCTTAGGGTTCATCCAAGTCTCTATGTCATGACCACCAATGGAATGGGACCTACATATTAGAAGTTGGACTGTATTTACATGTAATGAGCTGCATGAAACCCAAATTAGTGTCCGTTTATAGGATTTCTAGGCATACTTCCCCATAATCCTTTTTATAGTTATTCGAGGCATGTACGAGTGAACCGAGGGTTAGGATGAGTATCCCCCTATGGTGACATATCTTTCTTAGAGACATTTATGGTGATGGATGAAGAATGTATTTTCAATTGGGATACATAACTCGAGACCAAATTAATGTACATGACTTGAGTGGTATCAAATACAGCTCAATTTCATTGCAAAGGATGTCTGGACGGTCAGGATTATGGACCCAATGGTTGAATGCTGATGGTTTTAGGTGATTTTATTTCCATTAATAATGTATATTCATATTTATTTATATATCTATAGGTATGATAATATACATATATACACATATAAATATAGATATACATGAAAATACATTTCCCAGTCAATTGGGATCATAGAGCCACGGTTCGACTGTGGTCTCAAAGTATTCATTGATTTATTATATATTTTAGTTGTGTCTCAGCTAGGACGAGCATATTGCACGAGCATGCACTTATGGAAGCATATTATAGGTTCATCATTGGGGTTTCATACTAAAATTATTTCTCAAACCTATATGTGCACCTCGGTGTGTGCACAGACCTTATGTATATTTTTTAGGTTGAACATTGATTTCATGGTGGATAGGACTAAGGCCTAGAGTTGCATGATCCAGCGTATCCAATCATGTGTATTCTTTTGATGAGGATGGTGCATTTTGATTTTGTCTTGGAGTCTAGGCATGTGGTATTGCTTAGAGTTAGTAGTAGAACCTTGCAATTTTATTTTAGTTTCCTTATGTACTCTCATATATATGGTTATCCAAGTGGGTGATGTCATAACTATTTGGGATTTATTATCCTTTCATTTATTATTACAACATATTTGATTTCATTTTATTTACTGCTTTTGTACTCTATTTTTTTACTATTGTGTATGATACTTAGATATTTAAACTATTTCTTACTATGATATGATGGAATAGTATATCTTTAGACACACCGTAGGCCCTCGCAGCTAGTTAGAATCTTCTGGCATATGGAGAGGCGTGCTTGAGGCCTCATAAAGAACACTATCAAAGAACTGATTTAGTGGAATCTTGGTCGGAATGTTATAAAGTGGTATCATATGTTTTTCTTTTTCCATTTTATTAATATTTGAGATATGGTAGGAAGGACTATTAGGAATGTGTCAAAACCTGTAATGGATAATAGACCAGTGCGTCGAGAAAAATTATTCTGATAAGAAGTCATGGTTTCCTAGATTATGGGATTTTTGTTCTCATATGTGATTCTATAATTGTATATGATTTTCGTTTTGAATGATGCACATGGTTTGTGTATGTTATAATATATTATGGATTTCTGGATATTTTCAATTGGAAAGAGTCCAATTATTAATTTTGAATCTTGGATGGCAAAGGAAAGATGCATCTCATTCATCGTATTTGGCATGTAGGATTCACTTATTATAGGCCTACTAGTGCACAATTTTATTGAAAGAAGAGTTCGGTTTTAAAGTGTCAAAAAAACATAATTGGTGTTTTCCCATATAGGTTTTGGTGTAATTATACTCAATTGGGACTACTTTCACACACACACACACATGTATATATATATATATCCTTCTGATGATAGGTAATGAGGATCTATGTTGAGGTATTTTGTAGAGAGGTTGATGACTCAATATTCATGCATAGGAGGTGAAACAAAACCTTTTAGGTTGATATAGAAGATTATTCCATGTGTTATACCCATTTTAGGGTGTTTTTTTCTCATGTTCAATTATTAAATGTGTCATTAACAATCTATATAGTGTGTTACTGCATAGATTAGAATGAAATTATACTGAACCCACCTTCATTTGAGGTTAAATTGTTAGATTTATGAGTATGATTCCGATAGGTATCAGGAATTTCCTTGTTAGTTGGACCTTGAGGGGTTATTTTCATATTCGGATTATCGGTTAGTGTTAGCTCAATATTTTTTCTATGTTGGTACCATGAACTCTAGAGATCCATTCCTTATAAGTATGCTCAGTGAGGACCATGGACCTGGTAGTATTTGTTTACAATTTTTAACCTCATAGGCCATTTTTATCCTTACACACCTTAGAGAGGTTTGCTATTTTGATCTTAGTGGTTTGATCTTGTGACCTAGTTATGAGACATGATTAGTAGGGCTATGTGGGATATGTTAAGGACACTAGTTTTTACTCAAATCCATGTAGGTCAATGCTTGTTTTGGTCAAGGGAAACCTATGCGAGAGATTTTACTAGGGCTTTTATTACTTTTTAGGTAGTGATCTATCTTATACACTCATATAGAGACTAATGCACGATTAGTGCTCAGGTTTTGTGTTATAGGCATGATAACGCCTTTGGTTTCTGATGATGCACCTAGGGTGATTTGGTATCAAGACCAAATTTAATTGGAAGGATTGTTCGAGTGCCTAATCCTATTGAATAGTGTTTCTAATGATTCAAATGTAGTCCAAGCATGTATAGATACTAGTGACTGAAATTATTTTGTGTGGTGGGTGGTCTTGGAATAAAATCATGGCATGTGTGTGGTGACCAATTTTTGAAGAGGGTTTCCAAGGGAGATTCAAGTTTAATGAAATTGACATGTTGTATAACATAGATAGATTATAATTTTTTTTGATGACTCATGGGAGTGTGATTTAGATAATAAAGGTATAACCTGGTTGCGTGTGGTACTGTTCAGTTGTAAATTGGTGGGTAACTGTGTGTGAGCCAAGGAATGATGTTTTTAAAAACATGACGTGGGTGTGGTTGCCCGAAAATTGTGGTTAAATGAAAAATTTCCCTTTATAGTATAGGAAATATTGATAATGGATTAGGTTCCATGATTTGGTTGACCAATGGTTAGACATGGACACACATTTTCAGGAGATGTGGTGTTGGGTGTTGGTTAAAGGCAGGTATAGCTTATTTTATTATGAGCGTGACTTATAGAGAGCTGTACATTCCTTTTAGTAGAATCATAGTGTGCTACTAGTTAGAGATAATCATGATCTATCTTGAAATCATCTTGAGTACACTAAGAGAGTGTTGAATCTATGACTAGATCTTTAATTTTAAATGTTCATCCATGCTTGATGATGAAAACTAATCAAAGTTTCAATTAAGGAGTGGTATAAGGTAATCCATATGGTGGGGAGTTCACCATTGGCTATTTGAGGGTAGTGAAACTGATTTTTGGTTGTAATTTGGAATTTTATTTAATCCAATGAGCTTAGATTTTGGTTTCGAGATGAAAATGAAGGTATTCCTATAGTGAGGAGTACAAAATCAGTCACATTTAAGTGTCTCCCATGTAGGAAATAGTTGTTACACTATAATACATGACTTTGGATAGTCAAGATTGTTTTTAATAGATTATTAGGTTGAGTGAATGGCTTATAGTTTTACCACCAAGTATTCTCTAGGAGAAGAAGGTTTATATTGGAGATACTGTGAGGCCCTGTGTTTTTTTGGACTGGAATTTTTGAGCAGAACTTTGAATTTTTTCTATCACATGTCTATAAGGGGTAAAATTAAAATTTTACCCTTTAATATGGCCTCATATAATTTTTATAACTACTCCATTGGTTCTATAATAAAGTGTTTACCCTAGGACAAGAGTTTGGTATAATTACTAGCCATTTGATTTTTTGTGGAATAATTAATAATTAATATTTAATATAAAAAATATTAATTTATTCACAGAGGTTCGTTTCACTATATCTTTTGAATAGAGTGTCAGATTAAGATTCTATATCCACTATTGAGTTTGGAATGCAGAGTTTTTGTTATGCATGTAGTAAACTCAAGTTGGGAGCTGGGGTCAGGGTAGGCCCCCTTTTCTTTTTATTTTATTTTTCTTTGTTTTCTCTATTTTCGTTTTCTTTTCTTCCTTTTTCCCTTAGATTATCACATATGATCCCTCCGTCCATCCTTCATCATGTGAATGAGAGAGGAAATGGGATATGGAGAGAGATAAGAATATGGAGACGAGAAATGTCACCACAACAAAGCTCAGGATGTGCCAGATCATTATGTGGTATCCATGGAGTGTGGAAATGGGCGAAGTTTCTAATGATTCCTCCTAAAGGTAGGATATTTTTGTGTTTTTCTATAAATAAAAATATATTTATTATTTTATTGTTTTAATCCCCTATTATGTTTTCTTGTGACCCTAGTGGGTTTAAATACAACCGTTTCTGAGAAAATAGGGGTTTCAAGGTGATTTGGGGGTATTCTGTTTGGGGAAACCCTTGTACATGGCATGTGGTTCTGAGAACACATGACATGTGTTCTTTCTATTTAGGGAATATGATTTTTTTCAAACTAAATTCCATTTATATGGTATACATTCCATGTATAGGGACTTGACTATGTAGTTGAGTGCCTAGATATGTGGCCAATGTAGGGTAATATGGCCATGTATAATACACGACCAGACCTTGTGTGGGTTTCATGCTGTGTAGATGTACTTGGCTAGGCAATATACATGAACATGATATGTGAGGTATGTGGTATGTTACCCCATGTAGGGTACATGTTGTGTGTAGGGCTGACATTCCATGTACTTGGTCTTTTATAGGTCAAGTTCCACTGGAGTACATACCTGAGTGGGGCCTTGAGGGTACACACTATGTTCCAGGGTACACATGGTGTAAACTCCTCCGTTTCTATCATTTTGAGGGTTTTTATTGTTTTATGCTCCAGATTTGGTATTTGACCCAATACTAGTCTATTATGATTATATTTATGTTTATATGGAAATGGTAAAACCCTTTGAATGTTTTGAAACTCCTAGGTGGTAATTTAAGCTTTTCAAAAATAGAGAGTTTCTTCCTCTAGTATTCGAATCTAGTGTCTCATAAGAGTGAGACTTGATTTGAGACAAGACACTAGACATATATCCTAAACAATTAATTTTTATATTTCCATTTAGGATTTCTCCCATGTGAGATGTTCCCTTCTGGACCAAGAGTTAGCGAGTTTATCTGTTTCTGAGGATCCCTTATCGTAAGCCTTTGCTTATGTTCTAACCTAGAGGATCCTATATTGAATTACTTCATATTCTTACTTTTAACCTAAGGTCCCCTATTTATTTCCTTCATTCAGATTATGACTTAGGGAATTCCTTATATGATCCCTTACCTGTATACTATATTAGGATCCTATGTAGGATTCCTATGATTCTTATGCTATTTTAGTGTCCCATGTAGGACACATTTATCTATGTTCCATTATAAGGATCCCATGTAAGATTCCTCTATTTCTTACTATTCAAGGATACCATGTAGTATTCTTCTATTTACCTTTGTTACAAAGGATCCCTTGTAGGATGAATTCTCTCATGTGTATCCCTCACGGATCCCAAGTAGGATTCTTCTTTAGTGTTTTGACTTGTCAGAACTAGTGAAAACACCAAATGTTTGACCAAACCCAAGCCATGGTGTTTGGGGTTTGTGTAGAGATGGTAATGGGTGTCACCTTTGAACCCATACCAAACTTGTAAAACCATGGTGCTATAGAAGTACTGGTGGGTTTAGGCATTAGACCACCCTCACTCTTTTATTTATACATGGATATGTTTACTACTAATGTAGCGATGATTTCCAGAGGTGCTTCCTGGTTGTCAGATGATGAGGCTGATGAGATGTATTTCTCTCATTGGAATGCCTATAAGTATTTCTTAGGATCTGTCTCTTTTTTTTAATGGGATTCCCATACATATTTCTTGGGATCTGCATTCTAATCCATGATATTTCATATATTCAATTTTATACCCATAGGTACTACCAAGGATCTGGCTGCTGAGCATGTATATTTGATTATTATATTATTTTTATTTCTACACCTTCTTATAGGGGACTGAATTTTAATCCTATGTTTATGATATACATGCATGGCGTCCCTAATAATTATACTCACAGATGATATGCTCTTCCGAGTGATGAGTATGATTCCACTCTCCTCTATTTGACATGTAATGAGGATGATTACACTCTCCTTGATGGGATTATACTCAAGGATTATTACTCTCTCTTTGATCTGATTGTACTTGTGGATGATTACACTCTCTCGAGTGATGGGGATAATTACACTCTCCCTGATCTATTACTTGATCATGGTGTTGAACATGGTGTCTCACATAATTGGATACCATGGATGATTATGATCTCCCTAGTGATAGGGATGATTACTCTCTCCCTGATTAGAGACCTCCATGGGTAGTCATGGTGACTCACTACTGATCTCTCCTTACAGATCGCCTAAGGTTCAGACCCTTAGGGCTAGTATAAGTTTCTATATTGTGACCGCCTAAGGACTGGGACCTAGGGACCATACATTAGAATGGATTTAATTGGCATGAGAAGCATGAAATCTAGATTAGTGACCATTTATATGATGTCTGGATGTAATTCCCTATAATTCTTTGTTATAGTGATTAGAGGTGAGTACGGGTGTGCCCAGGGTTAAGACTAGTATCCCCATATTCTTATGTATCTTGCTCAGATACATTTATAGTATTGGATGAAATAGGTATTATCAATTGGGATTACAGACATAGATATCCACTTAATGATACACTCCTTGAGTGGTACAACATCAAACACAATTACCTCACCTCGGATATACAAGATATCCGGATTATGGACCCAAGGATCTACTAATAATGGTTGTATGTGATTTTATTCACCTTACTCATGCATATTCACATATATATATGCATATATATAAGAATGTACATATATACACATATAAATATAGATATACATGAAAACAAATTTTCCAAGTGATCAGGATCATAGAACTAGGGTTCGACTGTGGTCTCAAATTATTTATTTCAGTTATGTCTCAGCTAGTTTGAGAATATTGAATGAGCATGCAATTATGGTAGCATATTATAGGTTCATCTTTGGGGTGGCCTATAGAGATTATTTCTCACCCTTGTACATGAACCTTGGTGTGCATGAAAACCTTATGTATGCTTTTTTGATTAAAAATATATTTCATGGGCGATAGGGCTGAGGCATAGAGTTGCATGATCGAGTGGAGCCGATCGTGTAGATTCTTTTGATCAGGCTGGTGTAGTTCAATAGTGTATTGAAGATTGGGTATGTGTTCTTGCACGAAGTTAGTAGGAGATACCTATAATTTTATTTAAATTTCTTTATGTACTCTTGTATGTATGGTCATATCAGTGGGTGACCAGTGTTGTACGTATGGCATAATTGTTCGATCTTTTATATTATTTCATTTATTTTTATGACATGTTCTATTTCAGTTTATTAATGCCTCCAAACTATGTTTATTTTCTATTGTATATGATATTTAGTTATTTCTACTATTTTTTACGCTAGTATGATGAAATTGTATCTACACAGACACACTATATTCCCTCTCTATTAGTCAAAAACCTTTGTAATATTGATATGTGCACTTGAGGCCTCATAATTAACTAGATCGGAGTAACGATTCAGTGGAATTTGGGTCGATACGTTACATTTATTTTGTATGTGGCTAGCCCAGTGGTTAAAAAATTTCAGTATATTATAGTTTGTTTTTATCCTGCATGATGAATTCTAGTATTTATAGTATATTACTATTTTTGTTATTTATTTATGCATACCCTGATGTTTAAGGATGTGTGTGTTTCTTGGTTATTTTCTATTGTTATTAGACTATGATATGAGGATATACTATCCCCACTGTATCCTTTTAGGCCCTCACCCCTAGTTGGTATCCTTTGGCATATTGGGAGGTGTGATTAAGGCCTTATCATTAGTCATATTAGGTGATGGGTTGGGTCGACCTGGTTTGGTTTATTAAAAAATCGTGTCAGAGTATTTTGTTCTTTATCTTACTATTTGGGGAGTTAGTAGATACGAGACCTAAAAATGTGTCATAGATAATGAATGATATTTGTAATAGGTGTCATAAACAACCATTCCATTATAAATTCCAAGTTACCAAGGTTATAGGATTATTTTTCTTTGTTTATGATGTTACAATTTTGTGATTTCCACATCGAGTGATTCACTTTTGTTTCTGGATTTTGTGATTTATGAGTTTTTGGATCTTGGATGAATGGAAAGAGTCCTATACTCGTGGATCATGATAAGAATATATGATACTCATGATATTTTCTTAAATATGTGTGTTTTTACTAATGATGTATATTTTTTGTTTAATATCTCAACAAAAAAAACATTTTCCCATACAGATTCTTGGTGGAATTTTCCTCAACTGAACTAGGATTATTTTTATTCTGATGACAGGTGATTTGGATACCATGATAAGGATTTTTTTTGTGATTGAGTGATAGTCCCTTCATTGAGGGATGCATGGAGACCCTTGAAAGTTGGTGTGGGATTTGGGATTCCTTATCGGTATGTATGGATCGATTAAGGAAATGATGCCTTAGAGATGTTTGGATTGATATCGAGTTTCCCTAAGGTTATGGTTATAGGTTAGAGATAGGAGATAAAATTGAAAGAGGGGGTTGTATGATTTCCCTTTAATTTTTTTAAAAGAAAATAGTTTAATTTTAGAAAAATATATTAGAAAAATTAAATAAATTAAAAACTTTTGAATAAAATAATGGAATAAAAGTATTGAAAACCCAATAGTAAAAGTAAAAGTATAAGAAATAAACAAAGAGTGATTTGAGAATAACTTTATTAAGTTCATTTTATGGATTAAGAAACTGTATAAAATAATAATTTAAAGTGGTAAATAAAATATATAACATAAAGTAAATAGAAAACATTATTTAGTTAAGAAGTTTGGAAATAGTACCTGATGTTACCCTTATATCTACCAGCTCAATCACTTTAGGATTTAATATATTAGTCCCAAAGCTATAGTTGTATCCAATATATGAAAACTATCCCTTATTTTGTAGGTTATAACAAAAAATTAGATAAAATAGACACTAGATATTTAATAGTGAATCTAGAAAACTCAAAATAATATCCTCTTGTATTTTAAAATAAATAATACAAGTAAATCTTAGTCCCTTACTTTAAAGGTAGTAAGAACCAAAAATTAGAAGAATTATAAGGAAGATGATATTTTTACCTTTGTCTCAATTCTCTTGAAGAATAAGATGAACACAATCTGTTAACGATAATATAGATAGGGTGAAAAAGATAATACAATTTTTCACATACACTTTTAAGGAAGAAGAGCATTTATAAAGGGAGAGTGTCATGCCCTGGCTCCCAAATACACAGAGCCGGTGCCATAGAGAGGATCAAATTCAGTTCAGGCTATGAGAAACCGGCTACGTTTTAAATGTTTCATTTGTTAAAAGTTGTTACCTGAAAATTTTTAATAAAAAACATAGGGTGATCATACGAATTCCCAGTAAGGGTTTTTAAAATAAACTAATATAACTTTTGAAAACATTATTTAAAACTTTCCATAAAACATTTTTCTTAAGAGAAGATGTAACACGTGAAACACTTCATAATAATAAAAGTGCACAATTAAAGCATGCCAAAAGAATTACAAGGGCACATAATTCAATTACAACCCCTCTCATTTATAGTAATAATTATATGTTATTCAAAATAAGCATGGAATATGAATACACAAGTACCATTTTAGCTGCTAAAGGTAATGCATGATCAGAGTTGCACATAGCAAACTTCAATTTTCATCCTTTACTATGGTGAAACATACACTGGATATTAAAAATATCTGAATATTGCATAATTAATATTCCATAACTTATACCTCTTTTGATTCTTATAATCATTGACTCTTTAACCAAGGATATTATACCAGAAAAATAATCCTCTGGTTAATTAATTTTCATAGTCATAATGAGGTATATGCGGAACATTCTGAAACATTTTGTTAAGGTCTTGGCCAAGACGTCTAATGATTAAGGCCTCAGCCAAAATCCATAAGATCTTTAACAAAGTATATTCTACTAGTCTAATATTCTTCTGGTTAATTAAATTATATATTCATAATGAGGAAAGTGCATATGCCGAACTGTGTCAAGGCCTTGGCCAAGACATTTAAGGATTAAGTCCTCGACCAAAATCCATAACTCATAGTTGGGAAAGGCCCCGACCAATTCCTCTTCTGGTTGTCTCATGAGATCTACCGATGTATCAAGGGGCTATAGCAGGCCCCACCCATCACATACTAAGTCCAATGCATTCCTCGTAACTCCAAATAAATGTGCACTTCCCACTTTGATTTATTAAATTACTTATCACATATCAATCTAAGTGTCACGTTTTACTTGGTTACTTACTTCACATTATTCAAGGTGTCCCATACCACCTTAAATAATTAAATTCATAATTCTAGGAAAGGGCATAAATGTTTAAATTAAAATCATTCACATTTATACATATATAGTGAGTCTGGAACAGGTCTATGAACTATGTGGACAAGTCATTAAATTGTATGTAAGTTAAGAGTACTTGTGATGACAAATAATAAACAAAAGAAATACAAACTTGATCACATATAATGAAAAATACTAAAACCATATTAATCAATTACTTAACGGAATTTCTTCCGGGTTCAAAATAAATAATGTGGTAAACTTAGCATTCTATGCGGGGTACTAAACTCACATTTTCTCAAACATTTGTTATAAATAAGCTTTTGTTTATTAGATTAAATGTTAAAACATGAAAGTATAAAACTAAACCATAACCATTATCATTTAATATAAATAGTGGAGAGTAACTCATACATGTGAATATGAAGTTTCAAGCCTCCAATATTTATACTCATGAACTAATCACATCAAAATAAAAGCATTTTGAATAACTACACTAAGGGTTTCATGTTGTGTAATACATTCATTCAATGGGGTGTGCATAAAAAGTAGTGTTTAGTCAAATCCAAAAATATTTGAAAACACATGTTTTGTATTTTCTTCACAAACCATGGAAATTTTATAAATACAATTGGGGATCAAAGTTGGAATATATACACACATAGACACATACCCAATTATACATTATGAGTATACGTAAGGATATCATTCTATAATAATTTGAAACTTGTAAGATTATAAAAAAACATGAACTAAAAGTATAATGTTGAAATGATTAAAAATACATGTATATATAATATATATATTTAAGAACATACATAATCACGTATAAAAGTTTTCTTACAAAAATGACTCCATGCATTTTATAGTTCTTCATTAATTTTGAAACTCAAAGTTTTTAGTAAAACTTAATTCCGGACATACAGTTTTATGAAAAACTGTAGGGCTGTGCATATGAAAATATATATATAGATACATATGGTATGTGGATGTGGCAAGTAAATAAGTTTTCAAAGGGTATATATGCTTCAGGTCCGTTAATTCTCTATAAACTCAAAAAATCCCAAAGATCTATTCCAGGTAAATAGGGGTTCAAACTCAACCACAAGGTGATGTATATTTATATAACAAGTGTATATAAACATAAAAATTAAAACTCAACAAGAAAGACAAATATAAATCCCCTAACTTAGTTTGAGTAGGAAGAGGGGCTCAGGGAACGCTGTAAATCTCAGAGGACTTGTTGAGGTCTGCTGGAAACTTGATTGTGAAGGACCGAGAGGTTCTTGGGATGCCTTGGTGTATTTTATAAACTAAACCTATACCATGTATTTCAATGCAAGAGTTATGGAAACTGTGGCCAAAATGGATTATAAAATTCTAGGGGGATAGGTATATGTAGAAACCATGAGAGAGTAGGGACCAACAGCTGTAAAAGGTGAAGAAAAATTGTGCAATATAGGGTGTAGGGTACTGGTATAGGGCACACCGTGGGGAAGAAGACATCACTGAAGAGGAAGATCAGAAAAATAATGAACGATCAAGATTTTATCTAGGTTTGATCCAACGGTCGGGGTACATCGGTGGTTTATAAAGGTGATGGACGACTCAGATTGATCTTTGGCAAGATCGGGTGGCTCATGATCATCGCAGCGTTTTAAAAACCTCGAACGATCATGATTAGTTTATGCCGAATCAAACGGTACAAGAAAAATGCAGAGAAATTCACGGTTGCTGAGGTTCGAGGGAGGGGTAGAGATCGACGACCCAGATCGCGTGCTATGCGATCCAATGGCCCAGATATCATTTCGCCCAAAAAAATGCATCCCACATCGAAATAGTGGGATGTTTGCACCCACTTTATAAACTTTAACCTCCGAACAGTGTTTCAGAAAAATACAGAACACACACATAAGGAGCCTTACACATGGGCTCCTGCCCCCCGCAGGCCTCGGCCAACCTATGCATTGCCGTGGCCTCAAGCCCGTTGTGGTGTGCTCACGCGCTCCTACTCCTGGGTACCCTTTGGGGATCTTATTCCTGCACTCCAGTTGGCTTAGGCTTTGGCTGTGGGCTAGGCTCAACCACCTAGTATGAGCTACTTACCTTGGTCTAGCCATAAAGGGCTGGCCCTAGTGGGCCCAAATTTTTATAAAAACTAACCTAAAAAATATATTAAGTCTCAAGGGAAAATAATACTATATAAAAATTATACTTTTAAACACGACTTTTATATAAACTTAAAAAGGGTTATTGAATACCTAATTATACCTTATTTAATAATATTTCTAAAATTATTTATAAACACTAATGCTTTAACATTCAAGGTTATAAATTAAAATTTGGTATACCCACATAAAATATTTTATACTATTGTTATTATTGTCAAAAATAAGTTAATAAAAAACCTAGTTTAGTTAAAAAAATTAAACATAGTTTAAAACACTTTTTAAGAGATGAAAATCATTACATTATATTTAAAACATTTGAAAAGTGTTTTGAATTCCTTAATACTTTTTAAAATCATGTAATTCAAAATATATCACCATAAGAAGTTATCTTATAATTTTCAATTCGTAAGTTTTGGAAAACCAAGCTGTACTTAAATGTTTTTAGTTAATTCACCACAAGGTCAACTACTATAATTATAGCTGTTGGAATTCAACAGTCACCCAAGGCAAAGGTCAAGTCATTTCCTTATAGAAAACCATGCCTTAGGGTGTCCTAATACTCAAGGAAAATAAGAATATGGTTCACGTCATACCCTTGGAGATTAGTGTGGCTGCAGTGGCTTTGGCCATTCTTGTGTTCATTATGAAAGATTCTAAAGACCCATATTATTTTCTTGGGGTTCTTGTTGTTTTAAGTGGTCTCCCTGTAATTCTAATAGGGTTTTTAATAGGCATATTTGGGTAAAAATGTTTCTTATGATCTTGGTACATTGTAAACACTATGGTGTTCTTGTTTAAATGAAAAGCCTTGGGTCCATTTGTGTGTTTTACTCGGTTGCATTCTAATATAAATTAAAACCATATTATTACTTTCTCATGAGAAACAAGTTTTGTTCAGTTGTTATGAAATTCAAACAAAATGTAAACATAAACTTATCAATATATGAGGTTCGAGTTTTAGGGTGTTACATTATTCCACCCTTCAAAGAATTGTGTCCTCGTAATTCATTCTATATACGCATAAGAGAAAGACTCCCTCACAAACTTTACCACAACCTCCATCATGGAGGGTCGTCCAGTGTGGCCAGATGAATTCCTAACTTTATATTCAACTATTCAGCTTCTATGGCCCAAATTCACTTCATATAGTATGGGTTGAACTCATTCCACATACACTCAAACTTCCGAAGGGAGGTGTGCACGATGGAAAGTTTGGAGATGACCAAATGGACCAAATCTCGAAGAATTCGTCGGACTGACTCTCGATTGAGAATGTATAAGTCCTAAACATTGTTGTATAAGCTGAAATTGGAGAGTTGGTACATATAAACTGCAGAAAGGTTTCCCTCTAAAGAAGCCTCTTGAAATATTACTCTAGTAGTGAAGTTCCAACCTAGAGTAAAGCATAGGAAAAACCCTTCGTGGTATTTCCCCCTTTTCCTGTACTCGGAGAACTGGACCATGGCTATCCTGTGGTACATGTAAGCATTCTCTTGATGAGAACAGAGAATGTCTGGGATCTTTGACACTTTGTAAAGTTGATTGTACATTTTCCGCATATTTGCGAAAGGTGGGTACTCTTCCTCGCATATTTTGACCATGATAACCTCCAGTATTTTGATGGGAAGGGATAAAATGTGGGTTCGTCCTTCCATCCAAAAATTAATTATGAAGGATCAATCAGTGAAATCTATTCAAAAACATAAATAGAAACAAGATATCAGAAAGAAATAAGGGATACTGACGCACGCCTGTCGTAGGGCGTGGCAAAACAATTTTTTTTCCTAAGTTAAAATGTAGTAATGTGGTTGACCTAGGATGTCTCCCGAATAGGAGTGCACACAAAATGGGTTGTCACTTTAAAACGGGGGTAAAAATGTTGTGAACAGAAATTTGAAATTCAAATGATTGAAAAAACTATGAAATTAAAAGGGTGATTAGGTCGGGGTCGGTTTCCTAATTATAATGCTATCCTTGTTCAATTTAATTCAAACCTCTTCTTCTTAGTTGATTAAAGTGAGTTTCCACAATCGTTTCCTCTCACTTCCTTGGTGAAATTGTTATTGTGAGAGAAAACCTTACCAAGATCTCGGTTTGGTAAACTCTCCTTCCATGTGTAAAATAGTTGTATTGAATATCCTTAATTTAAATGGGCAATACCCTATCGGGTTTTTTTTGTCCCAAACAATCAAGAACATTCACTACACCTTTTACACGTACTGACAATCATCGAGTACTTCACCACTAATTCCTGGTTTATTCCATCGTATATAAACCAGAAATTAGTGGAGGGAGATATTGATTATTTTACCAAGGCAAAAATAAATAACGGAATTAATATTCAAGAACGATCACACTTGATTATAAAATTCTCTATAATAAATTGAAAACGACTTTGAAGAAGAAATAAATTTATTCAATTGCGTCCAAGAACTCAAGCATTACAATGTAGAAAACCAACCCTTCCCCAATCACTCCAAAAGTTTACCCCACCATGTTAAGGGTAATCGAGTTGAATGGGGAAGAAGAAGGCATTACAAAACAAAGAAAAAGAAAATAAATAAAAGAGAAAGCTGAAAAGTTCTCCTTCTTGGTGTCCCGGAAGGAATTGGGTGAAGAATGGATGCCTTGAGAGGGTGGAGCTCTCCTCCTTTTATATCCAGAATGTTTCCCCCAAATGTCGACGCGTTTTATCCCCATTAAATGAAATCGTCACGCGTTGAGCCCTTAATTAATGTTGTTCATAATTCCCTTGTCCGTGTCACCTCAAAATTCCAGAGGATTTGGACATTTATTCCGAGAGTTAAGGCCGTTTTACCTTGAGCATTTATTCTGTCCAGTCAGACTCTCCAAAACAAAATCCTCCGGATTAGGGTGCTTTAATGACCCAATAAACGGCCAATTCACTCGGTTCTTCCTTCATAAAAGATTCTCCAAAACTCCTTTCTCGTCCACCCACTGAATTTAACTAGCTTTGGGCCCACAGTGGATGAGTTATGGATCCCACATCAAAACTAGGCAGAACTGAAAACAGTTTTCTTGAGCAAACGTGTGAGCTTCTTTTGAGCATTAATATGGCCGATTCAGATTTTGGTCCAAATATATTAAATGAATCCCTGGATGTTTAGAATCTGGAAAAGAATGAATTTTTCAATTTGGATCAGTGTAGATAATGTTATGGCCAAACTATCGAAATAATTTAAAACTGTTAAAAATCCAAAATGGCCAATTTTTACTATTCAGCTCAAAATAACACCATTATCATAAAAATGAAACAATTCATCTTAGAGGAACAATTTTGTGGGTTTAAAACAATGATATTCAATATAAATTAATTGAAAATATTTTCTCTATCAATTCCCCCACACTTAGCACTTGGACTCCTGGACAAGTAAAAATCAAATCAAATCAAAATCAAAACACATATCAATGAGATCAATCAAGTCAATTTCAAGAAACAAAAAGATATCATGCCTCATAAAAAATTGTTATTTCAAGTTATCCATTTAAGATTTTAATATATTTCCACTTCATTTCTTATCCCATGCACACAAAACACCTACCTCACATGAATTTTCTCTCATCTCATAAATGTAAAGGCTGAACAAGGCTTTTCTCATACAAACTCACACAAGAGTCACCATAGGTTTGATAAATTCCTACTTCTCCACCCGATGTGAGTCAAGGACATGTGTTTCTCATGAGGACTTTTCAGGGTTGTTCTGTGGCTTCCGGTTGGTAGGATTTAGATGTTAAAAGTTCTGAGGCCGAAAAAAAAGAAGGCTTGGCTCTTATTGAAGCAGAATTGCAAGATTCTAGTTTTCACTCAAATATGGTCTCCTTCACTTCCCCTTTGTTGAAAATAGGATTCATCATCATTCAATCAGCTCAGCAAAAAACATTTCAATCTTTTCAAACATAATTTTTTTTAAAGCTCCAGATAGGCACAACTTTCTTTTGGAAGCTCCAGAAAGGCACAACTTCTCTTTTGGAAGCTCCAGAAAGGCACAGCTTCTCTTGTCATAAAAGCTCCAGAAAAGGCACAGCTTTCAACAGAATAATTTTTCAGCATCACACACATCTCTTCCACAATTTAGTTTCCACCCAAAGTATAACCAAATGAGGTAGTAAACCACAAGACATCTTCCCCCACACTTAAGTTCAACTAGATCATGCAATTTTACTTCAAGAGTAGGTATGATAGGGAAAATTGGCTTGTAATGTGGCAAACCTAACAGGCAATTCATAGATACTAGGGGCTACAATGAAGGATAAATGTAAAGGTGGGCCATAATGAAAAGGATTATTTTGAAAAGGGGTCTTCGAACAAAATAAGTGCCTCAATCATTTAAAACACACGTACCCCAACCCTCAAGTTTTGAAAGGAATAAATCAAATTCTGGTTAAAGCAAGCAAGGTCTGGTTCTCTCAAGAAATGATGTGAATGAAAAGAATATGACAAAAATGGTTTAGAAGCCTCACAGGAAAGTTATTTCAATGATATAGACAGTGAAATATGGCATGAGATTTAAAAATCAGTGTAATTTTCATGAATTTACAAAAGATTTGAACTTGAAACAAAGTTATTTAAGCATTCATTTAAGACCAGTTTCATGAAATAGACTGATTTACTCATTGACATGGGTTTCAAAAATGGTATTGATAATCATTTCAGCTCAAAAGTATCAGAAAAACACCAAAAATTGAAAAATAAACACACAAAAATTTGAAAACATGCATTTTTTTTATTTTTTTATTTTTTATTTTTGAAAACAAACATCAAATAAAAATCCTATACTACAATGGTTCCCTCCCCCACACTTAAATGATGCAGTGTCCTCGATGCATTTAAGTGGATTTAACATGTAAGTAGAATTCTGATTGAATCACAACAGCAAGAAAATGTGAAGGAGAGGTACAACCTGATGGATCTTATTGATAAATAGGTTGGAGGAGCGTGATCTCCTCCAATGGCTCTGATGGTAGGGTCGCAAGGAATTTCTTCAACCTATGTCCATTCACAGTGAATGGATCCTGCTCTCCATCCTTCATAATCTGCATAGCACCAAAAGGATATACATGAGTAACAATAAATGGACCTTCCCATCTGGAACGAAGTTTACCTGGCATCAACTTGATTCTTGAGTTGAATAATAACACTTTGTCTCCAGGAGAGAAGTCTTTTGGTTGGATTAGCTTGTCATGGGCCACTCTTGTTCGTTCTTTGAAAATCCTTGAATTTTCAAATGGTTCCCTTCTTATTTCATCCAGCTCTTGCAACTTCAATTTTCTTTCCTTCCCAGCACTTTCAAGGTCCAAATTCATTTTCCTCACAGCCCAATACGCCTTATGCTCCAATTCCACAGGTAGGTGGCAGCTTTTCCCATAAATCAGCCTATATGGACTCATTCCAATCGGGGTTTTGTAGGCTGTCCTATAAGCCCATAGGGTATTATCCAACCTTTGGCTCCAATCCTTCCTATTTGGATTAACTGTCTTTTCCAAAATTCCCTTGATTTCCCTGTTTGAAACTTCAGCTTGCCCGTTAGTCTGTGGATGATAGGGAGTTGATGTTTTATGTTGCACCCCATACTTCTTCAGCAATGTCTCCATTATCAAATTGCAGAAGTGAGTCCCTTGATCACTGATTATTTCTCTAGGCACTCCAAACCTACAAAATATGTTAGACCTGAAAAAATTACAAACAACTTTAGCATCGTCAGTTCTGGTTGCTTTTGCTTCCACCCATTTGGAAACATAATCAACTGCAAGCAAGATATATGAATTTCCAAATGACATCGGGAAAGGTCCCATAAAATCTATCCCCCAAACTTCAAAAATGTCACAAAAATTGAATGGCATTTGGGGCATTTCTTGTCTCTTTGAAATATTTCCTGAAAACTGACATTTTTCACATATTTTGCAAAATTCATGAGCATCTTTAAAAATGGTGGGCCAATAAATTCCAGATTCTAAAACCTTCCTTGCTGTCCTATGAGGTCCAAAGTGGCCTCCACAAGCTAATGTATGACAAAAATCAAAGACAGATTTAACTTCACTTTCAGGTAAACATCTTCTTATTACTTGATCATTGCAAATCTTCCAATGGAATGGATCATCCCAAATGTAATATCTAGATTCAGCTTTTAGTTTTTGAATTTGGTGATAATTGAAATGAGATGGGACCTGAGATGTTACCAGAAAATTGACTATGTCAGCATACCAAGGCACTTCTCCTTCAATCAAGTACAACTGCTCTCCTGGAATTTGATCATTCAGTGGGTCTCTTTCTGGAACTTCAATTTCAGCAGTGTTTGGCAGTCTACTTAAGTGATCAGCGACTTGGTTCTCAGATCCCTTCTTATCCTTGATTTCTATATTGAATTCCTGCAGTAGTATCATCCATCTCACTAACCTTGGTTTAGCATCAGCTTTCTTCATCAAGAACCTCAAAGCTGCATGATCAGAAAACACAGTGATTTTAGTTCCAAGAAGATATGATCTAAATCTTTCTAAAGCAAAAACAACTGCAAAGAACTCTTTTTCCGTGGTTGTATAATTGAATTGGGCCGCATCTAAAGTTCTCGAGGCATATGAAATGACTTGTGGTCTGCCCTCAATTCGTTGAGAAAGGACTGCTCCAACTGCTTGGTTAGAGGCATCACAAAGTAGTTCAAATGGTTCTTCCCAATTTGGAGGCTGCATCACGGGTGGTGAAATCAATCTCTTCTTCAAATCATCAAAAGATTCCCTACATGCATCATTGAAATCAAAATCAGCATCTTTCAAAAGTAATCTAGAGATAGGGAGAGAAATCTTACTGAAATCTTTGATAAACCTCCTGTAGAATCCTGCATGTCCTAAAAATGATCTAACATGTTTCACACAAGTAGGGTAAGGTAATGAATTTATCACTTCAATTTTTGATTTATCCACTTCAATTCCATTTTGGGAAATGACATGACCGAGCACAATTCCACTTTGAACCATGAAATGAAATTTTTCAAAATTTAAAACAAGATTTTTTTCAATGCAGGTTTTCAAAACTTTTTCCAGATTTTTCAAACAATGATCAAAAGAATCTCCAAAAACTGTGAAATCATCTAAGAAAACTTCCAAGCAATTTTCAATGTGATCAGAAAATATACTCACCATGCACCTCTGAAATGTACCTGGAGCATTAAATAATTCAAATGGCATTCTTTTATATGCAAAAGTACCAAAAGGGCATGTAAATGTTGTCTTATCTTGATCCTCGGGAGAAATGGGTACCTGAAAGTAACATGAAAATCCATCCAAAAAGCAATAATGAGTTCTCCCTGCCAATCTTTCTAACATCTGGTCAATGAAAGGGATGGGGAAATGATCTTTTCGAGTGACCTGGTTCAATTTCCTAAAATCAATGCACACTCTCCAGCTGTTTTGAATTCTCATAGGGATTAACTAATTCTTTTCATTTATCACAGTGGTCATGCCAGTTTTTTTTGGAACGACATGAATATGGATGACCCACTGCGAATCTGAAATGGGATAGATGATCCCAGCTTCCAAGAGCTTCTCGATCTCCTTCTTCACAACCTCCATCAAGGTGGGATTCAGTCTCCTTTGGGGCTGTCTAACAGGTTTTGAATCTCCCTCAACAAAAATTCTATGTGAGCATATTTTTGGGTTAATTCCTGGGATATCACCTAAGCTCCATCCTATTGCCTTGACATTCTCTCTCAAAAGTTCAATCAATGATTTTTCTTGGGTTTTAGAAAGATTATTAGCAATTATCACGGGTAGTTTCTCTCCCTCCCTAAGGTATACATATTTCAAATCAATGGGGAGTGGTTTGAGTTCAAGGTTAGGAGGATTCTCAAGGGATGAGACTAAATTGGCATTTTCTTTTCCCAAAATTTTGTCCTCCTGCACACAAGAAACCATATCATCTTCCTCATTATTTAACAAATCATCAAAGAAATCAGATTTTACCTCTTCCTCCCACATGAAGTCAGAATCTCCAACATCTTCAGCATCCACATGTTCAATGATATTTTCAAGGGAAGAAGTCTCTCTTAAGTCTAAGAATTCATAGAGCATACCTGATTCTTCAATTGGTTCTTCACCAACTTCATGGGAAAGAGAAAAGAGGGAGTGATCATCTGATGGATTCCTCATGGATTCAAAAATATTGAAGTGGACCGTGCTCTCTCCAAACTCCATGGTGAGTGTCCCCTCGTGGACATTGATGATGGTTTTGGCTGTCTTCAAGAAAGGTCTCCCCAAAATGATTGGTGAATGAGATGGGCTCCTATCTTCTTCCATATTGAGAACGTAGAAGTCAGCTGGGAATAAGAGATCTTTGACTTTCACAAGGACATCCTCCAAAACTCCTGAAGGAAAAACTGCGGATCTGTTTGCAAGCTGGACCACCACTCTTGTGGGCTTCAATTCTCCCATCTGCAAAGAAGTGTATACCGAGTGAGGCAATACATTAATTGAAGCACCTAAATCACACAAAGCATTAGTGAAATTTAATGAACCAATGGTGCATGGAATAGAAAACGTCCCTGGATCTTGACATTTGGTTGGAATCTGTGGCGTGATAAGGACTGAGACACTTCTTCCCAAGTTGATTCTTTCATTCCCATGAAGCCTTCTCTTTTTGGTGCAAATATCTTTCAAAAATTTTGCATACCTTGGAATTTGTTTAACAGCTTCAAGTAGGGGGATATTGATTTATACTTTCTGGAAGGTATCCATAATTTCTTTTTGAAGTGCTTCTTCATGCAATTTCTTTGATTCGATCATCCTTGTTGGAAATGGTGGGGGTAATTCTTTCTTCTCCCTTTGTTTTCTTTGCATCGGTGTTTCTTGTTTCTTATTCTGTGGCCTATCCTTCTCCTCCTTCTCTTATTTTTCATCTTCAAGATTTTTTGAATCATTATCCCTCAGAATAGGTGGTATTATTTCAGGTTCAGGGTTGGATGGAGGTGAGATTTCTTTTCCACTTCTTGTTATGATTGCACTGACATTCTCTTTAGGATTTGGCACTGTTTGGGATGGAAGCTTACCTGGATTCTTGGACATTATTTCAACAAGACTTCCCACTGTGTCTGCTAGCTTTTCAACCTTATCTGCTAGGCCCTCATACTTGGATTGTAGCTGTTCCACAGAAGGTTGTGTGCTGGTGGATGGTTGTTCATATGTCATTCTTTGGAATGGTGGAGGCTGAAAAGATTGTTGGTGTTGGAAGGGCTGTTTATAAGATTGTTGGAAGGGAGGGGGGTTCTGGTATTGCTGGTGGTGGTAAGGAGGTTGGCTGGGGTGCTGGTTAAATGGTCTCATCTGGTTTTGTTGGTTCCCATATCCTTGTTGAGATTGCATTTGATTTTGTTGGAATTGTCTTGGTTGAAAGGCCGCAGCACAGTATTCTGTCCCCTGTATCTCAGGGCACTGGTCAGTATAATGAGTGGAAGAATAACATAAACCACATACCTGAGCTGAAGCTTGTTGTCCATTTGCTTGTGTTACAGCCATTTGACGGACTAATCTTGCAAGGTCATCAACTTTGGTTTCAATCAATGTAGATGAATCAGATGTTTTTACCTCATGTATCCCCCTGGTTCCCATTCCTCTTAGTCCAAATTGTTGTGAGTTTTGAGCAATCTTCTCAATTAGTATTCTGATATCTGCAGGAGACTTGTCAATCAGGGACCCCCCTGATGAGACATCTAGAAGATTTCGATAATTATCCATTATTCCTTGGTAGAAGAACACAAGGAATTTGTGTTCCTCCATTTCTTGATGTGGGCAGCTGGAACATAGCTTCTTGAAGCGCTCCCAGTACTCGTAGAGGGTTTCTCCAGTTGATTGTCGTATGATGTAAATATCCTTCTTGATGGAAGTGCTCCTCGATGTGGGAAAGAATCTTTGCATGAAACTTCTTTTTAGGTCTTCCCAATCACTGATCTCCCCTGGATGTAGGTTGTACAACCATTCTTTAGCTATTCCTTCAAGTGAGAAGGGGAATGCCCTCCACTGAAATTGGTCTTCGGGTGCTCCTCTTGGCCTGAAGCTTGAGCAAGTGTATCTGAATTCTTGCATGTGCCGATTTGGATCTTCTCCTGCAAGGCCACGAAACTTTGGAAGAACCGGAATCATATTGAAACGTAATTCAAAATCATTTGGTTCAGTGGGTGTAATTAGTTGGTTATTTTTAATGGCAAATTGTGGTGCATATAGATCACGCAGGGTTTGGTTGGGATTTCTAGCCATGATTTCAGGTTCAGAGTGAACACTAAGAGTTTCACTTGAATCTGAGAGATCTATTTCTTCAAATATTTCTGGTAGATTTCTTTTTCTTAGTTTGGTTAATGTTCTTTCAATTTCTGGATCAAATTCAATTAATGGTTCTTTTGAGGTGCGAGTCATTCAATTTTGTTTTTTTTGTTGCACTGCCTCCCCAGTAACGGCGCCAAGTTTGACGCACGCCTGTCGTAGGGCGTGGTAAAACAATTTTTTTTTCCTAAGTTAAAATGTAGTAATGTGGTTGACCTAGGATGTCTCCCGAAGAGGAGTGCACACAAAATGGGTTGTCACTTTAAAACGGGGGTAAAATGTTGTGAACAGAAATTTGAAATTCAAATGATTGAAAAAACTATGAAATTAAAAGGGTGATTAGGTCGGGGTCGGTTTCCTAATTATAATGCTATCCTTGTTCAATTTAATTCAAACCTCTTCTTCTTAGTTTATTAAAGTGAGTTTCCACAATCGTTTCCTCTCACTTCCTTGGTGAAATTGTTATTGTGAGAGAAAACCTTACCAAGATCTCGGTTTGGTCAACTCTCCTTCCATGTGTAAAATAGTTGTATTGAATATCCTTAATTTAAATGGGCAATACCCGATCGGGTTTTGTTTGTCCCAAACAATCAAGAACATTCACTACACCTTTTACACGTACTGACGATCGTCGAGTACTTCACCACTAATTCCTGGTTTATTCCATCGTATATGAACCAGAAATTAGTGGAGGGAGATATTGATTATTTTACCAAGGCAAAAATAAATAATGGAATTAATATTCAAGAACGATCGCACTTGATTATAAAATCCGCTATAATAAATTGAAAACAACTTTGAAGAAGAAATAAATTTATTCAATTGCGTCCAAGAACTCAAGCATTACAATGTAGAAAACCAACCCTTCCCCAATCACTCCAAAAGTTTACCCCACCATGGTAAGGGTAATAGAGTTGAATGGGGAAGAAGAAGGCATTACAAAACAATGAAAAAGAAAATAAATAAAAGAGAAAGCTGAAAAGTTCTCCTTCTTGGTGTCCCGGAAGGAATTGGGTGAAGAATGGATGCCTTGAGAGGGTGGAGCTCTCCTCTTTTTATAGCCAGAATGTTTCTCCCGAATGTCGACGCGTTTTAGCCCCATTAAATGACATCTTCACGCGTTTCACCCTTAATTAATGTTGTTCATAATTCCCTTGTCCGTGTCTCCTCAAAAGTCCAGCGGATTTGGACTTTTATTCCGAGAGTTATGGCCGTTTTACCTTGAGCATTTATTCTGTCCAGTCAGACTCTCCAAAACGAAATCCTCCGGATTAGGGTGCTTTAATTACCCAATAAACGGCCAATTCACTCAGTTCTTCCTTCATAAAAGATTCTCCAAAACTCCTTTCGTGTCCACCCACTGAATTTAACTAGCTTTGGGCCCACAGTGGATGAGTTATGGATCCCACATCAAAACTAGGCATAACTGAAAACAGTTTTCTTGAGAAAACTTGTGAGCTTCTTTTGAGCATCAATATGGCCGATTCAGATTTGGGTCCAAATATATTAAATGAATCCCTGGATGTTTAGAATCTGGAAAAGAAAGAATTTTGAAATTTGAGTCAGTGTAGATAATGTTATGGACAAACTACCGAAATAATTTAAAACTGTTAAAAATCCAAAATGGCCAATTTTTACTATTCAGCTCAAAATAACACCATTATCATAAAAATGAAACAATTCATCTTAGAGGAACAATTTTGTGGGTTTAAAAAAATGATATTCAATATAAATTAATTGAAAATATTTGCTTTATCAGATACCAAATTACGTTCTCATACAACACTTGTTCATAAAAAGAGAAAGGCTAATGGCTTCCATAGTTCCCTAATACACGAATCCCCAAAAATAGTTCAAAATGTTCAATCTCCCTGAACCATATGTAACCTAAGCAATCTAGTTAGATATAATGGGTGCACTTTTGTTATCTACAGAGTCTAACATGTGGGGTGTACAACTGAGAGACGTCCGTATGTACTTGTGGTCTATACATAGAACGAGAGGCTTCGTATTCAAGGATGTTAAAGTGCATTACTTGACCAAAATGTCCATAGGACAGAACTTGACACATATATGTTGCGCGAAGGTCTCTCGTTGCTGTAGATTCTTGGAAGGCCATGAGGGATGGGATGCCTTCACAGTGGTGAAGCATCTAAAAAGCCCCTCGTAGTATTTTCCCCGTCATGCGTAGGATAGAAATTGGGATTGCATCTTAAAGATGTAATCTAGACCCGATCTTTGGTGGAGTTGAAGTACTCAGGGAGAGTTGGATATGTCATAGAGGTGCTTATACGTCATTCAGATATGGGAATATTTTTTAAAATTTTCATGGATGGCTTTTGAAATTATGGTTTCCAGGTCCTCATTAGGAAGAGACAGAAGACCAGTACTTTCATTTTCCATCTAAAAATCAGGAAAATTTTCATATTTAGTAATGATTAAGTAGATTTTCCTTTGTTTTAGTTATTGGTATCCAAAATTATCCAAACCGAATCCTTTTATACCAACTGTCACACCCTGGATCTTGAATACCCAGAGTTGCTGCCATACAGAGGATCGAATTCGGTTCAGGCTCTGAGAAACCAAAAACTTTTTAAATGTTTCATATGCTAAAAGCTGTTACCTGAAATTTTTTATTAAAAAACCTAGGGTGAGTATATGAATTCCTAGTAAGGGTTTTTAAAATAAATCAATATAACTTTTGATTTTTTTAAAACTTTCCATAAAACATTTTTCTTAAGAGAAGCTGTAACACGTGCAACACTTCATAATTATAAAAGTGCACAATTAAAGCATGCTAACAGAATTACAAGGCACATAATTCAATTACATGTATTCTCATTTAGAGTAATAATTACTAGACATTAAAAATAAGCATGGAATATGAATACACAAGTACAATTTTAGTTGCTAAAGGTAATGTATGATCAGGGTTGCGCATAGAAAACATCAATTTTCACCCTTTACTATGGTGAAACATACACTGGCCATTAAAAATCTCTGAATATTGAAAAATTAATATTCCATAAATTATACTTCTTTTGATTCTAATAATTATAGGACTTATAAAAAAGGATATTCTATAAGAAAAATAATCCTCTGGTTAATTAATATTTATAGTCATAATGAGGTATATACTGAACATTCTGAAACATTTTGTCAAGGCCTTGGACAAGACGTCTAATGATTAAGGCCTCGACCAAAATCCATAATCTCTTTAACCAAGTATACTATACTAGTCGAATATTATTCTGGTTAATTAAATTACATATTCATAATGAGGAAATTGCATATGTCGGGCTGTGTTAAGGCCTCGACCAAGACGTTTAAGGATTAAGGCCTCGACTAAAATCCATAACTCATAGTTGGGAAAGGCCTCAAACAATTCCACTTCTAGTTGTCTCATGAGATCTACCGATGCATCAAGGGGAAATAACACGCCCCACCCATGACATACTAAGTCCAATGCATTTCTTATAACTCTAAATCAAAGTGCACTTCCCACTTTAATTTATTAAATTACTTATCACATATCAATCCAAGTGTCCCATTTTACTTGTTTACTTAATTAAATTATTCAAGGTGTCCCATACCACCTTGAATAATTAAATTCATAATTCCAGGAAAGGGCATAAAAGATTAAATTACAATCATTCACATTTATACATATGTAGTGAGTCTAGCACTTGAAAATGAACTGTGTGGTCAATTCAATAAATGGTATGTAAGTTAAGAGTACTTTTGATGAAAACTAATAAACAAAAGATATATAATCTTGATCACATATAATGAAAAATACTAAAACCATATTAATAAATTACTTAATGGAATTTATTCTGGGTGCAAAATAAATAAAGTGGTAAACTTAGAATTCCATGTGGGGTACTTAAGTCACATTTTCTCAAAAATTTGTTATAAATAAGATTTTGTTTATTACATTAAATGTTTTAAATTGAAAGTATAAAACTCAACTATATCCATTATCATTTAATATAAATAGTGAAGAGTAACTCATACATGTGAATATGAAGTTTCATGCGTCCAAAATTTATAGTCATAAACTAAAGACATCAAAAGAAAATCATTTCGAATAACTATACATAGGGTTTCATGTTGTGTAAAACATTCATTCAATAGGGTGTGCATAGGAAATAGTGTTTAGTCAAAGCCAAAAATATTTTAAAACACTTGTTTTGTACTTTCCTCGCAAACCTTTTAAATTTATAAATACAATTGGGGATCAAAGTTGACATATATACACACGTACCCACATACTCGATTATACATTATGAGTATATGTAAGGATCTCATACTATTCTTATTTGACACTTGCAAGATTATCAAAAACATGAACTAAAAGTATAATGTTTAAATGCTTAAAACTACATGTATATATTATAAATAATATTTAAGAATATACATAATCATGTATAAAAGTTTTCTTACAAAAATGACTCCATACATTTTATAGTTTTTCATTAATTTTGAAACTCAAAGTTTTTAGTAAAACTTAATTCAGAACAAAGAGTTTTATGAAAAACCATAGGGCTGTGCATATGAATATATATATATATAGATATATATGGTATGTGGATGTGGAATGTAAATAAGTTTGCAAGGGGTATATATGCTTCGGGTCAGCTAATTCTCTATAAACTCGAAAAATTCAGAAGATCTATTCAAGGTAAATAGGGGTTCAAACTCAACCACAAGGTGATGTATATTTATATAACACAAATAAAAACTCAACAAGCAAGACAAATATAAATCGCCTACCTTAGTTTTTGGAGAAAGAGGGGATCAGGGAATGCTGGAAATCTCGGAGGACTTGTTGAGGTCTTCTGGAAACTTGAGTGCGATGGACTGAGGGGTTCTTGGGATTCCTCAATGTATTTTAAAAATTAAACCTATACCAAGTATTTTAATGCAAGTGGTATGAAAACCAAGGCGAAAATTGATTATGAAATACTATGGGGAGAGGTCTCTATGGAAACCATGAGAGAGGAGGGACCAACAACTGTAAAAGTTGAAGAAAAATGGTGCAATATAGTATGTAGGGTACTGGTGCATGACACACCATGGGTAAGAAGACCACGCGGAAGTGGAAGATCTGAAAAATAATGAACAGTCGGGATTTGATCTAGGTTTGATCCAATAGTTGGGGTACATCCATGGTTTATAAAGGTGATGGATGACTCAGATTAATCTTTGGCAAGATCGAGTGACTCATGATTGTTGCAACATTTTCAAAACCTCGAACGGTCATGATTAGATCGTGCCAGATTGAACGTTCCAAGAAAAACACAAAGATATTCGCAGTTGTTGTGGGTCGAGTGCGGGGTCGAGATCGACGGCCCAGATCGCGTGCTATGTGATCCAACGCCCCATATCTCATTTCGCCCAAAAAAATGCATCCCACATCAAAATGATGGGATGTTTGCACCCCCTTTATAAGCCTAAGAATCTGAACGATGGTTCAGAAAATCACACAACACACACTTAGGTATCCCTACACACTGGCTCTCACCCCCTGTAGGCCTCGACCTACCTATGCCTTGCCGCGACCTCATGCCCACGGTGGCGCAATCAAGTTCTCCTATTCCCGTGCACCCTTTGGGGAACCTATGCCCCCGCTCAGGCTGGCCTGGGCTTGGGCTGAGGGATACACTCAGCCACCAAGCGTGAGTTACCTCCCTTGGGCCAGCCATAAAGGGCTGGCCCTAGCGGGCCCAAATTTTTATAAAAAATAACCTAAAAAAATATATGAAGCTTTAAGGGAAAATAATACTATATAAAAATTATTCTTTTAAACATGAATTTTATATAATCTTAAAAAGGGTTAATGAATACCTAATTATACCTTATTTAATAATATTTTTAAAAATTATTTAAAAACACTAAATCTTTAACATTCAAGGTTATAAATTGAAATTTGGTATACCCACATAAAATATTTTGTACTAATATTATAGTAGTAAAAACTAAGTTAATCAAAAACATATTTTAGTTAAAAGAAATTTAACATTGTTTAAAAAACTTTTTAAGAGATGAAAATCATTGCATTATATTTAAAATATTTTCAAAGTGTTTTGAATTCCTTAATACTTTTCAAAATCATGTAATTCAAAATATTTCACTATAATAAGAAGTTATCTTATAATTTCCAATTCATAAATTTTGGAAAACCAAGCTGTACTTAAATGTTTTTTAGTTAATTCACCACAAGGCCAACAACTATAATTATAGCCATTGGAATTCAATGGTCACCCAAGGCAACGGTCAAGTCATTTCCTTATATAAAACCATTACTTAGGGTGTCCTAAAACTCAAGACAAAGAAGAATATAGTTCACGTCATACCATTGGTGCTTAGTGTGGCCATAGTGGCTTTGTCCATTCTTATGTTCATTATGACATATTCTAAGGACCCATATTATTTTCTTTGGGTTCTTATTGTTTTAAGTGGTCTCCCTGTAATTTCGATAGGGTTTTTAATAGGTATATTTGGGTAGCAATTTTTCTTGTGATCTTGGTACATTGTAAAAACTACATTGTTCTTGTTTAAATAAAAAGCCTTGTGTCTATTTGTGTGTTTTACTCGGTTGCATTCTAATATAAATTAAAACCATATTATTAATTTCTCATGAGAAGCAAGTTTTGTTCAGTTGTTATGAAATTAAAACAAAATGTAAACATAAACTTATCAATACATGAGGTTCTAGTTTTGGGGTGTTACAGAGAGTTTTGATATCATAAAGATAAATTGAGCACATTGGAAGAAAGAATGAGAAAGATGTTGTTAATTTGTTGCAGTTCTCCAAGCCTCCAAAGGTATCTATTTATATCCTTCACAAAATTCAAAAAATTTCTATAACAATTTGGATATTTAAGTCATTTAAGTAAACTTCTTATGAATATTGACCATATTTTTTTTCAAGATTACTCATTACCATTAAAAATAATTAACTTCAAAATGAACAAGAAAATCTTCAAACATCCTACAAACAATTATATTATTATTTTAGGATTATTAAGGTGTGATAAATAAATTTATGAAACATCATTTTAAACAAAAACTATTTGAATAGTACAAACTAAATTAAAATCACTCGTTTGGAAAAATTCCATAATAATAGTTCAATGAAAACACACAAATCTCACACAGATTCTATAATATTAAAAATTTTAATTTCAAAATATATTTCTATATTTATTCGTATGATAATATCAAAATTTTGATACATTACATTAAAACTAATAAAAAAGTTTGAATAAGCTCATTATACTTAAACATGATTTTACAAACCATAAAATCAAAGGAAAAAACTCAAAATAATAAAGTTGAAATATTTCAGTTTCATGCCGAACATATATGTGTAAAATAATAATAGATTTAATATTTACATAAAAGAGTTTAAAACACTATAAAAATACTTCATGTAGGATCTTTAAAATTAATATGAATTTAAAGAAATATTACAATTATCTAAAGAAATATTATATGCATGCAACAAATCAATATATCAAGAAAATCGAAAGACATAGTAAACTGGAGATTTCAAAATTTTCATACCTACAGAATGGTTAGATTGTATTCATATTTAAAGATAGAAAATAAATTCCATATGTTGAATAAGGGAAAAATGAAAAAAAATTAGCATGTGTGAAGGTAACAAGTAAATTCATGTGCTACATAAGGGTATAGATAAGGGTAAAAAACAAATTCAATATGCTTTATAAGGGTAAGCTAGACTTGCGTAAGGGTAACCATAAATTTCTATAACTCATGTAAGGGTAAGGAATAAATCATGCATGAATAAACTAAATATGAATAAAGCTAAAAATAATTTTAAATAGGTTTCATAAAGGCATAAAATAACTTAAATAAGGGTAAAATAGAATTAAAAAACCATACATAAGGGTACATGTAATATATGTATGGGTAAATTAGAATTAACAAATCATACTTTGGCGTATAAGAAAATGAAGTAAGGATAATCCTGAAAAATTCGAGGCTTACATAAGGCAAAAAATAAACTTGAGGAAATTAAATTTCCACAAAAAATAATTAAAAATAATTGTATAGAATACTATTAATAAAAATAATATACGATTAAATAATTAATAAATAATAAAATTCAATAAAATTATAATAAAAAACAATAATATTTGTAATTATTATAATTAAAATTAAATTAAAACAAAATAACAAATAAATAAAAACTAAATAACAAAACAATTATAATTGAAAAATATTTCAAGAAAGTTTGTGATAATTAAAATCAAAGAATGATTAGAATCATAACAATCACCCCCTTTTTATGACCACAAAATATTAGAGAAAAAAATTAAAATAAATAAGAGTAAATAAAGAAAACTTCACCCAAAAATATAAATTCTCCTTATTTGGGATGATACACTAAAAATTATACCCCATTGAGATTATCAAAAGGAATTAATACATGAGATTAGATGATAAATATATAAAAATTAAATCTATGTTTATCATTATTAATGTTCATTTGAGAGAAATGAAAATTAAAATGGGGAAAATTATTTTGAAAACCTGAATTTATTGAGAAGAAGGATTTATTTTTTTTAAAAATTGAGTTCAATATTTAACATAAAACATTTATATATTTATATATATATTAAAATATAAATATTTTTTTTAAAAAAAAAAACAAAATTTTGAATTTTAAAAAATATTTTGAAAAAGAAAATGCGTATTTTTGGACTATTTAAATATTAACAAGATTAGGTCACCCTCAATTAATGAATCAAGAGAGTTTAATGGGATTATAGCAATTAAAAAAGTCTAAAATAGATTAAACAATTAAAAAATATAAATTTTGAATTTTTTTTTCTTTATTAAGGTTTAACAAATATTGAGTTAATAAACCATCAAAAATTCCCTAGGAGTGTCAACCTAGGTCTCTAGGAAATGTTCACTCACCATGTATTTGGATGGAAAAAATATTAATAAACCCAATCAAATATTTTTGGGCTAAATATCTTGGTTTAATTATTCCAAAATCTCATTGACTTGTTTATATCAAGAAAATAATGGTTTTTGGGAGTATCAAACTCGATTTATTTTTCCAAAATTATAAAACTATATTGAAAACTAATTTTTAAATAAAATTTAATTTAAAATCAATTTTTATTTTTTTTGAACATAAAATTTTAAAAGGTAGAACTTATAAAAATCTACAAGTTATTAGGAGACCGGAATCACAATATAATCATACCCAAATCACATTTGATTAAGTCAAAGTGGTCAAAGAGGAAGGGGTTTAGTGAAGATATGAGACATTTTAAGGTTTGTAAAAACAAACTCAATAATGATATCACCTTTTTAAAAGTGATATCATAGTATGTGGTATTTCAAATCAATGTATTTAGTGGGAGTGTGTTGGATCATATTTTTATAAATATTGATAACACTAGTGTTGTCCCACTTGATATGAATGGAAGAACATGTTAGATCAAAGTCGAAGAGATTTTATTTCATCCATATAACTCGGGTGAAACAAGTCCGAGTGGATATTTATTACTCATTGGTTGTATAAATTTCAATAGAGTTTTTATTATTACTACATAAATATAGGAGGTATTTTACATGTATATGAAAATTTTCTCTTGTACTATTCCTATCTAGTTGGAATCTGTAAAAATCAGTATTAAAAAAACAATAAATTTCAAAAGTGTTTTCCCTAGGATAAAATATTACAAAGTGTTTAGTTCCTTCAAAATAATGGAGAATTATTTTTATGGATTTTAAATCAAATTCTTTTGGAATGGATTAAAAACAAGCACAAAAGCATACATGTAATATGATGTATGAATTGTTCGTAGTATGATAAAGTAGTCTTCTATTCATACTTTGATAAATCTTATCATTAAATGACTATAAAACTTTATCCAATATTAGATTATAGGGTACAATAATTTCCATTATAATTTCCTTTACATGATTTATGCAAAAATTCTTTAGAATTACATTAATGTTTTTACATTGGTATAAAAAGGTTCCATTATAATTATAGGGAATTCAAAAACCAAGGAAGAATTTAAGTTCTCCCATAAAACTCATTTAAAAATATTTATTAATTAAATCATAAAATTCATTGCAAAGAGTTTATTTAGTTAAGATAAAAATAAAATCTTTAACATAAATTTGAATGATTAAGAAATCATTTTAAAATGTTTTGAGAAAAAGGGTGGAGTAATATTTTTACCATTTTGAAATAATTTGTTAAAATAAATTTTTTTAACCTCTCATACCAAGACCAAGGGGCCTGTTTTATACTATATAGAGCTTTGGTTAGCTTGAATTTTTTTTTAGAAATTCAAGATTTCCAAAATTGGGCGGTTAATACACAGAAACATTTTCATAAATAAAACCATTTAGGAAATCAATTTTGAAATAAATTCAAAAAATTTTTAAAATAAAATCGGTGGTGAATGAAAACCATATTATATTGTATTTGAGTTGTAAAGTGGGTGAAAATGTTTCACCATAACAAATTACTTCCTATTTATTACAGTATTTATCAACAAGTTAGGCCTTGTTACAAAAAAACATTTCCTTGTTTTTCAAGTTTGTTCCAAAAAATCTACTCAATTCCAATAATAGGATGATTATATGGACATTCCCTGAGATTAAAAATGTTGTTAATTTTAAATTGGTTCAATTACTATTTCATGTAAAGTATCTAATTTTGATCACTATTAGGGAAATCAAGGGACTGTAGTTCAATGGCGAGGGAGAAATTTCTGATGTTCAACCTCATTTAATATAGACCTTTTAGTATGAGTTTGGATTGTAATTCTCTAATAAAATTATCATGAGTTTGGTATTATGGTTGATTATAATACTTGGGTAAATTAGATTATGGGTTTTCCGAATAATTTTCAATTATTTTAGGAGATCGATGTTGAGTATGGTCGAACTTGGTTGGTCAATATAATTATCTATTTACAGATGTAATTTATTATAATTCTGATTGAATTTTACATGAATTGACTCTTCAAGGGTCTTGGTCCTCTTATTGAATACTGAGAAGGATTTACTTGACTTTTAGAACCCATGTAATATTCATTTATTAGATTTATGGTCAAACTTTCCAAAATTATACTTTGTATTAAGGATAAATAATTTAAAATTAAAGACTCTGAAGAATCCATCTTTTAAAAATTTTCCTTTCCAAATTCATAAGGGTTTTTTTAACACAATTGTTACAATGACATGATTTGGGATAAATCATATGGCATTTAACACCTCATCCCAACATTATTTAAGAATTAAAATATCATTAAGGAGAGTCCTAGAAACTTCTTGGAGGTTCTTATTTCATCTTTTGACAACATGATTTTTTGAGGCATTTTAGGAGAGGAAAATAAGTGATGATAACCTTGATTAGAACAAAAATGATCAAATTATATGTTAAAAAATTATCTATTATGGAAAATTCTAAATGAAAAGAGTTTGTTTCCTTTTTCATTTTTGAATTTTCTTCAAAATTTGATAAAGAAATTACAAGCCTCATTATTATGAGCTAAGAAGAAAACTCATGTAAATCTAGTGAGTGATTAATAATTAAAAGGTGAAATTTTTACCTCTAATACAAGAAACTTGAGTTGGAATAAAAAGGTAAAGGTGGAATAATTTTAGTGATTTAGAAGAGGAAAAAAGTTTTTTAGGATTGAAGGAATAATTTTTTTCTTGCCAAGTTAGCAAGGTCCTAAAACTAAGTTATCTTTAATATTTTTTTTTTAAATTTTGTAATTGTAAATTATGGATGAGTTTGAAAATAGAATAAATATTACAATATCCTAGATTCCAGTGACAAATCCATGAATCATTATATTTTTCACTTAAACACTTATCATTTTTAATTTTTAGAGATTTTAAATCAACAATATAAACATTTAGAACATGAGATACAGTAAATAAATGTTTTAATTTGGAAATAATATCTTTTAAAAAATATTTTCTAAAGTAATTTTAAACCTGGTATCACATAATTAACTAATACTTAGTAAATTATTCCTCAATACTTTGATAAATAAAACATATTCACTAATAGTATATTTGGAGAAAACAATCATTCCTATACCGATAATTTTTCATTTTAACTCATCACCAAAGTTGAGAAGTCATCCATCAAAATATTATTGATAATTGAATTCAGAAGGATCAAAACAAAAATGTTTTGAGATCCTAATATCTATATATAACATAGTTTCTTGGGTTTTACTATTTAAATAAAAGTTATTTAGGATTTATAGCTTTTGGTACCCATATCTATGCTATATAATAAGGAGTTTGGAGTTCACACTTGTTTGAAACAAGTTTTTCCATTTGAAATATGATAATAAAGATGAATGATTTTAGGTTTATCATATCTATAATTTTTACAATTTCATTCATAAAATAAATGACTAAATTTATTCTAATAACTGATAAAATTTATTTTTAAAAATGCACTTCACAAAAGTAGTATTTTTATAATTATTGGGAAAAGTAGATTGTTTTAAAAAACCAGGCCATAGCGAATTATAATTTCTTTTTTGAAAATAAAAAACATTATTTAAAATTTCTTCCCCTTTGGTAAAATGAGAAGTAAAATTTTTAAGTCCTTTAATGTGAAATTCCAAATTTTCAATGTTTTGTTGATATTTTAATTTTAAAATATTATGTTTTTTTCATTTAATATTTGATCCTTTTCAGAGAAATCAAGGATGTGTTTCTTTTTAATATCCTTTAATTGAGAAATAAGATTACAAAAAAAATTTAGGTTCATTTTTAGCTTTTAAAAGATATTGAAAAGTTAAAGGACATATATAAAAAGAAGAATAATAGGAAGAGGAATGAGAATATGAAATAGCTATTTTAGATCTAACATTAATTCCATCCTCCACATATGTCATGATACACTTGGGACTTTCATTTATTGATTAATATGTAGAAACCAAGTCCTAGATAACACTCCAATTCTATAATTTTATGACTTTATTACCTTTATTCTTGTCTTTTTACTTTTTCTTATTCAAGGGAAAATCAAGTTTGATGTGACACACCTTTTTGTAACCAAAAAATTTACCTAGAATTCTTGAATGTGATTTTTTAATTATCGATTGGATCTCTAATTTTAATTATACTTATCTATAATTTGGGTAAAATTTGAAATTTTGGAGCCACTCCCATATGAGACATCATTTTTTTCTTTGAAAATAATTATTATTTTAGTTTCCTTGACCTTATTAGCCTAATTTTTATCTTGTATTCTCATGGTTATCTGATATTTCATGACAGGTATTATTATTTCCTCAACAATTTTTTTTTACATTTTTATCTTCTTGTATTGTGGTGAATTTTAGAGCCCAACTAACTGGAAAAACCCAAGGGATTTTCTTGACCAATGTTTCTATAAAAATAGCATCACCAATATATTTTAATAAAATAAAAATGTTAGTAAATATTTTCTACATAGTAGTGATAAACTCATTAATATATATAGATAAACTCTAAAAATCTTTTATTAATATGTTTTAAGACTTGTATCCTTAAATTTATTTGTACCTTCATGTGTAACTTCCAAAATTTACATATTTCATGTGCAATTGTACGTAAAGAAACTTTATTAAAATAATTAACATCTAAACTAAAATTTAATATATTCATATCATATACATCTAATTCAAAATAAGAAATATTACTAGGGTTACTTTTTTTTCTTTATCAGATTAATGAGAATATCTATTAATAATAATGTTATAGACATAATAACCAATAAATATATTTAAATTATAAATTAAAAGTTTCCAATAATCGTAATTAGTACATTAAAAAACATATCATTAAACATTGATTATCCTTTGCAATTTCCTTGGGTGTTTAAAAAATCCATTTTAAAAAGAGATCCTTATTTCAAAAAATCAGTTAAATATTTTGAAAATAAAAAATATGAAAGAATTTGAAAACAAATAAATTAGAAAGAATAAAAATCAAATTAGTATAAAATTTAGGTTAGAGATAGAAGATAAAATGGAATGTGTGTGTGTGTGTGTGGTGGGGGGGGGGGGTGATTTCTATTAAGAAAACTAAACGGAAAATAATTCATGTTTTTTTTAAAAACCACTTTTAAAAATATTAAAGAAATTAAATCCAAATATAAAATAAAATAATAAAGGTATTGAAATAACAACAATAAAATTCAAAGAATAATAATTAAAAATTTTTATTTTAAAATAAATTGATTAATAAAATTTAGTGTATTAAGAAATTATATAAAATAAAATTTAAAGGGATAAATAAATATAATAAAATAAATTAAATAGGACACAATAATTTATAAGGAAGTTTAACAATAGTACCCAAAGGTACCCTATGCCTACCACTTCAATCTTCTGAGGATTTAAATAATCAGTACCTTGGATTTAATGGTATCCAAGATACTAAAACTATCACTTTAATTTTGGGTTATAATAAGAAACCATACAATAGACACAAAGTCTTTAATGGTGAAGTTAGAAACCTAAAAATAATACTCTCTTGTCTTATGAAATTAAAAATATAATTAAACATTAATCCATTACTATAATGGTAGTAAAAACCAAATAATAGAAAAAAATGAGGAAGAGAAACTTTTTATCTTAGTCCAAGTTATCCCAAATAATATGATGAAAACAAGGGGAGAATGAGAATACAGAGAGTCAGAAAGATATTACAATTTTATCACACACTTTGATGGAAGAATATGATTTAAAAAGAGATATATTTGATAGATTTAAGAGAAATTGAGCACATTGTTTGAAAGATTGAGAAAGATATTGTATATGTGTTTTAATTTTCTGAGTCTCTAAAGGTCTCAATTAATATCCCCCAAATCATTTTAAAATGTTCTAGAACTGTTATGGTCGTTAATTCACTAAATTCTATGTTTTATGAATCTTGAACAAAATTTTCTCATGATTATTCATTCCATTCAAAAATAATTAACTTCAATATGGATAAAAAATCCGTAAACAATCCAAATAATAATAATAATAATAATAATGTTCTACAATTATTGATGAGAGTGAAATAGATTGATAAAACATTGTTTGAGATAAAAACTATTTTAATGACACAAACTAAATTAAAATTATTCATTTGAAAAATTTCCATAAAAATAGGTCAAAGAAAACACAAAAATCACTTATAGAGGTATTCTATAGTATTCAAAATTTTAATTTCAAATATTTTTCATATTTTTACATTAAATATTATCATATTTTAAAGACATTACATTAAAAAAATATTTTTTTTGAATAAATTCTTTAGAATTTAATATTATTTTAGAAACAATAAAATCAAATAAACCAACTCAAAATTAAAAAGCTTAAATATTTGAGTTTCATAATGAAATTATATATGTTAAAGAATAACATATTTAGTATTTATATAAAATAATTCAAAACACTCTAAAAATACATCACATAGAATCTATATAATTTATTTGAATTTGTAGAAATATTAAAACAATTTAAACACTTGTTATTTTTATGAATAAAAGTAATATATCCATAAAATCAAAAAATAGTGTAATTTGTAGACTTCTTGGTATTTTTACCTATGTAAGGGTCACATTACATGCATGTATAAATGTATAAAATAAATTCCATAGGTTTTGTAAGGGTAAAATTGAAAAATATCATGCATAAAGGTAACATGTAAATTCATGTGCCGAATAAGGATATTGATATTACTATGTAAAGGTAAGACAAAAATTTCATATGCTACATAAAGGTATACAAACATACTACCTAAGGGTAGAACTTATTTTATACAAAATTTTTAAGGGTCGCTTAACACTTGTGTAAAGATTACAAAAAATTTCAACATACTATATAAGGGTAAGATAGACTTGCGTAAGGGTAAACCCGAATTTCCACAGCTCATGTAAGGGAATGGAATAAATCACTAAATGGAAAAATAAACATGCATAAGGGTAACAATAATTTTAAATAGGCAACGTAATGGTACAGAAAAACATACAGAATGGTAAAATAGAAATAACAAAATCATGTATAAGTGTTTATATAACCTATGTAAGGGTAAAAGAGAATTAAAAAAGAATGTGTAAATGTACATCCAAGAGACATAAGGGTAAATATGAAAAATTCAAGATGCACACAAGGGTAAAAATAAACATTATAAAATTAAATTTTTAACAAAAAAATTTAAAAAAATTATATAGAATAAAAATAATAAAAATTATAAAATAAGAAATAATTAATAAATAATAAAATTTAATAACATTATTATAAAAATAATTAATAATTTTAATTATTAAAATACTAAAAAGGTAAAAAAATATTAATAAAAAAAAATAATAAATAAAAAAACAAAAAAACAAAAAAACAAAAAACAAAAATAATCAATAAAAAACACATAAAAAATATTTATGATCATTAGAAATAAATGAATGATGAGAAAGACAACAATGGTTTCCCTGAGAAGTTTTGTGGTTAGGATGAGGCCACCTTAGGTTGTGAGGAAGAGTGCTGCCAGTGATCTTGGCTTCATGGTTTGTTTAATAAGGAAGTTTTGGTTTAATTCATGGAACTGTTTGTTTTAGTTGTGCTTTGTGTACTATGGTGAGAGCATGGTTGGGAGCTATTGGTTTTGGATTAACCCCCCTGAGTAAAGGGTGGTCGTGTGTTAGATATTGGTATGCGGGAGATTCCTTATTTTGAAGAGGAGTCCTAAGAGTGATATGGTTTTTTGGATCTGGCCTACGTGAGAAGCATGGTTAGTGGTTTTAGGAACATTATCCTAGTTTCATTATGTCATGGCTTATTTGGGAATAGGAACCTATGGGAGGGTTTTTTTAGAATCACCCTGCCTTGAGGAGGAGAGTGGTGGTTGACATGAATTTTTAGGTAAAGCCTTGTTGAGAGAGAATATGTATACGTGGGTTATGTATAATATTGGTTGAGATAAGTGTGGCTATTTTGAAAGTTATTTGTGTCTTGAGAAAACTTGGGTGGTGTATTCATGGTGGACTTATTGTGGTCGGTGCTGGATGTGTAGTGTAAGGGAATCCATATGGTGGGGATTACACCATAGATCATTATATATTGTGGACCTTATTTTAATAGATTGGTTGAGTGTTGGGGATATCATTACTAGTTATTTAGAAATTGGAAACAATTGGTGTTCCATGTTAGCTATATTGTGTGAGTGTTTTGGCCACACCCTTCCATTGTGTACTGTAGTGGATGGATCATGGGTCATCGAGTTTGGTGTTTTTTTGCGGAGTGACTATAAGGATATTCTTATGGTGGGGGGAATTAGATTAGTTGTGGTTAAATGGCTCTTGAATTGAGAGAGTCATGGGCAAAATGAGATTTGTTGGTGGAAAATCTTGGTTGTGTTGGAAACACTAGTATTTAGGGGAGAATCATGGTATCTAGTTTATCATCAAGGATCATCAAGGGTAAGAATAATTTATTGTGGGTATTTTTTCATGAACTACATCGTGGTAGTTTGAAAAAAATTAAGGGAAATTTTCATTTTTTATCTCTTGTGGTGTTCAAGAAGAAAAATGGTAATTTATCTTATAAAAAAGTTTGAATAATTTTTTTAACCACTTCAGTGGTCTCAGAATAGGGTGTTTAACATAATATATAATTTTTATAGAATTATAAAAAATTCAGATTTTGGAAGAATATATACTTTTTAATTAATTAAATATTATTTATTTATGCACATTTGAATGGTGAAATATTCTATTCAGAGAGTCAAATTGAAATTCTAACTCTGTGGTTGTGTCTGAAGTGAGGGATTTTTCCTAAGTGATGCATAACCTTGAGTCGAGTGTCGAGGCCATGGACGAACCCCGTTTTCCTTTCCGTTTTCTTTTTTTTCTTTTTTCCCTTTCAATTTCTTTTCTCACCCCTCCCCATTTTCTTTATGTGTACAACCCTCCCATAGGGATTCCATTTTTCACAACTGATAGAGAGGGAGAGGGAGAGAATAGATAACATTGGGTAGCCACCTTAAAGGTATATTAGATCTCGGTGGACACATGGAATTGATCCAGGATTGAAGGTTTGGTAGTTTCCACCCATTGGTTCGACCTTTTAATATTTTTTCTAAAATTCCACATAGTTTAGATGTTTTTATGTTTTATTTTGTTTTTTGAGTTGTTGAGAACCCCTAAAGGGTTGATCTGGTGGATTTTTTAGCTAATCAAGGGGTTTTGGGGGATATATGGGTTTTCCCAATCGGAAAATCAAATCACAAGAATTGGAGTTTCAAGAACACATATCGTGTGTTATTCCAAATAAGAGAATATTGAGTTTTTGAAACTAATCACCATTTACTTTATGTACAATCAATATAGCCATACATGTCCATGTGGATGAGTACTTTGGGAGACACCCCATGTGAGGGGGGCATGGCTGTGTAGTAGTACAAAATCATACCCCATCTATTTTCTATCTATATACTAGTATATATCTTGAACCCATGTATTCCCTACCTATGTCAAAGTACATGTCTAGGTGTAACATTGAGTGTAAACCATTCTCTAATAAGTAAATTCCATGTATTTGTTTACTTGGGGGTTTGGGTGTTTTTGTACTCAAAATCTAAAATTGGAATAAGTAGAGTCCATTCTGAGAAATTTTTCCCATAAATAAAAATCAAGGAATTTTTTTAGTGTTTAAAGTATATATGAATATAGTTTTTGACAAATAGATTTTAGTGAAGGTTTCCTTTGTGTTTATTATCCTAGAATCCTCTTAAGGGTTGGATTTTGAGTTATGGGGATTGGTTGAGTGTTGTGTAGTTGGAAATCATCTTATCTTGTGGGTTATGGATGAGTTTGTTTGATGTTTTTTTTGATAGATCCTAGCATGTGGGATCAATTGTTTTCTTGTAAGAGATAGTTAGATTGATTTATTATGGTTTAGATCTCACCACTTGAGGCCCAGAATGATATGAAACTTTGGGTTGGGTTGGAATCATGGGATGTTAGGCATGGATGGGTGATATTAGGAATAGTTTAAATTAGGTATGAGGGACCTATTTGATGAATTTACTTATGGATGAGATGCTATTTTAGGTTTCCCTTCTAGGCATGGTCATATTCAGGTTGTGTGTCAGAAGCCCAAATGAGGTTCCATTTTTTTTTTCTTTTCCCGATGTTTGGTTTTTCTAGAGGATCCCCTCATAAGGCGTCATTATTGGGTTGAGGTATTAGGGACTATAGAGTGTTCCCCATGCCTTGTTTGCCTATGAAATAGAAGGTGTTGGTTTTATCCATTTTGGTTGGCAAGTCTGGGTGTTAGCCAAAATTGGTTCTGGATATTTTTTCTTGGAGGATTGAGGCTATTATTATTCCAAATTAGATGAGAGGGGATACCTTTAGGATATTACTAGACATTTAATTTTCCATGATATTGATTTAGTTACACTCCTCTATTGAATGATTGTTGTTAGGCCGGTCTAAGGAGCTAATGGATGATCTGAATGGGTACACCTCTAAGTTGAAATGATAATTTTGGATAGGGGTAGTAGTCCCTTGAGGATTTTATGCTCCTGAGTCAAGATTTATGAGTTTGGGACTAGGTTGGGTAGTGATGTGCTGACATTTCAGTTTTCCCAATTAGTACAACAGTAATTCTGGGACATTTGTAGGGTTCTCATAGGACTGACAAGAGTTACTGTCATTAGTTCAAATAGTACTAGTGGAGTCCTATAGCCTGATATATTATATTTTGTGTGTTATATTCCAAGTATTAGATACCAAGGTCTATCATTCATGCATGTACTTTTTTGAGATGTTTGGATCTTTTTCTTGATCTGGTAGTTTCACCTGATGTTGTGGTTAAGCGATCCATGTTTTTCAATTTTTGTGGAATATTACAGAGTAGGGGTATATTTATTTCGGTTGATAGGATAAAACCTGATCTTCATTGTTTTCCTTTTCATTTAACCATTTTTTAGTTTGTATCTATTTTTTTATTCTTATAGTCTTTGTTTAGATTGGCTAGGCATATCATGTGTTTCATGCACTTGTTATGATAGTATATGTTTGGACCACCGTTGGGGGTGTCCTACTACGATTTATTTATCACTCCCTGTATGTGAACCTTAGTGTGTATGAGTACCTTATGTGTGATTTTAGGTTGAGAACTGGACACAATGGATTGGGTGGAGGCTTAATGTTTCTTTATTGAGCATAGTCACTCATGTGGAGTCTGAGGCTCATGTTGGAGGAGTTCCGCAGTCATGGAGATCAGGTATGTGGTTCATCTTGGACTAGTAGTAAAGACTTATGTATATATTTTATTTTATTTTATTCTATTTATATGGGTAGGATTGTGGGAACCTAATATCTGTATTTTTTAGTCTATCTTGAGTCTATATGCTATATTCCATTATTTGTATTTCATTTATGTTTCAATTATTTTCTTATGTGTACTATATTTTTTATATATTTGTATGTTACTTAGTTATTTTTTCTATTATTGTACTCTTATATGATGGAATATACTACCCAATATATTCTTTTTGGCCCTCACCTCTAGTCGGAAGCCTCTAGCATGTAGGGATGCGTACTTGAGGCCTTATCGTGAGAAAGATCAGATGATGAATCGGGTCGACCCATACCGGTTCATAAAAAGATGGAATTAGAGCCTTCCTTTATATATCAAACTATTAGGTATTTTCATATAAATGAGATCTAGGAACATGTTATATATTTTGATTAATATTGGGTTGGTGTATCATGAACACCTATTCCTATATGAATTATAAGTTACCAGGATTAGGGGATTATTGTTCTTGGTTTTCAATGTTATAGTTTTTCAATTTTCAACTTGATTAATTCACTTGTGTTTATAGATTTTTTGATTTATGAGTTTTTGTATATTGGCCCAATGGAAAAAGTCTTGGGTTCATGCATCATGATAAAAATGTAGGATCCTAGAGACATTTTTCTGAATATGTTTGTTTTTTCTAATAATGTATGTTTAGTTGTGTAATTTGTCACCAACAACCAATATAGTGTCATCCTATATATATTATTAGTGTCATTAAACTCAAATAAAACCCAAGTATTTTTATTTGTATGATAGTTCATATAGATCTCATGATGAGGTTTTCTTAGGTAATATAGATATAGTTCTTTCATTAAGGGATGTATGGATACCCCTGTGGGTTGTTGTGGGATTTGGGACTCCGTACTGGTGTAGTTGGATTTATAAAAAAAATAATTCATGAGATATGTTTGTATTGGGATCTATTTTCCCATGGTTTGTGGATTTATAGAGTAGTTATGTGGTTTGGATGATGTTTACTTGGTCTATAAAGTGGATCATTGAGAGTGATATTGGATTTATAGATTGTTTGAGAGGGAAGTTTTTGTTGGATGCAAGGCCCAGCTGTTTTTGGTTACACTTTGTGTAGTGTGGTGAGGGATTGGTTGGGTGATCATATATTTGGATCAACCCCCCAAGTGGAGGGTGGTCATTTGATGGATATTAGCATGATGAAGTTTTTTTATTTAGAAAATAAGTTATAAGATGGATCATTTTTTTTGAAACAGGCCTGTGTGAGAAGAATGGTTCATGGGTTTAGGTGTGTTATCCTAGGATCATGAGGTCATGGATTGTTTGGGTTTGATATCTTTTTAGATAATTTTTTGAGAATCACTATGTCTTGAGAAGGAGAGTAGTTTTTGTAACATATTTTTTTAAAGAAATATTGAGAGAGATAAAGTGTGGACGGGTTATGAGCAGTGCTAGTTAAGATGTGTGGGGGCTGTTGAAAGTTGTTCATTTCCCAAGGAAAACTAGGTGGAGTAGTTGTGGTGGACCCATTGAGGTTGGTGCTCAAGGATTGGTATATGGGGAGAATTATGGTGTGGAGTGAACTATAGGGCATCTTAGTTTGTCGTCCCCATTTTAAGAGGTTCATTGTGTGTTTGTGATGTCATTCCTAGGGATCCATTAATGGAAAATGATTGATTTTTCATGTTGGTGCTCTAGTGTGAGAAGTTTGGTCATATCCAACCATTTCATTCTATAGTGGATGGAGCTTGGGCTATGGATTTTGGTGTTTGGTTGAGGGGTTGTGATAAGGATAATCTTTTAGTGGGGAGAATCATATTAATCATAGTTGAATGTTCCTCATGTTGAGAGATTTTTGGAATCTATGAGTCCGACCAATGGATAATCATTATTGTATTTGGAACGATAATTTTGGGGTGAACATGGTATTTTGTTATCCATTGAGGTGTCCCGGTGGTGAGAAGAATTTTTTGGGATTTTTTCATGAACCATGTTGCATTGGATTGGAAGAAATAATGGGAAATTTGAATTATTTCTCTCTGGTGGTGTTAAATGGAAAAAATGGTAATTTATTATATTAGGAGATCTTGGATGATTTTTATGACCACTGTTCAGGTCCCAAAATAAGGTGTTTACCCTAGGACATGAGTTTGGTATAATTTTGAACAGTTTAAATTTTGGTGGAACATTTAATATTTATTTAATTAAATATTATTTATTCATGCACATTTGAAGGTTGATATCTTCTGTTTGGAGCGTTGGATTGAAATTCCAACTTCATAGCTGCATCAGACGTGGGTGGGTTTTTCCTAGGCAAGGCATAACCCTGATTCGGACACTAGGGCTTGGTATGATATCCTTTTCCTTTTTGTTTTATTTTTCCCTTCTCCCTTTTGTTTTCTCTCCTCTTCCACTTATCTTCATATGTAATCCACTACCTTTGGGTTTACCTTTATCACAACTAAAATAGAAGGATTTGGAGAGGGGAGATCATATTAGGGAGCCACTATAGAGGTATATTGGTTCTTGGTGGACGTGTGGCATAGATCCAAGATCGAATATTTTTTGGCTTCAACCTAGAGGTAGTAAATTTGAATTATTTTCAAAAAATACTCATAGATTATTTTTTAAGTTTTAATCTCATTTTTTCTATGTTCAGGATCCCTAGAGGGCCAATCTGGTGGGTGTTTTGGCTAATTGAGGCTTTTGGGAGGATCTCATGGGTTGTATATCCATAAAACTTGACCACATGTTGAGTGCTTTAAAGAATACAGGTCATGTGTTATTCCTCTTTATGGAAGTTTGAGTTTTTGAAACTACATTTCATGTACTTGAAGATAATTCCTTGTACTAGTACATGGCCATGTGGCAGAGTGCTTGGAAGACACCCCATGTGAGGGGGATATGACCATGTAATATTACTCGATGAGACCACTTGTATGAAATTATCATGTACTAGTACATGAATCGACCCAATGTATTCCCTACCCATGTGGAATTACATGGCTAGGTGCAGCTTTGAGTGTACAAACCATGTACTTAGAAGTACATGCTATGTACTTTTCCCTTCAAGAGGGTTTTGGTTTTTTTCTCCCCATAGCTTGATGTGGATATAATAAGATCCCATTCAGATCATTTTTTTCACATAGATCATAATGGTGAAATAATTTTTGTATTTAGAGGCCATCTATATAGTTATTTGGACTAAGAGAGTTTCGAAGATGATTACTTTGTTGTTATTGTTCTACAATCCTCTCATGGGTTGGTTTTTGTGTTTTAAGGTCTAGGTGAGGGTTGTGTTCTTACTAATAACCTTTGATTTATTATTATAGGATAGTTTTTTGAGGTTATTTAGATGAATCATTGGAGTTTGGATTGATTTTTTTCTTGGATGATATCTTTAGTTTAATTTCTTGAGTATTAGATTCGGTTGCTTGAGGTCTATATCAATAGAATCCTTCGAGATGGGTTGTCCTCTTAAAATGTTGGGAATTCCAGGGTGATGTTAGGGAGAGTTTGAGTTTGATTTGAGGTAAAATTTCATGGAATTACCTTATGGGTGAGGTACTGTTCGAGGTTACCCTTATGGGAATGGTGATACTCATATCGTGTTTTTGGAGGCCGAAATAGGTTACTTTTGGTGGGAATTTCCTAAGGATTAGTTTTTATAGAGAACCACCTCACAGTGTGTATTGCTTGAGATGAGGCATTGAGGACCCTAGAGGGTTCCCTAACCCTTGTTTTCTTGTGATTCAGTGGTGTAAATTTTAGTGGTTTTGGTTGGTGGGTTCAAGGGTTAATCGACCCTGGTTTTAGAGTTTTAGAAATGGTGGTTTGAGGCTATTCATATTTAGAACTGGATGAGAGAGGGTATATTTGGGATATTACTAAATCATGAATTAGACCTAATATTTATTTATTTTCTCTCATATGTTGGCTGTTTGTTGTTAGGTGGGTTTAGGGAGCTAATGGATGATCTTGATTAGTGAATCTCCCTAGTTTAACTAATTGAATTGAATAGGGGTAGTAGACCATGGATTGAATTTCTCTCATAGGGCTTGGTTTATGATTTTGGGGATCTCTTAGACTGCGATGCAATGATAGGTCAGTTTACCTAGTTTGTACTAAAGGAATTGTTAGACATGAGAGGGATTCTCCCAGGGTTAACAAGAGTTCCAATCACTAGTTTAGAACATACTATTAGATTCAAAGATCTTGGTAGATACAATTCAATGTTTTAAAGACATAGGATGAGATCCTAGGGTCTGGAATTAATTAATGTATTTTCATTGGATGTTTAGAGCTCTTATTTATTTGGAATATGCACCTGATGTTTTGGCTGGGTGAGCCGCATTTTATAATTCCTCTAGATTTGGCTAGAGCAGGGGTAAAGTTACATCTCGTGTTAGTCTAGAACCTAAGATTCTCCTTTCTTACTTTTTATTTATCACTTTCTGTTTATTTTATATATTTCATTTGTTTTTATGCCATTACTATTTTTTTCATATTTTCTAGGAATATCACATGTTGCATACAGATTTATGACAACATATGTTAGGAGAATTGTTGGTGGTATCCTACTGAGATTTATTTCTCACCCCCGGTACACGCACCTTGGTATACATTCATACCTTATGTATAATTTCAGGTTGATAATAGGATGTAGTGGATCATACAAAGGCCTAATGTTTCTTGATTGATCAGAGTATCTCATGTGGAGTCTAAGGCTCATACCAGAGATGTTTGGTAGTCAAGGATATGGTTCAGCTCGAAGTAGCAGTATAGCCTTGTGTATTTTTGTCTATCATTTTATTATATGTATGTGTATGACCTAGTGGGTGACCAGTGTATGTATGTTTTATCTTATTTTGAGTTTGTATGATTCATTCCATTTTTACAGTCTTTTTTTCATTTATTAATTTATGCATACTATAATGTTTATTGATTTGTATGTTTCTTGGTTATTTTCCATTGTTATTTCACTCAGATATGAGGGAAAATTATCCACAATATATAATTTTAGTTCCTATTCATTGTCAACATCCTCTAACAAACAAGGATGCATTATGGAGGCCATATTATGAGCTAAATAAGGTGAGGTGTTGGTTCTTTCTATGATGGTTCATGAAAAATTAAATAATATCTTCCTTGTTCCCATGACCTTGGAGGTTGCTGATTCTTATTTTCCTCATTATCCATTAGACAAAAGAATTTATTTGTTTAATACCCAAATTAATATCATCTATAATAGTGATGTGTGCTTAGTGAATTAGTTGGGACCTTCTTCTCCTCTGTTGCTTTTACTGACCTCTTTATCTCTTTGAGACTATTATAAGCTTGGTGGTTAGTTTTCCCACATTTGATATATTTTATCATACCTTTTAAACACTCAACTGGGTTATTCTTCCCACATTTTTGACACATAGAAAATTAAATCTTCCTTCCTCCATTGTATTTATCACTTGAACTTCTCATAACACTCTTTTTCTCTTATTATTTATATTTTCAAATTTATCTAGGTTCAAGTTGTTAATTAGAACTTGAGATAGCTTTTTATCCATAGCCACAAGTTTTTTTCTCTCACACTTTGATCTTGTTTGGTTTTTTATTGATATAAGCATCTAGTTATCCATAACACTCAATGACAACATAGTTCCAATGGGCTCCAAATATTACTTTAAATGTAGTAAAGTTGATGTAAGACAATAATTAAATTTATAAACTACAAATGGAATCAATAAAATTAAAATTGGCAATTCATAATTGATTTGTATACCCTAACTTATGATTCTATGGGTTTCAATCTAGGTTATCCATAGTCACATTACTATAAAGTTCTCTTACATAACTAGTAATATATTTAATCATCAACTTCTATTTAAATCCTTTATTATGGTTTTTAAAGAGTATACAAATAATCCAAAGCATATCCCCCCAAGAGAGTCAAAATAGGTGTGTAGTTAGGCACATTAATTTTGTACTGAATGGAGATCATATTAATGTCTAATAAACCATTTTAGGGTTATTATGCTAAGGTTAATTTGATCTAGATTCTTCATTCAGTTGTTTGTATCCAAACAGGGAAGTCGTTACATAGAGAACACACACTCTTTACTTCAACACAATCTTATGTTGTTTTACTATATTTAGACTTATCCCTATGGTTTTAATATCAAACCCAGAATACTATTATTAGGTGTGATTTTCCTTATTCTATTTATTTATTTATTTTACCTTCCATTCCAAAGATTTCTTTTCAAATAATGGGATATTTTTTTAAAAAATAGTGGGTCATGCATCGGTTGCACACAATTAGTAATAATCATGTGACAACCATGATACACCTAATATAATCTTGACATAGGGACTTTTAATGGTATGATCATGGCGACTTAAACCACCCAACGTCTCTAGGAAACTATGTAGCCAATTTTGGGGCTTTAGGGAGACCCACATAGTTGGTGCACCTTTTAGAAAATTGTATATCCAAATAGTGTGATGAAATAACAATATAAAATTTGGAAAATTACCACTTTGACCATATTTTAATTAATATGTATGACCTAAAAATTTCCATATTCAACTTCCATATCCTTACCAAACATGAAACACCTCTTCCTTTATCCTTGGTGCAATTTTAGTGGGGTTTTACCTAGTTTATTCAAGGATGACTCTAGTAAGTCACTTCTATCCTTCCCCGTGATATTTTATATCCTTTACTTGGGATTTATCTCTTCCCCAAGGTCATGGTAACTCAGGTTTTGTGTTGTAATAATTTAATGGGGTGAGTTTTGATGTTTGTGAATTATTTATGCCTCTATAGACTCCCTCTTGGAATTTTAAGCAAGTTTCCACCATATATATCGGGTTCATCTTTATTAAAGGTAGGTGGATTGATGGAATGGTTTTTTTAAGTTAATTTTACTTTCAATACTTTTCAAATAAAAAAAAATCTACAATATGTTAGTTTTGATGCTCAATGATACCTCTTATGATTGTTTTAAATGTTTCCTTTTGATTTTAGGATAAAATTGGTTTTGGAAGGATTTATTTATACATATAAATTTGAAATGATTTGTGAATTATTGATGGTGATCCTTTGTAAACAAGAATAGATTATATTTTAAATGGAATAGGCACATAGGAGCCTAAGTTTTTAAGGAGGTAAGATATAAGGACTCATCTTTAAAAATTATATATTCTAGTGACTTTAAACTAGAATTAAATTTCTTGAACTCTAAAAGATATTTTAGGTTTATAGATTTAGAGAGTTTGGTCATAAATCTAACATAATAGAACCATATATTTGAAAGTGGGAACTTATATTTAGTACCCATTTTTCAAACCAAATAAAACTTTTAAAAAGAAACATGTTTTATTTTCATGAAATATCTTCACAAATTTGATCTTGCCATCATCCTTGTCCCCACTAACCCTTAAAACCCAATAAAAACATTTTAAAACATAGAATGAGAATAAAAATCTCAGTAAGGGACATAAATAGAAATAAAGAAAGAAACCTATTAGTCCATTAATACATACAAAAAATAACATTTTTCAAAATAAACATAGAGTTTAAAATAAATATTTACTTACCCAAGAAATCAACTTTACTATGCGAATCATTTTATAAAACATTTCATAATAAAACATAATGAAAAATAAAACTCCTAAGGTTTTATCTGTAGTCATGAAAAAATCATAAAAACATTTACACAAAGTTATTGATTTTACTTTCCATTAAACATAATATCATTATCTTACCTTGAGAAATAATAATATTTCTATAAAAACCCATTGTGATAATAGATAAAATATATAGGTTACTTGGTGCATCATTTTAATATCACAATTTTATATAGAGTAAAAATCATGATTATACATAGAGTAACCATCATAGTTACACTTAGAGTTACTATCTCAGTTACAATTGAAATAACCATCATGGTTATACTTGGAATAACTCTCACAGTCTACTTACAAACATAAATATTACCCGATGCATTGGAGTGATATCACATAATCTGTCATCCTTAGTTTATAACTGAACCACTCATCATCATAAATAATTCCCATGAACCATAAAATAATCATAACACATAAAATCATTCAGTTTTCAAAATATTTTTTTACCCATAGGAAAACATTTATAGATATTGAAATATACATTGCATTTAAAACCCTTTTTAAAAATAACCAGAACATTGGGAATACAATTTTTTATTTGAAGAAAAAATGGAATATTATAAAGGAAATAAAACATAAAACAACACTTTTAGTGGAAGGAAATGCCATTTTCACTATATATGTCAAAATAAAAAGTCAAAGCATTACGAATTAAGATTAATCTTGATTTTTTTGAAATAAAGTAAAAAGAGACATAAAATATCCTTTATAATTTTTTAGGTCCATAAAAATAAATCTATAAAATAAATTTAAAAATATAGACAGGGAATAAAAAGAGTTAGACACTAAAAAGAAGTGATGGTTATTGGTAGTTATTTGTTGGTCTAGAAACTATTTAAACTGTTGCCTAATTGTTTAGTAGCAGTTCTTAAAACCACCACGTATTGCATGACTCCTATTCAATTAGTGGTGGTTTATTTTATTTATTAGAGGTTTTTAAGTTTCGTTTTTTTAAAATTTAGTGGTGGTTAGATGTTTAATTAGCATTAATTCCTTAATAAAATAATCTAGTGTGAATATAAATAAAAAAATTAACCACCACAAATCATTTAACGATGGTTAATCTGAACAACCACTAAATACTTAAAATTATATACGTTTAGTTGTGGTTACAAAAAACCACCATTAAATCTATTTCTATTTTTTTTATAATATTTAATAAAAAACTATAAATATAAAAAAACTGACCCGATATAAACTCAAACATAAATATATGATAAACCCCTCATTCATACATCACACGTAAATATTAATAAAAACAACCACAATCATCATAACCTATGTCTTAGTCACCCCATACATCAACCAATACCACAGTCATCAATGTATACATATAAAATATGTCAAAAGACAACCCATTTGTAATATATATCCATATCATGTCCTTCACTACATTGTTTTACCTCTACAACATCCCATCAACTAAGACTGACCACACCATCTCATTATTTGTAACAAAAAATGAAACAAAAATTAAAACTAAATATAAAATATTATAATTACAGTAAAATAATTGTTTAAATTTTAACATAACATAGAAACTAGGAACCATCACAACTGCCTTATGAATAATTTCTTGTATCCTAATGGTCAACCTCATGCTTACTATTGGCATCTCTACCTAGAATGAAATCCAAAATTTTTTTGAAAATAAATGGGAAATAGAAAAGAGATAGAATATATTCAAAATGATGCACATATTTTTTTTATCAAATAGAATAAATTTTTACAATAAAAAAAATAATATATAATGAAAAAACTTTAAAAAACACATACTTATTTAAGATAAAATTAAAAAATTGAGACTAAAAATGGATAAGTAAATATTGTAATTAATTTTTAAATCAACCTGTAGTGTACTTGAATTTTATTTAATAAAAAAATTCTAATATTTTGATATCATAGAGTCTCTAATAATTAAAAAATAAGTGGTGGGTTTTAATTATTAAACATCAATATTAGGTTGTTTTCTTTGGTTTTGATAGTTCCATACACGTTTTAGTGTTTTAAAAAATTAAAAATGTGTTTAAAAACATAACCTGAAAACTAATATTTAGAATGCTGTGACATTAGTTCATTAATTTCAAAATTAAATCCAGTCATTTTCCCCGAATTTCAGGATAACCCAACATTGTTTTCCTAGTTTTGACTGTTCAATGCATGTTTTAGTGTTTTAAAACACTAAAAACACGTTTACCACCATAATGGGAAAACCATCACTCAAAATGATGTTTTTCCGGTTATTACATTTCACAATTAAATATATGGTGGTTTAACCTTAATTTTCGGACAATCTGATGTTTTTCCTCATTTTGACTGATTTATGCACGTTTTAGTGTTTTAAAACACTAAAAATGAGCTTACAATATTAATGGGAAAACCATTACTCAGAATGATGTACCATCAGTTAATACATTTAAAAATTAAATATAGATTTATTTTCCATTGTTTTATGAAAATGTGTTGACATTTTCTTGGTTTTGACCATTCCATGCACGTTTTGGTGTTTTAAAACACTAAAAATGTGTTTACAGCCATAATGAGAAAACTGTCACTCAGAACAAAGTGTCATTGATTCATAAATTTCATAATTAAATTAACAATCAAAAAACCATTATTTTAAGACAATACAAATGTTTTTGGTTTTGACCCTTTCACATTCGTTTTATTGTTTTTAAACACAAAAAATGAATTTATTGATAGAATAAGTAAATCATCACCCATAATGATGTGACATAAGTTCTTACATTTCAAAATAAAATATAAGCCATTTTCACTTTACTTTAGAGAAATCCGATAATATTTTCCTCGTTTTACTATTCCACACAAGTTTTAGTGTTTTGAAAAACAAAAAATGCATTTACGACCATAACAGGAAAATCATCACACGGAATGACGTACCGTCAGTTCCAACATTTCAAAATTTAATATATAGTAATTTTCCCCTGATTTGAATAAAACTAGGCATATTTTCCTTTGTTTTGACCGTTCCATGCATGTTTTAGTGATCTAAAACACTAAAAACACCTTTACGACCAGAACTAGAAAACCATCATTCAGAATGATGTGCCGTGAGTTCCTATATTTCATAATTAAATATATAGTATTTTCACTTTATTTAAAGACAATAAAACATAATTTACATGGTTTTGACCCCCTAAAACTTATTTTTAAATGCCTTTGTACCTTTAATAAGTGTTTATTCACTAATACCAATCACAGCGCATGCCAGATTGATGTGTTGTCTACCCATACATGTCAAACAACTAAGCGGTTGTTTTAATTGATTTAAGGACAATAAGATATCATTTTTTTGGTTTGACTATTTCACAATTATTTTAGTGTTTTATAACACTAAAAATGCATTTATTACTATAATGAGAAAACCCTTATTTTAATTATGTGCTCCCCAATGCTAATTGTCTAGAATACAACAATTTTTTTGTTCTCATAATTATTACATTTCAAATGGTTAAAGTATATTAATTATATTAATAATGAAAAACTAAAATCTTTTTACAAAAAAGAAAAGAAAATATAGAACAATTTATATATGTATTAAACACTTATCAATGAGAACTTGTAACATAATTTCATTACCAATTTATATATTCAATTATCTTCATATTCATTATATTCATTGTTATAAACTTCAATTGAAATGAGTCCTTAATTTTCACCCTCTATTTGATGTTATACCATTTAAATATTGTTTGGAAATAAATATTCAATATTTCTCAGTTGATGTGGTTCACTATCACAAAGAACCAATTTATCTTCATCTAATATATAATATAAGTCCCTTTGCTTTAGTTTTACAAAAAAACTCCAGTATTCATGTATTTCATCATCCACATAATAAACCATCCTCTCTTGTGAAGCCATTATAAATGGATTATTCGCTTCACTCTCACCGGTGTCCATCAAGTGAAAGAAGTTGATAGAAGTAAAATTTAAATAATATTTCATTATACCCATATAAATGTTGACCCACTTGCATTTGAATTAGACAACTGAAAACTATCCATGATAGTTTAATTCAATTTTATCAGTCAACTTCCCATAGTATTACACCTCTGAAAATGTAAATAAACCGCTATTATGAGTTTTCAAGTCTTCTTCATGATAAATTATTCAAAACCTGAAACCATAAATATTGTAGGAATAAAATATATTTGCCTTACTTAGAGGACCTCAAGCCAAAAAATTCAAATCATTCAATATTTCAACTCGATTTTCAACATTCATTATCTTGGAAAAAAATTTAATCAATTAATTTTAACACATAAAAAATAACTACACATCAATACAATGAATTTGAGTATATACTTATACAATGATAAAACCATTTTAAAAGATCCTTATTAATAGATTTTGATAATTCCATCTCATTTGGAGATCGAACCATTAGTTTTCTATTTATTTTTAGTCAAAATTCTTCAAAAAATGGATATACAATAATAATATTGAGTATCAAATATCTATGTTCTTGTACCAAATATAATTCAGTCAGTGAAAACTTTTATCCCTCTCCAATTGGTGGTATAATAGTTAGAAATACTGATGACTATTTTTCAAAACTAGAATCAGTGGAGATGTCATCAGAACATCCATCATGATTGAATATAGTCTCCGTCCCATCCAAATATCTACAAAATAAGTTCATGCACTCTTCCAATATGTAACCTTCAGCAATAGATATTTATGGTTGAGCTCTATTCCTCAAAAATGATTTCAAATGACCTAAGTACCTTTTGAAAAAAATAGGAGACATATAAAAAAAATTATGCAATGATTTGATAATATGAAAATCACTAATGAAAATAAAAAAATATCAACGTACCTTTCAATTGGATACATTGATCGATTGTGTATCCATCCACCAAGTTTAGCTTCTTCAAACAAACGAATAGTTAAATGAATCATGATAGTGAATAATTAAGGGGAAAAAACTTCTCCAAATTTATAGTGTAAAAAAAAACTCCTTCATGAATTTTATCAATCTCGGTTAGATTTAATGCTATTCCAAAAATTTCTTTAAAAATGGTATAAAACTCAACAAGAACCATAGTTAATTTTTCAGGTAAAGTGTAATAAAAATCTAACAATAACAATAACCCCATAAAAATAAGTGAGTCATCAATTTTCAATCCATGTAACTTTTGAGGTTTCAAGTCAATGCACCTTGATATGTTACATGAATATCTATCTGGAACTTTTAAATTATTTAATGTTTGAAGGAATACATATTTCTCTTGAGTTTTTATTGTAAAAATAGCCTAAGTATAATTTACATTCTCGTTTTTTCACAGACCATTCTTTATATTCATTGAATCCAAATCCTTATGATCGTTAAAGTGATACTATTATTTACACTACTCATTAAGAACATTAAAAATTATATTTTCACATAAATTCTTCAGAATATGAATTATGTTAATATTATTACGTATCAAATTAAAATACAAAAAAGGAAGTTTGAAAAATATACTCATTTTATTCCATTGTTGAGTTCTAGCTTCTTCAAATACTATACCACGTACCCTTTCAACCATTTTTTAAACTGATGACATTTTCCAAACTCTTAAGTGACAGTCATTAATTATCCCAAGATATATGAACCAGATAACACCTTTGGTGACGTTATAATTTCAATATCTCTGTTGAATTGTGTCTTGTCAAACCTGAATTTATGAGAATCATGAATAAATCTTTGATGAAACATAAAACACTATTTTATACTATGAGGTAATCAATGAGGTTCAAAATAAAAATTTCAAACAAGACAAGACAAACCTGTATGAGTGTTCCAACTAAATAAATTTCCTAGTCTAGGAAAGTCACTAATTTTCCACATTAAACAATAATGTATTTTGAATAGGTGTCTTGTTGAATCATCCTATTTTTTCATTCCATCCTCCCATAATTCTATCAATTCTTTATGTAGACATTGAAGGTATACATCAATGTAATTTTCAGTAATTTTCTTTCTAAAAATAATCATTGAAATAATGAAATAATACTTCATCACACACATCCATGGAAGTATATTATAGGAGATCAAATTTTTTTTCCAAATTCTATAATTTGTTATTAAATTACCAAAAGGGTTAAAACCATCAGATGTCAATCCAAAACATACATTCCATGTATCCAAATAAAAATATGGATATAGTAAATCAAACATCTTCCATGATGTTGAATCTTTTAGATGTCTCATCAAGTCATTGTTACTATCCTGATCATTACACTTCATGTATTCTATAGTCTTTGACAAAATGAATAATATTTTCAAGAATGGTTTTAGAGAAAATTAACACAATACCTTTGAAGGAGATTTCTTCTTCTATTTTTTCTTGGGGTTGCATTGATTTATTCTCTCACTATTGTTTATTAAATTCCATCTCCTTGTATGAAATCTTGTGTATTATTATTTATCACACACTTCTCCCCAATAAAGAAAGAAATCATTAGGGAATTCCTGTATCTTTTTATAATCAAGTCCAATTTTGTTGATGAATTTATTCATGTCATAGAATTATGTAGGGATCTTAACTTTACAAAATTCATCATGAATCAACTCTAAAATAAATAATTTTTTTTGTTATTAATTCCATAAAGACACTTGATATGATACAACTTAAATAGAATAGAAAAATTCAAATACATGTAACACCCTTTATATAGTTCTTGGTGTCCATATTCAACTAATTTATAAAAATTGTTTTTTGGTCACTGAAGTTCTGAGCAAGATTAACCTAGTCAGGATCAAATGAAGGTTCCTTCGATCTATGGAAATCTTGAAAATCGTATTCTACAAAACCAAATGATTCATTTAACAAATTTTGAATGGAATTCTCCTCTATTGCATCACTTTGTATTTAATTGAAATTATTTTCATTTTTTTTACATTCCATAACATTTGATTTAATGTGAAAAATTGAACATACATATCGAACAGGAAACCATTTCAATATAAAATTATCATATAATTCATTTTTATTCAACCATTGATTGAATTTACAATCCAAAAAAAATATTTAAATCTACCATCCACTGACCGGGTTGCAATTTCATAATTCAAAAATTATTCCAATCCCTTGGCATACCGAGGTGTGTTTCAAGGTAAATGAATTCAACTTTTATCCATAGGTATTGGATTATATTATCCCAATACATTAAAAAATAAAGATATAAATGTGTAATCAAATAGGTATAATCAAAATTAAAGAATAATCTATTCGGGTAAGAATAAGACTCAAGATAATGGTATTTGAAGTTAGATATATACTTAAAGCAATTATTATTTAATGATGGAAGTGCGGAAAAAAACATCTACATTCATTACTACAAAACTGACATTTAATAAAGATGGTATTTTTCAGTGCTAAAAAAAGTGCTGATATATGGCATCTTTATAAGTGGTGAAAAAAGCGTTGATAAATTTTACACTTTATCAGCGCTTTATTTTTAGTACTGATTAAGGCTACCCTTTATGAGTGTTTTATTTTTAGCACTAATAAAGGGTACCCTTTACCAGCACTATATTTTTAACGCTCATAAAGGATTCTTTTATCAACAATTTTTTAGAGTTGATAATGGTTCAAGTAAATGAATTGAAATAATTAAATAAATAAAAATAAAAATTGAATTTATTAAAAAAATATTACAAATTTTATTAATTAAATAATTATTTATAAAAATGAAAAAATTTATTATACTATATATAAATTATAAATACAAATAATTAGTATATATTGAATATATAGATATGAAAAATGAAAATTAAACAAATTAAAACTAAAAAAAAGTAAATTGATAAAATCTTAAATATTTTATTAATTAGATAATTATTAATAATGTTAATAAATAGTATATATTAAATATATAGATATATATTAATTCATATAAATGTGATAAATATATTACAAAATATTTTTGCTCTATATTTAGTGAATAATGGTTTATAATTAAAAATTAACATGAATTAAAAATATAGACTAATTGCATCGAGTAATGGACAAATAATTGAATGTTGTTTGTTTTTTAAATTTAAGATAGATCAAATGTGTTTTATATTGATTTCATATATACGCAATTAATGTTTTTTTATATACAATGTACACTCACAAAACATATCCATTTTTTCAATATTATTAAAGTGTACTTATTTTTAATTTATTCAATTTCACTCATTTTAAACCCACATGCACTTAAAATAAGATATTTATTAATAATGTTAAAAAATATATATATATATATATATATAAATATTTATAAATAAATATTTATAAAACAATACTTATAAATAAATATATTAAAAAATGTAAATACTATATTTATAAATTTATATATTTATAATTATAAACAAATAAATATTTTTTTAAAACTTTTTATATAATTATAAATAAATATATATTTTTCTAAAATTATTTATATAAATATAAATAAATAATTTTATATATTTAAATAATTATAAATAAATAATTTTATATATTTAAAAAATTATAAATAAAAAATTGTAAATAAAAAATTATAAATAAAAAATTATAAATAAAAAATTATATATATTTAAATAACTATTAAATTTATAATAAATTTACTTAAATAAAGATTATATTTAATATATATATATATTATATATAATGATATAATATTATTTTTAAAAAATATTTATATAATTATAAATGAATAATTATATATTTAAATAACTATAAATTTATAATAAATATAATTTATAAGGAATATATTTAATATATTTATATTTATATACCCTTATTAAGTATATATATATATATATATATTTACATTTTTTATTTATAATTATTATTATAAATCCATTTTCAGTGCTTAAGTAATAAGCGCTCATTAAAGAAATCATTATCAATGTTTTTTAGCATTGATAAAGATGAGACTTTATCAGAACTAAAAAAAGATCTGATAAAAGAAATATTTATCAGCACTAAAACTTTAGTATTGAAAAAGACATACCTTTATTAGCGCTAAAAAAGCACTGATAAATATACCATTTATCAGTGCTTAAATAATATGTGCAGATAAAAGGAATATTTATCAGTGAATTTTTAAAAGCACTGATAAAATTGTCGCAATCAAATTTAAAAAAACCTAACCTCTTGCAAGCTTGTTGTGGTGTTAGAAAAAAATCCTGTTCTGAACCCGTCGAGGGCACATCTCGTTCATTGTCCCCTTTCTCTAACCCCGATTTTATCCCACCTTTTCCTCAATCACTTGACCCTATATTCCCAGACCTGTTCAATGGTGTTTTAATTTTTTTTTATCTTGACCTCAGAGTACAATGCGACATCAGTTCTTCTTAATCTCACCTCGATTGTGTGTTTTAAGTAGCGTTATCCTTCTGTGGACACCTTAGATGGGTTAATATTCGAGTCTTGAGTGTTGTAAGATCATGCAATGGTAGCTCTGCTCGATAAAAGGAAAATAAAGATTTGGTTTTCTTCAGAGGAATATCTGGTCAGGGTGTGGTCCAGTGCCCCCCCATAGCTACGAAAACTTCTGATTATATCTCTTCATGTGGACATATGACTTATATATGAAATCCGACATTCCAACAACATCAATTTGGGTTAGTTTTCCCAAGCTCCCTTTACATACTCAAAATCCAGTGATTATACGCATTCTAGGGAATCTCATTGTTATATATTTTTGTTTTGATAGTTGAACCCAGCCAACTTCTCACCCTATTTCTCCCCACATTTGTATGGAATTTGATGTCTCTAGAGTGCCTACGGATTATATTTGGATTATAGTGGATGAATAATTTTTATGAAATAAAGTTGTGTGGTTTGAAATGTGGGTTGATTTTTGTGGTTCTTTTAAGAAATTGGGTCATTCTACACCCGCCTGTTGGTGAGGGACCAAGATCTGCGAACAAAAACAGGTTTCAGTTTCAGGGGGTCTCATATTTTCTTAAACCTAGATACATAGGCCTGTGTTTTCCTCTGTAGGTTCTGATTTTATTTTTTTATTTTTCATTTCAAGATTTGGATCCGAGTTCTTTATATTTTCCTTTGTAGGTTCCAATTTTATTTCTGTATTTGTGATCTAGTTGATGTATACTATTTTTATTTTGTTTATGATCTATTTTTTTCTTGACTTCTATTTTGTATATCCTGGTTTTATCTTTTTAAATTGTTTTTTTGAATCAATTTGATTTGATGTCTATATCTATACCCGGGCTTCCTCTGTAAGATTAATTTTGTCGGTGTTTTGAAATCCTAGTGAATCACCTCCATTCCAAAAATAAACTAATTAAATAAATATTTATTCCACTTTATAAATATTGGAGTTTTTGGATAAAAATGTTAAATAATTGAGAAATTTTACTTAGATGTGTATGGGATAGAAGTTGAATGGGTTGGTGTGTTTTTCTCCATTTTTCGTGATATATCTTACTGATGTTTATTATTTCTTTATTCCATCTTTTTTATGGACCTTCCTAGAATCTCAAGGATGAGTCAATGTATATTATATGGTCTTGCTAGAATCCCTAGGTTGCTACATAATTTATTCCAAAAAACAGAATAGAAGTTATCAAATTCTATAAATTAGAAATTATTTTTAGGTATTCGTCATTTTAGGTCTATATATACTTTTTATGTCTATATATACAATTAATTAAAATTAATATAATTTATACTTAAATAACCAATAAAATATTTCAAACTCATGTTACTTTCAAAATAATAAAATTAGGTAACTATATAAGCATTTTTTTGAAATAATTCATCTTTCCAAAATTGAAATAATAATCTTTAATACACAATTACCAAAAATAATAATTATTTATAATTAATATAATCTAAAAATTATTATTAATAATATTTTGTTAGTTTCATTAGAAAAAATATTATTATATATATATATCTAATAATACATTGTATATTTAAATAAATATAAATATGATAAATAATATACATATATATATATAATTATATTCAAATAAATTTACTAATATAATAAATAAATATATATATATATAACACAAAGATATATATATATATATATATAATATTTAGGTAGATTCACTTTATTTATCTATGTATCGAATGAGGAGTGACCTCCATTTTATAGTTTTTTACGGTGGAAGGTGTGAACCATGTTCAAGTTTATTACTTATCAAGATAAGTGTAAACGAAGTACACACCTCCATCGACCCATTTTTCCAATCATATAAAACCCTACCATTTTTTAATAAAATAATAACTATTAAAAAAACCAACGTGTTATCGAAATAAATTAAAAAAATCCTCAACCAATTATTTTATTAATGTTTTTGGATCCTTGTGGATAATTTCAAGGATAAAAATGAAAGTGATTCATCATTAAATCAGAATCAATATCAATTAAAATAAATTAATTTCAGTAAAATAAACTTGTAAACTAAAATTATATTGTAGAAACCTAAGAACCTCGAGAAGTACAACATTTAAGTTGCATACTCTAATTCTTCCGTCTCCACTATCACTATTTTTACCCGCCCTTCATGCTATCATTTCCCTAGTTTTGTAGATATTTTCTCTGGAAAGAGTTGGTGTAAATTGAGGTGTTGAGTTACTAACTAGTTTCTATGTTGTAATTGTCACTAATGGGAGAAATTTCCACTTTTAGAGAATATAATGAAGTACTATTTTTCATCCTCATTATTATAATCTACTAAATAGTTATTATTGAATTTTGTTTCCTTGAGACTCATACCCCATATCTTTTATGTTTCTTGTACTACTCTGAGCATTAATCATCCCATGGATGACTACTTATTAGAGTATTTCAACCAACATAAGTGCATGTACACAAGATATGGAGAATGTGTTTCAAACAATAAAATGAACTGATAAGTGTTCAAGAGATGAGATGATGAGGATGTCAATTGTACTTCATTATGTTCTCTAAAAGGGGAAATGTCTCCAATTTGTGAGAATCACACCATTTAAACTAGTTATTAACTTGACATCTCCATTTCCACCAACTCCTTCTAGAGAAAATAATTAGACAACCATAGAAATGATAGAGTGCTGGGAAGGAAAGAAATAGAGAGGGTAGAGATGAAAGAATCAGAATATGCAACTACATTATTGCACAACCTGAGGGCCTTAGGTTGTTATATTATAATTTTAATAGATGATTGTATGTTACTAAAATTAATTTATTTGATTTGAAATGGAGAAAAAGTTAATAATGAATTAATTTTATTTTTATCCTTTAATGAATCAACACAAATTCGAAAAAAACATTAATAAAATAATTGGTTGAGGATTTTTTAATTTTTTGGATAAAACATGGGTTTTTAAATTCATTTTATTTTTATTAAAAAAAATTATAGATTTTTTTTATGATTGGAAAAAGAGGTTTATAGAGGCATGTACTTCATTCACACTTAGATAAATGATCCATAAGTCATTTGAGACATATAAGAATCAACTACACCTCAATTCAATAGACGGCGTAACCATTATGACTCAATGTGTCTGTTATCTGTTTAAAATTGACAGTTCAGTTCAAAAAATGTAACTCCATGAAAAAAAGAAAATGTAATAAGATTGTATTGATTATTTAGGATATATATTAATTTGTCCTTTCTGATGCATAGAAATTAGTCTCACTTTAATCTGATACACGATGTGATCGGTAGAGGTCAAAGTGTGTGTTTCCAGTTTAAAATATCATTTTAGATAAAAAAACAAGTGATGTACAAAAAACAAAGAAAAGGAATTTGTATTGTTTTGATACTCTAGGAAAATGATCCATAATTCATTTAAGACATGTAGGAATTAACTGTACCTCAATCTGATGCACGGTGTGACTGGTATGACTCTAAGTGCGTCTTTGTATTAAAAAATGAAATCAATTTTAATAAAAAGGAAAATTGACTGACTAAAAATTGGTAAAAAAATTAATATTGTGTTAATAATTTAGGGAAATTGTCCATAAGTAAATATTTATATGGAAGAATCATCATCACCTCAACCCGATGCACGGTGTGCCCAATATGACTCATGTGTATGTTATCAGTTTAAAATCGATAGTTTTGTTAAAAAAATGTCACTCACTAAAATACGAGAAAATGTTCTTGGATTTTATTAATAATTTAGGACACTCAGTCATATGTAATGTTTTTTGTATAGGAATAATTCTCACTTCAAAATGATACACGATGATATTTTTATGAGTCAAAGTGTGTGTTTCCATTTAAAAATGACATTTTAGTAAAAAAGACATGTGTCATACTCAAAACTGAGTAAACATTAAGATTGCTTTAATACTTTTTGAAAATAATAAATAATCTATTTGAGATGTGTATGAATTATCCTCACCCCAATTCGATGCACGGTGTGACCGATATGACTCAAATTGTGTCTTTTTATTAAAAATTAACATCAATTTTAGTAAAGAGGAAAAATCCATTACTCAAAATAAAGAAAACATATCCCAATTATTTTAATAATTTAGGGAAATGATCCCTATGTCATTTTTTTTGTTTAGAAATCATATTCACCTTAATCTGATACATGATGTGTTTGGTATGAATCAATGTGTCCGTTATCTCTTTAAAATCAACAGTTAAGTTAAAAAAGTGTCACTTACTCAAAACTAAGAAAACACACTCAAATTGTCTTTATAATTTATGAAAAAAATTCATAATTAATTGTTGACATGTATGAATAATTATCCTATAAAATTGGCACATGATATTACTTGAATGAGTCCAAGGGTGTGTTTCTAGTTTAAAATGACATTTTAGTAAAAAAGACAAGCGACGTTCTAAAAACTGGGAAAAAATATTCTATTTTTTTGATACATTAGGAAAACAATCCATAATTAATTTGAGATATTTAAGAATAAAAAAACATCAATATGATACATGGTGTGACCAGTATTACTCAAAGTGAGTTTTTTAATATATAAGTATCATTTTAGTTTAAAACACGCATCATATTGCCAAAATTGAGAAAACAGGCCTAGAATATTTTCTCTTTATTTAAATTGTGTATTTATACTTTATTTTATTGTTTTTTGTTGTATTTTTGGTGCTGCGGTGTGTTGTTATAGTACAGTACACTGGTAGGGTAGTGTGCTGTAATAACACACTATATTATTCCCCTATATCAATGCTTATACAATCACTAATAAAAGTCTAGGGCTTTTAACCTCTCTCTAGTAGTCATCGCTTCTCTAGTGGTGATAAATGACATTTTTATAACTATTAAAGGCCAATTTAGTTGTAGTGATTAAATATGTTTTTTTAATTTTAATATTTTATATGTAGATGATATTATTTTTTTGATAGAAAAATATTATCATGTGTTCTACCTTATTATTGTAACTAAATAGGGTTCATTCCATTAAACAATTAGCTACATTGATCAATGTCTGAACCATTTCCCATGGTTTAACTAAGACCAAGAGAAACCCTTTAAAATTATGAATGAAAATTATACTTTATTTGGATATCACACACTATTGGTTTTCTAAAACTGATAAACACAAAAGTTTTAGGTTGTTATATATGCTTATACTTAATTATACCATTAAAGTCATTTTATATGTGCAACTAAATTTCCTAAAAAACTATATGGGGAGTGGAACCTTTTACTAGACACGTACTACACCTTATTAGTTATATATTTCAAAGAAAAATATTTAAAATTCTAAAATTTATCCAATGTGATAAATAATGATTCTTGAAGTTTATACATGTTTTCGGAACTTTTACCAGGTATCTAGTGAATGTGGTGGAATATTGTGTGTGATAGAGCAATACATTTATTTTTTCACCCCATTTATTTTTTTTTCATTTTTAATCTTTAGGATTGGTATTTTCATAGTGTAAATTTCTTATTATACAATGATAATCCATGATTATTATACTCAAGTGAAAGTTATTAAATCATGGAATAAAATTTCAACTAAAATCGCATGATTAAGAATTTATTTGTGATGAAAAATGAAGGAATACTAAATTAATGGAGTTAATTAGTATCATGGAGTAGAATAAGTAGTTAAAAGAGTAAAGACGAGGCAAAAAACACTCAATGTGTAAAATTCACATCGAAGTATAGGGGTACAACCAAGTGTCATTGTGCCCCTAATTATTGTGAAGAAATTCAATATGAATCAATAGATTCCAATTATGTATATTATAACCAATAAAATAATTTTTAGGGTTAGAGACCACAAAATAATACTCTTTGAGAAACCTCATAGTAAAATTTTCTTTGAAAAGTTAAATACTCAATCATCATAAAGACACAATATTCAAGGTAACCTAAAATTGGTTCTTAAAAATAGTGCACACCCTTTGAAGTCATGAGTTTCAATTAAAAAGTATTTTAATAACTCAAACAACTTTCAAAGACATGAAATCATGTAATAAAATACATTCTAATATTTTGTCAAATTTTAGGCATGAACAATAGTTGAAAAATAAATTTTAAATACATGTTTTCATATAAAAAACCTTCGAATTCAATAAAAAACAAAAGAAACATGGTTTTACTTTAAAATAGATTTATATACACATATAAAAATTTAATTAAGAATCTAAAAACATTCTTAAATAGGAAAAAAATTTATTCTTATTAATTCAATGATCTATTCATTAGAGAAAACCAAAGTTTCATCTACCAATTCCATAATGAGGTGTAATAAATCACAACATCAAGGACAAAGAAACCTCAAGAGTCTAGAAGTAGGGGAATTAATCATTGGAGAGGAAGGTCAAAGGTTATGGGGATGTGGGGGTGGGGGGCTTCACCTCCAGGGAGGGGAACTGCCAGGGAGAGGGTGGTCAGGGGGGGGGGGGTTCTGCATCACTGTCAGGAAGTGGGAGGTTGGGGAGGGGGTCACAGGGAATGAGGTCACAACCAAGGATGTAGGAGGGAAGTTAGAGGGTAGGTTTCATGTCACCTTCAGGGAGATAAGGTTGCAGGGTGGGGGGGGGGTTAGGGTCATATGGGGAGTGGAGGAGGATATGGGTTGGGGTTGGGTTGTGTAGATGGAGTGGAGGAGGGGGAGAAAATATGGTTTTTAAAAAATATTTTTGCGGCAGTTTAATAGAAATCACCACCAATTATTAAAATAAAAAAAATATTGCAGTGGTCTTGACAAAATGCCACTAAATTATTTTTTGAAAACAAATTTCTTTAGTAGTGGTTAATAGAAACTCCACTAATAAATGTTCTCTAACCAATTTTTTTTGTAGTGCGAGGGGAAACATTAAAATAGGATTTTAAAAATAAAGTCCCTTATATATATTTCGAACCATAATGTACATTCCTTATCTTACTAATTAATATATTATATTTATTATTTACTTTATCGATAACATTTTCAGGTTTATTATTCCATTTATTTTATCTCTTACCATGCTATAATCAATTACTCAATCAATTTTGTTTATGTTTTTCATTTGATGATATCCATATCATATATCCAAAATGGATTTGGTATGCTGAATATGGTAAAAGAGGTCATTATTACATCATCTCTAGAAAAATTTTCATTTAATAATTATCATTATTATATATTAATTATAATTTTAAAACCAATCATTAATGATAGTTAGGAAAAATGGAATAAGTAATAATCATGAAGATGGTAGGCTGTATATACGTAGGAGTAACATTTTGAGTTTTCATCAATCATTATGAAAAGAAGTTAAGAATTATTTTATATTTATATAATCACAATTATATCATAAATACTATATTATTTCTTTAAATATACTTATATATATCATAAAAGTGATGTGGTGATGAAAAAAGAATCACACCGCTTCATAGAGGTGGTTCTCCACACGTATGCATGGACAAATTTATCATTTTTTAGTGAATAGAAAGGTATGATTGTAAATGATGTATTATATTTTCATAATGATAAATATTTCAGTAATATAATATATAACCATTAATTCCATCATTATTACTAGCCATGAGATAAGGTGATGGAAAATGAATTACATCGGTTCACGAGGTGGTTGTTCGCTGTACAAACGAATGATGCTTTCATTTTCCATTTTATAGAATAAGAGATGGATATATATTATAAAATTAACATAAAAAAATATTAGAATATTTAAGATAATTATATTATTATTTCATTATGGATGAATTATATATTAAGATGATAAAAAGTAAATAAAATGAAAATGCTTTATTAAAATATTTAATTAATATAAATTAATTTTTATGACCAAATAGATATAAAAATATAATATTATAAGAAAAGATGAGTATGAATTGAAATTTCCTCATACAATTAAATTTGGGTATGTTTGGATCAAAACTTTACCCTTATCTTTTGGTTTTAACCCTTTGTTAACCCTTTTGATAATTATGGGGATACCAATGTTTTTTACTATTAAGGGTTTAATATAGCTAAAATAAAAGGATAAATAAAACAAAAATTAACTATGATCAATATCATAAACCATATCCAATTCACTTGGATGAATATAGTATTTTTATGAGTTTTAAATCATTTAATAAAATATTATATATTGTAAAATAACATTAATGTCACATTTAGAACTATTCCTTTAATTTGACTGTTAAAACTACAATATTACAATTTAATTTGAATAAAATAAATTAAAATATATATAATATGTCATTTTATCTAAAAAAGTTATGGTAGACAAATATTCTTTCAAACCATATAATTTTTATCATTTTTAAAATCATTTATTTTATTTTACTATTAATTGAATAATTACTGAGTCAATATTGCATAATATTTTAAGGTAATTTTTTATTTAATAAAAATTAAATAAAATTATAATGATACAAGAATCATTTATATTTAAAATAAATATTTATAACTAAAAATAACCTATATTTATCTCTATGTTAAAACTATTACTGTTATTAAAAGAAAGAGTGTGACATTTTTGTTTTTATATTCACTTAAACATCATAAAGTTAAAAATAATTTCCAATTGTGAAAATTACATATATTCAAATTTTGGATAATTATGGATGATATATAATCATAAAATAAAATTAATTAAAGTGTTAGGGTAATTTTATAGTTCGTATCATTATTAACCTTTTTACCATTTATCATCGTAACACAATTTACAAAGTTTAATATTAATAGTGTCTAAAAATAAAAGGGAACTATTTAAAAAATTTAGATCACCCTGATTCCAAAACAAAAAATAACAGAATTTAATTTAAAATCAAACTCGCAAAAATGCACCAAAAAATAGTTTTTCATAAAAATGTATTTTTATGTATAAAAATGATTTTTATACCAAATTTAAGAATAAAATTAATTTAAAAGACCATAATTGGATTATGTTTAATCAAAACGTAGTAATTAAAATTTTAAACTAATCAAAAATAGAATTTTAATTTGTAAAAAAATCAAAACAAAATGTAATTTTAAATAAGAAAGGGTATTTTTCACTATTCATTGAAAAATTAATATTTTCAAAAAATTCTAAGAAATTTAAAGTAAGACAATTTTTAAATAAGGAATACAAAAAATTAATTTTATTTTTCCAAATTAAATTTATATAATTTAAAAAATAATATTTCAAATAAAACCATATATTGCATGAAAATCTAATGTAGTTAGAAATAATGATTTTTTCCTCTTGATTGAAAAATTACATAATATTCAAATAATTAATATAACTCTATAATATATAAATGTTGAATTTTAATAAGACATGAAAATGTTTAATTCTAACATTACACGGGTTGTTACATTCTTCCCACCTATTGGAAATTACATCCTTGTAATTTTATTCACTTTTTAAACTTGTGGGGATATCCTTCCACTACTAAAAATATCGACTTTAACATCACTAAAATTGGCCTTTATCTGTTCAAAAAATCACTGATTACCAAAGCGTGATTTAAATCAATAGGATTTTATCAATGATAATAAAGGTGTTGATAAAAGGTTTCTATATCAGGGCTTCTTTAAGCGTTGATAAAGTAACCAATTTATCAAATCTTTGGTTTAGCACTCATAAAGAAAACCATTAATCTGTGCTAGAAAAAATCACTAATAAAGGGTCCCTTTATCAGCACTATTACATGTGTTCATAAAGGAGTATATTTCTGAATATACTGTAAAAATTATAGTACACTGAAACTACAAAAATAAAACAAAAAAACAAAAAAATATAGGTTGAAAATATATAATTTAAATGAAATAAAATATAAAACAAAAATACAATAAAAATACACTATATTATAGAAATTTAGAACATTGGTTTGTTCCATTACACGAGTAAGTACAAATTATCACATGAATTGAAAAACAACAATGTTTCGTTTCGTTGTCTTCATCCCCTCACACTCGATCATGCTATTGCTGAACAAACCACCACATCTTGAGAAAAATAATTCCACTATATAACAAATCAATTCTAATGTTAGTAATACTATATAGATATAAATTAAACAAAAATTGCCTATTTAAACTAAAAACACATACTTTGAGTCACAACAGGAACACTTTGTATTAGATTGAATTATGGTTGATTCTTGCACGTCACACCATTTCTTTTTTGTATTTTTGAACTAACTTTATGAAAAATAAATAAATAAATATAAAAATAAAAATGATAAGTAAATTAATTAAGTAATAGTAGATAAAATTATGGGAAAGGAATCTAATCTAATTTTCTCAGTTTTTGCGATGTGATGCACGTTTTAAACTAAAAAGACACTTATATATTGAAAACACACACTTAAAGGCATACCAAAAAAATCATGTTTTAGATTGACATGAGGTAAATTTCAATTTTTCAAAATGAATTATAGATCATTTTAATAAATTATCAAAACAATTTGAATGTGTTTTATCAGTTTTGAGTATGTCGCTTGTGTTTTTTACTATAATGTCATCTTAAATTGGAAACACACAATTTGAGTCATATCAGTCACATCATGGGTTAGTAATATATAATTCTATTTCTAACACATAAAAAAAATTAGTTATGGTAGTTTTCCTATATTATCAAGACAATCTGGGCATGTGTGCTCAGTTTTCAGTGAGTGACACACTTTTTTGAACTAAAATGTCAATTCAATATTGATAATGGCCATTTTGAGGCATATCAAGCATATCATGTATTATATTGAGTTGATTATAATTCTTACCTGACAAAATTTTCTTATGTGTTGTTTTCCTAAAGTATAAAAACAATACAAATGTGTTTGCTCGATTTTGAGTATATCACTTATCTTTTTTATTAAAATTGATGTCAATTTTAAGTAAAAATATACAATTGGGGTCATACCAATCACACCATGTATCGAATTTTGGTGAGGCTGATTACTAGGAATAAAAAATTAATTAAGGATCAGTTTTATAATGTATAAAAACAATCTGAATACATTTTATTAGTTTTGAGTATGTCACTTGTCTTTTTTCCTAAAATGTTATTTTAAGCTGAAAACATGAACTTTGAGTCATACTAGTCAAATTATGTGTTAGTTTGATGTGAGACTAAATCCTACTTTCAAAATATGAATTATGAATAATTTTTCTAAAATTATAAAGAAAATACGAGTTAGTTTTCTCAGTTTTCATTGAGTGACACACTTTTTGAATTAAAATGTAAATTTTAAACACACAACAGAAACTTTGAGTTACATGAAGAACACCACGTATAAGATTGAGGTGTAGATGATTTTTAGACATAAAAAATGAATTATGGATCATTTTAAAAATCCATCAAAACAATATGAATTCATTTTATCACTTTTTAGTATGTCACCTCTCTTTTTTACTAAAATTAATATCATTTTTTAATAAAAAGAAACACTTTGAGTCATAATGTTCACACTATGCACCATATTGAGGTGAATATAATTCATACACATAAAAAATGACTTATGGATCATTTTAATAAATTATTAAAACAATCCAAATAGGTTTTCTTAGTTTTGAGTATGTCAGTTGTCCTTTGTACTAAAATTAATGTCGATTTTAAATAAAAAGACACACTTGGAGTCATTCCGGTCACACTATATATTAGATTGAGGTGAAGATGATTCCTATATGTGAAAAATGACTTATGAATAATTTTTATGAAGTATAAATATTATAAAAATTTATTTTCTTGGTTTTGAGTATGTCACTTGTATTATTTACTAAAATATAATTTTAAACTGGGAATAAGAACTTTGAGTCATTCCAGTCACATAGTGTGTCAGTTTGATGTAATACTTATTCATACACATTAAAAATATATTAAAAATAAAGTTTATAAATTATCAAGGCAATTCGATTATGTTTTATTAATTTTAAATGAGGGACACACTTTTTGAACTAAAATTTTAATTTTAAACTCATAATGAACACTGAGTTATGTCGGGATCACTGTGTATCGAAATAAGATGAACATAATTCCTATATGTCAAAAAGGATTTATGGTTCATTTTAATAAAGCATCAAAATTGTCTAATTTCTTTTAAATAGTTTTTATTATTCCACTTATCCTTTTTACTAAAATTAATGTCAATTTTAATTAAAAATTCACACTTAGAGTCATACTAGTCACAAAATGTGTTAGATTGAGGTGTAAGATGATTCCTATATGACAAAAATGTCTTGTGGATGAATATTTTTAAAGTTCAAAAAATTCGAATTTGTTCTATTGGACTTGAGTTTGTCACTTATGTTTTTTACTAAAATATATTTTTTAAACTAGAAACACACACTTTGAGTCATACCAATCACATCATGTGTTAGTTGATATCATACCAATTCTTACACATGAAAAATGAATTATGAATCATTTTGATAAATTTTCAAGACAATCCGAGTGTGTGAGTGACACTCTTTCTGAAAAAAAATGTCAATTTTAAACCGAAAATAGAGACTTTGAGTTATACTAGGAATTCCATATATCATATTGAGGTGAAGATGATTCCTACACATCACGAATAACTTATGAATCATTTTCAAAAAGTATCAAAAACAATATGAATGTGGTTTCTCAATTTTGTGTATGCCACTTGTGTTTTTTACTAAAATTAATGTAAATGTTAAATAAATTGACGCTCTAGGTGTTATACTTGGAACACCATGTATCAAATAGAGGTGAAGTTTTTTTACATAACAAAAATGACATATGGACCATTTTACTAAATTATCAAAAAATATGAATTTGTTTGATCACCTATTCATGATGTCTGTATACATTCAGACACCATATATTTTTCACATTTGTTTCTAAACAAATTGATTTTTTATATTATACATCTCTTTAACAAATAAATAATAAAATATAAGCATTATGATACTAATATTCACACCCAAAATATATTTTCAATTTCATAGCCCATACTAGATCACAAATATAGTAGGTAATCACATAAATTTCATGTCGAAAAACATTCTGACACCATGTATGCTACCTACTCATCTCTGAACAAATTTACGTTTTCTTTTGAGTATGAAGGTTTTAATAAATATATGTAATACTGAGAAAATATAGAATAAAAATTATTACAAAATATCTTTAATGAAATTGTAATTACATTTGAAAATTTATTGATTGAGGATTTTGGTATTTCTATAATTTATGATATATCCCATAAATTTAAAAACATGATTTCCATAATAGATATTGATATATTGCTTCAGACACTACAGAAACAGGGGCCAAAATAAGAAAATAGTTTTCAAATATGTTTTGATAGTAAAATATTTCTATATGAACCTTAATCTATTTATAGTTTATATAATCTATGAAATTCTTATATTCATTTACCGATATCATACCATGATTTATCCTATATTTAGAGACCACTATATCATAACAAAATTCTTTTTTTAAACACATACTAAAACATATAATTTGAAATTTATCTATAAAATATTTATTTCAGTGCATTACAAATTCATAATACACATCATATGTGGTTTATTTGATGGATATCCATGCATTTTATTCAAAAAAATAAATATTTTGGATAACTGGATTGATTGTGATCAGTATTCAGTTCTTCCTAAAAAAATAAGTAATGGAAAAAAAATAAAAATATATTTTATATGATTAGATTCCATAGGTTTACCTTTACATTATAGGCATAAAAAATAGTCTATCTCATGTTATTTTTTTATCAAATTCTTTGTTTAACATATATTTTTTCATATCAATTTCTTTCTTTTCCAATTTAGTTTCTTTCATAGAAATAATATAGGGATTAATGAATCCAAATCATTATTCAAAGTGTTTTCCATTTATGTACTATAAATATAAATTCCTATAGAAAATAGGAATCATTATTAACTTTTTTGAACATATTAAATCATTTTTTGGAAAAAATTATTATGAAAATAGACCTTATGTATGTATTCATAACTAAGATTCCCAAACATTTAAAATTAAGAATCTCATTGATAATCTCGTGATCAATTGCGTCTGTAATGAAAGTTCCAAATATTTATTCTTCATACTGAATGTATTACATACTCCCATATTTAAAAGTGATCTATTCATAAATTTTTGATGATAATAAATGTTGCAGTGGAACTAGTTGGGATAAGGTACACGTGGAAGGTTCTTTTGAATTCCTGATCGATTCACTAGATCGTCTAGATCCGTACTTCTTTTCCCCCATCACTTTATCCATATACAATACCATACCTCACTTCAAACCTTTTTAATCAAATATTATAGGTTTTTCAAATGCTTTTTTTAAGAAAATATATCTTTCTAAGATTATAGGGTCATGCTACAAAAGTCCCAATATCATCATGTACCATTGTAACATTCGAATCATCAAGTGAAACATGACACTCAAGGGTCATCTATTTAGATACCTCAATCCACACTCTCATGTAACAATTTTGGAGTTCTTTTTTATGTATCTTATCTAATAGGATATTATACACTGTACCCCTCACCACAATGAGGTACATTGGTGTTGATGGATATAAATCACATACAACATTATCCTACAAAATTTTAGCAATAAAAAGTTATTGGAAGTTGTTTGATTCACATTTAAGAGAAAGAGTAATTAAAAAATTGATTACATCAGCAAAGGTATATGGTTTAAGGGAATTACTTTCCTCAAAGCTTGAAAGGTCATTTTCTAACTCATGTGTAGATCATTATTCCATCATTAGTTCGCTATGATCCTTTCTCATATATTGGTTTTGAAAAATAGACCAAACAATAATATCTTGAAAAACATATATTCATGCCTGAAATCATTTCATCATTTTATATGTGTCTTCTTGTTGTTTTTTATTCTTGAAATATGTTTGAGGAGACACTACTATTCCTATACCTTTATTGTGACCATATTTTTCCAGCTGCTTCGAAGCAACTGAAAGTAGTTTTTCTCCTAGTACGGTCACTGGCGATTATGGTGTCTAAACCATCTATGAAAAAAATAAGTAGATATTTTTATTTAATACTACTATAAAGCATAATGAATTACTATTATTTCATAATTACCCTTGTTTGTTATATTTCTTTTTTGTTTTCATCAACTACTACCCTCATTATTTAAGGGAGCCTCCTTCTATAGCGCATGACATTGGATGAATGTGGATTAAGATTTTGATTAAAAAATATGAATATAAAAAAGGATCATGTGTTAGTTTATATCACATAAAACTTTAATTTTTGATTTAAAATACATACCAATTTATTTTATGGTGAAGCATACCCCATACTTTCTTTGCGATAGCGGTACATGGGTTTTGATGCATGTTCTTTATTTTCGGTACTCCTTTTCTATTTCATATATTTAAATTTTTGAATGAGATTAGATAAAAAAAATAATGTAAAATAATATATTATATACTACAATATGATTGAAATGATTTATCATCATAAAGACAAATGAAATCATCCAATGTTTCCTTCTTTATAATGTGTGCATATATATACTGGTTGGTGGGTCTTTAATTTCCTATTAGCTTCTCTTAGATTCAACTTGGTAGGAAGATTAAAAAATTATCTTTGGTATTTTCTGGCAGCCATTAAGACATATTTATTTTGAAATTCATCCAAAATAAAAAAACTCTACAATAAATAATGAAAATGAAATCAATGTTTGATTATATAATTTTTCAGTAAAATAGAGATAGATTATTATAACAATAAATTTATATCTTTCCCAAGGCTTTACTTCATTACGGTGTAGACACGAAACCATGAATCTACATCTATCAGTATATCCATCCTTTTTGTGACCCTAATATAACTAATGAACATTGACATGTTGGGGTCTACTGGTTGGATGAAGTGATTATAACCAGTGTCAAATTTTATACCCTTAATTATTTCCTTGATAATTTTAGTCAAATCTATTATTATGCATTGTTTTTATTTTTTTCACCAACAATATATTGATTACCTAATAATTCTATGGTTTCAATACCAACCCCCTATTCTTCCCCAGGATTGGTAACATCATCATGTGAAAAATACATTTTCTGCATGAGTCGCCAAACATTTAATTTAGATTCTGTTAATATAGTAGAGAACACATTATATTATCAGAAAAGTAAAGTATATCAAAAAGAAATTTAACCTTCTTATTGAAATATATTTATTTTTTAAATGGTTTGAGGGATTTGGATCCTCTATCAAGAATCCAAATACACTCTTTATGGTGTACTCTAATGTACAATACATTGTCTCCATTGAGACCACCATGAACTAATTGTGATATCTATTTAAAAGGGTAATACTCGATTAAATTTTCATCTAACCCTATAGTTGTTTTAGTCACCTACAAGATAATAGATAAATTATTTTTTTTCTAGATCTGAGACATAAAATACTTACACAACTTGTGATTCCATTATGAATGACTCATCTTTTTCCCTTTCCCCACAAAAATTCACCTTTATGAAGTCAATTTCATTAGCTTTCACTACACTCCTATTGTCAACCCGTTTTAATAGAAAATCAAAACAGAAAATTCTGTTTAATCCAACTTTTATATCTATTTCATAATGAAAAAATATGACATATTCTCATAAATTGAATTTCTATAAATGTAACAAGATATGTGAATCACTTCCACTATAAGAATAACTCCACTATTTCTCATCGAACTGAATTCATCGCCTTCTTTTTTTATAGAAAATATAACCATTGATTACAAAACCAGTTTAAGATATAACATTTTCATTTGGTCCCATGACGATCCTTCAAAGTTGTTCGATAATTGAATTCAAATTTTCAGATAACTCCATATAAAATATAATCTTAGGATCATCCTATAAACTATTTATAATGTGTATTTAATATCCATATTTCATCCCGTGATGGATTCAAATCTCTAAGAATTTCCTTTTGGGATTCAACATTTAGATCAATATATTCACTATTATGTAAAATGTAATGGTGCACTTGCACCCACTCTGTGATGGTAACTATGACAAAATCTCTTTTATAAATCCATTCAACCATAAGGTGTATGTTGTGATAAGATTTTGGGAGACCGAGGATATCAACATCTTATAAGAAATTGATACAAAATTCAACATATTCTTCAACAATATATTATTCTTCCATAAATCCATCTCGATGACTTTAATTCTTGATATACCCTTTAAAAAAATTCATATACCATTAAATGGGGTATATCCATTTGTACTAGACAAGACCACATAGTTTAACCTCTCTAACCAAGTGAACCATTATGTGGACCATTATATCAACAAATGATGGTGTGAAGAACTTATCTAATTCACATAATATGACTACAACCTCTTTATTCACATTTAGAAACTTTTTATGTCAATAACATTACTGCATATAGATTTCAAAAAGAATAAGAGTCTGGTTAATGTACATCATTCACTTTTTGGAAGAATTCAAAGTAAAATGATGGGCATAAAATCAAATATGAAAACATGACATTCATGTGATTTTAGTCCATGTGACTTCAAACTATTAATTTCAACAATATTATTGATATTTGATGAATAACCCAATGGTAATTTTACACCATTATGGAAAATAAAAAGTTGTAACTTATCATGTATGGATAGAATATAAGCTACTATCGGAAGAAAATTCCTCCCTTAACCCTTCACTAGTTCTAACTATTCCCTAATCCCCATGTCAATAATGTTTAACCTAGCCTTGATACCATCTTTTTTTTCTAGGAAGATCTATTAATGTATTAATAATACTAATCAAATACATTTTTTTCTACTCACATGAAATCAAGAAAATTTCTGATATAAAAACTATTCCAATATTATAATTCAATGAAAATTGATACCTTTTTTAAACCTGATTTTTTAATGTTTTTTGAAAATATTTACCTAAAAATTTAAATATATTTTAGTTTATCATATAGTTTATCACTCGTAATAGAGACAGTTTTGTACCTTGTTCGGTATTCCCATCAAATGTTATCATCCTAGAACGATATTTATGTCTTCGAGGTAAAAATTTACGATGTCTTAAAAACATAGTATTCAAGGAATGTTTCAACTAAATTGAGTGTGTGCATTCTTTACAAATGGAAAACCCCAACATTCCATTAATTCTATAGCTTGAAAAACTTTCATAAACAAGAATGTCATTTATCATCCCATACAACATGACCCTCAATTCTATTTTTTCACTTATTTGGGTATAACACATTGTATAACATGTATCCTAGTTCAATTTTAGATATTCAATCAATGGATCCAAATAGAAATCAATATCAACCTTGATTTGTTTTGGTACATATATAATAATAGACAACATAATGTATTTACACTTCACTCATAACCATGGAAGAAAGCTGTAATTTACTAACATGTTTGTCTATGTACTATGAGTACTACTTTTTTGATAAAAGGATTTATTCCATATGTAGATCACTGAAGATAGAATTTTCTATTCTCATTTCTAAATATAGGATACTCATAATCAATATTATTCCACTAAGGAAAGTCTACTATATAACATAATTTCTGATCTTTAATTCTTGTATCTACATGCCGTGTCAATTGTCTCACAATTTCAAGAAATATATATAGTTTTATAAACCATGTAATGATAATGATGTACCATAAAAATATTGAGGTACTTGAATCATCTTTCTTGTATCAATATTCCCCACACTTGGGAATTTTATTAGTGATTCTTCTTCCTTAAAAAATAATATGAAATCATTTAGACACACATATTTTTTATAGAGATCATTCTCATTGAACGCAACATTCATTTGACATAAAATTTTCGATATGGATGTTTATTTTCTTCTAGAAGTATATCATTCAAAAGACCAAGTAGTTCTACAAAGATGGTGTCACCCTATCCACTACCATATTTCATACTATATAACTTTAATACAACTGACAATGTTGTGTATTTAGTATAACTAGTAGACAATGGTCTCTTAACACAACTATATAACTCCAAAAACAACTTTAGACAATCATAGAAGTAATTTTAAATTCCCATTTTAATTTTTTCTATATGATATCCATCATCATTTACATTGGTATTCATCACAATGTCATCCCATTTGGTTTGAACATTCAAATTTTTCCCATGTTTAGTCCAATATTTATAGCTCTGATATATTATTTAATAAATAAAATGTTATTAAAACTCTTCTGAACTAATTTTTATTCAATAAAAACAATGTAAACATGAAAAAAGGATTTGAGAAGGGTCATATGCATGATCTATTTCAAACTTGATGAACTCTTTGACTCCATATTCATACTTGTTTTTCATAAGATAAGCGAACAACCATTTTTTATTTATATCTATCCTATTAGGTTCATAAAATGTTCTTTTTTTACAATAAAAAAAAAGATATTAGATATCAAAGGTAAAAGTTATAGATAATTATAATGAGGAAAACCCAAAATTTTATTATTTAAAATAATTTAAGTATGATTTGAAAGAAATGGGTAATTGAATATAAGAAAATAATTACTTCACTGGTGGTAGGTTTTATCCTATGAATGATCATCAGTACCTGGTATGGGATGACTACTAATCAGAGTAGTTCAAGCAACATACGTGCATGTTTTTTAGAGATAAGGTATGAGTTTTTAGTAAGAAAATTCAATAATAATAATTCAGGTTAAAACTAAACCACTATAGAATAACTATAATGAATGGGACTCAACCTTTTCAAATATGGCTCAAGTTTAAAATTAAGGAACACCATGACACTAATCATTCTGAATAAACCACCAAAATCATTTAATATCCTGAATAACATTTAAACTACAATGTACAAGAACAAGATCTCTAATCTAAATAGGTGACCGAATGGGTTTAAACTAGACCACCAATAGAATCAATGTCAGACCAGATATGGTGGACTCTCCACCATGTAACAATTCAAATAAAACATAATTTTTTCCCAAAATGGATAATATATTCCAAATAACTAATAAATAAAAAAACTCAACAAATAATGAAAAGGATCCAAATAGATTACATTGATATGTTTTCCTCATTATCTGGATGAAGATTCTTCAATTTTCCAATTTGTATTGAACACTATCATTAATCATCTGAAGACACCCTAAAAGATCATGATTGAGAAACCTTATACATCACACTAGAAAAAATACCTAGAAGTGTTAAAATATGAAACAAAACAACCAAGATATATCAAGCAAGAGAATAATGGAAAAACCATTAGGCATGACCCAAATGGAACCATGAATAAAAAATAACTATATAGTCTAACCTTGGGTTAAGTGATTGATATACAAGAAATATTATTTTTTACATTTCAAACAATACATAAGGCTTTATTTCAATCAAACACAATTTTTTTTAAAAAACCCATTTCTTTGCATTCATAAAACCGGTTTTCACAATGGATATATAGTTAAAACACACAACCAATCAAAGGCACACCACAAAAAAAATCACAAAATGAGGGAATACCAAAAAACTAAACCAAAATATGGTCCATACATATTAAAAAATCACAATACACCACCTTCTTTTAAACATATTTTCGAGGTCCATTTATAAAATCACTCTCATTTTTTAACACTAAACCCAATTTTTTTAAAAACATTTTCCAAATTTCATATTGAAACCAACCACTTTATAAATGAAATTTTAGGAGACCAAAACCTTTTAAATTATCAAAAATTAATTTAAAATTACAAATCTCATCTCAAAACCCTATTTTAAATTCAAAAGGATGATTTTTAAATTTTTAAAACCCCTCATGAAATATATTTTTTTAATTTCACTTTAAAATTAACTTTTTTTTTCAAAACAATTAATGGGATAAGAACCCATTTTCTATAAAAGCTATTAGCATTAGGTAAAAAATTTTAAAATCATATTAAAAAACCATAAAAAATTATTTTAATTTTTAAAATTGTTTCCATGGAAAGATGTAATCTTTGAAATCATTAAAACATTACATGTTAACTTTGAAACAACTTCACGAGTTTCAAAACACCAATTCCATTATGTTTTATTTTATGGGAAAACATCATTTTTCCATTTTATAACTGACTTTAAAACTTAAGACCAATTTTCCTTTTTCAAAACTGAAATTTATTATTAGAATTAGCATAAAATGCAAAGTTGGCCAAAACCTATCTTTCCACAGGTCAAACATTTAACCAAAGATCCATTTTCAATCTATTTTGAATTATAATAATTTAAATTTAGGTTTTCAATTTTTTTTTGAAAATTAATAAAAAGACATTGATAATTCGTTTTAAATAAAATAAACAAACTATGATCATTTTAATAAACACATGACAAGAAGATAATTTTACATAGTCTAAAACAAATCATGATTATTAAAAATTCAATAAACATTTTATAAAGGTGGAATGAATAAAATATTTTTCCTAAGAGAGGAGTAAATTAATAATTTATGTCCTAGATTATGGTAAAGGATTCCTAACGTAAGTTAGGTCAAGGCTCAAGGATCATCACACTCTCAGTGATCATGAATTCTTGGTGCACACATTACCCTTGGGATAAAGGTATAATGGGTAATATTCCACTACTACAAGTGTTTCCATATGTTAGCACTATTTAGTTATTATTATCATTAAAAATATCATTTTTAGGTATATATAAAGATTCCTGATATGATTATCATGGACTACCCACCTGAACACCATGGTTCCTAGTGGATTCTTTCAAAATTAAATCAAGGTACTATTCATTTATTAAAAACCAGTTTCATAAAATATCAAACCAGAAGACACAAATACAATCATTCACATTTCATGAAATGTTTTCAAGAATAAACATAAAAAAGGTTTAACAAACATTCACTACTTCGAAAAATATTTTCCAATAGAACACAAATCATGCGTTTTAAAACAATTCAAAACATTATTTGAGAATAGAAAAAATCCCAAAATATTCTCTTAGAAATCCATTTTAATCATCACCCAAAATACATCATTTAAAAACCTCATATTTTAATAATAATCTGTAAAAGTTCCAAACTTGACTCATGGATACATATCATAAAATCTCTATAGGATTGATAATTTATTCCATAACTTATCCCTCAACCCAAATGAGGTCTAAACCTTTACTAAACACAGATTTTATTTAAAATCCATCCTAAAATATTTTCACAGTGCTTGGAATTTCAAGTATCACTTGAAATGGAAAGAAAAATATTTATGAAAATAATTTAAATTCCAAATACATCATTTTAAATTGAAAATACCATTTTAAAAGGGCTAATTGATTTTTTTATTGAGTAACATTAAACCACATTCATTCAATTATTTATAGACATGAAGACCCATTTTAATATATGATAACCCAGTCAAAATCCAATTTATTACCTAGAATATCAATGAGTATAATTAATACTATTATTAAATAATTAAAACACCTATATAAGTATAAAAAATCAACGGTTCTGGAATTCAAGAGACAAGAATGGGAAAAAACCCTAGACTAAGAGGAGATAAAGAAATGATCGAGAAAAGAGAGAGGAGGGCCCCAAGGGAAGAACACATTCCCTAGAAATCAAATCCACAACAAAATCCAAATCCAGAACCCACTAGGGTTCAGTTTGGTGTGTGTACAATGACTAAGAGGGTGAAAATGAGATGAAAAAAGAAATAAAAGGAAGTAGAGAAGAAGAAGGAACCTGACATGTCCGAATCTGATCCGGAATCACAAGATAATGTTGAATAACAGAGGTGAAGGAAGATATGATTACAAGACTAAAATTTCTAATAAAAAAACCCAAACCAATTATAGGGGGCTCATTGAACTCAAAGGGTGAGGTTTTAATCATCCAGGCTTGTGAAATCAATAAGACTAAAATGAGGAGTAGATACCCTAAACTAGGAACCCATGAGAGCACCGAGCCAATAAAACACCACACTAACACACACCATAGAACCCAAAAAAGCAAGCAACGAGAGGGGAGGAGAAAAAAATAACATACATTAGATTCGATACTTGATTCCCTCGAGAGAAAGTCGAGGGGGAGTGCCGATAACAGTGGACATCTGTGAAATCTTGAGAGGCATGACGAAAATCGGTTTGATTAGGGTTCTTTTAAAAAGTCTAGGGTGAGTTTTATTAGTGCTTAAAAAAAACTATCACAAAGATAACTTATATCAGTGATAAAAAATTAAGTGCTGATAAAAGGTTTGTTTATCAATTCTAGAACATTAGCGTTGATAAAAGATTTATAATTATAATTACAAATAAATATATTTATAAATACATTTATAAACATTTTTAATAATTATAAATGTATTTATATAATTATATATATTTATATAAATGTAAATATAAATATATTTAATAAATATAATAAAATATTTAATATTTAGATATATTTATTATGTAAATAAGTTTATTATATTTTTATAATTATTTAAATATATATTTAATTATTTATAATGAAATAAATAATTTTTTTAAAAAATTATTTTTATTAATTTATAATTATAAATATATAATTTTATAAATATCATATTGATACATTTATATGTATATTTATAAATAAATATATTTTTAAATTTTTTTTATAATTTTTTTTCTATTTATAAATATATTTGTAACATTATATATATTTATATAAATATATACATATATATAATAAATATGAATATAAATATAAATATAAATATAAATATAAATATAAATATAAATATAAATATAAATATAAATATAAATATAAATATAAATATAAATATAGTAAATATATTAATTATTTAAATATACTTATTATAATTTTAAAATTATTTAAATATATAATTATATAAAAAATTTTAAAAAGTAATTTTTATATGTTTATATCGTTACATATTTTTATATAATCATATATATATATATATAACAAATAAATATAAATATAAATATTATTTATAAATATGAATATAAATGCTAATGTAAATATAGTAAATATATTAATTATTTAAATATATTTATTATAAAATTTTAATTCTTTAAATATATAATTATTTATTTATAATTATATAATTTTTTCTAAAAAATATTTATTTATTATTGTAAATATAAAATTTTTTAATATAGTAAATATAAATTTATAAATATATTTATTTATAAATATTTATTTATAAATATATTTTTAACAATATAAATGAATATATATTATTAAATTCATGGATGTTAAAAATGAGTGAAATTAGAAAATTAAAAATGAGTAGAGTTTAAAAATATTGAAAAAATGGATAAGTTTTATCAATTAATTATAAATTATTAAAAACTACTGATATATATTGAAATAAAGATTAATACATATTAAAAATATTATAACATAATAAATAAATAAATTTAAATATATATTATAACATGATTAAATTCTAAAAAAATAAAAAATATAAAAAATGAATAAATAATACCAAACTCTAATAATATAAAAAATATAAAAAAATTTACTGATTAAAAACATAATATATTAATTGTATCATTTTACTAAATTAAATTATAAAATTAATTTTAAAATTTGAATAAATTATATAAATAATAGGTGTATGTGTTTCTCTATGAGGTTTCATTAATTATGTAAATATTTGTGTGTGTGCGTTGTATATAAAATTGAATTAATTACCCATACATGTATGTGTGAAATCAATTTAATACACATTTGATATATATACAATTAAAAAATAAAACAGCATTCAATTAATATCCATTAATCGATATAATTATTCAATATTTTTAATTAATATTAATTTTTAATTATAAACCATTATTCACTAAATATATGACTTATTTAATGCAAGTGTAAATATTTAAGATTATATTAATCATATTTTAGGAAATATTATATATATTGATATATATATATATATAAATATAAATATAAATATATATATAAATATAAATATATATGAATATATTTCTATATTAAATGTATTAATCAATAATTATTTACAGAAACCCTTAAAAATGAATAAGACATTAATATGTTTTTAATTATTACATTGTATTCATTTTCTATATTTATATAATATATATTATTAATTAATATTTATAATTAAAACACACACATATATATATTATTTATTCATTTTTATTAATAATTGTTTCGTTAATATTTTTTTAATGATTTTGTAATTTATTCATTTTTAATTTCTTTGTTTAATTATGAAAATTTATTCATTATAAATATTTAATATATAATATTTATTAATAATTTTAAATTGCATATATGTATCTTAAAATTATTGATTTTTATTAATAATTTCATAATTAATAATTTTTTATTTTATTTAATTTTCCTATTATTTTTATTATTTATATTTATTTATTATATATATCTATATTTAATATATACTATTTATTAATATTTATAATAGATATTGTTTTCCCAATTAGGTTAAATACTCTTGGAGGGGGGGGGATGAATAATGGTATGACAGATTAAAACAACTACCCCTTCAGATATTGTTTTGTTGTCTAACAAAACACTCTTCTCTCTTTTTCCCATAGAAATATATGAAAAGAAATTAATTCATGCATTAGACACAATTATTTTTACATGGTTCACCCTCATTGGGCTACGAAAAAGGAGTATACAAAGACAATGTGCCGATTATACCAAATCCACTAAGGATCACCGCCAAATTACAAGATTCGGGCTAGATCACTTCTATGCGCATTCTCACTACCTTTACAAGATTTATGGTCTTCTCACTACAGTACTAAGGGTCACTTCCTATGTCTCTTTCTCTGTATCACTACCAGTGGAAATGATCATCGACTTCCTCTTCGTTTTCTCACTGCTCTTATATGGGATCCACTTATAGTTTATGGAATTATCGGTCCATTTATTTGCATGAAATCACACATCCTCGACTATATATAGATTCTTTGTTGAATTACCCTTTTCACCCATAGATAAATTTCACTTTTCCACGAACTGTTAGTTAGTAGAAATTGCTTCCATGAACTGTCTAAGGCCCTTCACAAACAACCTCATCCCTATGCAAATTTCACTACATCACATACCACATATGATTTGGGGAACACCTCTCCTCTGTGGACTTCCACTGCTCTATGGAGAGTCTCCGATTCCAAATACCACCTCTGTGTACTGCCTCTATGTATTGCCTTTGAGAACTGCCTCTACTTTTGTATAATTTCTTATTATGTGGATTGCTTCTTCCTAGGACTGCTTCTTTCATGAACCAACTCATCCTCTGTGGACCAATTTATTTTACGAGCCATAGAGTACTGAAAAAAATACTTTCATAGTTTGTTCCCATAAACTACTTAACTTTATAGAATTTCTTTCCCATGAGCCACTTCTCCTTTTGTGGAATCCCTAAGAACTTTTTGGACTTAGATGAATTTATTCATAGAGAAAAGAAGTTTTTAATGAAAAATTCCATTATTTAATTATGGGATTAGTGGTCCTTATATAGGAAAATAGATATAATTTTTTTTAATCTATTTTACTTAAATATTCAATGTGGTTCCACCTTCACCATGTACTGAGCTCCTTACACAAACTATTTTCCCTTCATAGTTCTCATATTTTCTTCGTTCCTTTTTGTATGTTGATCTCTTACTTGAAAAAATCCCTTCATGGATTCGCAAGTCACCACCTACTTTTTGAGAATGATGAACCATCCTGTGCATCGCAAGACTTATACAAAATTCTTGCCTCTTGTGAACTGCATGACTTCCTGTGAACCCTTTTCCCTACACAGTTCATGTACCACACTTCGCGGTCTGTATATCGCTACTATACAGAATCCTTCCTTTGACGATTTCCCAAAGCCGTACTCTGTACCACCTTTTTGCAGTTATCTGGCTTTGTCAACAAACACAATCACACCTAAAAAAACTAAGAGGATGCCTTGAGGGAGTGTTTCCCAACACACATATAGACACATATTAAATTTATTAACAATTTTTAAATTAATAAAAATTTTAATATGTTTTTTAATTTATTTATTTTAATTTTTATTTGTTTAATTATTTAAATTTTTATATTATTTAAATATTTTTAATATTTAATAGTTATAATGGTGTGGAATGGAGGTTGACCAAGTTGTGTTGGACCTGAGCATATATATGAGTGTTGTCCAAGGACTGAGGTAAGGATTGGGTTGGCCTCATCCAATGAGAGACCATAAAGGAACCCATATGGCAGTGTGTGGAAAGTGTATGTGGGATCACATCCCTACAACAAGCTTCTAAGCTTGTGATGCAATATAATAACTTATAAAGGAGTGGCCTAACTAGTGCAATTCCAATGCAAGTCCTTTATTGGCACTAAATAATGAATTGATAAATGTTACCCTTTATCAGTGATAAAAAAAGTGCTGATAAAAGTACCATTTATTAGTGCTAAGAAAAGATCTGATAAAGGGTACAATTTATCTATGTTTTTAGTTCTATTAAAAGGTACTTGTTATCAGCAATTGTTTTAGCACTTATAAAGGCCAACATTGTATATAGTGTGTTTTTTGTAGTATTCTCTCATAACATTTTCAAATTCTCATGTTGTTTCTTTAACGATATGGTTCTTTCATAAAACTTTTACAAGATGAATAAACATATTCCAAAACACTTTCTCCCTATAGTCAAGAATCCAAATTGGATATTCCTCATAAGAAAGTTTTTCTTCTAACTGAACCACTTTAAGGCTAATAGCATGTGATGAATCCAAAACATACATTCTTGACATTGAAAAATGAAAAACACTATATAGATTAGATTAAATTGAAGGAATCTATAATCAGTAATAAACTGATCAAAATTTATCTAGGATTTCATAGGGTCTAATTAAACATGGACTTTGGTTCTCCTTTTTACCAAAACAAAAACACTTTTCTATGGAGGAACTTTAAGAAAAAACGATCACCTAACTCAAAATATTTTTTTCCCTTCAACTATTAACACAGATTTTCTACCTGCTCTAATCCATACCCATTTGTTTGTAAAACAACTTTACATTATCAACCATTTATCTACAAAATATGTTCCCATAAACTTCCTTTCTCTTAATTAATCCCAAAAATCTAGATTCTGACAACACTTTACATTTGATTCCTTAGAGGGAACCATCTATAAACTGGAATGAAAAGTATTATTATAAGAAAAGTCAACTATTTAAAGATTATGATCCAAACTTTCATAATAATCCATTAGAAATGAATGAATCTTGTCTTCTAAAGATTTATTTTTTCTCTCATACTATCCATCATATTGAGGATGAAAGATTGAACTGAAATTTAATTTATATTCAAATTACTTCTGATGTAATTTCCTAAAATTTGATGTGAACTTGAGATCATGGTCAAATACACTGGAGAGAGTAATTCCATGAAACTTGATCATCTCATTAATATAAAATCAATAAATTTTATCTAAAGAAATATTGTGTCATAATGGATGTGAATGTTAATATTTAGTTAATCAATCAACAATAACCCAAATCAAATTATTACATCAATAAGTCTTTTCCAATCCCACTATTAAATCCATTGATATATTTTCCCATTTTCACTCTAGTATATGAAAAGGATGAAGCATACCCTTTGGTATTTTTGGTTATTCTTTAACCTGTTGACAAGTAAAACCTTACATGGTAAAATAAATAATATCCATTTTCACTCCATCCTACCACTAATACATCCGAAGGTATTTTTAGATCTTAGTGCTATCAGGGTGAAAGAAGAATAATTAATTATGAGCTTCACTTAATGATTATCTCTCTAATTGGAAGTCACAATACACACATAATCTCTTTCAAAATAATGAAACATAATCTTTATTAATGTTATATTTAGTTAACTTACCTTTTTAGACCAATTCTATATTTTCTTTTAACTCAAAGTTTTCCTTATGAGCTTACTTAAATCTTTTTTATAGAGACAATTTTACTAAAACTGAAAAAATTGTAATTTCTCTCATGCACAATTTCAAGGCCAAAATTTCTGAAATCATTTACCAATGGTTCATATTTCCTGAATAACATGTTTATTATAGAATTATTTTTCTAAACAAAAATCATCATCTTATTTGTTTTGTTTTCTAGGATGGCAATGAATTGTGTAGTCATAATCCTTTATAATTTCCAAAAATCTCTTCTGTCTCATATTCAAATATTTCTGAGCAAATATATACTTAAAACATTTATTATTTGTATATATTTCACACTTGGAACCATATAAAAGTTGTCTCTATATTTTTAAATAAAACACCACACTTTCTAGTTCAAGTTCATGTGTAGGATATTTTTTCTCATGTGGTTTTAATTGACGTGAATCATAAGAAATTATTTGATCATTCTATATTAAAACACAACCCAAAACTCTTAAAGAATAATCAATGAAAAAAACAAATTCATAATATCTAGATGGAAGAAAAAAAATCAGAGCATTAACTAATCTTATTTTTTATTCCTATAAATATTCATTAAATTCATTATTCCAAATGAACCTAACTCCTTTTCATGGTTACTTGGTTAGTGAGATAGATAAATAATAAAAGTTTTCAAAAAACTTTCTGAAAATATCCAACTAACCTAAGAAAACTATGAGTATTAGTAACATTTTTATGTCTTTTACATTCATCAACCACTTTAGATTTAGTGAGATAAAATATTATGACATATTTATTGATGATGTGTCCAAGGAATGAAATATGGTATAACCAAAAATCAAAACCGATATATTTTCCATCTAACTTGTTTTATCTTAGTGTTTGAAGAAAAATCCTTATATGTTTTTTATAATTATCATAATTTTTTTAATAAATCATGAATTAATAAAACAATACATAAAACTAATCCAAATATCCATTGAAGACTCTATTCATAAGATCTATAAATATACCCGTGGAATTTATCAATCCGAATTGAATAACCCCGAACTCATAATTCTAGTATTTATATGAAATGATGCTTTTGTAATATCATCCTTATTAACATTCATGTGATGGTACCTGAACCTTAGGTCAACCTTTAATAATTAATGATCTCATTGGAGCTGATCAAAAAATTTATTGATATGAGGGAAACGATACTTTTTTAAACAATGATGTTATTTAGATCTCTATAATCATTGCAAAGAATCTTGGAACTATATTTATTTTTATAAAATAAAATATAAGCACCTCGTAGTGAAGTGATAGGAAGAATTCAACAATTATCAATAAAATAATTTAACTTATTTTTCAATTCCATAAGTTCTAGTTGAGCCATTCAATAAGGGGGTTCAGAAATTGGCTTAGCATCAGGTGATAATTTTGTAGTAAATTAAAATTTCCAATCAAGTATCACACTAGAAAACACAACATAAAAAACATCCATGTATTATTTTGATATCAAAACATAATTAGTTTTATAATTTCACTTATTTTTAAAATATTTAGAAGATAAATTTCATTTCAATATTTTAATATTTTCCCATATTTTTGATATGTTAATAAAGGTATGAATTCATTCTTGTATATCGATAGAAACTTATTCTGAAAAAAACTTTTTTAGCTCAACCATATATCTTAGCATGGTAAAATGATACCCAATGCTTAACTAAAATAACATTAAACTCTAGTATGGTAAATAAAACAAGGTTTACAGGTAAATTCATTCCAGATAAAACAAAAATAAGATTCTTATATATTTTTCTTAATACCTCCTTGAGGTGTTTTTACCATAAGTTATGGATTCATTTATTAAGGTGGAATTTCTAATTTAATGGAAAAGTTATCAATAATTAAAGAATTTGTAGACCTAGAATCAACAAATACATTATAATAATATGAATAAATAAGCGATGTACAAGTTACCACTTTGTTTGATGACCTAAAATCCACTAAAATAGTTGCAAAGGATTTTAAAAAACCCTTCTTATTTTATTCTTATTACTTCCCATCATTCATGTATTTCTTCTGACACTCATATACATAATGAACCATCTCATACCATTTAAAACACTTTATTTTCAACTTATCAAAATTTATCTTACTACTATTAAGATCTTTTTCATTACAATGATGAGCCATATGACTTGACTTACCACATCTTAAAAACATTATAGATTTTATAAGTCATTCCTCTGGGATGTTTTCACCACACATATCATATATTGTAAACATTATTTTCTCATCATAATATTTATTTGATTGGTTATTTCCTATTTCCTTCCACATGGACCTCCTTTTTTTCTTGCTTTTATAGGACACCTGATCATCGAAAAACTCCATTTCTACATTCTCAGCAAAGCAAAAAAATTATTATAACCTTACAATTCATGGGATTACAATTACCTTTGATATATTGGCCTAAATCCTGAATAAAATAAATTAATTTTACTATAAATACCCAATATAAAATTTAACATATACTTTGCTACTTAAGTAAAAGTTTCTACATTTCAGAACATGTAATCTTACTCCTTTTACCTCAATTCCAATAATTGTTTTTCCATCCAATGTAAAAACATATTTGGGAAATATTTCTCAAATAAAATTTTCTTAAATTTATCCCATTACCAGATATAAATATACTCTCTTTATCTATTATTTTTAACCATAGTCCACCATTGATCAGCTTCACCTTCAAGACAGTAAATAGAAATAGTTACCTTTTGATGATACGAATAACACAAGACTTTGAATATATTTTCTTTGGACTTAATACACCCCTCATGTACCACTTGGCCAAAATATCCACATAATTTTGGATAACGTTTCCTATTAGAGTTCTCCACTATCGTGATATTCCTTCGGGGAAGATCTGAACATTCCCTAGCATGGACACCACCATCATTTACAGCCTATATCAACAAATCTAATATTGTAAAAAACTTCTCTATTCTAATACCAGTCATTCCGGGTTACTGATTCCAAAACATATCATCCCCTCTGTGACTTCCTATATCATATTCCATATTTCCTTTATGGAAAACCATTATGAATAGACATATTTTAGACGAATCAACATGGTAATATTCAATTTATATATCATTTAAAATGATCCATAAATTAAATTTTTTAGGGTATTATATTAAAACTATTCTAACCCCTAAAGTTATCTAAACCTTTCTCCGATACTGACTATTTAGACCGGAACTTAAACATTTCATGTTATGGTAAATTTAATCTAGAAATCACTTTTTTTCATTCCCAAATATCATTTTGGTTTCGGGTTTTAGAAAGTTAGGGCCTAACTCTTATATAAATATCACACATATTAAAAATTGGACACTTATATTCCATATCCATTTTACCACCCAATAAAACTTTTAAAAGTAAAGATGTTTTTGTTTCATGACATATCTTAAAAAGTTTTATCTTAAACTCATCCTTATCCCTAATAATCCTTAAAACACTGTGAAAAAATTAAAAATGTAGGATGAGCATAAGCATATTAGTAAGGTATATAAAAAAATAAATTAAAAAAAATCATTATTTTCTAAATACTTACAAAAACTTAGATTTTTGAAAATAAAACTTGGGTTCAAAATTAACATTTTCTTACCTAAGAAATGAACTTCACCGCCCAAATATTTTTGTAAAAATTTCAATATAATTATTAAATGAAAAATAAATCTCATAAAATTTTATTTTCTATCATTAAAAAAACACAAAAACTTTCTCACAATATTTTATTTCCATGCTTTTATAAAGGGGAATATGCTCTCCTTTAAACATAAGATCATTATATTTCCTTGATAAATTATATGATTTCTATAAAAACCCATTGAAAGAATAGAAAAAATATATTGGTAAGTTGGGATATAATTTTCATATAACTACATAAAAAATAAACATCAATATTATACATGGAGTAACCATCACTGTTATTCTTAGGGTAACTATCACAAAAACTATTTAAATAACTATAATAATTATACTTGGAATAACCCACATGGCCAAATATCAAACATAAATCTATTTTTTTTCAAGGAAAATTACAAAAATAAATCTTACCTAATGAATTGGATGGAGATAAAAGACCCATTATTCCTTAGTTAATAATAAAACAACCTATCATCATAAAAAATTCCCAATAATCACAACATAATAATAACACATAACATCTTACGGGTTTCAAAATAATCTTTACATCCTGAAGAAAAAATTTCTAGATATTGAAATAAAAATTACATTTTAAAAACCTTTTTAAAAATAACCAGAACATATAAGAGGGATTTTTATTTTAATAAAATGTAGAAGATAATACATAATTTCAAATAATATATAATGGTTTTGGAGGTGGGAAAAGTCATTTTCACAATATATATTAAAATTGAAAATCAGAATATTCCAAAAGAACATTGATTTTGAAAATATATGAATGAAGTTAAAAAGAGTCATAAAATATCATTTATAATTATTTTATTTCCTTATAAATACATCTATAAAATAATTTTAAATATATGTACATGGAAGAAAAAGAGTTGTAAGGGAAGATTTAAAAGAATATTTTTAAAAGAAAGCCCCTTGCCTTGGGTCCGACTCATCATATAACATGATTATATACTTAAATAATAAAACCATGTTAATTATTTAATTTTTTAGATAATAGTTTTTAATTTTAATATTGCTTTTATTATATTTATTACCATGATATAATCAGTTACTCAATTAATTAAGTTTACATTAGATGTTTGACGATATTCAACTCATATGTCCAAAATGGATATGGTAAGTTAACTATGGAAAAATAATTCATTATTCGTTTATCTCCATAAAAATATTCATGAAATATTTATCATTTTTACACATAAATTATACTTTAGAAACTTAATATGAAATACAGTAATGAAAAATAGAAAACATCGTAGTCATGTAAATGGTAAGCCATATATACACAAGATTAATTTTTCCATTTTCCATGGATCATTTTGGAAGGAAGGTAAATATTATTTTATATATATAAAATGATAATTATATCATAAAAAAATATTATTTCTCAAAATATACTTATATATATCTTCTATTTGAGTTGGTATTGAAAAATTAATAACATAGCTTTATGCAGGTGCTAATCTACACATACACACGATCGACGTTATCATTTTTCAGTGAATGGAAATGTAATATAGTAATAGATATTTTATATTTTAATAATGAAAAATATTTCATTAAAATTTTATATAAACATTAATTTAATAATTATAAATATATATGAGAGATGGTGGTTGAAAATGAATTATATCAGTTCACGAGGCAATATTCCACCGTACACACAAATGATGGTTTCATTTCACATTTGGTTAAAGAGAATATAGATATTGTTTATGTAACTTAAATAATAATATCTAACAATATGTAAGGTAATGATGTTATTATTTCACCACGGTTGAAGAATATTTGAAGAATATATAATAGAAACAAAACAAAAATGCTTGATTAAGAAATATACCTCTTCTTCAGATAACCTCTTAAGGTTTACACCAACGGCTTTCCTATGATTATTTTATGATAATAAAGGCCTCTAGTAAATGGTTATGGATTTATATAAAGGATTCAGTTAGGTATTGGATTAAATAATATAATTTTTAAGTTTCATGAAATGAGAAGAAGAGGTTACCTTTTATAAGTGATGAGAGGGGAACTCTTTGAATTTATAGAAATATAAAATTACTTTTGATCTCCAAATGGATCAAAATTGATGATATTAGAATTAAAGATGAGTATGTGACCAAATTATCTCATTAAATAAAATATATAGAGTTTGGATCACATTTTTAGCCTTATATTTTTGTTTTAACCCTTTGTTAACCCTGTTGATAATTACTTTGATATCAATGTTTTTACTCATAAGGGATTAATATATTTACTATAAAAGTAAAAATGGCCCAAAAAATAGACCATGGATTATATAATAAACCATATACCATTAAATTGGTCTAATATTATATTTTTATGAATTATAAATAATTTAATAAAATATTATTTATTATAAAGAAATTAAGGTCAATTTTGGAACTATTCTTTTAATTTGAGTTTTAAAACTAAAAGAAAATAAAGTAAGTATATTAAAATAAATTCACTCATACCTATAATTACATATTTATATAATTGTTTTTTGAACACATAAATTAATTCAAATAATTTTATTTTTAAATTTTTTAGTATCATTTATTTTATTTTTCTATTAGTTGAATAATTATTTTGGTACTCTTGCGTAATATTTTGAAGAAAATATTTATTCAATAAAAATTTAAAATAAATTGTCCTGAAAAAAATATTTTATATTTAAAATTATTTTTTATAACTAAACTTATCCTATGTTTATCTCTATGTGAAAAAACATTATAAGTTCTTAAAAACTAGTGTGTGACATTTTTGGCTTTACATTCACTTAAATATTATAAAGTTCAATATCATTTAAAAATGTCAAAAAAGTACATATATAAAAAATTTGGATTAATATGGATGATATTTAATTATATAATAAAATTAAGGTAAGTTTTATGGTCATATTATAGTTCTTATAATTTTATTTTTAACTTTAGTTACTCGATTTACCCTTTATTGTGATAATTTTTTACTAAGGTTACAACTCGTAACATATAAAAATAAAAGGGAACTATTTAAAACAATTGTACCCATTGATTAAAAATATGGAATATATTTTTTAGGATTCCAGAAACATAAGTGTTATAAATAAATTTAAAATTAAACTGAAAAAATGTGTCGAAAAATGGTTTAAAAAATGCCTTTTTATGTATAAAAATGTTTTATAACAAATTAAAGTAAAAAATTAATTTAAAAGACCATTATTGGATTATTTTTAATCAAATGGAACTAATTCAATTTTAAAAATAATTTAAAATACATTTTAACTTTTCAAAAACTTTAAAAGAAAATACAATTTTCAAAAAACAAATAGTTTTTTTGACTATTCATTGAGAAAACAATCTTTTCAGAAAATTACAAAAATTAAACCGAATATAATTTTGAAATTATGAATAAAAAAATTATGTTCATTTTGTAAAAAAAATAATATAATTTGAAATATAATATTTTAAATAAAACCATATAATGCATGAAAATCCAATTTAGTTAGAAATAAGTCTTTTTTCATTTTGATTGAAAAATTACTTAAAATTAATATATTGAATATAAATATATAATATATTTATAATTAATATTAATAATAAATTAAAATTATTTATTATAACTTTGATTAGGTTGTTACAGAATAATAGTTGTAATTATCTCTTTGCGAAAGACCACACTAACTAATCTTATTAGATATAGATTATGGTCGTGGTACTATGGATGAGAATCACCACACCACTAGGATGTGAATTACAACCACTTTTGTTGAGATAGATATGGTGTTGTGTGATGAGAGATCCTATTCCATTGGCTAAGGAATATCCTATTTAGTGATTGTTTTATATACATGGTTTGGATTCTACTTCCTCAGGTAATATAAAGATCTAAGGTGATCATATCCTTAAATGACTTCAAGTTTTCCCATTGTTCATGTATTATGTAATGAATAATTTTATAGAATTTGTTTTCTTAAATGAATTTCCATATTTTTTTATATTTTTATTTCTTGAAAAGTATAAATGTTTACTTTAATATCCCTAATTTGAAATACAGTGTTTGTAATTTTATAACAAGATCTTTCTCAAGAATCACCCAGAGGGATCCTATTGGGATAATATTTCTCACACCCTATACACACCCAATTATTGTATATAGATTTTTTGATAGATTCTTATAATGTAAAGGTTCCACATGGATGTGGTGAATCCAATTACTATTAGACCCTAGGTTAATGTTGGTGACATGGTTGGGACTTGAACCTCATGTCATAGAAGGATAACCATTTTAATTATTTTTTGTTGGAATTTTGATGTATTTTATTGCCTAATTGGTTACTTTATATTCTCCTTTCTATCCTTTGGTTTCTTAACTATCTTTTGGATATTTTGTGGGAAAATGTTTTTTTGATTTCATGGTTTAATTTATCTATTTTATTTTATTCTAATATATTTTTATATTATGGGATTATTATCTATTGATGTATGTCTATATTATTCTTGGAGTACAAATTTCTATGTTATGGAAAGGTCATGCCCAATTTATTGTCTAGAATTATGAGTTGTTATATTGGGATAATATGTTTTGAAGGTATGTTTAATGATGCCTAGGTTCTTATTTCTATCCCAAAGGGATTGGGAATTCCCTTAAGGCCTTATCATGGTCTGGATCGAGTTCCCGGATTTGGGGTAGCCCTTGTTAGTTTTTTAAAAAAATGGTATCATAACATGTTTTAATTTAAATTACTTGGGGATTTGGGATAAAGTAGATATACTACTATTAGGGCACAATTAAGGTGTTTGAAGGGGTGTTTGGCCAAAAATATTTTTATCTTCCCATGAGTCACAATGGGAACTTGGGAAATGTGGTTTAGTTTTCGTACTAATCTTACCCTTCCTTGTCAGGTGAGGTGCATGGGCTATATAACTTTTGCGCATGGCACATGTTATGAAGGGATGAAATTTGATATATAATTTTTCTTTTCTTGTGATTTATTTAGGAATTTAAATAATATTTATTCTAGGGATTGAGGATTTATCATTTATTTTTATGTATTTATCTCTTTTATTGATTTTATGTAGTATCATCCCCCCTAAAAAGAGACCCATGAATCTTATAGAGGATGCTACAGAAAACCTCCAATTACAGAATCCACAAGTTGATCCAAATATTAATGAGACATTGGTTTGGGTGGTATGATATTTAGGTTAATGGGTGGGTTCTGATCCTATTCCAGATAAGGAATCCAATCCAAGTCCAGAGAATTATTGAGTGTAAGAATCCCTAAAGCATAATATCCTAGCCTTTTGGGGAAGAAATTATCCAAAGGAGTATGATGAATCGTCATAAAACACAAAGTGTATTTTTTATTTTTATAGTAATACTGTAACACCCCAAGATTTCATAGTGTGTTATTTCTTCAAAATAATTCAATAACTTGCACTACACGCAACACCGAGTTCAAGCGCACCATGAATTACTAAACAAGCCGTTTAAAAGAGGTTATGAATAGTATTAAATAAATTTTAAACTTTATATAATCCTTATAATTTTAGAATCCATATTATGAGTTTCTTAGATATAATGTAAGAACAAATTCATTTTCAGTATTGCACTTTTACAAACTTTTAATAGTGAACCCTTTTTAAATCCAATATTTTAAACTTTTATTTATTAAATTTGACTAAATAAATTTAATTTTTCGAATGGGGACATCAAAAAAATTTACAATGAAGCATCCCAAGCTTCCACAGTACGTTTCCCTTTGAATAATGCAATGACGTGCATTGTACGCAACTTCGAGATTCTAACACACCACAACCAATCAAACTAGCCGTTATGAATAGTAATACCTACTTTTTGAAATTTTATAAATTTTATCTTTCAAAATGGACTTCATTTTTGGATTCATGATATCGAAGTTAGATTAGGGTGAAATTTTGCTACTTTTCGGATAACTTTCATATTTTGATGAATAGTGAAAATTACTAAATTTTAATTAAAAACAACCTTTTTAATCAAAATAATTAATAGTGATAAATTATGAATTTGAGTGGTTTTAAAGTATATTTAGAATATATTTTTACCATTTAATTCAATTTTGGTCATTGGAAATAATTTCACAATTAAACCAGACATAAACAAGTATTAATCTTTTGACAGTTATTATATCTTAAAAACACGCTTTTTGTTTTGACAGCGGGAATTAATTTTAAATTAATTTCTGCCACTTCTGTGTTTTGAATTTGGAAAAATGGATTCCATATTTGGAATTAGGATGTACTAATTTTGTAAATAGTTAACTTTTATTTTTAGACATTTTGAATAATAACTTCGGTAAATATTTTATTTACCATGGTTAAAGGGTAAATCCGGTAAATAAGGGTTTAAAAATTATATTATAATAATACTAAATTACCCTAAAATGTGTTCTAATATTATTTGTGGATACATTTCCGACCATGGGAATCTTTGGGTCGATTTTGGGACCCCATGGAGCCACTTGTAGGTGATAGGGACACATTATTTTAATTAAGTTAAAATAAATACAAGAATGACAAAAGCATATAATGCTTAGCAAAACAATTTTTACAAAGGGTTATATATGTTGGACTTTAAACTATAAATATTAATTAGAAAGATAAAAATATTTCCTACATAATTATAGTTTATTTATAATTTTTTAGACATTAAATAATTTAAATTATTTATGACACAATGATGACGCAGTAATTACCATAATAGTGAAAAATTAAAATGATTGATATTATAAATACCCAAATAAATATAATTTGAGACTTTTAATGAATTAAAATAATTTTATAGGATAATATGACATATTAATATTTATTTAATTGACTTTTTTTTGAAGTAATAATTCTGTTATGAGTTTTACAAAAATCAACTATTGAATAGTGTCAAAATTGACATAAAATACTTTTTAAAACAAATATTATATTAATAATTAGTATTAAATTCCTAAAAATCTAAGGTTCGGCCAAGATACTTATATCATTATATTTGTATCAGTAATGGACTATTTGGGGGTCGCTTGGAGGTATATAGTAAGTTTATTAACTATATAATATAAAAAGACAAAGTGACATGGTAAGTGTCAAACTAATTAACTAAGAGTTAACACTAAAAGATAAGGTTAATATAATGACCCAAACCTGTCTAAATTCTATTGGTTGAATGGTTTTAGACCTATAACAACCTTAAAATTTAAATAATACACTTTGGAGCCATTAGAAACCGAATATGGATTTATTATAAAATAATAGTTTTATCTTTTCCAATGGTGCCCCTCACCCTCTTATAAAAGGGTACTCCCCCTTCTCACTAATTCACATATTCAAATCCCTTTGTATCAGATAAACCCTGCCCAAATACTCTCTCAACTTCCCTCACTACAACCTATAGGCCTTATTTTGATCATAAATCCAACCTAAGTAGCCCTTTTGATCAAATCAAAAGGAAAAACCCGAAGAAGATGTAATGTTTTCACCACCCTTTTTCAAATTCATTTCTTCTTCAACTTCTTCTTTCTTTGTTATTCCCATTCTAAAATAATTAATTCAGTATCTCATATATAATATAATATTATTATAAATATGGTACAACCATATTCAGTATTCTATCCATCCTTTGAATGACATGTCACCATACGTGCGTACGTACGACTTACCGTCTCCACGTCGTGGTGTAATTGTTAATCAATATATTATTATTTGGATGGGTATAATAATGATTTTTAATTCATGTAAATAATAAATATAAAATGATAATGATTATTTATATATGATATACCATCCAATTATATATTATTTTAATATCAAAAGAATGATATTGTCTCTCGTGCGTACGTACGGACTACCGTCTCCTTGAACGCGATGAGATTCATTCTCCATCGTATCCATTCGAGTCTAATTATCATTTGATGATTAATAATAGTATATAAGGACTTTGTATCATTCTGGATATGATTATGATACAACCTATCCATGACAAACACGGCTTACATAACAAAACATATAAAATAAGACGAGTAAGTTAACACCCGAAACAACGATAATACTAAGATATTATTAACAAATCAATATTGAAATATCATATATGATATCATATTAATGTATATTATTCTTGTATAATTTAATAAAAATTATTTCACCATTATACATGAGTCTAACCTACCCCCAACCAATGAAAATTACAAGGTAAGGGTTTATTTCACAATCTCTTTATTATCCGAGGTTGTTTATACGTAATTATCTATTGGGATCTCTTTATCATCCACATACATGTTTCTCAAATATGTTTTTCGAAACATTATTAATATTTTACAGAATATGGGTTAAATTCATTTATACCCTTGTTTAACTTTTTATAAAAAGTTTATAAAGCAATATTTCTGTCGTTTTCCAAACAAGGTCATCTTTAACATTTTCGACAGAATTAAGGTAAGAATGTTTTTTTAACTTATACGGAGGGTGCAGCTATTTTCGGCCATTATAAAATTTTCAAATCTTCTCTTACAATCTTATAAGGATATTTTCAAAGTAAATATTTTATTTTATAATTATGTGACTTTTAAATGATTTCAAAATGAATATTTTAAGAATTTATTAAAGGTACTCTTTAGCAAAATCAGAATTTTAAATGTTTTAAAGATTTATCTTTCTAAATCTTTTTAATTAATGTCCATGTTTTCAAAATGATTTTAAGGATTTATTTATGTGGAAATTAATGTTTTGTAATGATATTTCTTTTAAAAAGGTTCGAAGTGGTATGGGACACTTTGATTCAAAAATCTCTTTTAAATTACTTCCTTAATAAATGTGTGACTTTTAAATGATTTAAAAAAAAGAGATATTTCTCTCAAATAGTTTTGATTTCATCTATGTCAACATCCTTTGATGGATTTTATGTTTATTTGAAGTTGATTTATTATGATACAAAACTTCCATATTGTTTTGAAGTTTTTGTGATGTGTTTGACTGTGGATGTGTTATTCTTACACTATTCGTGGTTTATGGATGAAGTATTTACATTTCATATGCTAGTTTTAATTCTAATGTTTATGTTATTTTTGAACCTTTTCATATGGGAATGCATTGGACTTAATATGTGACGGGTGGATCCCGCTATAGCTCCTCAATGCATCGGTAGGTCTCATGAGACAAACTAGTGTCTTGGCACAAGGCCTTGGCATAATCTTATTTGTAGTCTTGGAACGAGGCCTTGGATATGTAGTTATGATAGTATGACATTATGCATTCCATTATTATGAAAGGGGTTATTGATATTGCATGTGATTATTCGATTAGTAGAATATTCATGTGAATAAGTAAATGACATTATTTTATCTTATTTTTTCCATACTATGTTGAAGTTCAAGTTTAAAAGGCTTTTTTTTAGTTATACATTGCCTTAAATGTTTATTCTTATTTATGAATGTTTCTGCTATATTGTTATCCTTACTGGGAATTTGAGCTCACCCATTTTTCTATGTTTTATTTTTCCCAGGATGTGAATAAGTATTTTATGAATGACCTACAGGGATAGTATGAGGGGATATGAAGACAATATATTGTTGTAGTTTTTCACTTATTGATGTAATGCAAACTTTATGAATATATCTAGTGTTTCCAAGGCAACTAAACTAATCGTTCTTTCGAGACTTGATCTTTCTTGTGATCATGCCAATGTTATGTAATAATGCACCGACTCTGGGTATCTAGGGTCGGGGCATTACAGTTGGTATTAGAGGAAGTTTAATACAAACCTTGGAAGCTAGATTTAGATAAACTCTGATTAGAGCATGTAGTCGTAGGATGAACTTTGAGGATGAGTATAGAAGAACTTCCTAGAATTTTGGTATTGTAGAGATTTTGTGAGTTTGTTGAGCAATACATCCCTATCTGGATACGAGCACGTAGAGGCGGCTCTGACAAAGATGTACCTAGGGGTAAAACCTGAAAACACCGATTTGAGCTAGACTCGAACGAGAACTAGTGCACGACAACGGGCCTTGCTGCACTCTTGGTTACGACACTCCCAGGGGATATTCTTAGGATAATTCTCATTTTCTTTACAAACCATTATGAAGGGTTTATGAGTATATACTTCCTCAAAGGAGATATTTTTATGATTATGGATTATATCTATAAACTATTTAATTTATGTTATGTGTTTTACAGGTTTGGGATTAGGTATTGTTATTCATAAAATAATCTAGTGTATGCCATTGTTTAGAAATGGCGCCCAGTAGAAGGAATGAGAACTCAAGAAATGCACATGATCCGAAGGGAAAGAAGGATCATATCTTTCTTGGTCTAAAGCCCGAATTTATAAGAGAAATAGTCTCCCTTGTATTATCATCATATGAAGAAATAATATCATGTGTTGATAAGATAAGTAAATAGTTTACTGAGTCCTATGGCTTTGAAGGGAAGCAAGAGAAGAAAAGGATGAAAGAGGGAAAGATGGATAAAGGGAAGAGGGAAAAGAAGAATTTTCCCATATGTGATAACTGTGGGAAGAAACACCCTGGAACTTTCCTGAAAGGAATGAGAGTTTGTTATAAGTGTGGAGGAAAAGGGAAAAAAGTACGTGACTGCAAGGGTAAGAAAATGGTTTCAAATTTACAATGCTTCATTTGCAAGAAGTTTTGACACTACGCGAACCTGTGTCCCAGTCATCAGACTATGCTGCAAATGATGCTATTGGATAATAATCAAGTTATGATACTACCACAGTTGAAGAGGAATGATTAGAGTTCTTATGTTCATTATGTCATTTGAGTGTTGTATCAACAATTTACTTGTTATAATAATTATGAAGTATATAAGGATTGTACTGCAGTACAATTTCATTAAGGACTTGAGATTGTGTGGAACAAAGAAAAGTGACTCAATAGCAGGTTAAATTTTTGGAAAATATATGGTTGAGATAAAGATAAACCATAATATGGTTCTCATACCGAGGTAGTGATTTTAGTATAATACATGATTTTTTTGGATAAATTATATTGGATATTATTGACTACCTCGAAATTGATTAATGATTTGTATATTATATCATTGTTTGGGTTTACAACATTTTTGGATTGAAGGAGTATATCTATTATTCTTTAAGGAATAAGGGATCATGAATGTAATCAATAAGGGTTTATGGTAATTAAGGATGTTGCAGTGTTTTAAAAGAATACATGATGAAGGTGTTCACATGTTATTACGCGGAAAAAAGGATCTTCATTGTGTTTAACTTCCTTATAAATTCTGGACTGAAGTATTTTTGGATAGTTCTTGTTTGGATTATTTTGGATTGCCATAAAAGGACAACCCAGAGGTCAGGTGGCAACCCATCGCGTCCGGCAAGGCCGCGAGACTTGAACCCACAACCGAAGGGCGACAAGGGTGTATCACCTACCACTGACCCACGTGATGTCCTGGATTGAATAATGTCGTTTTTATGGTTCTTCTAGATGAAATATAAATTCATTTTTTAACCATATACGAATAGGATAAATAGAATATTATTTTTAAGTTATATTATCTTTTAGAGTGAAAGATGAGTTTGTGGTAGAACTTAGTTAAAGGATGAGACTCTACTTTTCAAGTATATATTTTTCTTCTTCTCTTACTCAATGAAGAAATTAATTCTTATACTGTAGTGAAGGGATCTTAAAACAAAAAATGTGTTATCCTAAAACCATATGTTTTGCTGAACCGATGGTATTTTAAATCATCATAGATTGTTGAATTTAAGGCCCTCAATTTTAAACTTGTTTGTGATTGATGACCTCAATCACTACCTATAAATATTTACGATTTCCCTCCAAATATATGTCTCTAATTTCCATCAATGTTTTCCGAATAGAGATCATAATTTGGTGGTGACCCTTCCATTTCTCTTTTCCTCTTATTAAGACTAAGTTTTATTAACTCAATTTCCGATGTGGGTTTTCCCACAAAGATATTTTCTATATTCAACCTTTTATTTTCGAAGAACAATTTCAAATTGTGAGGACGAAATTTATTGAAGGAGGGGATAATGTAACACCCCAAGATTTCGTAGTGTGTTATTTCTTCAAAATAATTCAATAAATTGCACTACACACAACACCGAGTTCAAGCACACCATGACTTACTAAACAAGACGTTCAAAAGAGGTTATGAATAGTATTAACTAAATTTTAAACTTTATATAATCCTTAAAATTTTAGAATCCATATTATGAGTTTCTTAGACATAATGTAAGAACAAATTCATTTTCAGTATTGCACTTTTACAAACTTTTAATAGTGAACCCTTTTTAAATCCAATATTTTAAACTTTTATATATTGAATTTGACTAAATAAATTTACTTTTTAGAATGGGGACATCAAAGAAATTTACAATGAAACATCCAAAGCTTCCACGGTACGTTTCCCTTTGAATAATGTAATGGCGTGCATTGTACGCAACTTCGATATTCTAACACACCACAACCAATCAAACTAGCAGTTATAAATAGTAATAACTAATTTTTGAAATTTTATAAATTTTATCTTTCTAAATGGACTTAATTTTTGGATTCATGATATCAAAATTATCTTAGGGTGAAATTTTGGTACTTTTCGGATAACTTTCATATTTTGATGAATAGTGAAAATTACTAAATTTTAATTAAGAACAACCTTTTTAATCAAAATAATTAATAGTGATAAATTATTAATTTGAGTGGTTTTAAAGTATATTTAGAATATATTTTTACCATTTAATACAATGTTGGTAATTGGACATAATTTCACAATTAAACCAGACATAAACAAGTATCAATCTTTTAATAGTTATTATATCTTAAAAACACGCTTTTTGTTTTGACAGTGGGAATTAATTTTAAATTAATTTCTGCCACTTCTGTGTTTTGAATTTAGAAAAATGGATTCCATATTTGGAATCAGTATGTCCAAATTGTGTAAATAGGTAACTTTTAATTTTATACATTTTGAATAATTACTTCGGTAAATATTTTATTTACCATGGTTAAAGGTAAATCTGGTAAATAAGGGTTAAAAAATTAATATTATAATAATACTAAATTACCCTAAAATGTGTCCTAATCTTATTGGTGGATACATGTCCAACCATGGGTATATTTGGATCGATTTTGGGACCCCATGGAGCCACTTGTAGGTGATAGGGACACATTATTTTAATTAAGTTAAAATAAATACAAAAATGACAAAAGCATATAACTTTTAGAAAAACAATTTTACAAAGGGTAATATATGTTGAATTTTCAAATATAAATATTAATTAGAAATATAAAAAGATTTCCTAACTAATGATATTTTATTTATAATTTTTAGACATCAAATAATTTAATTTATTTATGACACAATAATGATGCTGTAATTACCATAATAGTGAAAAATTAAAATAATTGATATTATAAATACCCAAATAAATATAATTTGAGACTTTTAATGAATTAAAATAATTTTATAGGATACTATTACATATAATGATTGATTTAATTGAATTTTTTGGAAGTAATAATTCTGTTATGAGTTTTACAAAAATCAACTATTGAATAGTGTGAAAATTGACATAAAAGACTTTTTAAAATAAATATTATATTATTAATTGATATTAAATTCCTAAGAATATAAGGCTCAGACAAGAGACTTATATCATGATATTTGTATCATTAATGTACCACTTGTGGGTCTCTTTGAGGTATATAGTAAGTTTATTAACTATATAATATAAAAATACAAAGTGACATGGTAAGTGTCAAACTAATTAACTAAGAGTTAAAACTAAAATATAAGGTTAATATAATGACCCAAACCTGTCTAAATTATATTGGTTGAATGGTTTTAGACCTATAACCACCTTAACAGTTAAATAATCTACTTTTGAGCCATTAGAAACCGAATATGAATTTATTATAAAATAATAGTTTTAGCTTTTCCAAAGGTGCCCCTCACCCCTCTTATAAAAGGGCACTCCACCTTCTCACTAATTCACACATTAAAATCCCTTTAGCTCAGGAAAAACCTGCCCAAATATTCTATCAACTTCCATCACTACAACCTAGAGGCCTTAGTTTGATCAGAAAGCCAACCTAAGGATCCCTTTTGATCAAATCAAAAGGAAGAACCCGAAGAAGAGGTAATGTTTTCACCACCCTTTTTCAAATTCATTTCTTCTTCAACATATCGTTTCATTGTTATTCCCATTAAAAAATAATGAATACAGTATCTACTATATAATATAATATTATTATAAATATGGTACAACCATATTCAGTATTCTATTCATCCTTTGAATGACATGTCACCAGACGTGCGTACGTACGGCTTACCGTCTCCACGTCGTGGTGTAATTGTTATTCAATATATTATTATTTGGATGGGTATAATAATGATTCTTAATTCTTGTAAATAATAAATATAACATGAAAATTATTCTGTATATATGATATACGATGTTATTATATATTATTTTAATATCAAAAGAATGATATTTTTGTTCGTGCATACGTACGGACTACCGTCTCCACAAACGCGATGAGATTCATTCTCCATCATATCCATGCCAGTCTAATTATCATTTTATGATTAATAATAATATCTAAGGACTTGGTATCATTATGTATATGATTAAGATACAACCTATCAATGAAAAACATAGCTTACGTAACAAAACATATAAAATAAAACGAGTAAGTTAACACCCGAAACAACGATAATACTAAGATATTATTAACAAATCAATATTGAAAGATCATATATGATATCATATTAATGTATATGATTCTTGTATAATTTAATAAAAATTATTTCACCATTATACAGGAGCTTAACCTACCCCCAACTAAGAAAAAGTACAAGGTAAGTGTTTATTTCACAATCTCTTTATTATCCGAGGTTGTTTATACATAATTATCTACTAGGATCTCTTTATCATCCACATCCATGTTTCTTAAAAATGTTTTTCAAAACATTATTTATATTTTACAGAATATGGGTTAAAGTTATCTATACCCTTGTTTGACATTTTATAAAAATTTTATAAAGGAATCTTTCTGTCATTTTCCAAACAAGGTCCTTTTTAACCTTTTCGACAGAACTAAGGTAAGAATGTTTTTTAACTTATACGGCGGGTGCAACTATTTTCTGCCATTATAAAATTTTCAAAGCTTCCCTTACAATATTATAAGGATATTTTCAAAGTAAATATTTTATTTTATAATTATGTGACTTTTAAATAATTTCAAAATGAATATTTTAAGAATTTCTGAAAGGTACTCTTTATCAAAATCGGAATTTTAAATGTTTTAAAGATTTATCTTTCTAAATCATTTTAATTAATGTCCATGTTTTAAAAATGTTTTTAATGATTTATTTATGTGGACATAAATGTTTTGAAATGATATTTCTTTTCAAATGTTTCGAAGTGGTATGAAACACTTGGATTCAAAAATCTCTTTTAAATTACTTCCTTAATAAATGTGTGGCTTTTAAATGATTTCAAAAAAAGTGATATTTCTTTCAAATAGTTTTGATTTCATCTATGTCAACATCCTTTGATAGATTTTATGTTTATTTGAAGTTGATTTATTATGATACTAAACTTCCATATTGTTTTGAAGTTTTTGTGATGTGTTTGACTGTGGATGTGTTATTCATACACCATTCGTGGTTTATGGATGAAGTATTTACATTTCGTATGCTAGTTTTAATATGAATGTTTATGTTATGTTTGAACCTTTTCATATGGGAATGCATAGTGTTTCCAAGGCTACTAAACTAATCGGTCTTTTGAGACTTGATCTTTCTTGTGATCATGCCAATGTTATGTAATAATGCACCGACTCTGAGTATCTAGGGTTGGGGCGTTACAAATACAAACTCAATCATGGTGAAATATGATACCTTTATACTGTAAGGCCCAAAATAGAAATGGTTGGAGTCTATTATCTAGGAAAAGTAGCACGGACACTTAGAGTGGAAGGATTTTAGGGTGGTTTTCACCAAGTAGTTTTATCTAGGCACAATAGATTTTGAAAATTCTTGAGAGAATGTTCCTATGAAAAATGGTAGAAGGTAATTTATGGAGCATTATAATAAGTTTGTTGAGATTATCTACTTTGAAAAAGAGTTAATATAAAATTTCATATTGAAGGTTCAATTTTTTTAAATGAGTATTTTTTTTGAAATTTGATCTAAGATCATCCTCTTTAAGATCCTAACATATTATAAGGTTTTAGATCCAATAATGATGGGTAAGATAAATAAAACATGGATTATAGGAATGTCCTGTGTTCCACCCAAGTCTAGTGGATGCTGTAATAGCCTTTTATAGAAGAAGAGGACGGGTGACGAATTGAAAAGTGGCAGTGGTAGTAGATTGGGAACCTATTTTATTATTTAACATGAGTAACCTTAGGTGGTTGATCACCCATTTTCTATCAGTGTCATTGACACAATGATATGAGGTTTATGTGTCTAACTATCCCAAATTATTTCCACCTCGATGGGAATCTAGTCCATTTATAGTTGTTCTTAAAAGAAGGTTCCTACCTTCAAAGTGATGTAAGATCCTCACCACATAGAAGATCATCAATTTAGTCATATTCCTACAAAGTGGCACTAACTCACCCCTATAGATATTAAGGTAGTACTAGATAATATTATGGGTAGATTTAATTAAGGATAAAGTTACAATTTATAATTATAATTCATACCCAAATTGATACCAGATTGTTTTACACTGTGTATCCAGATACAGTAGATTCTAAAACTGGGCCAACAATAATGACAAACACAATTGTCATTTAATCTTCTATAGTTAATAAATTAATTAACACTGGTTCATCCCACATGTTTGTTTCTACCCATGTTGTTTAATCATTAAAACATTAATTTGGAACTCATGTCATGTGTGTTGGACTTCTCAAAACCCCTTGAGAATAAGGAATATGGTATTCAATTCCCATAGTTTATTATCTCAACAACATAAGTGGAGATAGAATGAGACATAATCATTTTAGATATATAACTTTTTTGTTTTATTAAGTTATATTGGATGATTTCGTTAAAATCTAACATGGGTTTATATCAGTAAAGGGTGGTATTTTAAACTCCCAATGTGTGCCATCATATGCTGGAAATTAGGACCCATGATCGAGTTGGTGAAGACTGATCTTCTTGAAGTGGGTAGTTTTTCATGTCAAGTGGATTCCCTCCTTACTAAGTCTGAAAATTGGAATATTGGACTTGATATTACACTAGTTTAAAGGGAATTATTTAAGATGTCCCCCATCGACTTCTTAGGTTTACCACTTGAGAGAGCTCAATTTATCCATTAATCTAGTGATTGGGGAGCATATGATATCTTTAATCTCTTACCATATGGAACCTATATAGATAAAAGATTAAAATACTAAACTTTAGGATTTGGAAACAAAGGGCTTTGTCCATCCTATAATTTAACCCTTATACTGACCTAGTTCTATTTTCTAAGAAAGTGGACTCGTATTTCTACCTCTTTATTGATCATCAAACGATGATCAAGGTGAAAATTAAGAATAAGTATCCATTTCCTTGTGTGAATGATATTTTCAAATAGTTAAAATGTTTGAAGTGGTTTTCTAGGATTGATATACATTAAGTATACCATCACCTTATAGTAAGTGAGTTTTATGTTCCTAAAACTTATTTTAGGTGTAGGTATGGGCACTTTGATAATTGATTAGTTCCTTTTGGCCAAAAAAATTATCCTATGATTTTTATGGATATTATGAACTAAATATCCCACCAATACCTTGACTTATTTGTAGTGGTAACCATGGATGACATCCTAGTTCACTCTAATTCAGAATAAGTGAATGGGTTTCATTTATAGGTTTTCATTGGAACTTTGTGTGATCATCATCTCTACAACTAGTTATCTAAGTAAAAATTTGGGATTTATGAAGTAAGATTATCATAAAATTTGTTCATTGAACACGGCATATAATTTTTCCATGGTAATGTAAGGGATGTCATGTATTAGGAAGATCTGAAATTTTTTTTTGAGACATATAGATTTTTGAGGAGGGTATGATATTTTCAAAACTTCATGAATGAATTCTATAAAATGATATCACCTTTGATGACCCTAACCCAAAAGGGGATTATGTTTATGGAAGTTATAGTGTCAAGGATATTTTTATGAGCTAATGTGATGATAAAACTCATCCCTAATATCGATTCCTCTAGAATCCAGTCAGTTCTACATGGTTTATTGTGATGCATCAATCTTGGGTCTAAGTTGTGTACTCATGCAGGGTAAACATGTGGTGGATTTTGGATCCCATAAACTTATTCACTATGATAAAACATTTCCTATTCATGATCTAATGTAGGATTCTATGATGGATTCCCTGAATTATTTGAGGAACTAATTCTTCATAGAGAAATTTATAGTTTATTCTAACCATAAGAGTTTGAACTATATTTTATCCTAAAAAAACTTGAACCTAAGATAGTTAAGGTGATATAAATATATTCAATAATTTATTTCAACTCACCTATATTCCCAGAAAGGGGAATTTCAATGATGAGATACTTAGAAGAAAGTTTCCCTCACATGACTTGAAGGATTCTAGGGATGAATGGAAATTGATGGTCCTCTTCTATCGGATGCATCTATAAGAAAGGGAAGAGGATATAAATGTGTTTCTTTTACAATATTCAGTCAATTCCTTATCTGATCAAGATTTTTATTTAGAAAAATCTAGGGGGTCAATAGTGTCATTTTATTTGGAGAAATGATAGTTAGGAGAGAACTTGTGAATGATCATGATATTCCAAGGATACTGTCTATTTTAGGACTTGGTGTATGGTTACTCTAGGTATGATAAATGTGGTTTTTGAGGATGGATACCAATACTAGTGGGTAATACACCATTGATCCATGAAAATGTATTATACCCTAAATTATAAATTCTTTTTTCTTTTCCAAAGACAAGACATCAAAAATTTCATGTCTCAATGATTCAATTTCCAAAATAATAAAGTAAAACATTCGATACCATCTTGCCTACATCATCCTATCCTCATTCTATCTTAGAAGGGGGATGTGATCTCCATATATTTCGTCATAGGAATACCATGAAACACTTGGGAAAATAATTCAATGTGGGGAATGATTGATCTCCTAACCAAGTCCTCACATTTCATTCTGATCAGAGACACCATGAAGGTGGAAGTCCTTAAAAATAATATATTTTGGAGGTATTGAGAATATACTTGGCTTCATATAATATCATTTCATATATACACCCCTAGTCCAAATGTCATTTTTAGAAATGCCACAAGGAGGTAATGATATCTTGGATTAAGCATAAGATGACTAACTATCCCTACAAGGATGGTCAGAAAAAGCTATCCAATCAGATTTTGGATGATATGTTTTTAGGCATGTGTGCTCAATTTTTTTATTAATGGGACACCCATTTTCACTAATTGAATTTAACTATAATAGTATTTACCTATTTTTGATTAAAATAACACCCTTCAAAGTGTTATATGGTCAATGTTACTAGTATCCCCTCTTCTGGATTGGGGTGGGTGAGACTTCTTTGGTAGGGATGATCAAGTACAAGTGACGATAATAAATATTCATACCATCAGATATAAATTTTAAATGGATAAAATATTCCAAAATTTATATGAATATTGTTTAAATTATCACTTGGAATTCTTAGTCTTGTACTAGTTATTTCTAAATGTTTTTCCAAGGTTGGGTGACTAATTTCTTGGGAAGTTGGGGAAGCTTTACTTGAGATATGTTGGACCTTTTAGGAACACCAAAAGGAATGAAAAATTTTCATATAAATTAATGTTACGTAATTAATATATGTCTTTCAATAATGTTTCCTATGTATAATAGATGAAGAGATATAACTTGGATCCTTATCATGTGCTATAATGGAAGGATCTTGATTTGGAGCATAATGCAATAATGATCTAGAAACTGGTTCAAATATTTTAATCCCAGAACAAGGTTTTATTTGGGAATTCCTTCGTATTGGTCTGGGATTTATATAAGCATGTCAATGACTCCCCTAAGTCATGTTATCAGGATTAATTGATGACAGAGTAATGACCTCATCTTTTTGTGAACTCATGACCTTTAAGATAACTTTTTTCGGACAAAAATGAGTATTATAGAGAGTTCTATCACCACCATGAAGTCATTTCCATATGTTATTTTCATTATTTTCTTTATTTATTTTAATTTTCATTCCATGTATTTCTATTCAAAAATGGGATATTTTGAAAAAATAGCGGGTGATAAAAGGGGTGCGTGAAGTTAGTAGTAACTATGCGACAACTGCGTGGCACCCAAACCAATCTTAACTGAGGTATTTTACATGGTTTTATAATGGAAACTGAACCCATGTATACTTTATAGGAGACTTTTGGGTCTATTTTGGGGTTTAAGGGAAACCTGAATGTTTTATTTATGGTTTGAAAAACTATATAGCAAAACCATATGGTTTGATAGGAACTTAAAAGTTTAGATATTACATTTTTAATCCTTTTTGAATTAAGTTCTGTTGTGAAGAATTAATTTCATACATAAATATGACATATTATTAGATGAATATTCATTATATAACATGATGATCCATTCAAGAACCATAATGGTTTAGTGTCTTTAGAGACTTGTATACCTAAAAAAGGTACATAAAAGATCTACACCATCTCACACTTAGAACATAACAACTAAGACCCTTCTTAGACATTTCATATTTAAAACCTTTCAACATATCCTAGGGAAAAGAAAACATAATAATGGGTAAAATTAGATTCTCAGTAAGTGTAAATGTTGGAGATATAAATCAATGATCATACATGAGAATGAGGGTATGAGAATATAAACCTAAAATAAAGAATTCATACCCAATAAATTAAATATATTTAAAATTGACACATGGAAAAAGGTCGTATCATAACAAAAGAAATCACAAGAGTTTGGAGTAATAAAAAATAAATCATGATCCAAGAGAGAATATCATAAACATAGGAATTTGGAACAAACATAATCTTTTAGCATTGTGAACATGTATAAATAGTTTCAAGTTAACTCCTTAAATTAAGGATACAAACCAAGTCATTTCATTAATGTATGGACATGAAACCAGGTCCACACATTATCTTATGAACAAGAAAACTTGTTCCATTTATAATGTTTTGAACATAATATTAGGTTTATACAAAACATAATGATCTCATGAGTCTTCCATATTTACCAAATGCATTGGTGGGGTATATAATTCTAGGCCCAACCATAAAATAATTATAATTCCTTCATATACATTCCATAGGATCATAGAAAATTCACCACATCATGTTATCCTTACCCATAAAAAAAAAGGTTTCATAAACATCTCAACATAAATAATCATATCCATTCATGTTGTATATGTTAACTAATTTTTTTTAAAATTTGTAAAAATTCAAAATTAATTTCTCAGAAAAGTACTTAATTTAAAAGGATTCATTTTTTAAAATTTTTAAATAAAGATAAATTTAGTGAAAATAAGGTTTTTGAAAAAATTTAAGTATAGGTAATATCTTTCATAAAAAAAATTCGAAGAGTAAAAAGATGGATAAAAATGTTCATCAACCAATGAGGAAATAATTTCAAATTTTATTAAAAACATTTTCCGAATAACTACAAGTAAAAAAGAGAGGAAAATGATAACAATATATAAAAATTCAAAAAATAAGAAAAGGTTTAGAAAATAGATGGGGTATAAAGGATAAGATCTATATAATTTCCCTCAATGGAAGTTTAATAATAAAAAATCTTGATTAAAATGAGATTGAAACACAAATCCCTTCCCGCTTTGGTAACTTCTTAATCATAAACCTCATGAAAAAATAACATCAAATTAAACATTAAATATTAAGAAAATGTGTATATTTATGACCTAACATGTCAAATGGGAAGTATATACACCTCATAAACATAATTAGGTTCATAACGTCAAATATGTAGCAACAAAACAATATTGGGATGAAGAACCCTTACATCAAGTAAGACTTTCTTCATAAGAACTATAACCTCCTATATAATAAATTTTAATTTATTATAATTTTGATATATAAAAATTTAAGTACTTATAATATTATATATGATCCACTTATTATATTTCAACACCCATTTATTAATAATATGTTATTTAAATCATCATTTTTTGGTGTTAACTATTTCGTTTCTCAAGAGAGTTTTGGTTTGGTAGTTTCATTATATATACATTGTTCATGGTTCTATATTCAAAAGATTTTGTATAATTGCATATGTATCATATTTAATCATTATATATAGTTTTTTAACTATTCATATAAAGTTGTGATGAAAAATGAATTACATAATTTTGTGGAGATCATATTTTGTACGTATGCACAAGTGTTGTTTCAACTTTTCAATGGATTAAATTAAAGAAAGGTAAAAAATAAAAAAACTTTAAAAATAATTATTGTTTCATAAAAATAATATATATATTCATACATCTATCCTTATTACTATCCATGTAAATCAAAAATTAAAAATGAATCACATCAATTTTTGGAGGTGATGGTCCTCACGTACACTCAAGAAACATTATCATTTTCTAAAGGAGGGGATGGTAAGAAGTTATAAAATATATTATAATTAAAAAATCATAATTATTTCATAAAAATCACATATAAACATAAATTATTCATAATAACGAACCATTACAGATGTTAATGGAAAATGATTCATATCATTATGTGGAGTTGGTAGTCCACATTTATGCACAAGCGATTCATTCATTTCCCATTTGATATAAAAGGGATGGAAAATGTTTCATCCATCCTCATAATAATAATAAATTATATTAATGATAAAGAATTAATTATTTTATAATTGATACAATATATTTAGAAAATGTGTGAGAAGAAATAAAATTGAATATACCCAGTTAAGATTTATTCCTCTTCATTACGAGACCTCCTTTTTCTTACACCTTATTCTTTGAAATGATGATATTTTGATCAAACAACGACCTATAGGAAATTGGTAAGAAATTTATTAAAGTATTTTAATGGTATTTTACTAGATAAGATTCTCTTCGAGTGTATATAAGAGAGGATATTTGGTAGCCTTTTATAATGAAGGGAGATAAAATACTTATATTTTTTCAAAAGATTAAAATATAATAATGTTATACTCAAGAAAAATGCTTAAAAATGAATAATCTTAAAATAATAGATGAAATAGGTTCTATATATTCCAAAAAATATAATTTATATAGGTTTATAAGATAATATCACCATTATATCTTATTTTAACCCCCAGTAAACCATTTTTATCCTTAAACATGACAGTAAATATTTTAGTGTTTTTAATATTCATTAAGAAAAAAACTAAAAGTGGCCAAATTAAAAAATTATGTAATGATTATTTAATTTATTCAATAAATTATTTTGAATTCAATTTCTATAACTGGAATAAATTAATTTTAAAATAAGTGTTTAAAATACAATAAGAACCGTTTTTTTGAAAAATGTATTTTTAAGCATAAAATTAGATTTTTTATTTTTCAATTTCTAGTAAAAACGACACAATGAATTTTAAAATTTTTACTGAATATATAATATAAATACTAAAATATTTAAACTATATATATTTATTTAATAAATCAAGATAAATATATATTTCAAATGTAAATACTATTTAAAAAAAGTATTTTAAATTTAGAAATGTATTTATACCAAAATAAAGTATAATGATTATTCATATGTAATTAATTAGATTTTAGACAATTAAATGCAATTTTTTTAATTTAATATAAAAAATAACAGTTTTACTTATAAATCTCTTAAAATGGTTGTTTAAAAAAATCATTATTTTTCACTAATTTGTGAAAAATAAATCCTTTTAGAAAAAAATAAAACCACCCTAAGCTAAAATTAAAATGATTATTTTAATAATTTTATTCAATTAAAAAAATAAAATTATGAAAAATGGTATAAATTAATTATAATATTCCTAAAAAAAATAGCATAAAAATTATTTTTGAAGAAAAAAATATTGTTTAAGAAGAAAATGACTATACTGGAATTTGGGTACTTATTTATTACACACTAATAAAAAAATTTCACTATATAAATCCTTGATACATATTTTTTAATGTTCTTATTTCTATTAATAGATCCAATTTAACGACTATATAATAATTTATGATGATTAGTTTTAAGCTCATTGTTTCTTATCAAACAATCTATCATACACATTAAATAAAAATATATTCTAAAATCTCAGGGTGTTACATTTATCCCCTTAAATAATTTAAGTCATAAAATATTGATCTCATTCATAAAAGTTCAATATTTGAAAATAACTTTACTGAAAACTCACATCATACAAAGGAATAATAAAGAGTGACCAAAAACATGTTCATGAGAAAGTTAATGACCCTAAAACTATAAATTGGGAAGGGGTGAAAAAGTCATCAATTCATAAAAAATGAATGTAAATGAATGATTTTTGTTTCAAGATAATTTCCTAAATTTAATAGATTATTTTAATATCTAGATAAAGAACATGAGAAAATATACTAACATTATTTATTTCGCTTTAAAAATCAATATTTCACCCTTTGGTTATACTTTGATCAATTCCAACTTTTATCTCATCTCTTACTCTATGAAATATACATTAAAGATGATTTTTTCATGAATAAATCAATAAAATAAAATTTTAATGGATATTAAGATGTATAAATGAATGAAGATTCATTCCTTTTATTTTTAGATATATACAAAAACCAAAATGGTAAATATAAGTTACCCGATATAGATTAATCATTTTATGATGAAATAATATGTTAATCTCAAAAATCATAACAATAAAAACAAAATCTACACTAAACCATTTCATAAGTAGTTTAACATAAGACCCTTTCAAAATATGTTTGAAAATCTTAAGAACCCAAAAATTTAAAAACAAGGTCACTAAATTTATAAAATCAACTTAAATTTAATCCCTATAAAGTGTAATGTAGATCATAATGTCCAATACCAAACACCTAAAATACTTGATTATATGTTATGGTGAGTCAGGATTATTATACATGAATATTACATATTTTTATATGAAAATTCATTACATTACATAAACACATGTCTGCGCACCGTAATAGTTTAGTACCTTGGGATACTTAGAACACAATCTCCTAAAATTGTGAAATATATTCAATATATCCCTTAAATATCCTCCCCTTTGTTATTGTTCTCAAACATACCCTACATAAAACCTTTCTTCATAACCTAGGGAAAGAAAATATAATAAAGGGTGAGATTAAATACTTAGTAAGTGTAAATAAAGAATATATGTAAGCGTAAAATGAGAATGAGTTTATGAGAACCATATAATAACACTATAAAACCATACCTGTTGGTCGGAGTGGACACTCAAGAGGGGGGTGAATTGAGTTCCAATTAAAATTTCTATTAAAAAATTGTCTAGTTAAAATCCCCCAATTTATAAAACAAGTTAAACTGTAGTGAATTTATACATATTGTAAATGTTCACTTGGCTTATCAAAGATTTATTAGGTCTTAGTTAGTTTAACCACAAGATCAAACTAACTTTTGAAACTAATCTATTGATTTACAATAAGTGTAAACACTTGCTAATTTAACCATCAAAGTAGCATCAAAATAGTTTTGTATTTCAAAGTAAGAGCATCAGAATAAATAAGATATATGTAGTATACTTTAAACTTAAATTAAATATGCACAGCATGTAAAACAAGAGGTTCAATCTCAAGCCGAGACTTAGTCCTCTCAAATATATATAAATTTGATCCACACCCTGGATCGGGGTTAACAACAGTTTACAAAAATAGTCCTGGCCACGCAGGGACCTCTACCACTGTTTTACGTGGGAAACAAAGCAAAGACCAGGTCACACAAGGACCTCTTCCACAGTTGACGTGGGTAAATAGGCATTAAGGGAATTTGAGTGAGGATTTTGATATCCTCTAGTTTAGTGCAGAAGATAGTGTGTGTAAAAGATATACAGATTACACCACACTACTCGAAAGTTAATAAATAAATCACATAGAGAAGATAGATGAGAGTTCAGAAAGATCTAGTGATTATAAATGTAGCTATGGACTCGTTGGATTCAGTAGGAATGCTTCTGAGTCCTTCTCTGGTTTTTCTGTTGAAAAACAGAGTGTCGTAGTTCAGCTTGTCTTCTTCAAGAGTGAGAAAGGTCTCTTGATTCATCATGTTTTCTTCAGCAGTATTGAATTTCACTCATGAGAGTTCTCTGAAGGTCTTGCAATCTCCTTCTTGTTCAGGATTGTTGTTCTTGTTCAGAACAGTGCTCTCTAATGTATGTAAGTTCTTGTTGTATATTCACACTTGCACACCACTTCTTCTGCTTGTTTCGTTTTCGTTTTTTTGTTGTTGCACGTGTATTTCAGTTCAATCTTTCTTATATTCCATGAGTTCTGCCAGTAGGAATGATTCCCTTTTCATAGGTTCGAGATATGGTTTTCTGACATGCCAACAACTATCATTAAATAACATTAATTTCATTAAAAACAACAAATATGACCGTTAGAATTATTTAAATAATATGGACAAAAACTTAAGACACAGTGTCACCGTGATTAAGTAAACGGTGTCTTCTTCACAGTGTGTGGTTCACGGTTTTTCCTTCACGGTGTGTCCTTTACGGTGTCTGGATCACGTTGAGTCCTTCACAATGTCTGGGTCATGGTGAGTCCTTCACGGTGACTGGGTCACGGTGAGTCCTTCATGGTGATTAGGTCACAGTGAGTCCTTCAAGATGAGTCCATACTTATTCAAATATCTGTATTTGGACTTAGATAGTAATATGCAGAACTTGGATTAAGTTTAATCACAAGAGAGAGTAAAAGAGCTTGAATCATAAATATAAAGGTGTGATAATATAAGTGAGAATTGGGATCATGCATGAGACCTGTAAATAATAAAAAGAGTAATTAACATCCATAAGATTTTTTATCATTAAAACATGATGTGTAGCTATTATTGAGATTGAAGAGCATTAGCAATATGTGAAATGAAGATTGAGATTAATTAACAATAATAAGATTTGTGATCATTAAAACATGATTAACACATGAGGAGTCCAACAATCTCCCCCTTTTTAATGATCACAAATCAGATATAGGCATAATATAAATAACATGTAATATTGAAGATACTAACACAGAAAAAACATTATAGAACGAACACTTTTAGTTTTTTCCCTCATTTAGACTATTATAGAACTGACACATATAGTTTTTCTCCCCATTTTGGGATTATCAAAAAGTAGAGAGAATGAAATGAAACACTGCATTTGGCATTAAACAAAGGGTTCAGAATACAATGAAACATGAAACAACAAAAGACATCCCATCAAAAAGAAAAACTGTCCTCAGACTCTTTAGGGATCCACCTTGTCTTTGCCTTTATCAGCAGTAGGAGTTCGTGCTGAAGTAGAAGAAGGCATAGATGTGGTAGACAACGAGGGTAAGGGTAGACCTTCAAAAACAAATGGATCCAAAGTAGGAGCAGTAGAAGTTCTAGGCTGTGGTTGGTCAAGAATGACTGTCCGGATCTGAGAAAGAGCTTGGCTAACTGTCATGGAAGTTGAGGATAAGGCAGGTAGACTAGGTCTAAGGGGTGAAGCAGATGGACCAACTATAGTAGTAGTCTTCACATTAAGATAGGGCATCAAAAGATTGATGAAATCAGTAATGATTTCACCACCATATTGCATAGCCTTTTCAAAATCATCCTTATTGTAACAGCCCAAGATTTTATAAAAAAATATTCTTTTTAATTTTATTAATGTCTTGTGTTGTACGCTACACCAAAAGGAGCTTGCACAACACACATCCTTGACTTGACTTGCATTACACGCAATCGCGACCTTCCTCGATAGCGTGTGTAGTACGCAATACCGAGTTTCACTAAACAACGATATGCTATAAAAATATTATTAAAACTAGCCGTTATGAATAGTAATAACCACTTTTTGAAATCCAGTAAATTTTATTTTTCAAAATGAACATTATTTTTGGATTCGGAGTATCGAATTTAGCCTAAGGTGAAATTTTGGTACTTTTCGGATAACTTTCATATTCTGATGAATAGTGAAAATTACTAAATTATAATTAAAAACAACTTTTTTAATCGAAATAATTAATAGTGATAAATCATTAATTTGAGTGGTTTTAAAGTATATTTAGAATATATTTTTACAATTTAATACAATGTTGGTCATTGGATGTAATTTCACATTTAAACTAGACATAAACAAGTGTCAATCTTTTGATAGATATTGTTTCTTAAAAAACACGCTATTTGTTTTAACAGCGGGATTTAATTATAAAATTAATTAATGAAACTTTTATGTTATGAATTTGGTAAAATAGACTTCATTTTTGAATTCGGAATATGAAATATATCTTAGGATGAAATTTTGGCATTTTTCTGAAAACCTTCAATTTTTGATGAATAGTGAAACCACTAAGTGGTAGGTTAAAAACTGAATTTTGCATAAAACTTAATTTTACCGCTTCTGTGAATGGAATTTCGAAAATCCGACAGACACGGTTAATATCAAGGACTAAAATGTGGTTCAATGAGATGAAAATAATTTTTGGTGAATAGTAACTTTTTACTTTTTTTTACCACGGTTAATAGTAAATAGGGTAACTAAGGGTAAATATGATATCAATATTACCCTAACACATGTCCTAATTCTATTGGACAAGTGTAATTCGACCAAAAACAAACTTAGGAATAAAATATGACCATTTAGGCCCACTTGGATTAGATTAGGACATTTATTATTAATTTATTTAAAGAAGGGTTAAAATAGTTAAAATCAAAGTTTAATAAGTAAATCATTTTTAATATAGGGTTATACATAAGATAAATTCGATTGTAAATATTCATTAGAAAGCTAAAAAGATTTCCTACATGATGGTATTTGTTTTGTAATTTTTAGACATCAAATAATTTAATTTATTTATGACACAACGATGATGCAGTAATTATCTTTTTAATGAAATATTGACATAATTGATGTTATAAGCACCAAAATAAATGTAATTTGAGATTTTTAATAAATTCCACTAATTTTCTAGGTTACTATGATATATTAATGTTGATTTAATCAACTTGGTTCGAACATTTAATTCTGTTATGACTTTCACAAAAATCATATATCAAATAGTGTCAAAATTGACACAAAATAGTTTTTAAATCAAATATTATATTATTAATTGTTATTTTATTCCTAAAAATCTAAGGTTCGGCCAAATGACTTAGATAAGGATATATATATTAATAATAAACAATTTGGGGTTCGTTTGACATGTTATAGTAAGTGTATTAATCATATAGTGAAAGAAAACAAAAAGACACGGTAAAAGTTAAATTATTTAACTTAGAGTTAAATCTAATTGATAAGGTTTAAAATAATATCCAAACATGTCTAAATTTGATTGGTTGATGAGATTACAACCCTATCTCATCTAATCTTCGAATATGAGTCATTTTTGAAGGTTTTTAAGTGGGGTTAGATTTATTATAAATTAATATTTTTAAGAATTCCTAAGGTGCCGCTCTCCTCCCCTATAAAAGGACACCTCCTCCCCCTCCTCCTCACACCAAATTGAGCACTCAAGCTCGGCCAACCCCTGACAAAATCTCTTCTCCACTTCCCTAGCAACATCATAGAGGTTCTGGTCTTACTCAAAGACCAATTTTAGTTCCCTAAGAGGAGGTCTCCAAAAGGCGCTTCAAAGAAGAGGTAATTACCGTTACCAATTCTTTCATCTTTATTTCTTCTTCCACTTCTTATTCTTAGGTTGTTTCATTATGAAGTAATAACATCAGTATCACTAATATACTGATATGTTATTATAAGTATGAAACAAACCTATTTCACCATCTATCCATCCTACGGAAAAAGAAATCACCGCGCGTGCGTACGTACAGAATACCGTCTCCACGCCGTGGTGTAATCTATTTTCCACCACCACCTTACACGGATGGGTATAATGGTGTAAAGAATAACTATAAATAGTTATTACAACATCATATTGATTCTGATATATTGTATAATCCACTCCAATTCAGTTCAATATTTATGGAAATGATATCATCGCTCGTGCGTACGTACGGACTACCGTCTCCACGACGCGATGAGATTCATTCTCCATGTTAACCATTTAAGAATGATTATAATGTATATATAAGAAATAATAATGAAATATATGACATTATAAAGCTACTGGATTTATGTATATATATACATATGTATGTAATCTACTTACTTCCATTTCAAGACAATAAGGAAAGGAAAACAACGTTCATGCGTACGTACGGACTACCGTCTCCATGAACGGTGTTTTTCATTTTATTTATCTTCCTATTATATATATATATATACTGAATATATATGATATATAAATCATATTTTATATTCTGGAAGTAAGTAAATCATGATATAAGTAATAATGATGTCAAGAACAACAAGTCAAAACACCTACGATAAATGAAACGATTTTACCCAAAACGCTTCTTTAACATGGAGTTTACAAAAGAACGGGTAATATAATGTCATAAGTGAACCATATATGATATCATAACAATGAATATGATTCTGTAATAAGTCAATAACATGATTTAAATCATTATACAGGAGGTTCAGACACTTACAAAGCAAGTCGGACCTAAGGTAAGGGAAATATCACAATCTCATTTTTATCCGAGATTGTTTATTCGTAAGTATTTACTGGGGTGTATTTTATCATCCACATCCATGTTTACTCAATATGTAATATTATTTCCATCCACCTAAAATTGTTTAAATCCATTTTTACCCTTCGGTGAGTTTTTAGTAATACGTATGAAAGGAATCTTTTATCGTTTTTCGTACGAGGTACTTTTTGACTTTTCCGACAAAAGTACGAAGAATGGTTTTTTTAACTTATACAGCACGAACGGATTTCTACTGTTTTATAAAGCCTTATTTTCATGAAGCTTCCTCTAAAAGATTTCATGACTATTTTCAATAAAATATCTTTCTTTTAAAATTGCATGATGTTTTGTGAAAAGAAATTGATTTTGAAAGGATATTTTCCTCAAGAATTCAATTCAAGTGTTTTATCAAAATTATTTTCCATCTAAGATAATAAAGTGTTCTGTTTCTATCCATATTTTTACATTTATTTGACTATGTTGTGATGGAATTATGTTTATGAATTCCTTTATCTTATATGAATTGATTTATGATGTCATGATGTTTCAAGAATCCCATTTTTGTTACATGTGTTATGCGATGATGTATGTTTTATGATTATGTGGCACACATAAGAAAGGATTCATTATAAGATGGGTGGGACCTATATCTCCCTCAAATGCATTGGGTAAAGATTTTATATCTCATGAGATAGACATGGCTGGAATGGTAGGTTATACCGGTTCAGTGAAACAGGACTGAAACGAGGATTACTCGATTCAGAAAGGGACTTTGTCCACTAAGATAGTCTTGGCAATGAGTCTTGACTAACAAGAAATGATTCTCTATGATTATGTGTGTATGCCACAATGAGTAATGTTTTAAGTTATGATTTCATTTCACTACTATGATTTATCCCATGTTATGAAATTATGCTCTCTTTTGCAGGTTAAGATTTCCAAAAAAGTTATGTTCTTATGAAAATTATGTGATTGATATTTCTTTTGTTTACCCTTACTGAGCATTTGAGCTCACCCTTTTATGTTTTCTTTTCCCCAGGATATAAAGAAAGGTTTTAGGTAAAAAAAAAGGGGATGACCTTTTTGGGAGATATTGAAGAACTTTCACCACAATTAGAAGATTACGTTCCGAGTTTCCAAAGACACTAAACTATTACGATCCTTTAGTGTGTGTTTTTGTTATGTACTAAGTATTCCGCAAATGTAATGTAATTTCCATGTACGTCAGGCTACGGGTCTCTACAGTTGGTATCAGAGGGAGGTTTAGTCAACCTTTGGAAACTAGGATGCGAAAACGTTAGTGAGATCCCTAGAGATATTTCTAAGGTATGTCTAGGGATGTCCCTAAGGATAAGTATACGTATAAGATACAGTCCTAGAACTACGGTAACGATCATAGAATTTAACCTAAGAAGTTAGATATTGAGGATACTTCCCCTTTACTATGTTGTTTTCTCTAGCATGATTTTTGCCTCTCACAAAATTCTTTTTGTGTTTTAGTTAATGGGGGGAACCAGAAGGAATTCGGTTAACATTGAATCCAATGGACAAATTGGTGACTATGAGCAACAAAATTGTGTAATGCCTAAAGATAAAGATATTGTGATTATGCCGAATCAGTCATCACGATATATGATTAACAAGGTGAAATTTAGTGGTATGACTAATTCATCAAAGAAGAGGAAGATAAACTATTATGCATGTTCGCATGTTGAGGATCATAAAGAAAGGAAGATTGGGATTTCTAAAGAAGGGAAGAAGAACCTTGAGGAATACCTCAAATGGAGGGACCGATGTTATCTGTGTGGAGAAAAGGGTCATAGAGTGACAGATTGTTATGGAGTTCAATGTCTTATTTGTGGAGAACATGGGCATTACCCAACTCAATGCCCTGACCTAAAAAGATACTTCTAAATCAAGGAAGGACTTATTCCAGGACAGTCATTGAAGTGGATGGACTGAAGTGTTTATGTATTGGTATTCAAGAATAATGTTGTTGAGGTACTTTTATGGTGTATTGGAATATTTATGTATTGCTCTAATGTGGTATTCGAAGTGATTGAGGTATTTTTGGAAAAAAGATGATATGCGCATAATGAAGGGATAAGGAGAAAATTAAATGTTTGATAGTATTCATGAGATCATGATTGATATAAGGACTAAGTGATATCATGGTTTGAGTATATAGAATTTTGAGAATTTTGGTATGTGAAAAGTGTTAACTTTTAACTGCACTCATGTTTTCACTAAGGTATTCAAGAGAATACACGATTAAGGACTTTGAATGTTTGGAATGTGACCAACAAGACATATCTTATGATATGTGGGGATCAACGACAGTATTAAATCTTTGGTAATCGTTGTCACTATATTATGAGAGTGGACTGCAGTATTATAAGCCTAAAGATTAGACTGGATTATGTTGGACATAAGTTAGTATTTTTTAAGGATAGAATATTTTCGATATTATTGATGGGATGTTATAGTAACGTAGTTTTAGAAAAAGGGACAACCTGCAGGACGGGCGACAGCCCATCACTTCGGACAAGGCTGTAGGAATCGAACCCACAACCAAAGTGCGACTGGCCTTTATCACCTACCACTGGCCTACAGGAAGTACCTGTTTAGTAGAAACTAGTTTTATTATATTAAGCAGTATGATATATGAAGTATAAGTCCATTTTAGGAACCATATATGATTAATCTCACTATAGATCGACTTATGCATATAATTTTTTCTAATCTTTTGTTTGAGACAGATGGAATGACCCGTAATTCTATCACATGATCTGCTAACACTTCATGAATAACAAATTCAACTTCATTTATTTAAGAGATGAAGTAGAAATTGTTCAAGGCACGAACAAAAGTGAGATTGTACCAAAATAAAGTAAGTATTTATTCTAAGCAAATTTTCAACTTTAGGGAAATGATCTTGAAAACCAAAAATGATTGTCCTAGTGATCTTATACCTGATGAATCAGATGGTACCTTATATCATCACAAATCTATGGATTTGTGATTACTGGCTTTTCCATAGCCATGTTCTCTACCACTCTCCATCAGAACATGATGGTTAGATTTCTCTTCCATATCCATATTTTCACCTATGTGGAAACCCAGTGATTAGTTTATTTGGGTAATCGTTACATTTCATACTTTAGTTTTTAAAGCCAAGTTTTGGTATTCCCTTTTACGATGTGGGTTTCTATTAAAGAAACTTTCGAATAGTAAACCATTTATAACCCCGACGAATTTCGAGGGCGAAATTCATTTTAAGGGGGGTAGAATGTAACAGCCCAAGATTTTATAAAAAAATATTCTTTTTAATTTTATTAATGTCTTGTGTTGTACGCTACACCAAAAGGAGCTTGCACAACACACATCCTTGACTTGACTTGCATTACACGCAATCGCGACCTTCCTCGATAGCGTGTGTAGTACGCAATACCGAGTTTCACTAAACAACGATATGCTATAAAAATATTATTAAAACTAGCCGTTATGAATAGTAATAACCACTTTTTGAAATCCAGTAAATTTTATTTTTCAAAATGAACTTTATTTTTGGATTCGGAGTATCGAATTTAGCCTAAGGTGAAATTTTGGTACTTTTCGGATAACTTTCATATTCTGATGAATAGTGAAAATTACTAAATTATAATTAAAAACAACTTTTTTAATCGAAATAATTAATAGTGATAAATCATTAATTTGAGTGGTTTTAATGTATATTTAGAATATATTTTTACAATTTAATACAATGTTTGTCATTGGATGTAATTTCACATTTAAACTAGACATAAACAAGTGTCAATCTTTTGATAGATATTGTTTCTTAAAAAACACGCTATTTGTTTTAACAGCGGGATTTAATTATAAAATTAATTAATGCAACTTTTATGTTATGAATTTGGTAAAATAGACTTCATTTTTGAATTCGGAATATGAAATATAGCTTAGGATGAAATTTTGGCATTTTTCTGAAAACCTTCAATTTTTGATGAATAGTGAAACCACTAAGTGGTTGGTTAAAAACTGAATTTTGCATAAAACTTAATTTTACCGCTTCTGTGAATGGAATTTCGAAAATCCGACAGACACGGTTAATATCAAGGACTAAAATGTGGTTCAATGAGATGAAAATAATTTTTGGTGAATAGTAACTTTTTACTTTTTTTTACCACGGTTAATAGTAAATAGGGTAACTAAGGGTAAATATGATATCACTATTACCCTAAAACATGTCCTAATTCTATTGGACAAGTGTAATTCGACCAAAAACAAACTTAGGAATAAAATATGACCATTTAGGCCCACTTGGATTAGAATAGGACATTTATTATTAATTTATTTAAAGAAGGGTTAAAATAGTTAAAATCAAAGTTTAATAAGTAAATCATTTTTAATATGGGGTTATACATAAGATAAATTCGATTGTAAATATTCATTAGAAAGCTAAAAAGATTTCCTACATGATGGTAATTTATTTGTAATTTTTAGACATCAAATAATTTAATTTATTTATGACACAACGATGATGCAGTAATTATCTTTTTAATGAAATATTGACATAATTGATGTTATAAGCACCAAAATAAATGTAATTTGAGATTTTTAATAAATTACACTAATTTTATAGGTTACTATGATATATTAATGTTGATTTAATCAACTTGGTTCGAACATTTAATTCTGTTATGACTTTCACAAAAATCATATATCAAATAGTGTCAAAATTGACACAAAATAGTTTTTAAATCAAATATTATATTATTAATTGTTATTTTATTCCTAAAAATATAAGGTTCGGCCAAATGACTTAGATAAGGATATATATATTAATAATAAACAATTTGGGGTTCGTTTGGCATGTTATAGTAAGTGTATTAATCATATAGTGAAAGAAAACAAAAAGACACGGTAAAAGTTAAATTATTTAACTTAGAGTTAAATCTAATTGATAAGGTTTAAAATAATATCCAAACATGTCTAAATTTGATTGGTTGATGAGATTACAACCCTATCGCATCTAATCTTCGAATATGAGTCATTTTTGGAGGTTTTTAAGTGGGGTTAGATTTATTATAAATTAATATTTTTAAGAATTCCTAAGGTGCCCCTCTCCTCCCCTATAAAAGGACACCTCCTCCCCCTCCTCCTCACACCAAATTGAGCACTCAAGCTCGGCCAAACCCTGCCAAAATCTCTTCTCCACTTCCCTAGCAACATCCTAGAGGTTCTGGTCTTACTCAAAGACCAATTTTAGTTCCCTAAGAGGAGGTCTCCAAAAGGCGCTTCAAAGAAGAGGTAATTACCGTTACCAATTCTTTCATCTTTATTTCTTCTTCCACTTCTTCTTCTTAGGTTGTTTCATTATGAAGTAATAACATCAGTATCACTCATATACTGATATGTTATTATAAGTATGAAACAAACCTATTTCACCATCTATCCATCCTACGGAAAAAGAAATCACCGCGCGTGCGTACGTACGGAATACCGTCTCCACGCCGTGGTGTAATCTATTTTCCACCACCACCTTACACGGATGGGTATAATGGTGTAAAGAATAACTATAAATAGTTATTACAACATCATATTGATTCTGATATATTGTATAATCCACTCCAATTCAGTTCAATATTTATGGAAATGATATCATCGCTCGTGCGTACGTACGGACTACCGTCTCCACGACGCGATGAGATTCATTCTCCATGTTAACCATTTAAGAATGATTATAATGTATATATAAGAAATAATAATGAAATATATGACATTATAAAGCTACTGGATTTATGTATATGTATACATATGTATGTAATCTACTTACTTCCATTTCAAGACAATAAGGAAAGGAAAACAGCGTTCATGCGTACGTACGGACTACCGTCTCCATGAACGGTGTTTTTCATTTTATTTATCTTCCTATTATATATATATATATACTGAATATATATGATATATAAATCATATTTTATATTATGGAAGTAAGTAAATCATGATATAAGTAATAATGATGTCAAGAACAACAAGTCAAAACACCTACGATAAATGAAACGATTTTACCCAAAACGCTTCTTTAACATGGAGTTTACAAAAGAACGGGTAATATAATGTCATAAGTGAACCATATATGATATCATAACAATGAATATGATTCTGTAATAAGTCAATAACATGATTTAAATCATTATACAGGAGGTTCAGACACTTACAAAGAAAGTCGGACCTAAGGTAAGAGAAATATCACAATCTCATTTTTATCCGAGATTGTTTATTCGTAAGTATTTACTGGGGTGTATTTTATCATCCACATCCATGTTTACTCAATATGTAATATTATTTCCATCCACCTAAAATTGTTTAAATCCATTTTTACCCTTCGGTGAGTTTTTAGTAATACGTATGAAAGGAATCTTTTATCGTTTTTCGTACGAGGTACTTTTTGACTTTTCCGACAAAAGTACGAAGAATGTTTTTTTTAACTTATACGGCACGAACGGATTTCTACTGTTTTATAAAGCCTTATTTTCATGAAGCTTCCTCTAAAAGATTTCATGACTATTTTCAATAAAATCTCTTTCTTTTAAAATTGCATGATGTTTTGTGAAAAGAAATTGATTTTGAAAGGATATTTTCCTCAAGAATTCAATTCAAGTGTTTTATCAAAATTATTTTCCATCTAAGATAATAAAGTGTTCTGTTTCTATCCATATTTTTACATTGATTTGACTATGTTGTGATGGAATTATGTTTATGAATTCCTTTATCTTATATGAATTGATTTATGATGTCATGATGTTTCAAGAATCCCATTTTTGTTACATGTGTTATGCGATGATGTATGTTTTATGATTATGTGGCACACATAAGAAAGGATTCATTATAAGATGGGTGGGAACTATATCTCCCTCCAATGCATTGGGTAAAGATTTTATATCTCATGAGATAGACATGGCTGGAATGGTAGGTTATACCGGTTCAGTGAAACAGGACTGAAACGAGGATTACTCGATTCAGAAAGGGACTTTGTCCACTAAGATAGTCTTGGCAATGAGTCTTGACTAACAAGAAATGATTCTATATGATTATGTGTGTATGCCACAATGAGTAATGTTTTAAGTTATGATTTCATTTCACTACTATGATTTATCCCATGTTATGAAATTATGCTCTCTTTTGCAGGTTAAGATTTCCAAAAAAGTTATGTTCTTATGAAAATTATGTGATTGATATTTCTTTTGTTTACCCTTACTGAGCATTTGAGCTCACCCTTTTATGTTTTCTTTTCCCCAGGATATAAAGAAAGGTTTTAGGTAAAAAAAAAGGGGATGACCTTTATGGGAGATATTGAAGAACTTTCACCACGATTAGAAGATTACGTTCCGAGTTTCCAAAGACACTAAACTATTAAGATCCTTTAGTGTGTGTTTTTGTTATGTACTAAGTATTCCGCAAATGTAATGTAATTTCCATGTACGTCAGGCTACGGGTCTCTACACTTATTCTCTAGAAATCTGTCCAACAAACTGGTGAACTCTGTAAGTTTCTGAACTTGAGCTTTAAAATCTTGAGTCACCGGAGGGATTCTAAAATTTTCCACAAGATATCTAAAGTGATCTATCATATCACATTTAGAGAAAATCTTGGGAGAGATACAAATCTATTTTCTTGGTGATCTCTTGTTGAGCATCATTGGCTATCTTAGAATGAATCCTAACCTAGTCTAATGCTCTATCACTATTCCTAATCACTTCTGACAAAGAAGATAGATCCAAGCCACTGAAGGCATTCTCAAATTCTTCCTTTATTATGGATCTCAGCACAGAATCATCCAAATAAGGTGTGGAGATCTGACCAGAAGCTGGTGAAGCCTTGACAGTTTCAGTCAGAACCTTGAGCTGTTTCAGAACTTTTTGCAAGCATCTAGTGTATTCATCTGTAAGATTATTCATATTTTCCAGAATCTCTCATGCGTTCCAGCATCTTGGTGTGTCTTTTTCCAATATTTTCATCAAAAGATAGTAGGTATGGATGAAATTGAGACACAATCGCCCCAGCAAGGAGGGAATCATAAGACTCATGAGAAACAACAACAGGTGTAGGGGCAGAAATAGGAGCAGGCTCTGATCTCAAAGAAAACTCATTCTGCAGACTTGCTACCATACTTTTCAGATTTGCAACATCAACACTCAACAGCTTATTCTCTACTCTGACTTCTTGAATTTCTCGGATCATCCTTGGTTGAATATGCAAGATAATATTTTCCAAGAGAATTGATGCATCTTGTTGACTTAACTGAGTCACTGGGCGAGGTTGAGTGGAGACAATTTTCTCAACTCCAGCTAACAAAGTCTCTCCAAAAACTTTCAGATCATCTTTGGTCACAAAGGAGTGATGCTCAGGTAAGGATGCATGTAAAGGTAGTGGTTCAGATTCTGGTTGAGGTTCAGAGTCATCTTTAGACTCAGATTCTAATTCAAATTGAGGTTGGGGCTCTGGTTCTGGTTCTAGATGAGCTAATGACTTTAGTTGAAACAGAGAAGAAAGATCCATTCCAGTTGTAGTCACTTGCTGTGACTCATTCACATCATAAACGCTTGGGAAATCATACCGAGAGTACACAGAAAAAGTGATAGAAGGTTGAGAAGCTTCAGTAGATCCAGCTTCCACAATATCAAGGTTTTGAGGTTCCTCCCCCTCAACTTGTGCTTCCCTTCTAGATTCTTGAGGTTTAGGAACATGGACAAGGTCCACAGGATCATCACTAATCTTTTCAGCAAACTCTTTCCCTGCCAGCTGAAAGGAAATTTCCATCCTTTCTTCAACAGATGGAATAATCTCAGGAACCGATTGTTCCACTGGATGAGCTTACAGACTTGCTTCTTTCTCAACAGAAAGATTATCTTCAACAAGATCTGCCTCTAAGGTTTCTTGCTATTCTAAAATAGGAAAAACCAATTTCCTTGCAGCATTAGGAGGAGCTTCTTCCTCATGAATAAAAACTGAAGGATCCATAGCACTTTCCTTTTCAACATCAACTTCCTATCCTTGAGGTATTTCAGGTTCTTCTCTTGGTGGTACTTCAGCTGTTACATCTTCTTGTTCTTCTTCTTCTGAATACTCAACCACTTCATCTGGTTCCAAACCAAGATCAGCTAGGTTCTTAGGCATTCTTGGATAGTCAACAGGATTAAACTTTTTATACAGTTGATCACTATCCTGAACCCACTGCTTTTTCCAGGGATTCCAGCTAATCTTCATCCTTCTAATGATAGGCATGGATAGGTAGTAATCAAGATCCTCTAATTTTTCTTCATTCGGTCCAACCATCCCTTTTGCAACTAACATAGCTGAAATCATTCTTGAATAAAACAGGGAGGTGGATTTGGAAGTTACTTTGATTATCTCACAGATATGGTTGATAACATACTTACACAGATTGATCTTATGGACATTATTCAATAGGTGAATCAGGAACACATCCTGATACTTTATCACAGCAAAATCCCCTTTTCTTGGACTAACCAAATTCTGAACAAACTTCAATAGAAGTCTTGTCTCCCCATCTAGTTCAGCAGTTATGACCCTTCGCTTGGTGCCATTTCAAGTTAGACTTTCCAAAGTAGTCTCCAGGTCAAAGATGTTGGTTGTTGGAGGAGGGTCTCTCTGGTAATCTTCACAAACTTCTTCATGTGGAATTATTAGGCATGCAGCCCACAACCTTGAAGAGAAAGAGCACTTATGACCATCGATCCAGCTGGTCACCATAAATCTTTCTACAAACTCAAAGGAGAACTTCACATACTGATAAAATTGAGATACAAGCCTTGGGTAAATCGGTCTATTCTATCCAGTGAACCATTCAATCCATCATTGTTCTCTTAAAACTTTCAAAACTAAAGATCTTCTATACATCAACCATTCAGGGCAAACCTCTTTTTCAGGTACACCTGTTCGGCTTACCAGGTTTGGGTTCAGAGGTCCTTCTGTAGCTATCCTCGGTATCCTCTTTTATTTCTTAGAGCGACGCTTCTCAGACGAGGGTGAAGATGGACACTTCATCCTTGGCATTCACTGAAGGTTCAGGTGAGAGGGAAGAGAAGGTTCAGGAGAGAGTTCAGGTATGGAATTAAATGAAACCCTTAAGTTTTATCATTTGGGAATGTCAAATGTCATAAAAACAAAAACGCGGGAAATCAAATAGCGGTTAAATAAAAATTATCACGATACGGGTTAAAAAAAGAATAAAAATAAAAAAAGGTTTTCACAGTGAGACCGTGAGTAGGTATTACGGTGAGACAGAAAACTAGTCATCACAGTGAGACAATTTATAGTCGTCACGGTGAGACATTGACCATCCTGTGCAGTCACGGTGAGATAGTGAGCTAACAGACCATGAGCATAAAATAGTAACTTAGAAACAGTAAGTATGAAACCGTAAAATAAAGTATAGTAAAGTATTAAACGTTAAGATCAGTAGGATATTTACTTATGGTTAATCATACCAAGATCATGTATGATGTAGTCTAATCTTTCATAATTTAATGATTTAGTGAATATATCAGCAAGTTGATATTCAGTACCAATGAATTCCAAAGTGATATCACCTTTTTGATAATGATCCCTTAAAAAGTGATGTCTTACATCAATATGTTTTGTCCTAGAATGAGAAACATGATTTTTTGAAATATTAATAGCACTTGTGTTGTCACAATTTATTGGGACATGTCTAAATTGATATATATAGTCTAGTAATGTGTGTTTCATCCACAAAATTTGTGCACAACAACTTCCAGCAGCTATGTATTCAGCTTCTGCAGTTGATAATGCAACAGAATTTTGTTTCTTACTACACCATGATACTAGTGAATTTCCTAAAAGATGACATGTTCCAGAGGTGCTTTTTCTATCTAAATTACATCCAGAAAAATCGGCATCAGAATAACTAACTAATTCAAATGTTTGTCCTTTGGGATAGAACAATCCTAAATTGGGAGTATGCTTGAGGTATTTGAAAACTCTCTTTACAACATTTAAATGTGACTCTTTAGGGTTTGCTTGAAAACGAGCACATATACACACACTAAACATAATATCAAGATGACTAGCAGTCAGGTAGAGTATACTTCCAATCATTCTTCTATAAGTGGATTGATCAACAGATTTACTATTTTCATCAAGATCCATCTTACAGGTGGTACTCATGGGAGTGTCACTAATTTTTGTGCTATCCAATCCAAAACGTTTTAAAAGATCTCAAGTATATTTACTTTGAGTTAAAATAATTCCATCATCATTTTGAAATATTTGAAAACCAAGAAGGAATTTAATTTCACCCATTAAACTCATTTCAAATTCATTTTGCATCATTTTAGAAAAATCAGTACATAATGTAGTTTTTGAAGATCCAAAAATAATATCATGTACATAAATTTGTACAACTAAAACATCTTTAGAAATTCGTTTTATAAATGGAGTAGGATCCTCTATTCCTTTTGTAAAACCTTTAGAAATTATAAAAATACTTAATCTATCATACCAAGCTCTTGGAGCTTGCTTTAAACCATATAAATCTTTTTATAGTTTGAAAATTTGATTTGGAAAATGAGGGTTTGAAAATCTAGGTGGTTGTTCAACAAAAACATCGTCAGCAATATATCCATTTAAGAATGCACACTTGACATCCATTTGATATAGTTTGAAATTTAGATGTGCAACATAAGCAAGTAAAATCCTAATAGCTTCTAATCTGGCTACTGGAGAAAAAGTCTCCTCATAGTCAATACCTTCTTCTTGACTATAGCCTTGTGCAACTAGCCTAGCTTTATTTATAACTATATTTCCGGATTTATCTACTTTATTTCTAAACACCCATTTTGTGCCTATTGTGAATGTGTCCTTAGTTCTTTCAACAAGAACCCAAACTTTATTTCTTTCAAACTGATTGAATTCTTCTTGCATATCAATTACCCAAAATTCATCATTAATAGCATCATCAATGTTTTTAGGTTCAAGCTGTGACAAGAAGGCTTGATGTTCAACCTGATTTCTAAGAGAAGCTCTAGTCCATGTCCCTCTATCATGATTTACTACAACATCATCTAAAGGATGATTCTTTAGAATTCTAGTTGATCTAGTAAAGGTAGGACTAGAAACTTCAGGTTCATCAACAGGTTGGGAATCAACAGAAGCAGGTTCTGGAAAATTTCCAGAGCTGGTTGTATTTATAGTAGGTTCATTTTATTTTTCATTAAGGTCCAGAATAGATAAATCTTCTTCAAGATTTTCAAGAGAGATTTTAAGCTCATGTGGATCAGTTTCATCAAACTTGATGTGAACAGATTCTTCCACAAACTTGGTTCTCTTATTGAAAAATCAATAGGCTTTACGAGAAATAGAATAAACTAGAAAAATTCCTTCATCACTCTTTGATGAAAACTTGTCAAGATTATCTTTGGTATTAAGAATAAAGACTTTGCAGCCAAAGACTCTGAAATAGTTAACTTGAGGTTTCCTATGGTTCCACAACTCATAAGGGGTCTTCTTAAGAACAGTTCTGATCAAGACTCTATTGATAATATAACAAGCTGTATTCACAGTTTCAGCCCAAAAGTAAATAGGCATGTCATACTCATGTAGCACGGTTTTGGTAATTTCTTACAAGGTTCTATTCCTCCTTTCTACTACACCATTTTGCTGAGGTGTCCTAAGGGTAGAAAAGTTATGACTATAGCCATTGTGTGAGCAATATGATTCAAATTCACGATTCTCAAACTCACGTCCATGATCACTTCATAGAGTTTTAATCTTAAGTCCCCTAAGGTTCTCTACAGATTTGGAGTATTTAACAAAGTAAGAACAAGATTCACTTTTGTGAGCAATGAAGTATTCCCAAGTATATCTAGAAAAGTCATCTACTAATACATAGACATAGTACTTCCCATTTAAGCTAGAAACTCTAGATGGTCCAAACAAATCCATGTGAAGCAACTCGGGAGGTTGAGAAGTTGTGACTTCTTTCTTTGGTTTGAAAGAGATTTTGTGTTGCTTTCCCTTTTGACAAGGATTACAAACTTTGTCATTTGGAAACTCAAGTTTGGGTAGGCCTCTCACTAAGTTCTTCCTAGTAAGTTCTCTAAGTGAATATATATTGCAGTGTCCTAATATTCTGTGCCAAAGCCAAGACTCTTTATGAAAATCATTTAAACAAGTAATATTTTTCATGGCTAAAGAATTTAAATCAACAGCATAAACATGTTCATTTTGCAGGGTAGAAAATTCTAAAGCATTTTTAGAATTAAAAACATTGCAATAATCATTTTCAAATTTAACATTAAAAACATCATCAAATAACTAATAAATACTTAACAAATTATATTTAAGTCTATCAAAAAATAAAACTTTAGAAATTAATACTGAGTGAGTGTTACCAATCTGGCCTAAGCGGATGATTTTACCTTTAGAATTGTCACCAAAGGTGACAAAGCCTCCATCAATTCTGACTAAGATTTTAAAGCATGAGAAGTCTCCTGATATATGTCTTGAAAATCCACTTTCCAAGTACCAAGTCTTCCTACACGAGCTCTTTAAAAAGGTTCACTACAAAAAAGATTTAGATAGGAAATGATTCTGGTACCCATATTTTCTTGGGTCCAGACAGATTAGCTAACAAAACTTCAGGTATGAAAATTTGTCTTACGGGTCTCATAAATTTTTTAGAATCAACAGATTTTGAAAGATAAACCTTATTAGATTCGTAACTGTGAATATAACTAGTTGAAGCATATAAATGCCCAGAACTAGAACTAGTAGTATTTTGTCCAGATTTAGTAATAAATCTATTCTTAGTAATCTTTCTTTGTCCTGGTTTTTAGCCTATTCCAATAGTGTATTTTGGTGCAACTTGCTTTCCTAGCATTTGAGTTAGTGTATCCTTTCCATTTGTGAAATTCTATAAATCCTTTCTAAGTTTCTCATTAGACATTTTCAGTTCAGTGTTATCCCTTAACAGTTGAGCATTTTTCTCTTTTTCAATTGTAAGTTCAGTTTTAAAAGTAGTAGTGAGAGCATGCTTTTTCTTTAATGATTTGTATCTATCATTAAGTTCATTTCATGTCTCTTCCAGAATATTACAATATTCAAACAATTCTTCACTAGTCATGTTTTCAGAATCAGAATCAGATTCTGCACTATCTTCAGAATAATAAGAATTTAAAGCATGATTATCTAGGGTTACCTCAGATGTGTTTGTCATAAAACACACGTTTTCCTTATTTCTGGTTTTAGTCTCGAAGCTTCAGATTCATTGGAGCTATCCTCAGAAGCGCTCCAAGTAGCCTTCACAGCCTTTTTGTACTTACTGTCCTTGTAATCATATTTATTCTTGAATTTGAGCTTTAGGTAGTCTGCTTTAATATGTCCTTTTCTTTTTCACTCATAGCAAACAACTTCATCACTTTTATCTGGCTTTTTCCAACCCTTCTTCCAATGTCCCTTATTGTCATACTTTCCTTTGTAATTTGATTTTCTGAAAAATTTCATTTTCCTATAAAATTTCTTAAACCTTCTAGATATCTGAGCCATTTCAGCATCACTATCAGAGTCTGAATTTTCACTGGTTGAACTGTCACTAGGTAGTTGAGTTTTATCTTTGTCCTTTATCTTTGAATAAGTAGTCTTTAAAGCCACAGATTTTCTCTTAGGTTCATAATCTTCCTCTTTATTCACCTTGAGTTCTTCCTCATACATCATAAGATTACCAATGAGTTCTTTGACAGGTAGAGCAGCAATGTCACATAACTCTCTGATTGAGACAGAGGTGCCTCTCCATCGTTCTGGTAAACCTCTCAAAATCCTCATAATTTGTTCCTTTGCTGGAACAACCTTTCCAAGTGAATTCATTGTATTGACTATCTCATTAAACCTGATATACATGTCAGAAATAGGTTCATCAGTTCTCATTTTAAAATTATCATATTTAATAGTATAAGTATTTAATCTCATTTCTTTAACATTGGTTGTTCCTTCATGAGAAACACCCAAAGTATCCCAAATTTCAAAAGAAGTTTTACAAGAAGAAATTATGTTAAACTCTTCATCTCCTAAAGTACAGTACAAGACATTTATAGCTTTATAGTTATTATTGTAAGCAGTCTTTGTAGGTTCATCCCAAGTGGATCTAACAGTAGTGGGAAGTTTATATTCTGATTCTATGACAGCCCAAATATCAAAACCCATGCTCTCTAAATAAATTTTCATTTTAAGTTTCCACTGATCATAGTTTGTACCATTGAAGAAATGTGTCCTGTTATTAGCATCACCCTCTAGTCTATTATCCATAACGAGATTTTAGACAGATAATTTAAAGAGATAAAAATTTAGAACTAACAAAAATTTAAGATCTTTAAAGATGCAACTAAAATCACAGTTGAAAAACAGAGTATCTCAAAAATATTTGAACAAAAACTAATCCTCTGATACCAAATGTTAGTCAGAGTGGATACTCAAGAGGGGGGTGAATTGAGTTCCAATTAAAATTTCTGTTAAAAAATTTCCTAGTTAAAATCCCCCAATTTATAAAACAAGTTAAACTGTAGTGAATTTATACATATTGTAAATGTTCACTTAGCTTCTCAAAGATTGATTACTTATCAGTTAGTTTCACCGCAAGATCAAACTAACTTTTGAAACTAATCTACTGATTTATAGTAGGTGTAAACACTTGCTAATTTAACTATCAAAGTAGCTTCAAAATAGTTTTGTATTTCAAAGTAACAACAGCGGAATAAATAAGATATATGTAGTATACATTAAAATTAAATTAAAGATGCACAGCATGTAAAACAAGAGGTTCAGTCTCAAGCTGAGACTTAGTCCTCTCAAATATATATAAATTTGATCCACACCCTTGATCAGGGTTAACAAAAGTTTACAAAACTGTCCAGGCCACGCAGGGACCTCTACCACAGTTCTACATGGGAAATAAAGCAAATACCAGGTCACAAAAGGACCTCTTCCACAGTTGATCTGGGTAAACATGAATTAGGAGAATTTGAGTGAGGATTTTGATATCCTCCAGTTCAGTGCAGGAGACAGTGTGTGTAAAAGATATACAGAGTACACCACACTGCTCGAAAGTTAATAAATAAATCACTTAGAGAAGATAGATGAGAGTTTAGAAAGCTCTATTGATTATCAATGTAACTCGAGACTCATTGGATTCAGCAAGATTGCTTCCGAGTCCTTCTTTGGTTTTTCTGTAAAAAAACAGAGTGTCGTAGTTCGTCTTGTCTTCTTGAGGAGTGAGAAAGGTCTCTTGATTCATCGTGTGTTCTTCAGCAGTATTGGATTGCACTCATAAGAGTTCTCTGAAGGTCTTGAAATCTCCTTCTTGTTCAGGATTGTTCTTCTTGTTCAGCACAGTGCTCTTGGGTGTATGTAAGTTCTTCATGTTGTATATTCACACTTGCACACCTCTTCTTCTGATTATTTTGTTTTCATTTTTTTTGTTGCACGTGTACTGCATTTCAATATTTCTTATATTCCATGAGTTCTGGTAGTAGGAATGATTCCCTTTTCATAGGTTCGAGATAATTTTTCTTGACATGCCAACAAATATCATTAAATAACATTAATTGCATTAAAAACAAAAAATATGACCGTTAGCATTATTTAAATAGTATTGAAAAAAACTTAAGACACGGTGTCACAGTGATTAAGTAAACAGTGTCTTCTTCACGGTGTGTGGTTCACGGTTTGTCTTTCACGGTGTGTCCTTCACGGTGTCTGGGTCATGGTGAGTCCTTCACGGTGTCTGGGTCACAGTGAGTCCTTCAGGGTGACTGGGTCACGGTGAGTCCTTCACGGTGACTGGGTCACGGTGAGTCCTTCACGGTGAGTCCATACTTAGACAAATATCTGTATTTGGACTTAGATAGTAATATGCAGAACATGGATTAAGTTTAATCACGAGAGAGAGTAAAAGTGCTTGAATCATAAATATAAAGGTGTGATAATATATGTGAGAATTGCGATCATGCATGAGACTTCTAAATAATAAAAAGAGTAATTAACATCCACAAGATTTTTTATCATTAAAACATGATGTGTAGCTATTATTGAGATTGAAGAGCATTATCAAGATGTGCAATGAAGATTGAGATTAATTAACAGTAATAAGATTTGTGATCATTAAAACATGATTAACACATGAGGAGTCCAATAATACCCTTCATATTAAAGATCACTAAATAGAGTCATGGGATAAATATTGGAATTTCATGACATGAATCATAAGGGAATTTAATAACATAACCGTGAGAGCATAACATTGGCATAAGACATGGAATTTGTGGTATAAAAATAATAATAAAAAAAAATTTCAATATTATGCAAGGATCATTTCCAAGACCATCATAGTGAACAAAGTCCTTTACTAAATATTGTTTACTCCCTATTCCATCCCTGTCTTACTAAATAGGGCACACTAAACATTATAGCCATATCTTATTGAATCAGGTTCAATCTTAATTTGAGTCCTGTCTATCTCATGAGATATAAATCTTTACCCAGAGAATTAGAGGGAGATATATTTCCAACCCATCACATAATCAAAACCATGTTTATTTTCTCTATAATATCCTTAACATTGATAATATCATAACCCATGAAATAAATAGGGTATCATTAACATTTCATAAAATCATAACCTATGTTAAAGAGATAGGTTTCATAATCATTTTATCATAAAATAACCCATGAAATGAAGTGATTTTCATAATAATTTTCTAATGGTATAAATCTTGGAAGATAAAAAAGTTTCATAATCATCATTATATAAAATCATAAACCATTCAGAGAAATAATATGAATAGAATCCTTGGATCACATCTCTTGTAAGTCATAGGTAACACCAACAGATTTCATCTTAGATGGAAAATAATTTTGAAAGATCATTTAAAACATTTATCGAGGAAAATAACTTTTCTTTGAAAACCATTTTTAATACATAATTTTTCTTTAAAATCCATATCTTTCAAAATAATGTTGAAAGATTATGAAGAAATACATTAAAAATAATTTGAAACATTTTTTTTAAAATATCCTTTCCACTTGAAAAACTCTTTTTAAAACATAAAACACTTTCAAAATAATTTTTACATTGTAATAATTTTTATAAAATATAAATTTTTCCAAATATCAAGGAAATAATTTTATGTCAAAATAACTTTGAAAATTTGTAATAGAATATTGAAATACTTAAGAGATCATGAAGGCTGTAATTACTGTTTATGTTGTGCTTTTTAAAAAAAATATTCTTTTCAGATTTCTGTTAAAATAAAAATTGGGATTGTTTGGAAAATGACATGAAGATTAATTTATTTTTTTTGTAAAAATTCAAACATAGATATAAATGTATCCTAAAAATAATAATAGTGTAATAAAGAAAATTTGAAAACATTTTTTAGAAGATATGGATTTGGAAGAAAGAAACATTTCAACCGAAAAGGAGAAATAAAATTATATTTAATTATATTTTTTATTTATCTTAAGAACCAAATAGTAGAAAATGGAAACCTTACTTAAATATATCATTAATAAATTGAGAAGAAGAAAATTCTTGAGAATTATTAAGAGGTAGATCATGGGATTTCAACATTGGATAGTTAATCATAAACAATCCTGATAAATGATGAGACTATAACATAAAATATTTACCACTTTGGTAACATTGATTCATAAGACCCTTAAGGGAAAAACATAAACTGAAACATAAAATACGCTGATGATTAATAAATTAATGAAATTACATTTCTAAGGGTCTCTATTACCCTCATTAAAGAATATAGGTTCATAACATAACATATATCTCAATAATGGATAATTGAGACAAAAATCTGTTACTGCATTAATAACATTGAAACTGTAAACCTCATGAAATAGAGATACTAAAATGAATATTTAAACCCAAATCATTTTCAGGATAATAATAATAATATACATTAATTGTTAGTATATACACCACATAAAATAAATGGGTGGTGAATATGACATGTGTCTCACTGAAGTAAAAAGTGAGACAAAAAATTTGCACCAAAAGTCTTGACTTCCATCGCACAAATTCTAACCTCATATGTAATAAATATAAGTCTATTATATATATATATTAATGAAATATATTAATATATATATCATAGAATATATATTTTTATTATGAATTTTTTTACCCTTTAATTACCAATTCCTTGTTAATGTTATGTTTCTAGTAATAGCTCCTTTGTTATATATATATGTTTTGATTTGTTATATTTTTTCTCCTATAAAATCGATCAGGGTTCCATAATTTCCATAATGATAAAAATTATATAAAAATTACATATATTCAGTATATTTTTTTATATTAATCCCTAAAATTTAGTGATAGGAAATAGAATACACCGTTCATGGAGATGGTATGTCGTACGTACGCATGGACACTATTTCCCTTTTTCTTATTTGGGTGAAAAAAATAAAAGTAAATGATAAATATATATTAAAATTAAATAAATTTTTTTATGTAATATATTTGACAAATTTTTATTATACCCCTCCTTAATAAATTCAATGTAAAGCATTAATGAATTACATAACTTCACAAGGTGGTATTCTGCCGTACACACAAACAACATTATCATATTCACAAAAAATTTAAAAAAAGAAGGAATGTATTGTATAAAAAAATAAAAAATGATAATAAAATCATAAATATTATATATATAATTTATAAAAAATAATCCCATCATTTTGAAAATCCTTGATAGGGTGTAATGGAAAAATAAATGACATCGGTTCTCGGGGCGGTAGTCCCCCGTAAACACGAGCGATGATTTTGTAACATAATTGATATAAGTGTAGATGATTGTTGGTAATTAACATAACATAAAAATATATCAGAATCTATAAGATAATTATTTTTTATATAATCATGTAATAATATTAATTTAAGGATGTGGAGAAAGAAATAAAATAAAGATTATTCTTGAAGAACATTACTTCTTCTTTGAGTATTCTACATAGTTTTGCACTAATGCCATGCTAGGTTGGAATTAATTCCAAAATAAGGATTATAGGATATGGGTAATGAATTTTTAAGGATATTTAGAAAGGTATTTTCTGAATCAAATTGGTGTAAAGGTGTTAATAAGGGAGCAATATGAGTTCCCTTTTATATTTGAAGAGGAGTGACATCGTTGTAAAAACCCAAAATTATTAACTATTGGGAGGTAAATATTACCTCAAGTGGCTCATAAGTTTATTATTTATGGGTTGGAGGGATTATTGTTTTTTTATAAAAACCTAAAACATAAAATAAAACACATGGTTTTAACATGTGGCTCCTTACCTTCTATGTTTTCTTATTTTTACAATTTTATTTTTTCACTATGGTAACTAGTTTTTTAACCAAGGTAATTTATCCATTTAGTCTAAATGAAATTGATAATTATTATATAATTTATATCCAATGATTATAAATATTAAATATGACTTATAAAATAAAAATCCCATGTGTGTTAAATATTTATTTTAATACAATCACATGTAATGTGTAAAAAAACCTCTTTAACCTTAATAGTGTTAATAGAGTTTTTATTATTTAAGGGAAAATATATTGATTAAAATAGAACAATTGGTCTATAAATGGGCCATATTTTTTATTTTTTATAATTTTATAACAACTTGGTACAATATAGACTTTTTATTTATTTGAAACCATCTAATAAAATATAATTTATCATAAAATAACATTAATTTTAATTTTGAAATTATTCATTTAAATTGAATTTAGAAAATATCAATACAATGATGGAATTAGAATATATTATGTTCCCACATGTTTAGAATTATATATTTATCTAAAATAATAATGGAACATAATAATTCAATCAATTTACTCCACTTTTAATATTTTTAGTGTTATTTATTTTATTTAATTGTTAACCAAATAATTATTGTGTTGGCATTCCATAATCATTTATTGTAATTTTTTCATGTCAAAAAAATTAGAATAAAATATCATTACAGAAAAAATAATTTATATTTAATAAGGATACATTTAACCGAACATATATTGTTCTTTCCCTACCCCAAATATTTACAGATATTAAAAGTAAGAAAAATGTCTTTTTTTTCATTTTCATTACTTAACTTATTATGTGGAAAATATTCAAAGTAAAGTAGAAATTAATTTCCATATTTCATATAATTTTAGGGAGAAGTATTAAATAAAATCATTAAATATAATTAAGATAACATTTTCTGTCATTTTCACTCTTATCATTCTAGTATACGACCGATAAATCTGTTTTTACCTTAATTTGAGTAATTAATTTTTTATTGTATTCACAATTCATTTTTTTTAAAAATTAAGATTAAGAAATTATAAAATAGGAATTGTTATTATTAAAAATATGGAATCCAATTTTGAAAATTCAATTCACATATGTGGAAAAAATTAATTTAAAATTAATCACGTCGACATGGTGAGAAAGAGGGTTTTTAATGATAAAATGATCAGAAGGTTATAATGTTTTTTATATCCAATTTAGAAATAAAATTTGTTAAAATGACCTAAATTGGATTAATAAATGTATAACTGAACTAATTATTCTTTAAACCCAACTTAAAATATAATTTAACATTATAAATAAATAAATGAAATGGTAGTTTTCAAATAAATTTCAATATTTTTAACTATACATTAAAAAATTAAACTATTCAGAAAAATCCTGAAAATTCACCTAGATAAAATTTTGACATTATTAATTAAGAAATGAAGTTTATTTTATCAAATTAATTTTATAATATTTTCAACAATTATTTTTATTATTTTTGAAAAAAGGCATAATTTTTTTTTGTTAAAAAATAGTATTTTTGAAACATATATTGATTTTAAAAAATATTATATATTTTATTATCAATTTGTTCTCTATATATAAAACCATTATACTTTATATTTAAAAATTTGTTATTTCTATTCATGTCAATAAATTTAATGGCTAGGTCATAATGGTTACATTAATAATATACCATGATTTTGTTAAATTTTAGTGTTGTATGCAACACAATATAACAATGTTTCATGTAGTACAAGCTTAACTTGGTATTTCATGTAATAAAATCCATCAAAGAAATTTAATTAATTAAAAAAAATTCATGAAAACTCAGGGTGTTACATATATTCTCCTAAAACATACTATTAACCTGAATCAATATAAAATCTCAAAGAAAATATATATTCTTCCAAAAATTAACTCTATCATTATTTTTTAAAATAAAATAATTGTCTATCGAATATATTAAACTTAATAAAAGATAAGAAAAACTATTTTTTTGTCAAATTAGTAATAATTCCAATGTTTTCAATACTATCCAATTTACTTTATCAATATCAATCATATCTTTATACCAAATAAACATTATTATCTCAATATCCTGAACATATAAAGGGTTATCTATCCAACAATAATTTATTAAACAAAAAATATATCATTACCACTAAATCAATTTTCAAGGTTTTCATTACCACTCAATATATTTATAACGACCCCAGTCTTTATTACACACTTAAATATAATTTATTACATAATATTTTAATTAATAGAACCCATAATATTGAGAGGAAAAAGATCTTTGGTGATTAGAAACATTAAATAACAACTTAAAACATGAAATACACATCTTTATTGAAATTTGCTTTTACATGATCACAATAATCCTTCGTACTTAGCATTGTATGGGATAATTCGAGGAAATACCTTTGAAAATTGTGAGCTATAAAGCCCAGTAAGGGAGTAAACAAGGAATAACATGAAGAAAACAATAAATTTTTAGAAATAGGTATATCAATAGATCAAAATAGAAAAATTAATCTAAAGGCATGATATATCATGATTATCATGACATTGAAATATGGAAACAACTTAAAACACTACATCATTATCATAAAAGAATCTGGTAAACCACTATCCCAATATGGTGGAAAAATATACTTTAAAATAATTAGGTAAACCCTTATCCCAATGTGATGCATAATGATACTAAACATTACCCAACAAATTGGAGCGCCATCAGGGAGAACCCTTCATTATCATTTCAATCTCATGCTTAAGTGTTCCACATAGATCGTATAAGATGGATTAATTCAACATCATTATTTATTCCATGATAAATTAATATGAAATTAATATATTTATTTCATCATTTTATAAGTACATGTGAATAAATATGAATAACCTTGATATAGGAATGAGTATGGTATTCACTACATGATGATTTTGGCATGGAAACTCACGGTGAAATTTTGGCAGCATAACAACATCATATGAAAATTCATAAATTAGGTCTGTGAGAGAAAAATGAGTCTCTAATTATTTATACATGGTATTTATAGAAATTTTATCATGTAACATAATATCACAACATGTGAAATGGAATTTATATGTATAATATAAAGGAAATTCTTGAAAAGAAATGAGAAGAGAGGAATACCTTACGGAATTTCGACATAGTAATGGGTGGGTTTGAATTATCATAGGGGGAATTAATGGGAATTAAAGGAAGATAAAATCATGTATAAATGAAATTTAAATTAAGGATTAATGAAATGACATATCCCAAATTAAGAAAATAGAAATTAAAAGGCATAAAATAAAAGCGGTTCTTGAAGAAAAAGAAGAGAGGGAGATTCCTTTCTTGGATGTGTTAATCTAAGGGATTGAGAGAGGCTTCTTGGGAGCTTATGGGCGCCTTGGGAGGACTCTAGTGAGTATGGGGCAAATGGTGGTCTATATTCAAAGATCTTTAGTGAATATTAATGGGTGATTTCATGGGTTTATATAGTAAAGGTCGGATAATTATTTATTATTTTTGGTTTTGGACCCTACACACTAAAATATTTAAAACCACAAACCACACCATGTTTTTTCCCTTGGTTTCTAGAAAGGGGGAGTTATATAAATTATTTTAATAGGGTAAGGGACAAAGATAATTAAAATATTTCCCTTTATTATGTGGAGGTGAGTCACACTTTCAAGGAAATGATTTTAAAATCTTAAAATATTTTGTAAGTCTTGGAAGATTCACTAAGGCTTTATAAAATAAATCAAATAAACCAAAAATTATATAATTTTAAATTAAAACATATATTTGGACAAATATATCTTTTATATTATTTTATTACATCATTATTTTATCATTTATGAAGTTATGAAACACATTATATATCTATAGGACATTCATTTTTTACCCAAAAATTTGGCTGTCCTAGAAAATTTGAAAAATTCACCATTTGATAATTTTGACATCCTAATCACAAAAATAATATTCATTTAATCTAAATAATTTTCTAAATATATGAATTTTAAATTTAAATATAAAAAATCATAATTATTAAAAATTGACGGGTTTTGACAGAAACAGTATTTCAAACGTTAATAAAGATTACATTTGACATCATAAAAATTATACGATCTTTTATATTTAATTAAATTAATTTTATAATAATATTTTATTAATATTTTATTTAATTAATTAATCCATTAACTCATTAAAATATATTTCTTAATTGAATTTTAATATTAACCAAGAATACTATTTGTGCTTTAAAAATCATTTATAAAGTAACAATAATAGAATAAAAGTATATTAATTATTATGTAAAAAAATAATTTACATAATCATGATGCTATAGTCTTGTTACATATCCCTTTATTACACCTTCATATGCCCTAAGAGTAAGGTGTGTGATGGTGGGGCTTTCATGAGGCTATTCGGCGGACATGGTTTGGGCCATGATCTGGATGAGCAAGAACTTCTCCTATAATAAATTTTTCTTATGATTAAGTTATTTGATCCGGGATTGGGCTTTTTCTAGGGTAAATTCCAGAAATTTTATCTCCCTATAAATCTTCGATAAATGTGTTTAATAGGGTATGATCCTACTAGTTGAGTTCATCACCTCCTTTGTATCTATCATATAGATTTGTTAAAGCCCTATATTTATACTAGTCATGTGATCACTCTTCGATGACTACATTATAAAAAATAATGATACTTAATAGTCATTTAAATACAATTGGGTATCATAAAACAAAAAGCAGTGCATGTGTTTTCTATATCCATAATACATTAAAAGAAATAGAGTTTTATTCATAAAAGATCTGGAGTTTCAATGTTCTTTTAAATTTTTAATGATAAACTATTACAGAATAATACTTATATTATTCATGACTCTTATAACTATAATATCATTGATAAAAAACTTCTATAACAAAATTCTTGAATCCAAATACTTAAACAATTCAATCATTCCACTTCAATGATTGGCATAACATATGACCTTCCAGGGTCTATGTGTTTTCCCTTAGATTAGGTCATTGACTTGGATAATTCCTAGGTTCCACACACATAAAACACTGGACTAAAAATAGTACCTTAGGATAAAATTCATTTTACTCCAAGAAAATCTTCATTTTTCCTTATCAATTACATTATTTATTCCCTTCTTTTCCACACATAAAAAAACATCTTTTTTCCATTGAGACATTTCCTCATGTGCTTCTTCCAACATACTTGACAAGTAGGAAGATGGATTTTATTACCTCTGTGGTATTCATTAACTACAATCGCAAGAAAAAATTATTATCCACTTATTATGTGTGTTATAAAACTCACCCTTGTTGTGTTTTTCAATTTTATATCAGATATTGGATTAGTTATAATAACCAACATTTATATTTCATATCTCATTTAATTTGGATTATCATGAGGATAATCATTCCACTATCCATAAAATTTCAACATCAATAAGATTTCTTATGGTTTCATCCATTGTTTGAAACCAAAAAACATAGAGTAGGCAACAATAATCATAGCGAGTAACCATGTAATTATGTAAAATGATCCATAAGATTTCTAAATCATTGGGAATTTTTTTAATCTATGAAAAATTATTTTAATATTGCTTATCCATGATCATAATCTATTCAAATCCTTAAAAATGGTTCAAAAATAATATGTCAAATAACCCAAGAATATCCCTTGGGAGTGTCTAGATAAGTGTGTGGTCTTAGAGCAACTCACCATCCATCAGCGGCGATTGAGTTAATACCCAATCCTCCCCATCTAGAGTTTTTACCCTAAGGTAAAACTATTCCATGACCATATCCACTTACATGTATCCAGATATGGATGTATTTTCTAGGAAATCTTCACTTCATTATTTACCATAACATTGGATTTTCTCCTAAAATTAGTTTTATCCAAAGGGTACTCCCTAATTTTTCTCATCCTTGTTTCTAAAAATGGCCAATCCTTTCTCTGATACCAAATATAGAGACCAAATTATTTCGTACATAAATATTACATATTATAAGATGAATATTCTTTATATAAAATTTCGGTCTAGGCTATAACCTTAATATATTAGTTTCTTTTGAAACATGGATACCTAAAAAACCTGTACATAAAAAATTTACATCTTGTTCCACTTAGTTCTTCACAACTAGGACCCTTCTTAGGCATATCACACATAAAACCTTTCTTCATATAATGGGGAAAATAAAACATAACAAAGTGCGAGATAAAAGTCTTATTAATGGTGAACAAAGGAGATATCAATCAATGATCATAAATGAGAATAAGGGTATGAGAACATAAAAATAACATAAGGAAGTTAGACCCAATCAACTAAATATAATTAACAATAAGCCATGGAATAAAAATTTCTCATAAAAAACAAAATCTATAAGATTGTGGAATAATAAAAAATCCATCAACATTCATGGGAGAATATCATAAACATAGGATTGTGGAACAAGAATAATATTTTAACATTTTGAACATGTATAAATAGTAACATGTTCACTCTTTTTGTTTAGGTCATGAATCTGTGTCCCCAAATTAACTTATAGATATGAAACCCAGTCTATGCCAAATCTTATAGACATGAAAACCAGGTTTATAGATAAATTTTTGAATAAGAATCGCAATTTTTACCTAACATATTTATCTCATGAGTTTTCATTTTTACCCAATGAATTTTAGGGATGTGTAATTCTTGTACCACACATCACATAATCATAATCCATTAATATGTATGCCAGAATATCCTAAAACATTTATCATATAATCATAGTATAACCCATGAAAAAATAAATGGGTTTTATAAATATCTCATCATAAATTATCATAAAGAATCTAGGGAAATAATAATCTTGGTATCATTGGATTATATCCATATTAAAGATTAATTAACTTGAGTGGATGTTATAATATATGGAAAATTACCTTTTAAATACCACTGTAATATTTCTTGAGGAAAATAATCTTTTCATATTGAAATCAAAATTTAAAATATAATAATTACCCAAATATTATGGGAAATGTTTTATTTAAAAATAAACCTGGAAAATTTTAAAGTAATACTCGAATCATTTAATGACCTTGATAGTTGGAAAATCCATTCATTTCATATATGTTGAAAGAATACATTCCTTTCACACCATTATAAAAAGTAAAAAATGACATTCTAAGAAAAATGTTATTTTAAAAGTATTAAGATTTAAAAGTTTTTAAATAAATTTGAAGGTTTTTAAAGTGAAATGTTTATTACATTTCATGTATAGGAAAATAAAATTTATAAAAAAAATTAATGAGTATCGACATGTAAAAATATTTTACCAACCAAAGAGGAAATAAGCCTTATATTTCATTGAAAACATTTTCTCAATAATTTTAAGTAACAAATAGAGGAAAATGGATCTAATACATAAAACTATATAAATAACCAGATGGTAATAAAATATATGGTTTTCAAAGGATAATATACTCATAATTTCCCTCAATGGAAATTAAAAAATAAATAATCCCTATTAAAATGATATTTAAACACACATCCCTAACAAATTTAGTAATTTTGAATCATAATCCCTATAAAAAAATAAATTCAAATAAAACATTAAATATTATGAAAATAAGGATATTCATGATATAACATGTCAATGTGGAAGAATATACACCTCATAAACACAAGTAAGTGCATTACCTCAAACATGTCATGTTGAAACAATATTGAGATTAAGAATCCTTACCATAAGTCTGAATTTCTTTATAATCACTCTAAAGTCATGTATAATAAATTCAAATTTATTATAATTATATAAAATAAAAATTTAAATACTTATAATATCATATATGATCCCCTTATAAAATTTCAAAACCCATTATTAATAATTCCTTATTAAAATCGTCTTTTTCTAGTGTTAAATGTTTTGTTTCTCATGAAAGTTTCAGTTCAGAAGTTCTAGTTCTCCTACTTTGATCATAGTTCCATAATCACTAGAACCTTAATCATGAAAAATTATTATATTTAATTATTTTATATGGTTTTATAACCATTCTCATAAAGTAGTGATGTAAAATAAATTACATCACTTCATGGAGACGGTATTCCATACGTACACATGAGTGTTATTTCCACTTTTTGATGGATGAAATGAAATAAAGTTAAATAATAATTCACCTTTAAAGAATCATTATTTAATAATTAATATAATTTAAAATTTTAGAATCCATCCTTATTTCCATACATATAAAGTATAAATAAAAAACAAATCATATCACTATGTAGAGATGGTAGTCTACTTGTACGCACAAGTGATGTTTTCATTTTCCAATGGAGGGGATAGTAAGAAGGTAGGTAAGATACTATAGTTATAAAATAATTTTTTTATTGATTATCATATAAAAATATTAAATAAATCAAATTTACCAACAATGATATATGGTTATTGAAAGTGATTCATATCTCATGGTGTATGTGATTGTCCACACAAACACACATGGAATACTTTCATATTTGATGAAAAATAGGTGAAAATGGTTGATACATAACAATAATAAAATTTATGTATATTTAATATAGTTAATTAATTATATGATAATGGATAAAATATATTTATAAAAGATCAAATAAAAATAAAATTGAATGTACTTAGTTAAGAGTTATACCTATTCCTTGAGAGTTCTCCTTTAGCTTACATCGTATGTCTTGAAAGAATGATATTTTGATCAAACCCAGACCTCTAAAACACAGTTTGGGATGTTAGGAAATTATTTTTGGGTTATTTTATGATATAATAGGGGTTTTTAAGTTTATATAAGATATGAGAGGTGATTTCCATTTATAAGGGAGGGAGAGGGTAAACATGAAATTTTAAAAAATATTAAAATATAATAATATCATACCCAATAAATATGCTTCTAAATGACCCATATTCAAATATTAGCTGAAATAATATAAATATTTGGTTTTAAATTTTATCTATATAGGTTTATAAGATAATAACACCATTATATCTTAGTTTATCCCCTAGTAAAGTCATTTCAATCTTAACTATAGTAACAAATTTTCTACAGTTTTTTACTTTTCAAGATGAAAAAAAGAAAGTGACATCATTAAAAAATATGGAAATTATGATTAAAAATATGGAATCTATTTTTTCATATTTAATTTCAATAATTGAGGAAATATATTTGTTAATAAGCGTGTAAAACTTAATGAAAACACTTTTATAAAAAATACTTTTTAAGTATAAAACTTTATTTATTTTTATTTCATAAGTAGTAAAAACCATCAAATAAATGTTCAACAATTTATTGAATATAATAAATATTCATTTGTTTAAATTCATTAATCAACATATATTTATTTAATTTATTAAGATAAAAACACATTGCATACATAAAGAATATTTTTTAGAAGAAGTATTTTGAAGCCTAAAAATGAACTTATACCAAAATAAAGTATAATGATGAATACTGTGTAATTAATTCTATTATTATGTATTAAAGGAGTATTATTTTACTTATAGATAAAATTTAAAATATAATGTAACTTTTTAATTATTTAAAATAACATTTTTACAAAAATTATAATTTTCACTATTCACTAAAAAATAATTATTTTAGAAAATTTTTGAAAATTAACTATAAGATTATATTTATATAATAATTTAAAAAACAAAATTAATTTAATTAGATAAAATTTATAAATTTATTATAAGTTAATTATAATGTCTATATAAAAATCTAATAAATAATATTTTGGAAGAAACCATATTTTGAAGCATAAAATTGCTTTAATAAAAATGAGTACTTATTTATTGTTAATTATTAAAAAAAATCATTATGTAAAGCCTTGTTGCATCTATTTTTTACAATTTAAAAATTCTTATTCACATATAAAATTTAATTGCTAAGTTATAATATATCATGATTCATTTTAAGATCAGTGTTGAGTGTTAAAAAAGATATCGAACACTTTAAAGAAAAATCTTTTCTGAAATCTAAAGGTGTTACAAGATCCCTAAACAACCGATTTCCCACCTAACTTCTATATCCTTATGATTCATGAAAAAAAATCTTCCACTTAATTCTTGGTGTAATTTTTGTAGGTTTTTTCCTAGTTTCTTCAAGGATCACTCTAGTAAGTCACTCTTCTCTTTCCCCATTGATCTTTTCTATCTTTCCCTCTTGAGTTCTCTTTCCCCAAAAAACAATGTGACTTAGGATTTGGGTTGGATGAAGATTATAGTGTGGGTTTTGTTTTTTTTTGATTTATTCTTACCTATATATGGTCCATCTTTTCATTATAAACAAGTTTCCAATTTAGATTTTTGGTTAACCTTGGTTAAAGGTAGGTGGATTCATGGAAATGTATTTATTTAAAAAAAAAATTCTTTACATTATTGGAAAATAATTTATAAAATTAATAAATCTATACTATAGTTGTTTTCATTCTCAAGTATTTATATTTTGATCATTTTAAATTTCTACATTTTCTTTGGGGATGAAATTGGTTTTGGAAATATTTTTTTACGCATGGAATTTAGAAATTTCTTGTGAATTATTGATGAAGAACCTTCTTTAAAATGGAATGACTTATGTTTGAAATGTAATAGGAACATGGGTGCCTAATTTTCTAATGGGGGAATACTACTATTAAATAATCCCCGTAGAGTATGATAAACTAACTAAACATATTAGTCTTAGATTAAGGTCTTGGTTCCATGGATGAGCATTACCACAGAACTAGGCCATGACTTGCACTCCCCAACGATGCGATGGATGTAGTGTTGTATGATGGGTGACCCAATGCCCGTAGGCTATGGAATTACCTCCTTAGTGGGTTGTGTGTACACTTTTTCTAACCTATATTTCATTAGTTGATATGCGTACCTTGGTTTTCCATATACTTATATTACATTTCATTTTCTCTATGGTTTATGTATCAAGGAATGAATACTTTTATGGAATTAATTTCCTCAAATAAATTACCAAAAATAGCTACTTGTTTTCTTCTTCTAAAGGATAATTTTTTTCTTTTTTATTCCCTATTTCATACTAGAATGTTTGTAATTGTTTAATGAGCTCTCTACTTTGAATCATTTGGTGGGATCTTATTAGGTTACTGCTACTGAAAATCTATATACATATAATGGGTGTATATAGACTCTATTTAGATAAATTTATCTAAAGGGAAAGATCTACATGGAGATGGTGGATAATCTTTCTAGTGGACCTCAGTTTGATGATGGTGAAAAGGTGGATAATTAAATCTCATGTTAAATTATGATGGATAACTAATTAGTTCATTTTTGGTTGGTAATTTGAAATATTGTATCACCTAGTAAACATCCTTTCCTTATCTTTTATATCATTTGGTTTTGTTACTATCTTTTATATATTTTTGGGGAATTTTTTTGATGTTCAAATTTAATTTTTATCCTTAATTTTAAAATTATCTATTACTCAATTATGGGATGATTATCTATTAATTTATGTCTATTATATTCTTGGAGAATTTATTTCCTGTCATATATAGGTAATTCGGAGTTTAATTCCCATATTCATGAGTTGTTTCATTGGATTAATACATTTCAAAGGTACATTCTATGATGACTTGGAACTTGACTCCAACTCGTGGGGATCTAGAATATCCTTTTGGCCTAATTTTGGGTCAGCTCATGTAACCAGCTCAAAGTGGACTTGTTTGGTTTGTAAAATTTTCACTAATGATTTTTCAATAGAATAAAAAAACATAACCACTAAAATAAATTAACTAAACTAACCCCTTATGATAACTGAAACCTTCTTTAATTCCAATTGAGTCCCCCCACACTTGTACTATCAACCTCAGTGATAATTTTCTTTATTAAAAACTACTAAAAAATATGACCTAAATACACATTCATTATTTTACATAGAATATCCGTAATTAAACATTACATCTCACAAATTTTTAAATATAATCCCAGAACCCAAATCTTTAGTGTAAATAGAGATCAAATATTTAAAAATATTATTACAAATTATTTGTTTAAAATCTCTTATAAATTCTCCACACAAAAATTCATTTCTTATATAATCATGAATATAATTTTTTAGGGAATTTGAAAAAAATAGTGAGGTAAAATTCTTTGAAAAGGAAAACTATTCAATGGTTTATAAAGGGTTATATCTTTTTTATATTAGAAAGAATGATCATGGTAGAAATATTGGATTAAAAAAATATGGAGTAATAATAGATATCTATATGAATAATAGACAGACATATAACCCAACATTATTAAACTTATATCATGGAAAAATAAAGAAGAAACATGTGACAATAATTAGGACCCATTAGGCATAACATAATAATATTTCATTACATTGAATTATAGTATAGGTTGGGAATGTGAAAAAAGTATTTGGCATAAATATAATAATTAGAAAACATTACATAATGGACCATGAATCCTGATCTTACCTTCTATAACACATTTTAATAGGAATCATGATCCTATCTCCCATAATAGAGTTGAATAGGAATCATGGTCCCACATCCCATAACATAGTAGATTAGGAATCATGATCTTTCCTCCAATTGGGAATTGGGTATCTTTTCTAACATCCAAATTTTATCTAATATTCTACAAAACCTCAACCAGTTCATTAGTGGGTGACATAAGACCCCACATATCACATAATAAATATCCATAAATATTTTTTCCTCATGATATCAGCGATTCATCACATCATAAAGTTCATATACAAATAAAACATGTTTTTTAAAATTTATAAATGCAATGACATAAAATGGAATCAATAATTTGATAAGATGATATCAAAATTCCAGCCTCCAAAAAGGAGTATTTCAGAAAATAGTTTATATGGTGATTCATGAAATATAACATTATAGATAAAAAAATTTGAGATATAGGGGAAAATGGAAGTGAAGAATAAAAAGAGTTTTTAGGAAATATTTCTTATCATTTTTGTAAATAGTCGAAGTTATGAATAAATTTTAAAGGACAATTGTTTTGTAGATGAAATGATAAAATTCTTAATAAAAAGATTAAAAATAAATTCCAATAAATGTAGCCTTAAAAATTACATAAATTTATTCCTGAAGAAATTTTTAGTAGAATATAGAGTATATGATTGTGAAAGGATAAACTAGTTTAATATTTTAAAATGCCTTTATTGAAACTCATATCATAAAAAAGATAATAAAAATTCCTTCTGAAAAGGGTTAAGGTGAAAAATAATGATCAAATGTGATAATAAATATTTATGTTTCAAAATAATAATGTAAAAAATTTGTTGACATAAAGAATATGGACATGTAAGATAAATATCTATTTATATTAGATGGTAATTATTCTTAAAACATCTATTTTTATGAAAAAATTTATCCAAGAAGAAGGCATTGAGGTGAATATGTAAATTACATAAAAAAGATACAGGAAATATGATATATAAGCATCATAAGATATAATTTAATAATTTTGTAAGACCATAGTCAAATATTAAAGATTATGTCTCAAAGAAAGAAGATGAGTCAAGAAAAACCCTTATAGATTTGGAACCATTTGAGAAAAAAAAAAGATTTCAAGGTAATAAATTGAAATTAATTTGTAAACTAATTTAATTTAAAAATAAATTACGATAAAATTCATCCATATAGAAGTATATACATCCTGTAAATTTAAACATGTGGTTAAAATGATATATATTAAATAAATTAAATTGAGCTGAGAGAAACCTTACCATGGTTTCCTGATTGGTCGGATGTGCTCTAAACTCATTGAGGACTTGAATATTCTATTTAAATACTTCTTGGAAATAGATAAATTGGAAACATTTGTTGAAATTAGGTGCTAAAATTGTGAAAATGGGATTTACAAGAGATAAAATGTGTTTAGTTTCAAGGAAAATGCGAAGGCAAAGTGTTTCTTGAAGTAGGTGGAAGTGAGATCCTTTTATAGTTGAAAATATATACATTTTCTTGGTAACTAATGTATGGTGAAAGGTAGATATGGAATCACATGGTAATTAAGAGAATTAGGCCAGATAATTTTGGTGAGACATGTGTTTCTGACCATCTGAGTTTTGATTCTTCTAGAAAATTTAAATGTCAATTTTATTTAGTAAAATTTGTCTTATGGTGGATTACCACTTTTTCACCCTTTAAACTTGACCAAATATATAATATGGAAACTATAATTTTTACTAAAAAAATAATATGAACCTTATTATTAAGTTTTTATAGAAATTAATTCTAATATAATCACACATAATGTATAAAATGAATTTTAGAAAAAATATAACTTTTAAGCGTAAAATGAATATAATCTTATTAATTTATTGTTAATACTATTGAAAGAATATTAATTTATTTTCTTGAATATACAATCAAAAAATTTCATCATTCTTTGATAGCTTTTAATATTATAAAATCCACAAAACACTTTAAAAAATAGTTCTCTAAAAATATATCTTTCATATTAATTAATCTTTGCCAAATATCATTAAAATAAATTATTTATATTACAAAAATTTAAATTTTCCAATCCATTAGTATTAAAATAATTAATTGAATCTTATAAATACATCATATCATACTTGTAAATAATAGTATGGAAGGAATATTGTTTTAATTAATATTATAATTAAATATTATATTTCTGTTTCTTTATTTTTTATTTGTGAATTATATTATTTTAAATTTGTTACTAATGATAAAAAAATATATAAACCTATTGATTATATTTATATTGAATGAATATATTTCCAATTACCATACATCTAATGACTATATTTGCAATGACCATATTTCCCTTTATAACAGCTATATTACCACCACCACTCCTTATAAATTCATTCCATTATTACCTATTAAATTAATCTTCTCATTCCATTAATTTTCATTTTGGATTTCACAATATGATTTCTATTTTTATGTTTTTATTTCTCATTATAGATATAGTTCTACTTATGGTGGTCCTCAAGGGAGTAGATGATTCAAGGGATTCTATAATTATAAAGGTATTATTCTTTATATTTATTTTCTAATATTAATTTATGCACATTTACGGGATATAATCATCCATGGTATGTAACCACCAATGTAATTGTATACTTATATTCATGTACTCTAATTTTAATATTTTATTATGATTGAATAATGTTTTTTTATTCGCATAATATATTGTATAACATATTTTCTACTCATGTTTAATTTCAATATAAGAAAAGTAATTTTTTATGAATAAGAAACATGTGAATAAATAAATAAATTACTTCCTAAAAACTAGGATATTACATGAAATGAACTAACCAAGGGCGTTGATTGTGGGATTGGGCTGATGCATCATCCTTTTTAGACTACTCTCAATGCACCTTCTCTTCCACCAATTGGCTTCTTGATATGCAATTGGGCCTATTTTAGGGAGGTTCCTAATATCATCACCTTTCTTAAAGTGGAGGTTTATCTTTGTCACTATTGAATATATTTTTTCGTGTAATAATAACCTTATTCTATATCTTGGGTGTATCTCCTCCAAGAATTCCAAATCTTTCAAAAATCGCTCGGGTGGCTTCATAACATATGGTGCTTTTTGAAAACATAACAAAAAATCAAAATCACTTTCTATAGAGTCACCACACGCCACTACAAAACTGGGTTTATTCAATATTAGGGTTTTAATAATGCTTGATAAAAGCATTTTTAAAGCGGGCCATTGATCATCTCTCATAAAAAAGTGATGATAAAGGCCACCAATTTATCAATGCTAGAAAAAAATAAACAATTAAATGGGTTTATCAATTATTATAAAATATAACTGATAAAGTGGGGTCTTTATCATTTCTTTTTTACAAGCTCTGAAAAAGTGTATATTTCAAAAAAATTACATTTCATTAACTGACACCCGTACCAGAAGTTATGGTTATTTTAAGGACTTATAGTACTTTTTTGCCTCAATAGAAGTGATTGAGGGTTTTTGTGGGTAATTGGAGCATAAATATCATCAAAAGATTCAATATGGTTTGTGGTATAAGAAAAATGGATACTGATTCAAAACTTATGATTGTTTTAAAGGCCGTCAAATGTGAAAAACCCTGAAAACAAAAAAAACCCTAAAACCATAAAACACTAAAAAGAACATAACTATAGATATGGGAGTCTGTTTCATCTCCACAACCAGTAAAATAAATTATTATGAAATAATATAAAACCACATGATATTTAAATCATGTTATAATCAAAGGAAAAAATATATTATAGTTTCCCAATATCAAAAATTGTACTCGAACTTCAAAGAGAAACAAATTTTGATCCGGGTGTCTATTTGGACTCTACCACATATCAAGTCCATAATTATGATGAGATCTAGGCCTGATATGGTCTTAAAATGAGGTAAAAGATATCTTTATAGTTTTTCAATCTAAAAATGGATTAGAATTCATCCAAAATTGAGTTTTTTTGTCACTGACTCCAATTTCTTTAAATTCAAATGGCTATAACTTATGTTCCAGGTGTTCGTTCGGCCTGTACCCCATATCAATTTAAAGATAATTTAATCTTATTCTATTCTACTATTTTTGGATCTAAAATGGACTCCTGGATCATTTTTATGGTTTTTTCTTATTTTTTATGGGTTTAAGGTTTTGAGAATTTCTTAATGTGTTTATGTGCTTTAAGGGTTTATAGAGTTAATATCCTTTTAAAAAAAATATATAAATAAATATGTATTTTTTTAAAAAAAATATAATTATATATATAAAATATATAAATATATTAATACCAAAATATAGTGAAATATATATTAATATATAGATATATCATTAAATTTAAAACAAAACAGTATAGTTGAGTGGAAATGGTGCTGGTGTTTAAGATGGAGGTCTCTGGTCAAAAACATACTGAAGGTTGGGGCACAAGCTGGGGTTGGGATTATCTAAAGAACTGATAAAGAGGCAGGGGAAGCACTGATTAAAAGGATGGGGTGGGGGAGGGAAGCACTAATAAAGGGGTGTGGGGTGGGGTGTGAAAAAATTATTCCCTTTATCAGCACTAAAAACATCGATAAAGGCCCCCTTTATCAATGATTTATGGTGCTGTTAATGGGGGACTTTATGAGCATTTTTTATGAGTGATATTAAATATAACCTTTTAAAATCATTTACTTTATCAACACTTCTATAGAAATAATAAATCCATTTTACTACTATAGTGAAAGTCTATATTTGTAGTAGTGATCGAAACATCTAAGTCTAAAACATTCCATCGTGATACCTATCTAGGGAACACTTTGTGGGTATGTGGGCCTTGATGCATAATTAGACATAGTTACACAACCCTATGGAGGGTTCAAAACCTTCCAAAAATCCATCCTAGAAAATATTTCAAACTTCAGTCATGGGGATAATCCTTGTCATGAGTTTTAGAAATCCTCATCTATCAATGTCTCACCATGTCATTTGTAATGTCGCAACTTGGGATCCACTAAAAGATGCTCTGATTCAGTGTGTCACATGGACTCAAACATGCCTCCCTGCATTCTAGAGTCTTTCAACTAGCAATGATGTCCTAGGGTGTGTCCACGGAAAGACTATGACCTCATTTTAGAGTGTATCATGATGGTAGTTTTCATAAAAATCAATAGCAGAAGAAAATAATAACTGAATAGAAGATAATAATATTGAAAAGAAACTTTAATAATAATCAAAGTTATAGAAAATATCATATTAAAAATATGTATGTCATGTATTTATAAAAAATGGTTGAGAATACATCTAAATCGGAAACCAGTAAAATATATGTATCAAAATAAAAAAAAATCAATAAGAAATATCTCTAGATAACATCATAATCCTAACTCGGTCCTGTACTCCCCTATTACTATGCACAACCAATAAAGAATCATAAAGTAGGTAATTTACATGGTCCTAACCTATATCCATGAATTCTATTCAGGTTCCCAATGGGGGCCTGAACATGGTGCAAGATAACAATATGTAGGCCAACACCAACGGTGTCTATAACATGTCATGTTTGTGTATAAACAGTGAAGTAGTGTTCATTTTATCACTATTATAATAGTAATAAATATAATGTTTGAAAATTATATATGATTATATCTAGCTAAGTATGGTACCCTATCAACCATTGTCTAGCTCCCATAAATAAGGGAAACATTAAATGAAGCTACCATAATCACGGGCTAACTGTAACACATAAATAAGTAGGCGTGATACTGTCCAAACTAACAACTATAATGAAATACCCATACTAGGGATATATGTAAATCATGATAAACATACATTGTGGATTATTCCATGTAATCAATTTCCAGTCCTGAAAGGGCTGGATCCAAGGTATAAATTCCAATGCATACTCGTTGAGTCCACAAAGAATCTCGATGAAAACTCAGTAAAGAATTTGGTAGAATCCAAGGATCTCATCCATGGAATTCCAAGAAAGCTAGATCTAAGGAGTAGCAATGTACTTCTCATCCTAAGGAATTAGAATCCAAGGAGTAAAAATGTCTAATTCATCCACTACCATAATCAATACAGATCCCTGGAGTAGAAATTTCCATGGAATTAAATGGAATTAGGGTTCTTGGAGTAAAAATGTCTAAGGAATCCACTACTATTATCAAGATCCCTGGAGTAGAAACGTACATGGTATCTTTTGGAACCATTATTCAAGGAGTAAAAATTAACAAGAAATCCACCACTATATTCAATTCATTCATAAATTCGATTCATAATCTATTACAAAATTATAAACAAGTTATGAGTTCATCCAACCCATTAAACAATTTACATATAAGCCATTTAATCAATCATTCCACATTTACCATTCTTGAAATCACATGGGTAGGAGGCATAAACTTATATTATTCATTCATTAAATTATCATTCAATTTATTAAGGCTACCAATATAGATAGATATCTCACAAACACCCAATGTGGTGGTATATCATGGGAAGATACATAAATACACCTCAAATGTGGAAAACATTTAGGTGATCGAACACAGACCATATAATGGTACCAGTGGAAAACCTAATTAGGTCCCAAAAAAATTAAAGAATACATTCATTTAATTTTTTGGAAAACACCAGGGAGGTACAATAGGCTCTATAATGATAAAAATTTATATAAAACAAAAAATGTATATGTAAAGGTATAGACCACCCACCATAGGTTGAGGGTAGAACACTCATCTAGTATCAGCTGCTAACTCGAGTCAGATTGGAAAAAAATTTAGAAATATATGAAAAATTTAGAAATAAAGAATATTTTCTCACACCAAAATAGTATAGGTGATATCAAGGAAAATAGTGAACAATGTTATATGAATGAATAACTCACTAACACAAATTCATTAAGATGAATAGTTATCGAATATGAGTCCATTTTAATAATCGGCACCAGATCTTACCTCAATGATTTAAGATAGATAAAAAATGAAAAGGGGATGTATGATAGAAAGTGGAGGAAATGAAAATTTGATTATAAGGGAATTTATGGGAAATTTGGTAATTTAACCCAAAACACTGGCTCGTATGGTTTAGCCACACAGTTTTCCAATCTATGTGCCAACCATGTACACATCACTTTTCAAAGGAGGACCCTGCACAGTTCATGTGCATGGTTTGACTAATAATTTTCACACTGTAAAAAACCCCTCTACTAAAAGATGAAGAGCTCCCCACTTGATCATGAAATCATTAGTGAATGGTTGAGGAAAACTATTTACCATCTGCTATCCTATGAAACAAACCTAATGGTTTGCAGTAACTGTGTGGATTTGGATGCATTGTTTCTAAAACTCATGTGACCTTGATATTTTTTCCAAAACGTTGGTCTCTGAGCTTTGAACAAACCCCAAGCACCCCTGAAACACCCATGGACTCATTAGGCACTACCATTTGGTAAAAAAACATTTAAATTGAAATTAAAAATATTCAAACGTCAATAGAAAACCTGGAATATTATAATATCCCCCCTTAAAGAAATTCTTTCTTGAATTTCCCTTCCAAGGGTTGTCAAGAATTATCTTAGAATAACTCCAACCACTGCGTATGTATGTCGACCTCCTTCTCCCAAGTCCCCTCTTATACCTGACCATGCTTCCATAACACCCATACTATAGGGATATAATTTCCTCTAAGATCCTTCATGATCCTGCTAATGATATGAATAGGATTCTCCTTGAAGGAAACATCTACCTATAACTCAACCTCATCCGGTTTTAGAGTATTAGATGGGTACAAATGATAACGACACAACTGAGATACATGGAAATTATTTTGTATGGCTTAGTACCTCTAAGGTAACTGCAACAGACAGGCTACCAACCCTAATATCACCAAAATATCAAATGGTCCAAAATATCATAGTGAAAGTTTACCCTCTTTCCAAATACCTTTATTCCCCAGACTTAGTGAGACAAGAAAAAAGACATGATCCCTGACCTCAAACTCTCGAGGTCATCAATGACAATCTATATAATATTCTTGTCAGGATTTTGTGGTATCCATTTACTTTTTAATCATTTGTACTTGCTCCAAAGTATCCTTTACAAGATGTATTTCGAGAAGCACTACCTCTCCAGCCTCTTACCATCATAGGCATGATTGTGATGGCCTAACATACAAATATTCATAAGATTCCATATATATAGTCTCATGATAGATATTTTTATAAGAGAACACAAACAGGGGTATATGCATGTACCAAGAACCCCCAAAATATAGTTCACATTCTCTAAGCATGTCCTCAAGCACCTGAATTGTTCACTCTGACTGATCATCACTTCGAGTGTAGTATAGTGTGCTCAGAAGAACCTCTGTACCCCACACCAAATATAATCTCTGCCAAAACATAAATGTAATGAAGGAGTCCCTATCTGATACAATGGTATATGGAACCTCGTGAAGGCATAAAATCTTTGGTATATAAATAATCCTATGTTAATCTATAGAGAAGGCATCCCTATATGGAAGAAAATGGGTGACCATCCTGACCTTGTCCACAAAAACCCATACAACATCACCACCTCAAGGAAACCTCAGTAACCTAGTCTTGAAATCCATCACCACATCATCCTATTTCTACTATATAATGGAAAATTTCTATAAAATACCAAGTGGTTGCTTGTGTTCTATGTTCACCTAGTGATAGGTGGAACACCTTATGAAAAAACCAACTACCTATCGTTTCATCCTGACCATTATTATTGATTGAACAAGTTACAATACACATTAGTAATTTCAAGATGTACTAACCAAGATGAAGCATAAAACTCTCACATCATATCCTAAAATATGTCTACTAGAACCCAAATAAAACCATGACCATGCATAATTTCATCCTCTCCAATAGTACAACTAAGATATGGGTCCTTAGCTACCACACTCTCAGATAGGACTAGTCCCTCAGTAATAAGAAATTGTCTCATCCACACTATATCCAAAAGAGTGAAGTTAACTAGTAGAGAAGAAATGAAAGTATGGATGAGACTATCCTACACCTCCAGGTGTATCTCTGAGAACAAGTTTATAAGAACTAATATAAAATTTTCCTTTAATAATGCCTAAATATAGTAGGGCTAAAGAATGTGCTGATAAATCCCATCTTTATTAGCACTAAAATAATCGATGATAAAGGGGTCCCTTTTTAGTGCTAAATGAAAGCACTGAAAAAGAATACCCTTTATCATCAATTTTTATTTATCACTGAAAAAATTTCAAATATATCATCGCTTTGTTTTAGAATTGATAAATGTATCCTTTTATTAGTGATTTTTTATCACTGATATATATCGAGATATATCAGGGATTTTTTAGCACTGATGAACATCACTTTTATCAGTGCATACCAATTTAATTCTAATAAAAGGAATATTTATAATATATTTTATAAAAGAAAAATTAAAAGAGTCACTGATATATTTTAAAAAACCCTAACCCGCACTCAGTCATCGTGATTCTAAAGCTCCCACAAAACTCCTCTTCTACCGATGCAACTCCACTACAATCCATCAGAAAAATCAATAATTGAATACAAGGTATTTTATTTTATAAATTTACAATATCTTTGTTTTATCTTTTAGGTTCTATTTTTTTGCGCTTTTACAAAGCCTACATCTCATCTTTTCGCCGCTGCCGGTGCGACTCCTCTAGAGGACCAACCACATTACATTATTGAGATATAATCATTAATCATAATGTTTTCGGAGATGAATTACCATAATTTGTCATTTATATTGTGTATAAAAAATATAATGGAGTCCCATGTATGTTCTCCATGGCCATAACTGACTCGAATAATAATTTTTTATTGGTTTATTAAATTCCTTAAATAATACCTCTTTTGTTTACCTTGTGTAATTTATTTATAGAGGACTATCTATAAAATTTTTATTATAGCCACTAACCTCAAACTCATTTATCCTCCATAGAAACCACTCATTTATATAAGGAATTAAATTTTATATAGTCCATTGGATTCCTAAATAATGTGTTTCCCTATATTATGTAATCTACCTATTTATAATATTTGATCAAAGATGAAATCTTTATAAATGATCCTTTACGTAGTCTATGAAAATATAACTCTAGTCTCTTATAAATAGAGTAATACAAATATTTATGAATTATAGATAAATACGTTATCCTCTAGGGTCTCCAACCTTAGATGATCTTAATCCCTATGAGTTTATGGATCCAAATACCTTTTAGACACTTTATTTACTTGGTTTAATCATTTATTAGCATATTTTATTAAGTCCTCCCCTGATGAAACTTCATTTGGATGATTATTACATAGTTCCCAAGAATGAGCTAACATTTTACATTTGATCACATGAATAATAATAAATATTTTATAACATTATGAGTGTTTTTCTTTGTAAAATTAATGTTATAATTTCTTTAGAATATCTATCATATCGAAAAATTATATGAGTTACCCAATATAATTCAATCTATGAAATGCAATAGAAATTTTTATAAACATATATCCAATGATCTATATTTCATTTTTATGATCAGAAAAAATTTATTTTTGACTATTAAGTATTGGATGCTTATAAGAACAAGAAAATTATTCTCACGAATTTTAAATCTTGTAATCCTCAAGAAGGGGGTTATGAGGACTGACCCTAAAATAATAATTCCTCTTATTATATGTTTCATTAGGAATTTATAAATATATATATGTGTATTTAAATATATATAGTATTTTTTTATTGATGTAAATTATAATCAACATAAATTTACATTTTCATGTAAATAGTGAAAAAATATTTTCATGGTTTGTTAAGATATATTGGGTTTGTCAAAAGTTATATGACATTAATTGACTAATTCTAGAAATAATTTTTTTCTTTAATGTTATGGAAGACAAAATCTCTACATTTTTTTTAAAATTAAACTATCAGATTAAATCCATAACCCCTGTAGTTCATTGATGAGTTCATATCAAAAATTTAAGTAAAGATAAATCAATAATATAGGTGAAGAAAAAAAGTATGAAACATTTATTATGAGATATAATTATAAAGGTATTCCATTGAATAATAATATTTCATATGAGTTGGTGGTCTTTGAAACATTATCTTATTTCTATATGGGTGTCTTAATGTATTTTTAGATTTCAGTCATAGACTTTAGGAAATTTCTACTAATCAAACTGAAATTTTTTCCTATAAGGTCACAAAATAACTATATCCCCATTCCCAGAAAATTTTATTTTATCTTTAATATTAAGAATAAATATTTTTCTTGATTTTTATAGAAAAACCATAAACCAGAATTTATAACAAAGAATACAAATAGAATGAAATAAAACCATAAAGCTAGAGTTTAAAAACGAATTATTATAATGTTCATAGATCTTTATTACTTAGATAAATTTATTTATTTTGTTCTAGTAGCCACATATGAGCTCCTCATATTTGGTTTAAATTTCTTTGTTTGGTGTGTGATTCTGTTTTTTTGCCCGAAATGTTCATTTAGGTTGTGTTTCAAATTGATTCTGAACCCTATTTTATGATTTTTGTGTTATTCAGAATATGCTTCCCAAAAGGTCCATGACATTTCTAGTGGTTTTTTCCATTTTTTTGGTTCTCTTATGTTATTTCCCATGTTATGTGGTAATCCAGGTTTGTTAGAGGCATTGAAGTTTATTAAGGAAGTTGAACATTTCTTTAGAGTGTTTGGAACTCCCAAAGCTGTTAGAGTTTTTACTGTTATGGGTCTGCTTGGGAGTTCATATTTGGAAGAATGAAAATTTTCCCCACCAACTTTGAAAGTTGGGATGATGTGGAAATATTTTAAGTCCCACTTTTTTTGATGGTTTATTCCAATGGATGTGAAGACGCAGAAAAGGGAAGGGCTCATGAGTGTCCAACAAGGTCATCGGGCAGTGAAATATTTTATTTAATACTTTAAAGACCTATTTTTTTAGATGTGGTGTCATAGGATCTTTTGAAAGATAAAATTTCCATTGGGGTCTTAATATAGAGACCAAGGAGCGATTCCTCTTCTTTAAGGATCTCCATTTTGAGAAGTTGGTGGAGAAATCATTTTTGGATGAGTTGTTGCGAAAGAAGCATAAATACATTGGTTTAGTTGTAGTCTTACGTGTTAGGGTGCTATGTCCTAAAATTAGGTTTATTTTTGAATTTATGTAAAAATCTCTATTTATGTAATTATATAAACAAATGGTTGAATTTTTTTAATATAGTGTTTTTTGGTATTTGTGTTGTAATTTTTTTTTTCATTTAAATTCTAAATTGTGACTTGTTTTTATTGATATATGGTGTGTTGTATGTGTGATTCTGGTGATACTCTATAATGTATTGTTACATCACACTAGATTATCACCCTTTATCAGTGATTTTAAAAGCACTAATAATGAACACATTTATCAGTGCCTATAAAAGCACTGATAAAGGACACCTTTAGGGGATCTAAAAAAAGTGTTGATAAATGAAACCTTTATTAGTGCTTCTAAAAGCATGGATCAAGGTCCTATTTATCCGGGATTTTGTTAGCACTAATAAATGTACCCTTTATCAGTTCCATTTGATCACTGATAAAATTCCTTGGATTTTAAATTCACTTAATTAGTGTGCACATTTCTAGCCCTAATAAATTCCATTTCTTACACTGTTAAATGCCAATTTTGTAGTAGTAAAGTCACCACTTGCTACTGGTCACATGAACCGCCTGTATCTACGTCCTTATTCTCAGTGCATCAACAACTACATTTTCATTTATAGGCATATAATAATGGTCTAAGTCAAATGAATATAGGTATTCCACCCATCTTCTTTTACCAAGATTCATGTCACTTTGCGTGAATATGTAATTGAGGCACGTTTGGTCTGTGAAAAACAAAAAATGATCTCCCAGAAAAAAATTCCTAAAAAATGAAAGTCATGTTCAATAAAAACTAAATTAAGATTATGTATATGGTAATTCCTATTGTGTGGCCTCAACAGATGAGACCCATATGTCATAACACTTTCTCCCTTCACCAGAACTACTCCTAGCCTGATAACTGATGAATCATAATATAAAGCATAGATCCGACCAATATCTTGTAGAATCAAGTTCGGAACTGAAGTCACTTTACCTTTCAGCTTCTGAAATGCTATCTCATAGGTATCTAACCACATGAAATTCACACCCCTCTTATTTAATCTCGTAATAGGTATTGCTATGAAAGAGAAGTCCTATATGAAATTTCTATAATAACCAAATGGACCTAATAAACTCCGTATGCCAAATAAATTCTTGGGATTCTCCTAGGAAACTAATAATCTCACCTTGTCTTGGTCAACAAATACTCTTTTCTCTGAGATAACATGACACAATATGTGATTCTCATCTATTTAAAAGTGGAATTTTGTGAGCTTAGCATATAAATGAAACACTTTTAATGTATCCTAAATTATCTCTAGATGTTAGGAATAGCCATGTTGTTTATGAGAATTGACCAAGATATCATCCAAAAAATACCACCATAAATGAATCTAGATAAGGATTGAAAGCTCAGTTCATCAGGTCTATAAAAATTACTGGTGTGTTCGTGAGACCAAACGACATAACCAAATACTCATATAGACCATACCTACTATTAATGGTTGTATGAGGTATGTATTAAGGTTTAACACATAATTGGTGATAACCCAACCAAAAATCAATTTTTTAGAACACCCAAGATCCTCAAATTTGGTCTAAGAGAACATAAATTCATGAAAAATGATATTGGTTCTTAATAGTTACCTAGTTCAATTTCTAGTAATTCACACATTACCTAAGGGTTTTGTCCAGATTTTTTTAAATAGGACTAACAAACCCCATAGATAAGTAATGGGACATATAAACCTCTTTGTCCCCAAGTACTATAGCAATCTCTTGAGCTTCTATAGATCAGTAGTAACCACCTTATAAAGTGGAATAGAGGTCAGTGCAGCTCCTAGAATCAGATCAACAGAGGAATCCACCTATCTATCAGGAGGTGAATTAGAAAATTCATTTGGTAAAATATCCCAAAAATAATCAACCATATAATAGAATTTGGTCTTCCATACTTACTGATCATACAAATATAAACTATAAATGTGTCTATCATCCTACCCAACCCCCAATGCTCTAGTCCAGCTCTACCTACCTAGACATCCCATTCACCATTTTGAATAAAAACTCTACTCTATAGTGATGTGAAAGTCATCATACAATGATAGAAATTGAATAAATTAGTATAAGAAACTATATAATCTATCTCCAGTTTGATGTGAAAACCTATCATCTCAAGGACCAAAAGATCCCATATGAAGTGACACCCACCTATCTCAAAGGGGAATTACCTAAATTGGCATACACTGGCTGTTATAATCACCAATGGAGTATTCAAGATCATAATGCTATTTGAAAACTAAAAAACAAGCCTGAGGATCTCTCTAATAGGTACATATATGAAAGAATGAGATGAACCTATACCTAAAATAACTGGTACTAATATAGAGGCTTCTAATATTCAACCTCTCACTATAGAGGATCTGAAACTTTGATCCATTTTTGTAGGCTGTAAAGAATATATGTGGCTAAAACATGACCTTGTGAAACAACCTCACTACCCGGAGCATGACCACTCTACATTCATTGTACATATGGTGCATGGATACCTAATCCATGACCATCACCTTTTCCTGAATGATCAAAACTACTCCATATCCCAACCTAATGTGTAGCTATGAATCCTACTCCTCAACCTGGAGTCAGATATTATCCACTTTCACTGAATGCAGGAGGTCTGGTCCTACAAAATTGTTTTATGTGGCCCATCTTTGCACAAGATCAGTACTCGACTGGGTCTCTATCGCCCAGACTTCTTATATGTCCCATCACCCACAATAATTAAAGAAGATATAACTACTTACACTAATAACATTCCTGGTATTCCCCTCACAAGAAGTCCCAAAATGGTTCATTTTACCAGATGACACTGAACCACTAGTTCGAGAGGCTAAACTACCATGCTATGTGCCCCTAGAATCCCTCCAATTCTCTTCAGTAATACACACTTGATTCACTATATTAGTAATAGTAGTTTGATGAAACATTTTTCCTATGATTTAATAACATTATTTAGAACTTCTTCAAAGAATCCTAACCTCAATGGCTCATTAATAATATAAATTGGCACATAGAAATAATGATATATAAAGCATCCCAAATACTCTATAATGGTCATATATCCTCACTCCAAAAGCATAAATTCTTTTTCCCCTTTATCTCTCTAAGTCTCTAGAAATAATTAACAATAAAACCAAGATTACAAATCCCTCTATACCATATCCCAAAGCATATCATCCAAGTTCAAAACATCCCACCAGTTCTTAGCTACTCTCCAAATCATATACACCACTAGCTTCACCCACATCTTTGTAGGTGTCTCTAAATGGTAGAAAATAGATGAAGTAATTTAAATCCATAACTCAAGATCCTATGTACTTCCTTACCATGAAAAAATGGATGGTTTCTGATGCTGGAACACACACGTCAGCTCTAACATAGTCGATGAAGGCTGCAAGGCTCTGTAAAAGGTCTGAATTAAGCGGAGGAAATCCTCACGGAACTGGGAATCAACACCCATGTATGGTACAATTGATGGATTTATAACATTTATTAAGGGAGGTTCTACTAGTTTCTTAGATCCCACCACCTTCAGAGTATGGTCATCACCACCCTCCTGGTTCATGACTGGAGTTCTCCATGGTGGAATTTATCTACAATGAGAAGTACATTCCTGAGAAAAGATTCATTAAAAAATAGATCAAAGATATAAAATCATAGGATAGGTTTATGTATTCATATAAACATACCACACCCCACTTCCTGATCCTAAATCCAAGACTGGGTAATATAAACAATCATACAAAGAACCAGATATACTTCCCATTTCCCACTCTAATGTCGGGTCAAGGTGAAGTTCTCTGTTCCAAAATTCTAATTAATTTTCACTTCATAATTATTCTACAATTATATTTAAATGGTTTAATAAAGTGGTTCACCAATTCTGATCTATAAGGTCCCATAAAACATATAAATATATATTTGGTGTTTAGCTAATCCCAACGATAACATGTTGTAGTCCTTGCGACCAATGTTCCAGGACTCAACATACCACAATTGACTACATAGGATGTCTGCTATAGCCCATGTAGGGAAAATGATTTAGGTTATGGAAATAACTCTAAGTACAAATTATGTTTATCAATTTTCTATAAAAAATTCTTGTATAAAAGCAACTATTTCTCTTAATGTATATAACAATGTCAGGTATTCAGGAAATGCATCCTATATGGAATTACATAATGCATGACATGTGAATTATAATAGGTTCCTATAATGATTCATGATATGGAATGTTCTCATATAATCTATAAATAGTAATATAAAATCTTCAATAATAAAAAAATAATATCACTTAGAATATTAATCACCCGATAGTGGAATCAAATAAATAATAACAAGAAAAATTCTTAAAAAAACAATTTCTCAGTCCGAGAAATTTTCCTTTTTTTATGTACATGGGTTAGCTATTCCCAGGAACATCTCATTACAAAATTCCAATATAGTACCAATCACCCGTCTATTTTCTCAAAATATTAAAAAAAATTAAGTAAAGAAAAGAAAAGAAAACTCTTTTATACCACTTTGTGACATCCCGACTTGGGACCCACAAAACGATGCACCGATCCGGTGGGTAACATAGCCTCAAGATGACCTCTTCATATTCGAGAGGCTTCTAACTAGAAATGTGGGCCTAGGGTATGTCTTTAGGGGAGACTATTACCTTAGTTAATAGTGTAGAACAACAATATTAATCATAATAATCAATAGTTGAAGCAGATATTAACGAGAAAAAAGATAAATATATAGACATGAAACAATAATAATAATCAATGCCAAAGACAATATCATATAAAAAAGATGTATGTTATGTCTCTATAAAATATGGATGAAAATACAACGAAATAGGAAACTAGTATAATACATGCATTAAAATACAAAAAATACAAAAAATGACTATATTTAAATAGTATCATGAGCCTCACTCGGTCCTATTATCCCCTACTCCTATGAAAAACCAATGAAGAATCATAAAGAGGGAGCTTGCCTCTGTCCCTACCTACATCCATGAATTCTGTCTAAGTATCCAACAATAGCCTGAATAGGGTGTGAGACATCACTCAGTAGGCCACCACCAGCAATGTCTATAACAATTCAAGTATGTGTATAAACAATTAACCAATGTGCAATATATCACATGTATAACAATAATGAATATAAAGTGTGAAAATCATATGTGATCCTATCCAGAAAAACAAAGCACCCTATGAACTATAGTTAAGCTCCCATAAATAAGGGAAACTAGAAATCAAGAAACTATAATCACGGTCTAACTATAAAGGATAAATAAGAAGGTGTGATACTATTAATTGTAAAAACTATAATTAAATAACCATACTAGGGATATCTATAAAAAATGACAAACATACACTACAACCCATGTGAAGTAATCAAGTTTAAATAATGAAATGGTTGAATATAATGTATAAAAAACCAAGGAATCCTCATTGAATACATGAATAATCTTTATGAAAACTCTATAATGAATTAGGTTGAATCCAAGTAACTTTTCCAAGGTGTTTCAAGAAGTTGAATCCAAGATGTAGAAATGTTCTTATAATTCTATGGAATTAGGACCAAGGAGTATAAATTTTTGAGGCATCCACTATTGCATTCAGTACATATCCATGGAATATAATTTTCAATGGAATCCAATGGAATAAGGATATAAGTAGTATAGATTTCAAAGGAATCCACTAACATTATCACTATCTATGGATTAGAAACATCCACTTGAATCTTATGAAATCATGATCCGAGGTGTAAAATTATCCAAATCATCCACTACCATAATCAAGTCAATCATCAATTCAAATCATAATCCATAATATAATTATAAACAAGCAATGAGTTTACCCAACCTATACAAAATTTTCCATATAATCGATTTAATCATTCATCACACCTTTACGATTCATATCATCACATGGAAGAGGAATTACCTTCTCATATCCATTCATTCAATCCTCATTAAATTTATTAAGGATCCCAATAAAGTAGGATATCTTACACACACCCAATAAAGTAGTATATCCTAGTTAGATATATATATATACCTCAAACATGGCACATATTGAGGTGACTGAACTCCAACTGTATAATGGTACTAGTGGGAAACCTAAAGAGATCCCCAAAAAAATTAAACATGACATTCATTTAATTTTAGGGGAAACTCCAGAAGGGTTGAAATGAGAAACAATAACACAAATGTATATAAATCACAAAAATTGAAGTGAAAGGTATAGAACAAAAACTATATTTTAATGGTAGAACCCTTTCTCCATATCATCTTCTAACTCAATCCATCATAATAAAAAGGAAGAATGGACAAATTCATAAGAAAAAGGGTACATTATCTGACAATGAAATAGTAAAATCGATATCAAGGAATGTAATTAAAGGTTAAATAATAATGAAGAACTCACTGTCATAGATCCAATGAGATGAAAAGTTCTTGAATCAGAGTCCATATGACGAATTGACACCAAATCCCACCACAAGGCTTAAAGAGAGATCCCAAATGTCAAGGGTATGTTTTCTATAAAGATGATGAAGTGGAAATTAGGTTATAAATCTTTTTAAGGAAAATTTTGTAATTTCACTCAATAACACTAGGTTTCATGGTTTGGCTGCATGGTTAGACAAAACCTTTCATCAACTATTCATACCTCATTATCTAAAGGAGGAAACCACATTATTCCTGTATAAGGTTTGACTAACCATGAAAACACAATGAGAAACAACTCTAATAATAAATACATATCTTCCTGCATTGGTGTGCTACCTAGGATGTGAAATTATGGAAAACCACACAACTTCTTATTCCCTCTAAAATTCTCCACGCTTTTTGTAGTAACCATGCATCTTGCGTGTCATGGTTTATTCTTACTATGATGCCCGAATATTTTCCTCAAAAAGTTAGGATCTAGGTTCCGAAAAATACCCAGACACACCCCAAAACACATGAGACCTCATTAGGAACTCACATTAGGCCAAAACCAAGAATTTAAATTGAAATTAAATATATCCATACCCCAAAGTGAAACCTGATATCTTACATCACATTGGGAACTGAATACAGGATTCAATATATGGTTGGTGAAAGTGTGAACTAGACGAAAATGAATGTCCTAAACTCCATCCAATCCTCTACCACTCAAGTTACATGCTTCCTTATAGACTTGTGAGGCCTCTATCATTGGAAAAAATCCAACAAACTCAGTCTACCAGCATCCTCTAACAACTAAAAAACTACCATTTTCTCTTTATTAATGACTTAATCTATGGAAGATGGGTGAATAAACTACCTGATTTCATGGGGTAAGAATTTATTTCAATTGAGTCATGGAAACAATACCTATTTCCCCCTTTGGAATCCTAACGGAGAACACATTCCTCATTAGATAGTGAAAAATCAACTTCCGTGGAAAAAAATTTATGTGCCACAGATAATTGATGATAGAATACAATAGATGCGAGAGAGGTGTATCAGACCCCTAAATTAGAGCCTTTTCCCTCATATGGTCATCGATAAGTAGTTCAATCATAGGTATGGATATATGATGAACCAAAATGAAACTCTTGGATAACTTCTTATGTGAAGGAATTCAATAATTAACAAGATGAACCATGGCTAAAAAATCATATATGAAGAGATGAATTATAAAACAAATGTAAATAAAGAAATCCTTTCTATATGATTCAATTACTATTATTGACACCTGTAATTAATGACTCAGTGTACCAAGTTGAAAAAAGGTTATTAGAGTCTTAAGGAATTGATACGTCCACTGATGCACTATCATTGTATTTCCTAACATAAAATATGATCTTCAGATACCTTATCAAAATTTCATTAAATTCCAATCCATCCACACATGAAACATACTTCCAAACCCTTCCCCTAGGAAAACCCCAATTTGACACCACTCTGACATGAAATGACCCACTAGGACCCCTCTTAGGAAACGGTAAGCTAAGAGTGCCTCCCCAAGACTACCTCTAATAAGATAGAGGATGATGAATAACATTGAGTAGGTATATGTCACATAATTAGATGTTTTAGCCCGATAAACCTATACAAAACACACAACACCACATAAGACATAATAATAAAGAATATTTAAATAAATATAACTTTAAAAATATATGTAATACATTAAAAAAATTCTCATATCCAAAAAGATAAACAATTATATAACTCATAATGGAATGATGGAAGATTTTTCCCAATATAAAAAAGGGAAAGAACAATTTAAGGAGTTAACATGCTGATTCCTCATAGAAAGTTATATATAGGAGTATAAATCTCTCACTACTATTATCTCTTATTACTATAAATCTAGTCAACACCACATATACTAGTATTACACAAGGCATTATCTCCAAACAATCCAAAATAGCTCCACATATAGCTAGGTAACCTCTAAGACTTGTGTCATCTTCACAAACACAAAATATCTGGGAATATATCCTCTACATGGGTGAGTAAAAAAACTCAATAAGATGTCCCAATAAAACAGGGGTAAGAAAAATGATCAAGTTAGATCAAAACTCTTAGTACTAGAGAGTATTAAAGAGGAAAACAAGAGATGGTACCCCATATATACTTTTCAACTAGAATCCTTAGAAACATATAGAATAATCTAATATCCCAAATCAAATCCATGTAGTTTATCATCATATAAGAAAACTATGATTCTTAGAGTAATAAAAAATCCAACAATTCTAAAGTCAATATCGAATTTTTACATATTAAAATGAAGATAGACGAAAGGTATATGAGGAATAAAAAATGTCAAAGTTTTTGATATTCTTGACCACTTTAACTTCCACATCATCACTAGAAACTGTAATGGTTAAACCTCATAAATATATATATGATAGACAAGGAGCTACCTTACCCTATGGTCCATAACCACCAATACTATCATTATTTTAGAAACCATTAATGGAACCCACACAAAAGATATATATCAAATAGGGGAGAACTAAATCCTATTACCACAACCACTAATCCAATGAAAAAAGGTATATCACCTAACAAAGAACCGTAGTGGGGTCCTACACATCCCTAAGGGAAAATTATCTATCAGGGGGGGGGGGGCGATCCTAGAATAATAATTAAACCTAGGGTTATACACAAAATATGGGGGATGATCTTACTTCATAGATAGAGGAACCACACCATGAGTAACACACAATATATAAGGGCTGAATATAAGAGGTGGGAGGAAGATTATCTAACTCTATTAAAAAAATAATGGATTTTAAATTATTAACTATTATAAAATAGATGATGGTTAATACCCAACTCTGTGATCCCTCCAATCACCACACAATGACCTAGCCATTGGTTCTATAGAGATAACTTGAAAATATAACTATCTCTCCCTAAAAGTAGACACAAATAGAAAAAAACCACACCATTGTAATCTACATGGAAAATACTCAATATATTCTATTTGACTTCTTAAAAACTACAACTAGTGAGTAAATAGGGAAACAAATTCCGTGTAGTTGAATTAAAGTGACATGGTGGCCTTTGGGTATGCCTTGTGGCTTGTATACACATTCAGGTATAGCCCATACACACCAATAAATGTAAGCACATGAAGTCCATGAATTTGGGAAAGTGGAAACGACACATGCAAGACTCGGTTTCACTATACGTGCTCACTCATGCTGAATAGTGTATACTCGTGTCAGAGTGCTAACCCTACATGGCCTACTTTGTAAATGGGCTAGAGGACATGATTTGTGTTGGGTTAGCCTAACCGGCTGACCAGATGAGCCATCCCACAAGGGGTGGTTGACCCATGATCACTATTTCCTACCACTTGGTAGCCAGGGCAACGTATAATATATGGGATCTCGTGGAAGGGGAAACCCTAGTTCCCCCTTATTTACAGCTTACTATGTGGCACCACATGGGATTCCGCCTCCCACTATCATTATCCACTATTGTAGATGGACCCCATAGAATTTTCAACTTATGATCTAGCTATCCATCCTTCTTGGATACCACTTTCTCATCACTGAGATTCCCTACAGTGTCAAATTACATTCTTTATATTTATGCCAATCAAGTCACACTAACCTACAACATCATGACCTCATCATCAGTGTGATGACTTTATCCAAATCATGCATGGACGTCACCCATCAAAACTTTCCCCAACTCTCACATGATATCGATATGAGAGAATGTGAAGGAGATAAAAGAGACATAGAAGGGAGTGACATGCTAAAGGTTTGTATTGGTTCAACTGTTTATGTTGGTTGTTTTTTTCCAATAAGAATTCCAAAATGCTAATGAGATTTCAATATGTAAATTGGGTGATGGAGGGAGTGTATCAACTAAATATTTTATGATTTTTTTCAAATAAATTTAATTCCTTTAATATCTTACATTACATGCAACACCATGTTTTAACCGACCATGACATACTAATAATAATATTATTTAAAATTCACCATTATAACATAGCCATTAATTTTTTATGAATAGTAATCATTTTATTTAAATTAATTATAAATATTTTAGATATAGAAAATATATTTATAAATAAGTACTTAATTTTTAGTAAATTCTTTATATACCTTAGAAATATTTTTTTTCTAAAAAAATTATTTGTATTACTCTTCGCAAAAAAAAAATATTTATAACGATTTTAAAAAATTTATTTGAAAAATTTAAATTAATTTTCAGAATCTAAAAATCAAAATAATCCTTCAGTTATTTTTTTATGACTTTCTAAAAGGAATAGTTTTTTGGTGAATAGAAAAAATACTGATTTTTAATAAAGAGAACAATTTTGTTTAAAGAATTTAAAAAGATACAAATTTTTATTTTTTTAATAAATGAGTCTAATTATATAATTATTAATCAAATATATTTTATTTTAATCAATTTAAAATTTATTTATTATATTAAAACCTTCTACACTTATGAATATTTTCTCTTCGGAAAACAGATTTTTCATCACATCAGTATATTTAATTTTAAATTAAAATTTTCCTCTTATATGAATGGAATTTGGAAAAAATATTCTATAGTTAGTGTAATAATAATTAATATTATATAATAAGGTGAAGATAATTATTTTTCAAAACTAATTTCAAAAATAATAAAAATTAATTACCACAATTTTTTCTGAAAATGGGTTTAACTAGGAGTTAAAATAAAAATAAAAGAGGTAAAATTACCTAAAAATTTGTAAAAATCTAGTTTTATGGCCTTATTTGGACCTTATAACCTATAAGGTTTGATATTGAACCATTTTGGACCCCATTGGAATGTGAAAAACATGGGTTCACGTAATTCTTTTAACAGATTGAATGTGTGTCCTCTCCCCAACTTTAAAAGGGAACCCCTGTCCTCTCCTATCCTCTTCACACTTCCAAAACCATTTGGTACAAAAAATACCTACATATATATATATATATATTCCTTAATTACCTAAAATAATCCTATATTGAGTAGTTTTATTTGGAAACCCTAAAACGAAGGATTTTGGTATAATCCTAAGGAGGTTCTCTGAAGAAGAGTAGATTTGAATCTGTAAAAAGGAAGTCAAGACTTATGGTAAGAGTCTTTTAGGTCACTTTTATTTCTATGAGAACATGATATAAGAAACACTTGTTTATTTTTTTATATTATATAATTATCATTAATTTATCTTATTATCCTTATCATAATAATTTATGGGATATAAAAATCCATCGAATGTTTTTTTTGATGGGGTATACGATTAAAAAGATACCAATGTGGTAAATATTTAATGTTACACTCTCATTATTTGATAATTTTTTTATGATATGATTAATATAATGATATATTATGATATAAATTTCAATAAAAATAGATATTTTTTATCCTTTGGTTATTTCTATAAAATACATGTTTTCCTTTAATTTTCCTATTTAAAAGGATTAAAAAGACCAAAATAATGTTTTTAAAAAAATGTTTTTTTGTTCTTTTATTTGGCCGGAAAAATATTTTCTTCCAAATAAAATTTTTCTACAAATGCTTTAAGTATAGTTTTTAATATAACTAAATTATTTCTAATGATATTTTTACAGATGGTTGCTTTTTTTAAAATTCATTAAATAGAATCTTCATGTCGTTTTCCAAAAAGGACCCTTTTTGTTTTTTCCAAAATGTGAAAATAATATATGTTTTGTCTTTTTTGATATGAATTTTTTTCTCCATTGTAACCAATAATTAATTTAATGTATCTTTCATAACTTTATAAAGTTATTTTGAAAGAAATGAATTCTGATTTTTTTTGAAATTTTTGTTTTAAAAATTGATTTTAAAAGTGGGAAGGATATTTTCCTCAAGAAATGTTCTAAGTGATCTTTCAAAATCATTTTCCATATAAAATGACATAATTTTATATTGATTATTATTTAATAGGGATATGATTAAATTTTACCATAATTATTCTTTCTCTAAATGTTTTATGATTACGATGGGGGTATTTTAATGAAACCCATTCCTTTTACACATATTATGCTATGATGAATTGATGAGACTATTATTAGATCCATTTCCTTAATATGGGTTATGATATGATGAAATTTTTATGAGATAGATTTATTTTCATGGATCATGATATGATAATTGTTTTATGATATTTTGGAACACTTATGTATGTTTTTTATTATGCGATGGTGGTTACATTATAACTATGTGTGGTTGTTACATTATAAACTAGGACATTTGTTATATTATAACCAAGGATGATTCTCCCATTATTACCAAGTATGGGTAAGAAATATATATCCTTATAATGAATTTTATAAATCTTTATATCTTATGATATGACAATAGGAAACCAATTGTCAAGCTTGATAAAAAAATGTGGAACATGATGACGGGATTGATTCACAATGAGAAAACATGCTGATGGGATGGATCCACATTGGGAAATTTGTAATGAGGCCTTATCCACAATGTTTGATGTTCTTGGTAGTTAACCTTGATAAATGAAATTGTTTCTATACCTATGTTAGTGCCACAATTGTAAGGAATAAACTTATATTTTATAATTTATGTTGATTTTACACTCTTATGAATGATATATTTTGGAATGATAATGTGTTATTCCATGGATCAAGATTAAAAAATATGATATGTTGGGTATGGAGTTCATTTTTCCTATTCATTATATCATTCTATTATTCATATCCTATTCTTTCATATGATCATTGAATAATATATCCCATTACCACCCTTATTGAGCATCCGACCACACCATTTATTATTTTTCCTTTCCCGAGGCTATAAAGAAAGGTTTTAAGTCAGGTATGTTTATGAAGAGTAAACATGGGAAGGATACTTATGGGAGATATTGAATATCATTCATTAAATATGAATATTGTTTACCTAGTATCCAAGGAAACTAAAAATTTACAATTATTGAGTGTGTATTTGTGAAATTTATTGAATATTTGTCTATTAAGATGTAATAATTATGTATGAAAATCCTTAGTTTATATAGTTGGTATCAGATAAATGGTTTAGTTAACCTTTGGAAACTTGGATAATAAAACTATAGTGAGATTCGAAGGGATTTGTCTAAGGATAATTCTATAGACAAGACTTAGTATATGAAAGGGCCCTAGAATATTTTTGAATGATGGAGCCAGTAGTTTATACGAAATTACATCCCTATCTAGATACAAAAAGTGGATATGGCTCTTACACAATTTTACCTTGGGGTAATAACTCAGAAAATGGTGCATTAAAATGGACTCTATCATCCCCTGGTGAAAGGAAATGTACTGTGATGCACACCTAGTTTGATACTCTTATTGGATTTTCTTTTTAAATTCACAAACACTTTATGAACCATTATGAGGGATTTGAATAATGACCATGAATGAATTAGGATAAGACTAAGGTGTTATAGATTGAAAACAATGTGTCATTATTTATCTATTCAGTAAATAGTTTTTCATGATTATGTGGTTTCCCATTATGATTAGTGTTTCTTATGCTATTGTTTTGGGTTTTGATCAATGGATAGAATCAAGAAGAATTATTTTAATGTTGAATGTAATGTATAGTGTAATTATTTTATTTTTTAGAAAGTAAATTTTATTGGATTCGGAATGGAAAATCTCATCTCTATTCTCACATAACTTTTTATGAATCACATTGAACTTCCAAACAAGTAAAAGGAGGGAATAAAATTCTTTGGAGTACTTTATGAGGCAACACCCACCTTCTTTTAGTGTATCTATTAATCCCAAAGTTTCCAAGCAATGGATAAATACCATTGAAAATATATTTTCCATTATCCATTGTTTAGAGTATGAAAAAGTCATTTTGGATATATTTTATTTTGATAAAAGAACATATCAATGGGGGAATCTTATTAAGAATATGAGAAAACATGGTGAAATTGAATCCATGGAGTGGGATGAGTTGAAAAGTTTATTTTTCAATAATTAATTTCCTTATATTTTTCATACAAAGATAAATAAGTTATTTATTGATCCAAATCAGAAGGATTATGAATTCATTGGTACCTAAAATTTGAATTTTACTTTATTTTTAAGGTATGTGTTTGGTATTTTAATCCAACCTGAAAATAAGGTTGACTTATTGTTTAGTGGATTAAAACTGAGTTTTAAAAGGGCATTTTCTATAGGTGGATTTTTTATCTATTAAGAAATCATTCAATGTGATATAAAGGTGGAAATGGGGATTTTAGTTTACCATAAATATCATAGGTTTGATAATAAAAGAACAATATAATTCGAAGAAAACTCTAAATACCATACAAAGAAGAAGATGATATTTCCTTCATGCTCAATACTATTTGAAAGAGAGTATAACCCCCCAGAGCTGTACCACAGATTTTATAATCCATGCATATAGCTTGATTCTGGTTTGTCTATACCAACAAATTTGAGTAATCTATAGACATAGTTTATGAATACCAACAGTTTTTACTTAACTGTTTGTATAGAGAGGAAATTATTTCACCCCACCCCACTCCCCCCTCACTCATCGGGCCCAACCCCCCTCACAGTTTCCATCCCACCCCCCCAAATTTCCCTCACCATAAACCCTTTGTCCTCCTCCAATTGGTGATGAACAACTGCAATCCCCCTCCTTTGGTAGGCGCACATCCCCTATTTTCTTCATCCTCTAGTTGAGAATCCCCTCCTAGGTCACACATCCCCCTATGTCAAGATTTCCCTCACCCGACATGCATCCCTTCTTGGTCGAGGAGGTCATCTAACATAAATAAAGTCAAAGGTCAGTTATTTATTTTTTTTGTGTTGTTTATAGAGATTCTTTGTATTTAACTAATTGTGGTTAGACCATGGATAATAAATCATGATTTGGATGATTTAATGATGGGTTGAGGTGTGTTTTTTGGTAATAGTTGAACATTTAATTACCTAATTTTTTACTACAGGTTGTAAATATGCCCTTCATATATAAGGAAAAATTGAATGAATAAAAGGTATTTGGGAAGATTTCTTCTACTTCTAAGATTGGTAGTGGGAATTTAAGTAGTAGTAAGAAGATATTTGATGGTTCATAACACACGATCATGTGTATTTTATTTTGTGTGGGTTGTGGTATAATTAGAATTTCTTTTTATCCTCTATTATTCTTCTTTTATTCTTTCATTGGGTTTATCTTCCTCCTAGAACCCTAATTAATTATTCCATATATGGATTAGGATAATTATGGTTTTAAACTTTGGTTTTGTTATATTTTGTCTTATAGAGGAGATATTATGGATAATTCATATGGTCACGACTAATTATGACACATTTTAGATTAGTTTCTTCATTATCCAAGTATTTTTTTTCTATAAAATTGTTCACTTTAAAATTCAGTGCTCAATAAATCATTTCAAATCTCATTTTATTGAAATATTGAATACATGTGATATCCATGTGATGTTATTAATACATATATAGTAAATTTGAGCTATCATAATGGGTTTTAATTTTAAATTATATATATTTTTGGGATTAAAATGGAATTTTTTATATGCTACTTATTTTTGAAAAACCTATGTGGCTATAAGAGATGGTTTTGATGGTGTGTGTTGGATTTTGATCCAATTTGTGTTTTGAAAGGGTAAAAAATTATTAAAAGATAGAATTTTGTTTATAATGTGGTGTTGACAATGAAATTATTTTAAAAGTGATTATTTTATTATTTAAAATGTTTATTTGAACATGGTTTGCTATTATGCCCCTTGTGAAAATTTCTTTTAAGACCCTTCAAATTTGTTTTGGTGGAAATAGAGTTCCATTGGATATTTTTTTTGATTTCAATTAAAAATAACCATGTTTTAAAGGTTGGATTTTAAATAGAAGTGTTTTTTATGTTTTAATTTGACTTCTATAGGATGTTTAAAGTATATTTTTTAAGAAATGGAAATTGATTATAATTTTAATCCATGTTTTATGATTTTATATAAATTTTCACTTTAGAATGAGTTTCATTTAATTATTGTGAGACCCTCTTGATTCCCCTTATTTCATGTTCCCCATTGTGAGGGTTTTAGAACTATGTTATTATTGTTGGTGCCCTTGTGTGGGGATGTTCTTATTTATTCCATTTATGCGTGATGTGTTAGCCGATATTCATTATAATGGTGTTGGATGCGAGGGAAAGTTATTACCTATTTATTTTTATTGATCTTGTCTTATGTGTTCACTCGGATCACTTTGTTATTAGTAATGGAAACATGGGTACTATTTTGGAGTTCTAATCTTAAGTTAACTAGTCGGTTCACAACTAACTAGTGTCCCTCTAATCATGCAAGGTTCTTGGGATATGGGGGGATGTAATTTCAATGATGATTTTTTGGGCTAGTTTTATGGATTTGGAATTGGACTTAAAATATGTCTGATGTTGGTCCGCATAAAATTTATAAAATTAGATGCATCTCAAATTTGATTCCTAGGGTATATCCAACTATAGACAAATTCATGGTTATAGGTTTAATATAGGGTATTCCCATAACTTTATTAATTGTATATTTCCCTTACTAATATTTTTAGGTCACCTTTATCTCTTTTTCAAAAGTTTCGTAAATTTGGAATTGTGGTTCTTTCTTGTGTGTATAGCTGACCCATCAGGTTTGGGGAGATTTACTTTTTAATTTCTTTAAAAGATGCTTCAAAATGCAATTTAATTTTAATGTAAAATTTGTTAGTTTTAGAAAAATATAAAATGGGAATTCATATTTGAAATATTATAGGTTGATATAATTTTTTTTAAGTGTGTCTTTTTATTTGAAGAAAATAAATAGAATATTTTAATAGAATATTATATTCTTGATATTGGACTTCAATAATCTGTGTTTGAAATCAAAATTCCTAGTTATATGTGAAGTGTGTGTTGTATGAAATTTCCATTCGAGTGTTTTTTTCTATAAATATTATTTAATAATAATTAACTCGTTTTAATTTATTTGTCAAACAACAGTTCATGAACAATAGAATTATTAAACCAACAACATGAGATATGATACAGATTCTATAAATGGATCATATAATTTATTTGATTATAATTTCATGTACTATTAAATAATCATAAACTTGAGATGTTAAGAATTTATAGACAATAAAAAATATCTAATATAGTGATATGTTACACATACTAAGCTATAATGAAATTTTCTCTTGTCAAGAATCATGAATAGTTGCGAAGATGCAACTTAGTTCCTCATAGAGGATAGAAAAGTATAATATTCTATATTCTAGAGAATATTGTATGGAGTAAATGATTGGAATTTTATTGGAGAATCTATGATTGGCGCATCATACAAATCATAGTAAGGAGTTTTCTAGTAATGAGACTAAATCATGTAATAATATTGTGTCCCTATTTTATTAATTTTTACTACATCCGGGTAAGGTAAGATTTTAAAAAATTATGATTAGATCCTAATATTTCTATAGATTTAAATGTCAATATAATGAAAAAGTTATAAAAAATATGATCTTATTCAAACCCCCACATTTTCAATAGTGAAACACCTCTATTTTCTCCTAAAATCATACAAAATCACCCCACTACAATACTATACATGGTTAGAGTTTAGTAGATAGATTTTAAGGACTCTAAATATATTATATTTTTTTATTGTATGATGTACTATATATCACTTCATAACAAGGAACTTGGTCACATCTTAGTTATGGATGTGATTATTGGAGGAATTCATGACCCAACAAATGGATCATCAAAAAATAACTCCATTAGATTAATGACTATGAAAATTAATACTTTTATGTTTTAAAGAATCTAAAAAGGTACTGTGTATTATATTATATCTATATATGAGATGATAACATTATAATGGTATATTTCAACAATATTGACACATAACACCCTATCATAGACAAGGAAACTTCTTTTTCGCATTATGTTTACTTTGATGATCATCCCTTTATAGGATAGTGGTAAGAATTTTATCTATGATTCTGAAAGGGTTGAAATTGGTGATAAAAAATAAAGAACTTGCAATAAAAATGTGAATTCAACTGAACTATTACGTTTTTATGTTCTGATAGTTTTATTTTTTTATAGTACATATCTCGTTTTTAATTATGGTTCACATTATTTATTGGAAGAAAACTTTTTTTCTTTTTATAAAATGGATAGAAGTTGGATGTATCATACCAATCAGATTTCAACCGCATTTAAAAATAGTTTGGATAATTTTTTATATTTTTCATTTGAAAAAGCTTTGGATGGAGGTTGTATACAGGGTCTATTATACTAATGTGTTGGGAGACCATGGTTATGTCGGGAAGAATTTAGGTACCATATAATGAAATTTGGATTTCAAACAAACTATTATGTTTGGTATCACCATGCCGTGACAAGTCAATATTCTACTATTCATGAAAAAATGAAAGAAGCGGCATGGAGAATTTAATATTTGATTGGTTTCCATTTGTGAATCATCCCAAGAGAGATAACATGATAGTGAAAAAAGAAAATAATATAAATACACAAGAGGAAAATACTAAAGATGATGATGAGATAGTGAAAAATTTATTGGATGATTCTAGAACTCCAGTATATCAGGAATTTACTAAAAAGACCAAGTAGAATTTTTGATGTTGTTATATCATGGGAAACCATGTATGTAATTTCTAATACCACCATTGATTATTTTATTAAATTTTTAAAGGAATTTATTACTGATGGTTCAGATATTCCCTCAAATCAATACAAGGCATGGAAGTTAATTATGCATGTTGGATTTGATACAAATAAAGTCCATGCTTTTCTGAAAGATTTCAATTTATTTTGGGAGGAAACAACTAAGTGTAATGACTATAAAGAATTTGGTACATCTCTATGGAAGAAAAATGTAAATGAAACACCATTTTGTGTGACACATAATGTCATGTGGAACATTTCATTAATTCCCATTCTTCAAAATATGTTTATGTCTACAAAAATCTAAGCCAATATGAGATGGCATGATAATGAGAGAATTAAAGGTAACGATGAGTTGGTCCATCCATAATATGAATTATCATGGTGTAAATTTGATGCCCAACATTCTGATATTTCATCCGAGGTTCATAACATCATGTTGGGTCTATCCTGTGATGGTTTTAATCCATTTGGTCAAATGCTTACTGCTCACACCATGTGACCAGTTTTTATTAATGTTTATAATATTCCTCTGTGGATGTGTATGAAAAACCTTTCAATTTTTTAAGTATGATGATATCTGGACCATTGGATCCCGATAATGATATAGATTTCTACATGTATACTTTAATAAGAGAGTTAAAATAACTTTGGTATTTGGGTGTGCAGACATTCGATCTTTCCTCAAGGAATACGTTTCAGATACATGCTTCCCTTCTATGGAACATAAATTATTTCCCTTCTTATGCAATGATGTATGGATGGAGTAGTAAGGAAAAAATATTATGTCTTTTTGTATGAAGAATACATGATTGAGAAGGCTTAAATATATTTGTAGTTTTAGTTTCACGGGGAATTAGTGATTCTTTCAATTGATCATTAATACAGGAAAAACCGTCAGAGGTTTGATAGTATCATTTACATTAAACAACCACCACAATGTATGTCAGAAAGTTATGTTCTTAATGTATTGAAAGATTTCATTTTTTCATTAGGTAAAGGTCAGTAGAAATCTAAATATAGGATGAATGTTGACACTGAAGCCATTTACAATTGAAAAAAGTGAAGTTTTTTTTTTCAGTTGTGATATTTGTCTACTATTTTGTTACATCACTATTTAGACGTAATGAATATTGAAAAAATATATTTGAAATGTTTCTTTAAATTCTTATAAATATCAAGGGGAAGAAAAAATATGACTTTAGATCTTCTCAGGACTTGTTGGATTGGGGCGTTGGATCAGAATTATATCCTGTGTGTATCGAGGAAAACAAATGGAAATGTCCTTCTACTTATTATGTGATGAAACCGTTAGAGAAAGATCAATTTATGGTCGTATTGGAGAATATCAAGGTTTCTAATACATATTCCAACAACATATCTAAATGTGTCAACCAAAGAGATGTGAAACTAAAATCCATAAAAACTCCGGATTAACACATCATTCTCCATGAATTGATTCCAATAGAAATTTGGCCTTTACTATACAATAATGCAAGGGTGAAAGTGATATAATTATTCCATTTTTTAGAGGCCCTTTTGCTAAAAGGATGTCCAATTAACCATCGACAAATATACAGTAGGAGAAGCCATTAATTTTATGTGAGATGGAATTTTTTTCTTCCATCCTTTTTCACTTTCATGTTGAATTTAACAGTTCATCTCCCAACTGAAACACTTCTTGGGGGACCATTTTATTTTCTCTATATCTATCATACTGATAGAAATATGTGAACAATGAAATAATATGTGCGAAATAAGAATTATCCTAAATTTTCAATTGTGATGGGTTATCTAGAACTTGAATGTATGGATTTTGGTACATTGTATTTGTCTGTTGTGACCACAAGACATAACCATCTAATGAAAAATGAAGATGACCTGTATGAGGGAAATTGAGCCCTCATTTCCATCTCTTCCCCAAATATGAGGTATTATTGGGTCTTATGCATTTGATATATTGATCCTTGAAAAGTGGGAGATGGAATATCACACAGTATTGTTTAACTGTGGTTTTTTCGATGACTATTTCAAGTAAGTAATTTGGATATTTATATGTTATCTAATATTATGAAATTTCACTTATACCTTACAATTTTATTATAATTTTATGTAGAGAACACAAAAAAATTATAAGTAGAGTTCATAAATCTTTTACTTTGAGAAAAAGAGAGGCTTTTTATATCCTAGAGTTTCTTACTTGGTTGAAATCAAAGGTATTAACATTACTTTAATTAGATTAAAAAATATATATTCATTTAATTGTATTATTCCTTTATATTTTCAGTGTTGAGTTTAACTTTTAACTCTGTTTCTCAATAATTAATAGCTTTGGATTTTGGTCCTAATTCTTTGGTTCGTGAATACAAATCTTTAATAATCCATGGGTATAAATTTTTTACAATGGATTGAGTGGTAAAAATGAGAACACAACATGATGGAATTATGTTAACTTCTACAATCAATTTTTATGCTAGTGTATCAGATAGTTGTCTTCAATATGAATATGTATACTATTATGGACTTGTTGATAAAATATTGTCATTGGATTAATAATCTCAAGGTATATTCACTATGATGAAATATAAATGGTTTAATTTAATGATCTGACATGGTACATTTATTGATGACTGTGGATTCAGAGTTATAATATGAGTAGATTTCTACATACCGATAAACCATACATTTTGGAATCAATGGCTAAAAAGTGTTTTATGTGAAAGATCCACTGAGACCTGAATATGTTGTAATTAATGGCGTCATCTGAAGAAATATTTTTCATAATTCCTGTGAAGAAATTACCACATTTGAAGCCCCCATTGGTGTTTCCCAAAATATTGAATTTTATGAATCAAATTTTTCCATAGTGAGAGTTGATGTTGAACCTAAAGTAGTGGTTAGTAATATATATACGCAACCATAAATGTTCACTATTCCTTAAGATGACATTGAAATGAGTTTCTCAGGTTAATATTTCTGTAATTAATTTAATTATGTTTTAGTTTAGAATAATATGTTTATTTTTTATATTTTCTAGTGTCGTTTCATTAAATCAAATTTATTTCAATGTAGAAAACTTGGTTTAAATATTTTTTTTATAATTTATAACATGGAAATGTAATTTTAATAACCATGTTAATAATTTCCCTATAATATTTTATACAATTAATAATTAAAAGGAGTCAAATTGATTCATCTCATGAATTGGTGATAGATGAATGTTTTATGCATGATTTGTAAAAACTATTTCTAAAAAATTTACATTTCATTCTTATATATATTGTTTCAAATAATAAAGAAAATCAAAGGAAGAGACTATTAGATCCCAATCGATCGAGGCATGAAAGTGCGTTGCCTTTTTCGCTTCCATCAGTGAGTATAATAATTGTAATGTTTTTCTTCTACATTATATATAATTTCATGTTATTATTATTTATAATTTTTTTAGAAACATTTAGTTCCGCCAAATTTGACTCCTAATCCTATTAGCATGGGTTTGAGTGGGGATTCTCTTAGACCTAAACAGAGCACCCGTCATACCCATTTGCACACTGACCCACCAACAGACACCCCTTCCACCACACCTTTCCATCCTCCCCTTGAGTATTCGTGGATGTTTTTACCTATTCCTCCATCATCATCTTACCTATCCTCTTATTCACATTCCATGCCTTTTTCGCTTTCAGGGATGATCCCAATGATGCCTCAATCAACTAATTTTGACTCTTCTTCCCATACGATGACTACAACACCTCCAAATATGTTTCCATCTTTACAATATCCATATCCAATCATGTATCCCCCATCCTACTACCCATATAATTCCATATCTACAATAAATCCAATTCCTACCATCCAACCAACATATGATGAGTTTATTCCATTATCTTCCACTACAGTGCATGAAGGCCACCCAGAGCATGCATTGGAACAGAAACATCCTACAGATATTGCTGAGTCAGGACACCCCACAGATCCATCATGACTTATTGAGTAGCCTACGAAAGGTTTCTTTTATTATAATTGTTTCAAATTATATCACTTTATTTTTTTCGTGTTTTATGGTTTCCTAATTCTTCTTCCCGCTTTTCTTATTCAGTGGGATCTTCTACTAGGTGACGTGGTTGACCTCAGATGAAGGAAGATTGGAATCATAAGACACAACTTACGGTGGATTAAAATTGACAAAATTAGATGGTAGGTCAAAATAAAAAGAAGTGTAGAAGTTTCATGGCCACATTGACCAAGTATCATGATATCATTTTGGTGGAACTATTGTCCTGGAGATATATCAGTAAAGAGATCAAGGAAAAAAAATGGAAAAAAATATGGGTAATAAAATTATATAAAGTCATATCTATATTATTGTTCTATTTAAATGAAATAACATATTAATTTGAGATTTGGTTTAACTTTAACGATGGAGAAACTGCTAATAATACAAGGTTGATGTATGTTGAGGAGTACTGGTGCTCATGCAAGCATGAGTTGTATATTGGTTGGAATATTGGTGTTGGTACTGACTGAGAGGGTGTACCTACATTCCATGACTTTCCAAAAAGACAACATGAAAAAAATGAAAAAATGATTGCACATTTGAAGACTGCTAAGTTTTATATAATCTCAATCTTTAATGTTTATCATATAAAATTTATCTCTTATTACTTATATTGTAATTGTTTAGGAAGTGTCAGAGAAAAACATATATAATAAAGATTCAATGACATATCTACAAACATTGGGGCACACTAAAATGCCCAAACATGAAAAGCTCCAGGTACTTTAACCAGGTATTGTGATGTTATACACAATGTTATACTAAAAATATCATTTCATAGACATAGGCTATATTTTTGCATTTCTCATAAATGGTTCTAATCTAGATTTGTTAATTTCTCATTTGTAGGAAGTTGTATTGGGCATCGAAGGTCCTATTCCTCATGCCAAATTATTTTTTTTCTAGTAGAAAGAAAAAGGTTGGAAGTGTAGTAAATTCATATATATAAGATAAAATTATAAGGTTTTTTTATTTATATTTTAAATATTTATACAAAATTCATAATTTAATATGTTTATAATCTCAACAGTCTACCTTGGAGTCCCTCAGTTGTAACGAAATTGACAACTTCGTGCTTCATGATCATTTAAGTCAGGTATTAAATGAGGATCACCTAGGGAGAGTACAATGTCGAATAGGTAAAAAAATAATCCCCTCTATGTATTGGTAATACTCAAGCTCCTATTAAGCCTCTCAGACCTCTGGGTTAGAAATCAGTCATGCTAAAGCAGCCGAGGCAAAGAAAATAGTTTTATAGGAGCATGAAAGAAGCTAGTTGATGACCGAGCATTTCATGAAAGCTAACACTATTTTGAGTCAATCACTTCCATCAGATGATTATGATAATTTTGAATCATATATGGCATCAATACACTCTTTAAATCATTTGTCAGGTGATTCCGATAAGGATCGTAGATTCTATGAAGGTGGTGGGGATAGAGCTATTAGTGGTGAGTATATTTTTGATGCTGCTGTTGGTGATGAAGCTGGTGACTATGTTGTCGATGATGATGATGGGAATGGGGATGAGTATGGGGATGTTGATGATGGGGGTATATTAATCCCCTCCATTTTTGAATTAGAATGGAGACTTATGTACGTAATTTAAAATATTGAATTGAATTATTGTATGAATGAGAATAGTTAATTTATATTTAGTTCTTATAAATAGTAAATGTTATGGATTTGTTATAATATTGTTCGGGGTATTATTTTTTCACTTATTTGAGTTCTTGATTCAAAAATCATGTTAATTAATAATTTTCATCACCATGTAAAGGTATTTGTAGGGAGTTTTATAAGGGTGTGTATTGGTATTCATAATTGTTATATTTAGACAAATGAATTCTTGTAAGGGTAGAACCCTATGCATGTAAGGGAAGTAGGTGTGGAAAGAATATAAATTTAATTGAAACATCATAGTGAAAATTATGATTCATAGAAAATATTGTGGGGGTTTTCAAATTTAAAATAATAGACATGCATATGGTTATTTTATTCTAAATGTTCTGAATAAATTATCGCATGCATTTACATGATGCTAAAATTATAATCCTATGTCATGCATATGGCTAAATGGGTGAGGTGGTTATCCTACTTTTATGTAAAGGAATTTTTTATATAGATTGGATATAAGCATATGGTGTATTTTTCCTAGTCTTATTTATATAATGCATATTTAATTTCCATACTACAGAAGTTGGTGCTCAAATTCCATGCGAGGTTAATTTATTTTGACACATCACAAAGGATCTTGATCAACTACATGAGTGGGTTGATCTACCATGGGAGAATTGAACTACCATGAGTGTAATTTCTTGAATCATTATATGTTGTAAAATTCTAAATATAATTTGAATTTTTCATTTTTATGGTTTGTTTTGAGAACCGAGAGTCCAATCAATATTTTGAGAGTTTGGAATCCTTAAAATAATATTTTTGGGTGGGGTTTATAGACCAAGAGGTGACTTGGGGGTTTTAGGAAGAACCAGAGAAATGATGGGTGGTTAGTGTGTTTTAGTGACACTAGTGCAGAAAACATTTTTTACGTCGGTTATTTTTAATTTTTTACGTCGGTTTCTAACCGACGTTAATATGTGCGACATTATAAATAAGGTTTTTGACGTCTGTTATTTAAAAACCGACGTAAAAAACATAAAATCGCGATGTTTATCACGTCGGTTATTTTAGAACCGACGTAATAAAGGGCCTGGAGAATGGTTTATCACGTCGGTTATCGAAGAACCGACGTGATAAACGGCCTGGACAATGGTTTATCACGTCCGTTCTTAAACAACCGACGTGATAAACAGGGGTGAGGGGGTTTATCACATCGGTTCATATAGAACCGACGTGATAAACTGAGGTGAGGGTGGTTTATCACGTCCGTTCTATAATAACCGACGTGATAAACCGGGTTGAGCGTGGTTTATCACGTCGGTTCATATAAAACCGATGTGAAAACCCAGGGGGAGGGGGGTTTATCACATCGGTTATTGTATAACCACCATGATAAACCGGTGGGAGGGGGTTTATCACGTCGGTTAGTCAATAACCAACATGATAAACCATTCCAGGCCGTTTAGCACGTCGGTTATTCAATACCCGACGTGCTAAACCATTCTCCAGGCCCTTTATCACGTCGGTTATTAAATAACTGACGTGATAAACCATTATCCAGGCCTTTTATCACGTCGGTTATTAAATAACTGATGTGATAAACCATTTTCCAGGCCTTTTATCACGTCAGTTATTAAATAACCGACGTGATAAACCATTTTCCAGGCCTTTTATCACGTCGGTTATTAAATAACGGACGTGATAAACTATTTTCCAGGCATTTTATCACGTCGGTTATTAAATAACCGACGTGATAAACCCAATTTTTTTTAAACAGAATGCAGTGATCTTCTCTCCACCATAATCAACCAGAAAATAAATCATGAAATCGTACCACAAAAACAGAAGTACATCAAAATTAAGCATGTACATAGATAACATATAGAACTTACCCACTAGACAGCATCCACCCTCATTTATACCCCATGGACAGCCCTCCCCCACCCCGTTGGAGCCCTCACCCTCATGTATACCCCCTGGACAGCCCTCCCCCACCCCATTGGAGCTCCCACCCTCATGTATACCCCTTGGACAACCCTTCCCCACCCCATTGGAGCCCCCACCACACTCCTGGACTGCCCCCCGACCCCCAGACACCCCCAAACACCCCTCGACAACCCCCCACCTGCCTGAACAGCACCTCCTCACCCCTCACCCCACTTGATAGCCCCCACCACACCCCTGGACAACCCCCCACCCCTGGACAACACTACCACACCCCTGGACCGGCTTCCCACACCCCTGGACATCCCTGCCACCCCCCAAGACTGTCCCCCCACCCCACCAGACAGCCCTCCCAGACCGCTGGACACCCCCAACCCCACTGAACACACCCCCACACCCTTGGAACCCCTCCCCAACAGACCCAAATCCATACCAGAAGAACCATCAAAAGTAGACCAAAACAAGAAGTAGAGAAAAATTAAACATTCACTTATATAACATTCAAAACTTACACTGTCATCTTCAAAAAAAAAATTAATCAAACCTAAACAACTACCAAATACACAATTAAAATGACAATATTCAAAATTACATTTTACATTACAAACAACTAAAATTCAATCAAACCTGTAAAATAATTTGACCACTCCACTTGTATGTGTTTTATGTCTTCAGCAGTATAGGGTTGAGGGTCATCAAAAAGCTACAAATGAAAAAGAAGATAGTTAATGTGTATAATGAATAAATCAAATTGAAATATGATGGCAAAGTTTAAGAGGAAATTGTACCAGGTCAAAATTCACAACTGTCCCAGTTGTTATTATTTCATACATAAATATTAACATATAATATCCGCATTCGACGAGGCCTTGTTGTTCATGACAATTCTGTTTTGAATGAGTGTAAATTCAATATATTATTTTTATGTAATAAATCAAAAAGTACAAATTATAAATGGAAATTTACCTTCGCCATTACATATTTGATCTTTGCATTTCTTTTTTTGTGTTTTTTCGAAAGTAGACCCATGCACTGTTAGAAAATAATACAAATGGGGTAAATTTAAAATTCATTATAATATATAAAACTATTGAGAAATTTAAACTTACTTTTCCAATATATTCTTAAAACTTTCCCGCACATCACCATGAACAGAGCATATCCAATAAAGAGCTTTCTCCCTTGGGAAAAAAATCCCAAACATCCAATGATTACTGATAAAAGGAAATTTAATGTTAGTGGTTTTTATGTTAAAAGATAATTAACACTTTGAGAGAAATGTGTTTCATACCTCTCACAAAAAGGAATCATCCAACATTGTTGGATTATATTCTTTTCAAATATTTCAGCAATATAAACCATTCTTTGTTCCTCAGTCAATGAACATGCTTCAGGGGAAATCAATTGCGGGTCCATGAATCCATATACTTCTGTCAGTTCATTCCTCTCACAAATTTTATAAAGATACCTAATACAAAACATATATAAGTATACATTTTTAATAAATATAACGCAGGGAAAAGGTGTTAAGACTTACATGGAAAAAATTTGCACCATGTTGATGCCCAACTTGTCTCCAGTAACAAGCTCCATGATATCAGATTTTGTAATCCCCACACTTATTTCACGTCCACAAACATGAGATTCCATTGGAAACTCATAAAAACCCAACAACAAATGTGAATATATTGACAATCTGTCAAGACCACTTAAATCTGTATCTGATGTCATAGCCTGTTGTCTTTGTTGTTGTCTATACAGTATTTCTTTACCTTTGAAGTATTCCTGTGAAAAAAAATTGAGAATTATAGTAGTTTTCAAATGATAAAACAACTTTATTAAAAAAATAAAATAAAAGATATAACATTCATTCCTCTATGGTAATGAGTCGAAGAATTCTGGATGGCCAAACTAAAAAATGGTCGATACTCTGTCTAACTGTCGCCACCTCATCTGTAGGTATTGGTACCCTAGCTGATCTATCAATAATATCCTGTACAGTGACCCTCTGATTCTCTACCTCTAATTGTTGATGATGAACTGTATCTCCTATACAATATACCAACCCGTATGCTACTACATGATGTTGAGAATCATCAACATACAACTCGCAATATGTAGGAAGCTGCGGCGGAGGCGTAGGATAAAAAATGGGGTCCGCAGGCTGAGGTGGGGAAGTGGGAGCTACTGGCGGAGGTGGAGGATAAATAGTGGGGTCTGTAGGGGGTGGTGGAGGAGTGGGAGCTGCAGTCTGAAATTGTCTTTTCATTTCTGCAAACAAAGACTGCACCGAATCTCTAATCTTGTCTTCCATCGTCGTATTAATATTTTGAACTTCAGCCTCCAAGGATTCTATTTTTTTTATAGACCCCCTCAATGTTAGAAGTTGAAGAACGTGGAAACACTTTTCTTACCAATACACCTGCCAGATATCCTCTTACACAACCAGGATGTTCGGGCCTTCCCAATGCTGCAAATAAAATATCTTCCCTCCCAGTAGTCGTAAATGTCCCCTCTGAACTCTACTCCTCAAGAGAGTCCTATATTAATTAATTGAACATTTCTGTAATGATTGAAACTTATATGAAGAAAAAAGTTAACTTAAATAAATTAAATAGATATCTTACAATCCTCTCAGCTACGATTCTCGATTATTCCAAAAGATATTGCCCTTTTTTCCCTTCCCATCTCTCTTCCATTTTTCATGTCTAGATGGAGGGGATGGAGGGGCCACCTCTCCAGAGCTTGAAGACTTAGCTCTTAGTTGTTGAAATTTTTCCGCTATCATTTTTTCTTCCAATAATGTATACCCTCCCCGAGATAAACTATGAGGGTATACATTTTTAGATTGGATCTCTTGATGAGCTTTCCTTGTTTGCTGTAATTTAAGAATAAGAAATCATTAACAAAACATTAATAAAATCATTTATATAAGAAATTTTATAAAAGTCTACATTGCCCTTACCAGAAATGACTCTTTTTTTCTACTTTCAAAAAACTATCTCCATGTGTATTCATCTATAAAAGGATATATACAACATGGATTCTCATGACTCCTATGACCATAAATGAAATCAGATGAGAGGGTTGATTTGAAATCCCTCCATCTCCTGGAAGCCAACAATAAGCATTTCTTCCTGACTCCTCCAGTGTCAGGAATATCAAATTTAATCTGATAAAGAAGAGGTTAAACATATTATATATACTAGAAACATTAAAATAACTGTCAAACAATGACAAAAGATCTTAAAAAATCGTCTCCCACAACTGAGAGATAATCGTTTTATCCACACCTCTCCAATCATCATACAAAATGCTTACTTTGGACTTAGCCTGAGTTGAAACAAAACTCTTAAAATCTTTAGCATTCAGACCTCTAGGAATATCATCATCATCAAACTCAACTACTATCCTCTGATCCTGCGTACGGGCAAGTGATAATTTTGGTAAACGTGTGCAACCACGTTTACCAACCTTTGAACTCTTTGTCGTAATAGGATCATGTGAATGTTCATCCCCAGAGGTATGACCAGCAATATGCTCCTCTCCAGAATCATGTGGTTGATAATCTGAATGATCTGTCATTATCCTTTAAATCAAAAAAACAAACGTCAGTTCACAAATATACAAATTCAAATATTTTAACACTACTGTAATCAGAAAATAGAAAAGTGTACTAGGTTACATAATAGTAAACATTGGTAATATGGTAAGCATGTTAAACAATGGTAAAGATGGCAAAGATGGTCAAGATGGTCAAGATGGTCAAGATGGTAAAAAATGGAAAAAATGGTAAACCTGGTAAACATTGTAAACATGGTAAAGTAATTGTCTGTGAACAATTATACAAATTCAAATATTTTAATACTACTGTAATCAGAAAATAGAAAAGTGTACTAAGTTACATAATAGTAAACATTGGTAATATGGTAAGCATGTTAAACAATGGTAAAGATGGAAAATATGGTCAAGATGGTCAAGATGGTAAAAATGGTAAAAATGGTAAACCTGGTAAAAATTGTAAACATGGTAAAGTAATTGTCAGTGAACAAAAATAAGCATTTTAAAATTCATGTAATGGTTATAAACATGATAAAGTAAACTAAACAAACTTAAAACAAACAAAAACATATACTTATTTTATTTTAAAACATGTTTTAATAAATAAAAAACTTACAATATCTAACATTTATGGAAAAAATAAATGTAAACATAAAATAAACATATGTTACCTATAATTTTAGGAATGTACAGATGGATTGTTTTCCCAAATTCCTTCGTCGTGATCGTTCCTTATGGCACAGACTATGTCTTCAACATGATCGTCATTATGTTTTGTTAATTTTTCCATTGAAGTAGGGATCTCACATAAATAAGCATATTCATCAAGTTCATCCTCACCAACATATTGTTTTTTCCCTTGTAAAACAACAGCCCACTGCATATCTGATTGATCTACTACATAAAAAATTTGTTTTGCATGTGTTGCCATTATAAAAGAATCAGCTGTGTCTTCCAATCTATTCAGATTAACAAGTGTCATTCCAAATTCATCGTTTCTGACACTGTTGTTACCGTTAAACCATTTACAGTTAAAAACGGGAACTTTAATTTTAAAGTAATCAACCTCCCATATGTCTTCAATCACTCCATAATATGCATTTGATGCAGAAATTGGGTTTTTTTCCTTAGCACTCGAAAAATGCATTGCTTCTGCAAACACCAATACACCACTATTCTGAACTGCACTTCTGTTGTCCTGAGCTTTTGTATGAAATGTATAACCATTAATGTCATAACCAGACCATGTTATCACATTTAAACATGAACCACCCACTATCCATTTTAATGTCTCTGATACATCTGATCTACCAAGAAAAGTCTTTTTAATCCATGACAAAAATGTTTTGTTATGCTCATTCAAAATCCACATTTCTTTCTTCTTTGGATGACATTTTTTCAACTCATTAATATGCAATGTGATATATGGTTTAGCATCAGCTATGTTATTCAAGATGTATGATTCTAACTTCTTCATCTGTTCAGCTGACAATGATTTTACTTTCAAGCCGCGAATCCCCTTTCCCTCATTATTAACTCGTTCATGGCGAGATGGAGGCAAACCTATGTGTTGCGCCGCAGCCAAGTAGCTCGTACAAAACTCTACTACCTCCTCATAAATATACTTTTCAATAATGGAGGCTTCAGGTCGATATAGATTTTTAACATACCCCTTTAATATTTTCATATACCTTTCAAAAGGATACATCCAACGAAGATATACAGGTCCACAAAGCATTATTTCTCGAACCAGATGCATCATTAAATGAACCATTATATCAAAAAAAGTTGGAGGAAAATACATTTCCAGTTGACAAAGTATAAAAATTGCATCTTTTTCCAAAATGTTCAAAGCATTCACATCAATCTCCTTGTTACAAATTGAATTGAAAAAATAACACAACTTCATTATAGTCTTTCTGACACGAATGGGCAATATTCCACGCAATGCAACTAGTAGAATTTGTTGCATCATGACGTGACAATCATGTGATTTCATACCTATCAACTTCAAGTCCTTCAATGAGACAAAATTTTTTACATTAGAAGAATAACCTTGAGGCACTTTGGTATCATGAAGACACTGACAGAAGCTAATTTTCTCCCTCTTCGATGATGTATGACAAGCCGGGGGAAGAAATGTTCGTCTTCCTTTTGGAGTGGGAGCTAACTCCAAACGTATTCCCATTGATAGTAAGTCTAATCTTGCATTCAACCCATCTTTAGTCTTTCCTTTAATATCTAACAATGTTCCAATCAAAGAATCACAGATATTCTTCTCCACGTGCATGACATCAATATTATGTTTAACTTCATGATACCTCCAATATGGTAGCTCAAAAAAAATTGACCTTTTCTTCCAAATATGTCTATCATTACTAGATTTCTGTGTCTTTCCGAATGTCACGTCAAGGTTTTTCACCCTCTCAAAATACAGATCAGGGGATAAAGGTTTTGGAGCAGTATCAAATTCTTGTGAGCCATTAAATGCCTTTTTAGTCTTCTATAAGGGTGTTCCATAGGCAAAAACTTTCGATGACCCATGTACACTGTTTTCCTCCCATGATGCAATTGACAATAGGACGTCTATTGTTCGCAAATTGGACATGCTTTATGCCCTTTAACACTGTATCCAGACAAATTTCCATACGCTGGGAAGTCATTTATATTGAACAGAAGCACTGCATGCAGTTGAAAATATTCCATTTTATAAGAATCATACACCCTAATACCATCAGCCCATAACAGTTTCAAATCATCAATCAACGGTGACAAGTAAACATCAATATCATTACCGGGTTGCTTTGGACCAGAGATCATTGTACTCAACATGACATATTTTCGCTTCATACAAACTTCAGGAGAGAGGTTGTAAATTACCAATAAAACAGGCCATGAACTATGTGTGCTACTGAGTGTTCGGTATGGATTCATTCCATCTGTGCACAACCCTAGTCTGAGATTTCTTATTTCATTTCCAAATGTAGAATACTGCGCATCAATTTTCTTCCATTGTGGACAATCAACTGGATGACGTATTTTTCCATCACATACCCACTCTTCAGCATGCCATCTTATCCTTTTTGCATCATGTGAATTAGCAAATAAACGTTTGAAATGATTAATTATAGGAAGATACCAAAATACCTTTGAAGGGAGCTTTTTAATCTCTACATCACCCTGTGATTTTTCTTTCACCTTATACCGTGATGTCCCACATTTTGGACACTCTGACAGAAATTCATATTCCTTCCTATATATAATGCAGTCATTCAGACAGGCATGTATTTTCTTGTATCCCAATCCCATCGGGCATAATATTTTCTTGGCTTTGTAATGTGAATCTGGAAGATCATTATCTTTTGGAAGAATGTCTTTAATCAATTGTAGCAGCTCTGTAAAACTTATGTCACTACATCCATGCTTCGCCTTCAGGTCAATCAATCTTAACACCGCCGACAGAACCATAAAATCTGTACAACCGAGATATAATGGTTTTTCAGCATTACCATATAGACGTGCAACTGTCGGTTCTATCTCAATTTGTTCTGCTACAATATCGCGAATCATTTCTTCAATTCCATCGGAGTTACCATCTTGAGAATCATCATCATCAGTGACATTCCATCCAGTTTCACCATGCCAAATCCAAGGGCTGTAACTCGGATTAAAACCATGACATATCAGATGATCTTTTATCTCTATACTTTTCAACTTCTTCATATTCAAACATTTCAGGCATGGACAGAAAAAATGTCACTACTTGGAACATTTCATTTTTCAAATTCCAAAAAGGCATCAACACCTTCCTCAAATTCATTGCTCATTCGATGTGCCGTAATCCAACTTCGACTCATTATTACCTATAACAAATATCAACAAAAAATATATATTTTTAAGATAAGACAAATACATGTTTATATAAAAAAAATCATTATTTGAATGTAAAACAATTTGAAATATAAAAAAAATCTATAGGTATTTAAAAAAATATGCTTGAATATTATTTTTAAAACAAAATATAGTTAGATGTAACAGTTTTAAATTTCATTGAATCAAAGAAAACCGTGACGCCTAATGATTCTCCTAATAAAATATACATCAATAAAACATAAACAAAATGATTTTTATCTGGAATAAGTGAATATGATCAGATGATACACATTTATAATAATCTCATGCCAATATACTAATAAACATGTTAAAATATAGGAATACCTAATGGATCATATAACATGTGTTATTCATGCTTTTTGTTCAATCATTATGATCTAAAGTACTCAACACTTTCAAGTGCCAAAATCTTGAAAGTAGTAGTAGTTTTCATAAGTACCCAACACCAAATATCTATACATCGTAAGTGTCATGTTAGAAATATGAATATAGACCATTTGTTTTATGTTTAATAATATTGTCATATTATCTGATCATTCTGATTATATATTAGAATTACTATATCCTTTTGATCCGATATATAATCTAAGGACATTAAAATTTCTTTAGAAAAAGTAATGTTAATATCATGGTAATGTAAAAAAAAGTATATGTAGAACTATATATATGTAATACCAATAAAAAAATACATATGTGTTTGGCCTGGATTTCACACATAAAACAACTCATCTCACAGATTAAATTTTTGAATCATCCTACATAATACTTATTTTTATAACTTAGGGAATGAAAATAATAAAATTTTTGATTTACGATACTCATTATGGGTAAACATGATTTATATAAATACAATATCTAATCTCATAAAAAGATATCCATGGGGGTATAAGAGCATACACAAAGCACATGATCAAAAAGATAAGTGAAACAGTTCTATATAATCATAGATCATAATACCTGAGTCCAAGTATAAAAATTTTAGCATAACATAAGACATGATTTATATGATAGTGGGAACATGATTTAAAAAACCTTATTCACAAGATCACAACATTGGTATGTGGAATAACATAAGAGTGTGGCACAAACATAATCATATAAGTCATAACATATGTCAAGGGAAAACATAGTTTCATTCACCTTATATTGGGATATGTTAATAGCCTTTTCTATAATTTATTATAATATTTCTTACGAGACACATCACATAACACATTGGACATGGTATAACCATCTGTATCCCATATTGATCTATGATATATAATGCATTGTCGAATACATTAGAAGGATATTATGGACCCAAATGTCACATAATGACTAACCATATATATGGGTGAATCGTGATCATCAAATCATTTATAACACTTTCGTAGATCAATTAACTAACAAAAATGAAATGGGGGTCATAATTGTTTTTACAAAACATAATAATTATTAATACATAAAAATGTGTTTGGATGGTAAGATAAGATAATATACCTAATTCAATCTAATTATTGTTAAATTATTTTTACCTAGATAGAAAAGACCTTTATAAAAAATATAATTTAACTTGAGAATGAAAAGAAAGTACCCTTTACCTTTTTTATAATGAAAAATATGAAAAGGATGTTAATAATATTTAGGTATTATAATTTTTTATGAATTATTAATAATAAAAGAAATCACCTCACTTGGTTTTGTTGAAAATCGGACATACCATCGTATTCAAGAAATCAGATAAACTTTGCATGAAAAGGTCCATCATTTTTAGGAGATGACTGAAAGAAGAAATGTATTATCAGACTCACCATTAGTCCAAAATGAAATATTTGATTGTAATAGGTATGAATTTATATTTTTATGAATGCAGATGAAAACAGATGATGGTTTTCTGATCTAGGAGTTCTTAAAATCATAATTTTTTGAAAAAATATTATGATGTAAGAATGTTGAATGAAATTTTAAGGATAGGTATTACTGATTGTACCTGGTCCAATTTCGTTCATGAAAATCATTTTTTGGAAAATCATATTGAAAATATGATTTTAAGAAAATAAGTACTACCAATCTTCATCCAGAAAGACACATTCCAGCTAAGTAGGAAATAATAATGTTGCTGGAAGAATGAAACGTTACAGTACCACCCATTATTTTTCAGATTTTACTGAAGCTAATCCTCAATGTTTTAAAATTAATTATTCTTTCTAAATGATTGAATAATTTGAATGGTTGTGAAGTAAAATATCTATGTTCTCATGGTCATAGTAATATTTTTATCAGATATTTATTTATTTAGATACTTAAGAGGTTGCTCGTAATGAAGTTGCTGGTATTCAGATAGATCAATATAGCGATCATATTGGAGTTGTTACTGATTCGTATTTCATAAGAAAAGATGAAGTATAAGTGGTTTAAGAAACTTTAATGAATCTACATTTTCATTGTACTATAGAATCGTAAAGCGCATATCTAAATGAAAATATAGAATAAGAGTTAAAAATAGTATTATCCAAAATACACCTGCTTGAATGTTGCGAGTTGAATGTTGCGAGTTGAATGTTGCGAGTTGAATGGACATAATAACCATTTGCAGTAACAAAAAATTCCACGAGATTAAAAATGAATGAAAAGCACATCAAGAATCGAAACAAAAACGAACGAAATAAATTCGTGGAAGGATTACTTGAATGTCGCGAGTTGAGATGATAGATCCGAGAGGAGTGAAGAAGATAAAAAATGAAGCCAAAATGAGTTTAATGCAGGCGATCGACAAGCCGATTAGTGTTTACCGCGCGAGAGAGAGACGAGCCGGCGACTGTCAATCGAAAAATCGTAAATGACAGAACACGGGCTTTAATTTTTTTAAATGTTTTATAACGTCGGTTATTATATAACCAACATTATAAACTATTTTTTAGCTTTTTTACGTTGGTTATCTTAAAACCGACGTAAAAAACGCGTAGATATCGGGTTTTTTTACGTCGCTTATTTGGAAACCGACGTAAAAAAACCCGATATCTACACGTTTTTTACGTCGGTTATCAAATAACCGACGTAAAAAACCAAATCCCCGGGGGGTTTTTTACGTCGGTTATTTGATAACCGACGTAAAAAATGCGTCGATATCGGGTTTTTTAGGTCGGTTACCAAATAACCGACGTAAAAAACCCCCCGTGCATTGGTTTTTTACTTCCGTTATAAGATAACCGATGTAAAAACCCAACAGGCGCGATTTGTAACGTCGGTTATTAAAATAACCGACGTGAAAAATCTACTCGTCGCATTTTTACGTCGGTTATATATAACCGATGTAAAAAATGGTGACGTAAAAAATGATTTCTGCACTAGTGTGGTGAGATTAGGTATTTTTTATAATCATCTTATTTCTTAAACCCCAATCACTGTCCTCTCTTTTCACTTGGCTTTATTTAGGTTTTCAATGTCAATTCCACCATAGCATCGACCAAAATGGATGGGGTTTCATACACCCTACTTAGAAGTCATCCTAGGATAATGTCTGCATACCACCGATGTCTGTTTTGGTGAGGTATGCCATTATTATGAATATTTTAAGAACTTTGGATTCAACTAAACTAATTCAGTGAATGATTGAGTGTTTTTGGTTAGTTATTTTTCTTAGGTTGATGTTGTGGTGTGTTGTGAACTCTTTGGTATGGTAGTTCGAGGTCTCGGTGGTGCAATGGTACTTTTTGAGTTGTTTGGTTATTATTCAACATCAGTTTAAATTAAATAATTCATTAAAATTATTTATATTTTATTATTTGTGTCATGTGATACAAGGTATGACCTCTGGTGTAGGTATGTGCTTAGATGGGTCATGGACATTCTTAAACAAGGATTGATAGAGCTTGAAGATGGTGGTAACTCCATTATGGTGGTAGGTGGTACCTTTAACAAAAATCCAAATATGTTATCATGCATGAGTTTCATTCTATATTAATGTTCTATAGGATTAGGTTAAATCGATAAAGTAACCTCTCCCTCCCAACATGCCCCCCTCCTAACCTCTGCCCCCTCGTAACCTACACACCCTCCCCTTCCAACCTATTTCACCCCTCCCTACTAACCTTCACCCCTCACTCTCATAATGTAACCCCTCCAAACATGGCCCCTCCCCCTCTGAACCAACACACCCCTCCCCCTTCAAAAATTCAGCCCCTCCCAAATTGTTCCCCCCTCCTTACATGCACCCCTCCCTCCCAACATACACCCCACCGTAAATGCACCCCTTCCCTCCCAACTTGAACACCCCAATCACTCCCAATCTACACCCCCCATGTTGGCTACTAGATTTATTTAAATTTTTTGACTCTTTTTTATCATTATTCCTATTTTCATGCAACAAGGGCCACATTTTATCTTTATCTGTCATATTTGAATTATATCTTCTCACGCGAGTTATTATATATAGATATCCACATGTGTTTATACAACACTCCTTATACATTTAACATATTGTTCTATTATATCCATGAATCTTTTTTCCATGTTAGTATATTTCTCTTCATTCTAAAATTGTATTTCCCTTGTTATAAAGATTGTTTCCTTATTTTTTCCTTCACCACTTTTGCTTTTTCATCACCTTTCCTTATGTCAATGATTACCAAAAATAATAATATTCTAATGAAAATATAATTCTTATTCTAATTTATTATTTGAGATTATTCGTAATGTTTTATTTATTTTCATATCTCCATGGATTCTATACACACATGAATAGTGTATATCCTCAATTCATGGTGTCTTCGCATTGTCAAAGAAGATGAGTTCAATTGGTATGACCATCTAGGTCATGAATTAATTAGTTAATGTAAACATAAATAGGGATACCTAGCACTAACCAATGTATATGCTCTAGAATTTAAGGTCATTTATGTTTTGGTAAAAAAATTTTCATTTGTAATGTTGGTTCAACTTTGGGTTTTTATCACAATTTCTTGTAGTTTTTATTAGTAATGAAAGTTCAGTATTGGATGTGTATGGGGTGTTCCTTGATTCTTGTTGGTCTAATACATGGGTCCAACTGAAACATTCATTAATTCAATATTCATTTTATGTTAACATGAAATATGAATATATTTGTTATTAATTCTATTTATAATTTGTGATATGCCACTTGTTTCAAATATTCCATATGTATTACATTTTTTTGAGTATATGCACCACGCGTTCTCTTCCTAATACAAAGTATTCATTTTTAATATCAATATATGGAATGTTCATTATTTTTGTTCGAAATGTATATAATATGGAATATGTAATTTTTATTGGGAATATATGCAATATGGATTACAAATTATGAATATATACAATATGGAACATGTGTCGTGTATATATACAATATGAAATACACAAGATTGTTCTTATTTACTATCATACTGATTTTTAATATATACTAGGTCTTTATGATTACCCCAACCAAGAGGAGGATATCAACTTAATGGTGTAAAGTAATGATCATTATAAATATCTTTATTAAAAAGAGATACCTAGGAATCCACTGGCTAGAAACCTGCCCCCCTAGCCAGCTGTAGGCTGGTGAGTCTAGAACCCATAGAGGGGTTCGGTTTTGGAAAATGGTTTAGCCTATGGGACATCAACCCACTTGGAGGTACACGTTATATTAGGGATATAAATGATGATCCCTCACTGCCGAAAACATTTAGGATGAATAGAAATATAGTTCCTCCTTAGCTCAGGATATGCTTGTTTCTATGAGAGAGATGATATTGAATGGTTTGAACCTATATTTAATTGATTTATTAAAATAATTGATAAACATTTTCCTCTTCCAGATCAGACCACAAACAAATTTTATACAGCCTATTCACTATCCCTCTTGATAGGCTCAAGATAGTGAGGTATCTTATTGGTCTATTCTCGAGGAAGGTGAGTACACCTCATGAATTTACATGGTGAATTCATGTGTATCAAAAAGTCTTTGGATAGTGGGATTTATGAAAATGTTCCTAAATGGACAGATCCTTCTAGTTGGGGATGCATGTTTCACTATCCATGTCGGAAAACTAGTGATAGAGGCCAAATTACTATAAGGGATACATCTCAAGTAGGTTGTACCAAACCATTCCTATTTTTATTAACTCCTTGTCCACTCTAATTTCTATTTGGATAGATGGGTGAGAACTTCTTGTTTTATAAGTATTAAAACACCATCAAAACTCAGGATTCCCAATTTTAACCTAGATTATTAAATGTACCGGAGGTTTAGGAATCACTGAAAAACCTCATTGTGTTTTATATTATATTAAATAACTACCATAGTTTAATTTCAATCCATACAACACCCCTTTTATACTGATTTTTGATGATGGTAGAGGTTCCCTCTATAAGAGTTTATAAAAAATCTCACATCAGGATGGGGATCTTGCAACTCACTTGGACAAATTATTAATTTTCAATCCATATTCCCCTTATCAATTTTATATAATGTTTCATTGTACCAAGATGGTTTATCTCCTACACTTTTCTAGTTTTAGAGGTGATTGGAACCCTAGACTCATTATTCAATTTCATTTAATGATTATTCATGATGATTATAATTCTAGAATTACCATTCCACCAATAGATGTTCCTACATTCCTTTCTGGGTATTCTTACAAATACCACATGGAATATTACCCAACTATTATACTGATCAAACAATTTTGGTGAGTATAAAACATTATTCTTCATTAAAACCATTTCCATTGGTTATAGTGGAACTCATTTAATATTCAATAATCCCTCCGATAAAGCTCCCCCATTTTGAAAATAACAATTATAATGAAGAGGTTAAGTATGTTGTGGAAGATAGCATCTATATTAAAATAGTGTGTGATTTACCAATTATAGGAGGGAAAAAGAATATCATTGGAAGAGGTTTAGTAACTCACACACCTCATTTATTTTCTTATTGTCTTGGTTTTACTTTCCCATAGAAAACCTGATCCACAAATACCTCTCGGTTTCCACACCTCATGAAAATATTCCTTATAAAATTGATTTTAAATTATGGGATATAAGAGTATGATACTAAAACTATATTCATGTTTTAATTACCAAGACTCATTTGGAATAAATATATGTTCAAGGGTAATACCTCTTCTTACTCTTCGGTAACATGGGGGGATGTGTATTTGATTACCGAAGTCTCTATAAAATCCTAAAAGAAATTCTCCAAATATAACAAAAACAATCTTGTATGGAGATAGGTCTTTTTAGTTTTTATTAAATTATATTTATACTCTAATCCATGAGGAGTTCATAATGATATTTGAAAAAAAATCATAAAAACTTCTAGTTGTGTGATCTGGTGAGAAATTATTCTACACAAATAGAAAAATATAAATCATATATAGATCCTATGAAGAAATATATTTTAGAGACAATGAATTTTAGGGAGTCCATTCAGAAATAGGTCTATAATTTTTCCTCTTTTATCGAGGCACTTTACCCATTGCAAAAGGGAGTGGAAATAAAGTGAGAAAAACTTCCGCATCCAATTGATGTCACCCATCACACTCTGAATGATCTTGAAAACATAGAAGATAAAACTTTTATATGTTCTTGTTGTTTTTTATCAAAAAGAATTTTATTTATTGATTCCTCTTCCAATTTTTGGAATTGTCAATAAATAAATCTTCTAAATTCTCTGTGTTTTTATCAATCCATCTTCTTTTTCCGATTACATTTTTTGAAATTCTAATTAATTTTGTCACAAAATAGCTTCTTTTAGTTTACATTGAACTCAAACTATGATAGCTACCATTTTTTGGTAGAAATTTATCTACTCCATATGGTATTGTAGCTTCAAATATATACCACAACTCCAAAATCAATATTATTTCCACTTAAAACATCTCCACTCTTTGTACATTCATAAAAGTCTTACAAACTCACAGTGAGGAATTCAAGATAAATATTTAGCTGGTAAAAATGTTTCTAGTTCATCCTATTACATTATACATTATCCATCTAGAAGGTTTGTTTAGTATTGGATTTGTCTGGGATGTTATTTTATTCTTCATAGTCTGATGATAAATTTTGGTTTGTATTCAATTTTGGTTTGTATTTTTATTATTATTTTTAACTACTTCATACTTCAGCTATTTTGTATTGTTTTTATTCTGGCTCTTCTTATATTCTGGGGTGTTCTTTGATTCTTCCTGGTCTGTATTGTTTGTAACTGATTCTATTTTGGTTTTTATTGGATGTGAAATATGGTAGGAAGTAGGAAGAAAGGCGGAAGCTAGAATTAGGAATAAATAGGAAGGCCAAAAGATCCTGTTTATGAGAGAAGTTTCTATACCAATGATTCATTGAACTGGGGGTATAATACATTTATGTGAAAATATATTCCCACGGTTCTCTTAAACTGAATTTACTATGATAGTCTGGGAAGTAGCATCTATATCAAGGGTTCCTTGAACCATGGGTATTTTACATTTATGTAAAAATATATTTTGAGTGTTTGTAGAACTGTGGTAATAAATATATAACCATGGTTTGTAGAACCGTGGGAATAAATATATACCCATGGTTTACTTAAAACAAGGGTATTATGATATTTCTCTTGGCTATAGCCACAATTTTGTCAAAACTGCGGGTATAGGGAAATATCAATGCCTTAGCATCCCACATTTCATGAAACTGTGGGTATTGCATATACCCATGGTTTTAAACCATGGGTATAGGAAAATTTTATAGTAGTGCAATGTGCAAAAATAAACATGGAAGAAAGTTTATTATTGGGGCTACTAAAAGTGTTATGCGTGGAGTGTAAGGTAATTGAGTAGATGAGTGTTGAAGTGTCAGGAATAAGTTATCTAACAATGAGAATAGAGATAAATCTCCACATAATGAACCACCCACACTTCATTCTTATAAATTCAAGGAGTTTTGGTATTAATAATATAAATTCCCTAATCAAATAGTTAATGAGCATAATAAGCTACAAAAACCTCTACAGATAAAGGAAAAAGGGAAATTTCATGTGTACATAACAACTGAAGCGAATCATGATATCTAGAGAACACTTATAATCAACTCCATAGTTGGTAATTTCATGTTGAAGTTTGTATAAATGAGCCTTATGAAAATATTATTGTTCATCCTTTAGTGATATTTTATGCGATTCTAAGAATTTATTATCTCCCTCTACATGGATTTTAGAATAATGAAATCACATTTTATATTCTACCAGTGCAATAATAAACCCAAGATTCCAATGGAATTTTTTTTATATTTTTAAGATATTATTTAATAAATAATGGGTAAATTATCTTTTAGAAGCATATATTTCACAATGTACGATTTACTTAAGAGTTATGGATACTATCACGGGTTTATGAGTTTAAAGTTGGTCAAAAGTTAAATGTCTTAGACATCCCATTTGACATTTTATGTAATGGGTGTTTATCAAGATTATGAAAATTTTGGGGAAATTCATGGAAATACAACTCTTTGGTTTTATATATGTTTTCATGATAAATTTATTTTTAGAGGAATGACTTTACAATTTTTAGAAATAATATTAAAGGTATTAGTAACATTTAGGGTTTATATTAACATTGATGTTGAGGTACTTTTGGGTTATTATAATATGGGGGAATTTATATAATCATATTAATATAGTTTTGGAAAAAGATAACCCGCATGCTGGGTGAAAACCTATCACATAAGGAAAGGCTCTAAGGCTTGAACCAACAACTGAAGCATGACAATGGTATAATGACTACCACATGACATTGTGAAAGAGTATTTAGGGTGGTAAGACATGAATATATATATTGTTTAGTATGTTTCTTAGTTCTTGGTATGTAAGAAAGTTAAGGATAAGAGACAAACGTCTAAGTATATTCTACAACCATTATCCATATAGGAATAGAAATGGGAAAACACCAACATGGATTTTTTTATCAGACTTCCCAAAATATCTAAATGAAATAATACTATATGTGTAAGAACCTGAATATTCGTTCAGGTATGTTTTACCTTTTTCTAGAGTTTTTATGGATAATAAATTTTCTAGAAATTTTCAAAGTACACACTGTGTACTCTTCCCCAGCTCAAACCCGTGTGTTGGACGTGTCCGGGCCACACACATGGTGTGTAATGCTGAGGTGGAGGCCGGTTAATTCAGAGTATAGAAAACTGAAGTACACACCATGTACTCAAGAAGTACACACCATGTACTTTCTTTTTTTTTCATTAAAGGGACCGGGGTCATGCCTAACCCCCAGATCCATCTTCTTCTCTAGATTTCGTCCGCCCGGGAGTGACCGTACAACCAAATCTTCCCCGAGCTCCTGCCTTGCCGCCCGTTCTCCGATTCGTGCATGATCGATTGCGTTGGAATCGCAGTGGTGATTTCTTCCTTATGCTTTAGCCTTGTTTCTTAATTCCTCCTTGTTTCCAAGTTATCGCGGGATGAACGTTTTGTGCATTTTCTCATATCTTCGTCATTCTAAGGGGATTCTTTCGTCGATGTTCATGTATATCGATCTCCTCGGATCGAGGTAGGTGGTTTGTGCCTTTTCGTGAAAAGTTGATGAATATTTGTGAAATTTCCACCAATTCCCTTGAACGGGGTATTGCGTGTTCCGGTTTTTCCCTTGTTGTATTGCCTACTTTGCTTGATTTCTAGAGTAGATGTTTTTCATGTGATTATGGTAGCTTTACTGTACCTTGGTTGTTTTCTATGATTGTTCTGCCTATTTGGCGTTTTCTAGTTGCCATGCCTAGTTGTAGGATTGTGGACTGTTTCCTTGTTATGCTGCTGAGCCTTAGTTGATAGCCAAGTAGTTATTGAGGTTTACTTGGACGATGTACACACGCGCTGAGAATGTTTTACCTTTCACTCAGGACTATGAGAACCTGGAGTTGTAGATGAAAGGGAGAATTGACGGAAGGGTATCTCCAGAGTGTCTTTTAATTACGATGCAAGACTATAGGGGGAATTGACATTCACTGCTTCCTCAGAGAGTCTGTAGTTCCATGACGTGGGCCACAGGGGGAATAGACGTTGAGTGCTTCCCCAGAGAGCCTTTAGCACAATACGAGACTATAGGGGGAATTGACGGTGAGTGCTTCCCCAGAGAGTCTGCTTAATTACGTCACTGGACTAGAGGGGTGAGACTGTGTGTTCCTCCTAGAGGGTTGCTAGTATTATAGGTTGAACCATAGGGGTTAGGCTGTGAGAGCTACCCAGAGGGTTACCTGTTTTCTTTATTGTTGCTGGCTGTTTACTTGTGTACTTGTTTTCTAGAACTGTGGATTGTGGCTGCTTGGGATTTTCTGTTTACTTCTTCTTGTTTTAGTACTCTTGTGTTCTCTGTCCTTGTTTTCCTGATCTAAGATGTGCTTTTTATCTTTCCGAGCTATGCCTCCGAGACTTCCTTTGGTCGTATGTCTGTCGTCAGGCAGTGATCAGACGCTAGACAGGGCTGATCAGGGAATTCCTACCAATCCCCCAGCTGAGACAGCCTTGACATCAGTTGTTGTACCAGTTACGGGCGCGAAAGCGCAGTTTATGGAAGGTTTCATGAGGATGATGTAGGCCTTCCCGGGAGCACCGCCTCCTGCCACGTCTATGGAAGACTTGACACGGGTCTTTCAGCAGCAGCATCCTCCCACGTTCTCGGGGTAGGGAGGACTTGAGGCTGTAGAGTCATGGCTGGAAGCCATGCTGACTATCTTCGAGCATCTGGAGACGACTCTAGAGAGGCGGGTTAAGCTCTCCACCTATATGCTCCGAGACTCTGCCAAGAGGTGGTGGGATGTGATCTCACAGGCGGGTCAACAGCAGGCTATGACTTGGGAGGAGTTCCATCACGTGTTCTATGACTACTTCTACCCGGAGACCCTGAGGGCCGATCGAGCCCGGGAGTTCATGATTTTAGAGCAGGGTACTCTATCTGTCATAGATTATTCCTCTCGTTTCACTGAGCTGCAGCATTTCACACCCCTCCGGGATGGAAGTGAGGTGTTCTTGGCAAGGAATTTTGAGGATGGATTCAGGCGGGATATCCGCTCGCAGGTGAATGTCTTCCAGATAACTTCTATTACTTCCATCATCAACCAGGCATTGATTGCAGAGCACAATATGAGAGACTCCGGAGCTGCGATCCAGGGCGGTTCTGCTTCCAAAGTTAGCTTTCCTCCAGATGACAGCAAGAAGTGCCGTAGGGAGCCTACGCGTGATGATTCAAGGAAGTGAGACACATCATCAGGCAGCCAGGTGACATGCTCCCAGTGTGGCTGGATTGGGCACACGAGGCCGCAGTGCCAGAGAGACCCCGTGGAGTGCCGGTCTTGCGGCAATATGGGTCACCTTCAGCGTTTCTGTCAGGTTTTCTCACCAGCAACTGGTGACCGGGGTTCTTCCATGACTCCTCGTTCAAGAGAAGCCCCACCAGTTTCTCACCAGTCGGGAAACTGGAGTTCTTTCACCTGTTTGGGGTGAGGTGGAGGTTGAGGCCATGGCGGTCAGCCACCAGTCCCTCAGCACCAGCAGGGAGGTTCAGCTCAGAGTGGTCATCCAGGGGCGCAGGGCCGCGCTACAGACCAGTCTTTCGCCGTGGATAAGACTTATCAAGAGCATGATACCGAACCTTCTACTGTTTGAGGTACGATTTTAGTATCCTTAGTTTTATCTTCATCCCTTTTTGATACTGGTGCTATGCATAGATTTATCTCTGTTGCTGTTGTGGAGAGCCTTGAACTCTGCATCTTTTCTTCTACCGACTCTTTGACACTAGAAACACCTTTGGGAATGAGGACATCTAGTGTACGCCATAGTAGAGAGTGCCCTCTCGAGGTTGCAGGGTATCATTTCTTATGGGATCTCTTTGTCCTAGAGATGACAGGCTATGACGTCATCCTCGATATGGACTAGTTGATTCTCTTCTAGGAAGTCTTTGACTGTTATCGTCGCCGAGTCAGTTTCATTTCACCAGAGGGTGAATATTTCCTTCATAGAGGCGAATGGGACATTCGGGCGAGTCGGTTGGGACTCGAGTATCTTGGTCTAGGAGGGGTGACAGCCAAGATTGATAGTATTTATCTAGATGATCAGGGGACTCCACAGTTGGACTTTCCTCCAGTGGTGGATCGTTTCAGGGTCGTCTTTCTAGAGGACTTTTTAGGTTTGCCTCTGGAGTGTGAGGTAGACTTCTCTATTGAGCTCGTTCCAGGAGGGACACCAGTGTCTATTAATCACTATAGGATGGCTACACCCGAGTTGCAGGAGCTCAAGAGGAAGTTATAGGAGCTACAGGCTAAGGGTTTCATCTGACCCAGTACTTCTCTTTGGGGTTCTCTTGTCCTGTTTGCAAAGAAGGCAGACAGTACCCTTTGGATTTGTGTGGATTATCGGAAGCTGAACTAGTTGACGGTCAAGAACCGGTACAATTTTCCAAGGATTGATGACCTCTTTGATCAGCTTCAAGGAGCCCGGGTGTTCTCGAAGATTGACTTGAGGTCCGACTATCATCCGTTTCATGTTAGACCATTGGATATACCTCTGACAGCCTTCAAGAGCAGGTATGGTCTATACGAGTATGTAGTCATGCCGTTCGGTCTCACGAACGCACCTGCAATTTTCATGCCACTGATGAACCGAGTGTTCCATTCTTATTTGGACTCCTTTGTCGTGGTCTTCGTGGATGATATCTTGGTGTACTCTCACACTTGACACGACCATGCCACACATCTTGAGATTGTTCTGAGTACATCGAGAGAGCATCGTCTTTATGCTAAACTCTGGAAGTGCCACTTCTGGGAGGATCAGATTCACTTCTTGGGCCACGTCATCTCAGAGGAAGGAGTATCAGTGGACACAGAGAAAGTGAGAGTTGTATTTTCCTGGGAGCAACCGAAGAACATTTTTGAGGTACATAGTTTCCTAGGGCTGGCTAGATACTACAGACACTTCATTCAAGACTTTTCTCATCTATCAGCACCTTTTAAAGGTCTGACCAAGAAGGGGGAGAAGTTCTTATGGTCAGATTTTTCTGAGTCAGCCTTCCCGGAGCTGAAGGGGAGGTTGACGTCAGCACCGATACTAGTCTTACCGGAGCCAGGAAAGAACTACATTGTTTATTGTGATGCTTCAAGTATTGGGCTAGGATATTTTCTTATGCAGGGAGATGGAGTCATTGCGTATGGGTCTCAGCAGTTGAGGCCACATGAGAGGAACTACCCGACGCATGATCTAGAGTTGGCAGCTGTTGTTCATGCCTTTCACTGTTGGAGACACTATCTTTTGGGAGAGCACTATGTGGTCTTCACTGACCACAAGAGTCTCAAGTATATCTTCACTCAGCATGATCTGAATCTGAGGCAACGTAGGTCGGTCGAGTATCTACAGTCTTTTGATTTTGAGCTTGCCTATATGCTGGGAAAGTTCAACGCCGTGGCAGATGCGTTGAGCAAGAGAACTCAGATTCAGGCAGTTTAGGAGTCCAGTAGTGAGTGGCAGTTGATGGCTCTGTTCTCTGAGATACATCTGGAGGTGCATGACAGACGGGGAAAGAATTTTCTATTTTCTGTAGCTGTTACCTCCACGCTACTTGATCGGGTACAGATGAGGCAGCTATCAGACTCAGAAGGATTAATCCTGTGGGAGAGTTGGTCAAGAGAGGACCCTCTTCCTGGATGGACTATGGGAGAGTATGAGATCTTGCGTTTCCAGGGACGCGTATGGGTGAAAGCAGACATACGCGAGGAGATGATGCAGGATTTCCATTCCTCTGTGTGGGTGGTTCATCCTGGCATCACCAAGATGTATCAAGATCTTCATCGCCAGTACTGGTGGCCAGGTATGAAGAAGGATGTTTCTGGTTTTGTCATGAGATGTTCTACTTTTCAGTAGGTGAAAGCAGAGCATCAGCGACCAACAGGGATTTTACAGCAGCTACCCATTCCAGAGTGGAAGTGGAATGACGTCGTAATGGATTTCATGACTGGGTTGCCGTGGTCGCCTCGGGGAAACGATGCTATTTGGGTTGTCTTCGACAGACTTACAAAGCTTGCTCACTTCTTGCTGATCAAGGAGACCTTCATTGTCAATGATCTGGGATGACTTTACATCAGAGAGATCATTCGTCTGCATGGAGTTCCCCACTCCATTGTTTCAGATAGGGACGCGCGCTTTACCTCTCGGTTGTAGCAGGGACTTCAGAAGGCCTTGGGTACACATGTACTTTTGAGTACAACATACCATCCCCAGACTGATGGCCAGTCCGAGCGCACAATCCATGTGCTTCAGGATATGCTCCGAGATTTCATCCTTGACTTTGGCGATTCTTGGGAGAGGCATATCCCGCTGGTTGAGTTTTCCTACAACAACAGTTTCAAGGCGACCATTCAGATGGCGCCATACGAGGCTTTGTACGGTAGGCCATGTCGATCACCCTTATGCTGGCTGGAGGCAGGAGAGGCAGCTTTGTTGGGACCTCATCTTGTTTAAGAGACATCAGAGCAGATAAAGCTGATTCGGAAGAGGATGGCTACAATGCCATCTCGACAGAAGTCTTATACTAATCATCGGAGATGAATTCTGGAGTTCACGGTCAGATATCATGTTTTCCTACATGTCGCACCAAGGTTGGGACACAAGAGGATTCAGAGATAGGGTAAGCTTTCATCGCGGTATGTCGGGCCGCTTGAGGTCTTGGAGAGAGTTGGGCCAGTCGCCTATCGGTTGCAACTACCTCAGCGGTATCGGGCCATGCAAGACTTCTTCCACGTCTCTCATCTTTGACGTTACTTTTCAGACCCGTATCACATCTTTCAGCCTGAGGAAGTCGACCTTGAAGCGGATGCATTGTTCGAGGAGATTCTTATCTGGATCGTTGATCGCAGTACAAAGGTTCTCCATGGGCGGTCTGTTCCTCTGGTACGAGTGCTATGGCAGCACAGGCAAGTACCAGATGAGACCTGGGAGAGGGAGACCGATGTATGATCGCAGTGGCTGGAGCTGTTCAGGGTTTCTTTTCCTCCGCCTCGTTAGGGAAATTCAGGGACGAATTTCTATAATGGGGGAAGTTTGTAAGAACTCGGATCTTCGTTAAGGTATGTTTTCCCTTTTTCTGGAGTTTTTAAGGAAAATAAATTTTTATGAGATTTTCAAAGTACACGCCATGTACTTTCTGAGTTCACACTGTGTAGTCTTCCCTGGATCGAAGCCATGTGTTGGCCATGTCTAGGCCACACACATGGTGTGTAAGGCTAAGGTGGAGGCCGATTAATTCGGAGTACAGAAAACTGAAGTACACGCCGTGTACTCAAGAAGTACACGTCGTGTTCTTTTTTTTTTCATTAAATGAACCGGGGTCGCGCCTAACCCCCAAATCCATCTTCTTCTCCAGATTTCATCCACACAGGAACGACCGTACGACCGAATCTTCCCGGAGCTCCCGCCTCACTGTCTGTTCTCTAATTAGAGCATGGTCAATTGCGTAGGAATCGCAATGGTGAGTTATTTCTTCTGCTTTAGCCTCGTTTCTTGATTCATCCTCATTTCCAAGTTATCGTGGGATGAATGTTTTGTGCGTTTTCTCAGATATTCGTCATTCTAAGGGGATTCTTTCATCACTGTTCACGTATATCGATCTCCTAGGATCGAGGTCGGTGGTTTGTGCCTTTCCGTAGAAGGTTGATGAATATTTGTGAAATTTCCACCAATACCCTTGAAAGGGGTATTGAGTCTTCCTGTTTTTTCCTTGTTGTATTGCCTATTTTTTTTTATTGCTAGAGTAGATGTTTTTCCTGTGATTATGGTAGCTTTACTGTACCTTGGTTGTTTACTATGCTTGTTCTACCTGTTTGGCATTTGCCAGTTCCCATGCCTAGTTGAAGGATTTTGGACTATTGCCTTATTATGCTGCTAAGCCTTAGTTGATAGCCAAGTAGTTCTTGAGGTTTACTTGGACGATGTACACATGTGTTGAGCATGTTATACCTTTCACTCAGGACTGTGAGAACCTAGAGTTGTAGACGAAAGATAGAATTGATGGAAGGGATTCTCTAGAGTGTCTTTTAATTACGATGCGAGACTATAGGGGGAATTGATGTTCAGTGCTTCCTCAGAGAGTCTGTAGTTCCACGATGTGGGCCATAGGGGGAATAGACTTTGAGTGATTTCCCAGAGAGCCTTTAACCTGATATGAGACTATAGGGTGAATTGACGGTGATTGCTTCCCCAGAGAGTCTGCTTAATTACGTAGCTGAACCAGAGGGGTGAGACTGTGTGTGCCTCCTAGAAGGTTTCTACTATTATAGGTTGAACTATAGGGGTTAGGCTGTGAGAGCTACCTAGAGGGTTACCTGTTTTCTTTATTGTTGCTGGTTGTTTACTTGTGTACTTGTTTTCTAGAATTGTGGATTGTGGCTGCTTGTGCTTTTCTGTTTACTGCTTCTTGTTTTAGTGCTGCCATGTATTCATTGACTGGTAGGCACAAATCTTTGGGTGATTGACTACTGGGATTGTATCTCACATGCTGTTTGGGCCATGCTTTCGGTCCCAAGCAGACTATGTTGCTGTAGGTATAGATATGGGCAAGCGCCCTTCTACATTAGGTTCTTGATGGCGCTGGAGCTGGAGAGCATGGGACCGAGCTGTGAATTGTGATGAGGAGGAGTTTATTTTGTTTTCTTTTGCACTTTGTTTTCATTTTTATTCCAACACATTGTTGTGTTTGTTGATTTCCTCAGATACTTGTTCCTGCTACATTATTTTCATCGTTGTTATATATCTGCATTGCTTCCACTGTTGGGTTTCGGTTGTTATGCATGTCGTTACTGCTTCCGCTGTTGATTGTTGTTTTTCCGTTGTATACCTTACCGAATGAGGGCATAGTTTCCCCACCAACTTACCAAGGCCCTCCCTGCTAGTTGGCAGCCTCTAGTGTTTGGGGAAATGTGCTTGAGGTCATGTGGCGAACCGGGTATGGGGCACCAGTGGAGGGGCTCCGGATTCAGGTCATTACAATATGGGTTATAGTAAATCTCTTTAAAAACCCAATGAACTTAATTTATATTAGAGAATATTTATCTCTAAATAATCTGTCCACGATACATATTAAATAAGTTGTAATGTTTCAAGGAGTAACACATTATATTGTATCTAATTAGGATATGAGGTTTACCTCGAAGTTTAGGTGAAGTCTTAAACATGATTTGTATATAGAGTTATGTTTTAGTATAACATACCATCCTAAAAAATACATTCAGTCTAAGAGAACAGTTTAGATCATAGAGGAAATGTTAAGTTCTTTTCAATGGATTTTAATGGTGGTTGGGAAAGACACCTTACTCTAGTTTAGTTTTCTTATAAAAATATATTTCACGAGATCATTTAGATGGATCCTTACAAATCCCTATAATGAAATAATGTTTAGAAATTCAATGTATTGGGATGATTTTGGAGAAATAAAGATATTGGGTCATGATTTGGATAAAGAAATGTTAGATAAATTTAGTTACATTCAACAACACATAAGAGAAACATACAATTGATAGAAAAGTTACGTTGAAAATTGACGATAGGATCTGGAATTTGAAATTAGTGATAAGGAATTTCTAATAATTTATTCATGGAATAAGGTCATGATATTAAAAAAAGAAAAAATAATCCTTAAGTATATTATTACTATTTAAATTATTGATAATATCAGGATGCAAGCTTATTGATTGGCGTTTCCACCGAACATCTCTTAAGTCCATGATTTGTTCCATGCATCTCTCATGAGGAAATACATACCTAATCCATCACATGCACTAAACTTTGAGATCATACAATTATAGAATGATATTTATTCTAATGAACAACATGAGGAGATTCTAGATTTTATAGATGAAGTTCTATTAAACAATACCACTCATCCAGAAAATGTTTTGCGGTGAAACCACCATCTTGAGGAAGCTACACGAGAACATGAGGATTTAATGAGGAAGAATTATCCATAGTTTTTATACCAAAGTAATGTAATTTAATGGGTAAAATTCATATTAAGAGCTACATAATAGGAAACCCCAATATTTTATTTTTATTTTTCAAAAAAAATTATCTATTTCGATAGCTTGTGTTACACACAACACCAAGTTTGAACGAACTGCGATATAATATGAATTTTAATATTTAATCCTAACTGTTATATCCAATACATTGAATATAGTGGTATGAATAAGAATAATATTTTTTGAAAATTTAGTATATAATTTTTAGATAAATAAAATATATTTATAAATAAGTACTTATTTTTTTATAATGTCATTATATCGTTTGAAAATGCAATTTTCTCAAAAAATAATAATTTGTATTGCTTTTTGAAAACAAGTCATAAAATTAATCTTTGAATTTTTTTGAAAATTTATTCAAAAAATTTATCTTTATTTTTGGAATATATAGGTCAAATTTATCTTAAAGGCTATTTTTTTATAATTTTCTAAAAAATTTATTTTTTATGAATACTAAAAATACTAATTCTCATTTAAAACTGCATTTTCATTTAAAGAATTTATAAATTTACATATTGTTTGAAAATGTTTTAATAGTAAAATTAGTAAAATTATTTATCTATTTATCAAATTTATGTAATTTAAATCAATTTTATAATGATTTTTTATGTTAAAACACTCTACACATACGAAAAATTTCCCTTTGAAAAATATTTTGTTCATCACATCTTGGAGTTTAATTTTAAATTAAAATTTCCCACTTATTTAAATATAATTTAGAAAAATGGATTATATATTCTAAATATTAATAATTAATATTATATAATATAATTAAATTAATTTTCAGTTCAAATTAATGGTAAAAACAATAAAAATTAATTACCGTTTCTAATGTTAAAATAAGTTTTCCAAGGGGTTAAACTAAAAAGTTAAGGTGTAAAACGAACTAGAAACATGTCCAAATCCAATTTACTAGAACTATTTTAACCTTATCACATATAAAGTTTTAAAATAACCTATTTTGGATCACGTGTTTATTTTAGAAATGCGACAATGCTTTATTCCTTTCAACAATTCATTGTGTCTCCTCTCCCCTAGTTATAAAAGGACACACCCTATCCTCTCCTCTTGAAACATTCAAAACCCATTGTTTTGGCCAAATTACTACCCAAATGTCTTCTTTACTAACCATCATATATCATAAAGTATTTTTTTGTATATTAAACCCACAAAATATGGATTTAGGTATAAACCTAAGAGGTTCTCCAAATAAGAGGAGATTCAAATGTGTATGATGAATATTGAGACTTAAGGTAAGTGATTTTTGTATAACTTTTGTTTCTATAGGAAACATACCTTATACACCAATTTTTTTGTGTTGTGTATATAATAACCATGAATGTATTTTATGACCCTTATCATGATAATTATGGTATATAAAAATCCATATAATGTGTTTATTTTTTGTGGTTTATGATTCAAAAGATACCAAAGTGGAAAATGTTTAATCTTACAATCTCAATTTTAAAGAGATTTTTTATTATATGATTCAAATGATGAGATATTATGATATACATCCTAATGAACTCATTTATTTTCTTCTAATATGGTATTTTTTTGAAAATATATTTTTACCTTTAATTTTAGTCTCTTAAAGGAATAGAGATACCAAAAGAATGTTTTTAAGAAAAATCGTCTCACTTTTCTCTCCAGTCAAAAACTATTTTTATTCCATATCCATGTTTTCTAAAAAAAAGTATATAATGTTTTTACTATTCTCCAATAAAATTTTTAAGTCATTTTTACTAATGTTTTACTTTTTACAAAATGGTTTAAATGGAATATTTATGGTATTGTTAAAAAAGGCCATTTTAGATTTTATTGAAATGTGAAAGGAATCATAATTTTTATGTGTATGAAATGAAAAACTTTTTTCTACATCAAGACTAATAAATTATTTAAAGATTCCTTTATATGTTTCCATGGTTATTTTCATAGAAAATTATTTTTAAATTTTAGTTTCAAAAAGTAAATTTCAAAGTGAAAAAGACTATTTTACCCAAGAAATTTTCCAAGAGATATATAAAAATATTTTTCCATCTAAGATAACATCCTTTTTGTTACTTATGATTTACTGAGGATATAATCTAATTATACCATCATTATTTTTTTACCAATATTGTTTATGATTATGATGAAGATATGTTTATGGAACCCATTTCTATTTCATGGGTTATGCTATGATGAATTTATTAGATGATTATGATACCCATTTCTAATCTAGGGGTTATGCTATAGTATAATGTTTATGAGACCCTTTTATTTTCATGGTTCGTGATATTATGAATGTTTTAGGATCTCTAGGAACAATTATGTATTATTTTTATTATGTTATGGTGGTTATGTTATAACCAAGGATGATGGTTACATTATAACCAAGGAATTTGGTTAAGTTATAACCAAATATTGTAGTCACATTATAACCAAGGTTGGGTGTGAAGCTAAAAAATTTAGAAAAAACCCATAAAGAATATTCACAATATTTTGACAAGTGATGTTTGACCACCCTTTTTTAAAGAAGTGTTTATTCTATGAAGAGTAAAAATTTCAGAAAAATGAGATTGAGAACATCTTGATATCAGTCTAGTACAAGATCATAGAATATGGTAACACATACTCTCAATAAGTCTACTAGAACTGATTATATTTTCATGTAATTATAGGTTTTAAATTTAAATTTATAAAAACATGATTATATTAATATACCTATAAATACAATTATGTGTTAAGAGTCTATTTAAGAATATCTAATAATATAATCTCCCTAAATGGTGGCTAAAATAATGAGGTTCCTATCCAAAAACTACATCTTATAAATTGTAAATATATTACATCTACAATAAAAAAATAGATTTGAGTTTTTTGGGAGATTTAGACATAGGTATATATATTATTGTGATAATATTTCAACATATAAAAATCATAAAATATCTGAATATAGGAAGAGTAAATTTGAAGCTAAAAAAATCTTCTGTACAAAATTAGAATTCATATAACAAGATAGATCTATCAAAGAAAAATAGATTTTGATTCTTTGAATATTTTTTTATTACAAAAAAGCTAGAAATCATGAAGAAGAGTTATAATATGTTCCTATCAAGCACACATATTATCTTTTTGTGATAATAAGACCAAAATAGAAAATGAAGTAGGAAAAGACGAAAAAATTCAATCTTTAAGAGTAAACAAAAGAAGAAAGATGAATCAACCACTTCTATTAAGTTAGTAAATTAGTTGAGGATATAAAAAAAATAATAAAAATATGCTTCTATTATTTTGATAGATCCCATATCATGGATAATTTAATATTTTCCATGAACATCAAATAAAAAAGTAATATATAATTAAAAAGGAAAGATCTAATCTAATAAAGGGATAATAGGATTTGTTTGGATGTTGAAATTCATGATGAAGAGTTAGAAAGTCCACCCAATTAGGTTAAACCAAATGGTGATGGTGTGTGTGGATGTTGAAATTGGTCAGGATAGATAACTACAAAATTTAAGATTTAACTACTTGAATAAATGATGATATTGAAGAACAATGTCCAAGAATAAATGACTATAAGGGTAAAATATTTAACGACTAGAAAAGATTATATACACAAAAATAAAAGGGACAGTGTGACAAATGATTTCTTGGTCATATAGCTTAAATAGTTTGGAATGGATAATAATACATAGTAAATTGAAAAGAATTAAAGTGATATACGTTTTAATGTAAATAATAGTTTTCCAACCAAGAGGAAACCTGAACAAGAAAATATATACATGATTCCAAATAATGTTAATATTTGGAAAATAAAGGGTAAAGTAAGCATGAAGAGTTTTGGACATTTTAGATTTGAAAAGGAATGAGTTTTAGGTTGAGGGAAAAGTATGGTCCCTATTTCTCTTGATAAGGAGTTGATAAAAACTCCCCCTATTCCCATACATTACTATTTATTCTACCTTGTATTGGGAATTATCGGCGATAATGAAATAAATATTGAAATAATAAAGAATATAATGTCTATAAAACATATATGATTAATCTATTATGGAATAATTTATTTAATATCAAAATTTCTCCTCACAATACATCACATGACATATATCAATTGGTATTAGACATAAAATAATATCACAAATTATTGAAGGTTATTTTCGAAGGAAACCAACAATGATAAATATCATTGAAAATAAACCCTTAAGGGGGTGATTATATTAATACAAGTTCCCATAGATGTGTTGATTCATAAATATGGAATTTTGTATAGCCATTATAAATGCTAAATTTGATGTTTGTTGATCGCTTTTTTATACTATTTTTGGATTGTGTATATTCTGGTTAACAAAGGGGGAGTGATTGTTAAAAAACCTCAAGGTAAAATCATCTTTAACTTTAATATTTTTGATTTTTTGTTGAAGTTGAGTGAATGTTTCTAAAACTTATTGAAAAATATCTTGTACAAACCTTAACAAGTACTGTTTGAGTTAGTATCATATTTTTGTTAGAATATAAAAAACATTGTTGTCTAAATTGATCACTCTTGTTTTATACATTGGTTTATACCATGAACACATAGGGTTTATTAGTTTATGTAACATTGGTAATAAAATATGGTTCCAAACCTCTTTAAAATGGAATGACAAGAATCTATTAATAATGGGGAGAATAAAAAATGAGCAAAAGGAGAGAATAATGTTTTGAAAATAAAGGTTTATGGAGAAATGAGAGTATATTCTGTCACACTCATGGAAATAAAATGGATAGAAGACCTTTCCCATTTAATTTACTATCAATTATGGGGAGAAAAAACTAAGAAATTTTAATTGATATAATTTTTTGGAATCTATTTAGGATATTTATAATAATTAAAAAGGGGTAGATTGAAATGATTTAAGGTTTTTATTGGTTGAAATTTTTGTGTTGGTTGTATTTTTTTCATTAATCTTTTCAATATGTCAATGAGATTTCAATATGAAACTTGGGTGATGAAGTATCAAACCAAAAAATAAGAGTGAATAAGTTTCCCATACTTTTATGGGTAATGAAGAAAAGTGAATCTACTATACTTGAATTATTGTCTGGATAGATTCATGAGAGAAATTATCAAATAAGACAATTTGTGATATGATCCTAATTTCAAATATATGAGTTAAATTTGTGAAACTAAAATATATAATAATTTATAAGGATTTGATAAGTTTATAGAATAATCTTTCTACAGAACTGATGATAGATATCTTTTATAGCTGTTATTAAAAAGATTAAAATAGGCTCAATGTTTGGAGAGAAGCTTTATAAATTTGTGTAGAAATAATCCTTGTATAAGTGAGTTTGAAGTATGATAAATTTACAAAAAAATATACATGAATAAATGTTTTATTAATAGTAATTGAAGATATATATTATGTTTGGGTTAAGAATGTTAAAATACTCAAATTGGGTATTTAAATGATGCAAAATACCTTGGAGGTTTATTAAGGAGTTTGAAATTATTTTGATAATTCCAAGAATTATTTGAAGCCCTTATGAGGTGAGTATTGGAGATATCCATTAATTAATTTAATCTTCTTTGAATTGATTTTATGAAATTTATAGTTTTATATGTTGAAAAAAAATATTAGTTAAGTATGAATTCATAAGAGGAATCTAGAGAAATCTATTGAAAAATGACTAAGTGTAACTTGTTAAGAGTACTTTGTGGAATCATAAGAGCACTAAGAGTGTTTATATTATTAAATAGACACTTTAAAAGAGAAATTATGAATTTATATTGGTAATCCATGTGAAATCATAAGGAATTAATAAATTTATAAGAGTAAGTGTCAATTTTGGAATAGTAATGATCTACTTTGTAAGAATAGTTGAGACTTCAGAAGGGTATTTCAGAACTCTTATGGGTTACCTATCGAAGAAAAATAACAAATGTAAATACCATTAGAGTAACTTAAATGTTTAGAATATTAGTCTTGAGTTTTGAAGAGTAAAATGGAAGTTTGTGTGAGTATAGATAAACATCATAAGAGTAATTAGGAGCCCATAACATCTTGAAATTTTGAGAATGCCCAAGGATGGAATGTTGAATTTTTAGAATTATAAATTCTGAAGAAGGAAATGAAATAAAATGATGCCTAAGATATTTTTACTGTTGAGTCAAAAGTTCTCTTTTGAAGTTTTTGTCTTGTTTTGGAAATCACAAATCTATTTATCTATGTTTATCATACAGACTATGTCAATCATACTGACTCTGTCAATCGTACTGACACTGTCAATCGTACTGACTCTGTCAATCATACTGACACAGTCAGTCGTAATGAATCGGTCAGTCATACTGACCCTGTCAATCATATTGTCTTTGTCAATCGTACTGACTCTGTCAATCGTACTGACTCTGTCAATCGTACTGAATTTTTCAATCGTACTGACTTTTGTGCATCATATTCACTTTGCATCATTTCATTAAATTTTACTAAGTAATACTAATAGTACTCATATTTTATTCTTATCACATGATTGTTTTTATCCTTTATCAACACATGTCATCGTACTCATATTTACCATCTTAAAATATCTTTTGTTTTAACCAAAATGATGTTGTATAGTTAGTTATAAAGTAATCAAAACAATGTCGTGTTTTCTGTTTCAATATGATCGTTATAATGCCAGGTGTCCAAGTCCCTCTGAGTTTTCCAGAGAAATATGACCATTGGAAGAAATGTGACCGTTAGAACTTGAGGCCTATAAATAGGAGGTAATTTGAAGATGAGAAGTTCAACTAAGAGACTTTGATCATTCTTTGCTACTATCATGTTCTAGAGAGAGATTCTGTGACTTCTCTCTTGCTTCATGTGAAAAACTTGAAATTAAAAAATGTGAATGGCTTGTTCTTAGTTTTTGGATTTCAATAAGTGCTTTGTTTTGCTTTGTGCGACCAATCAGGTGATAACAATTGAGGGCTGCTGAGGATAAGCAGACGGTACTATCGATCATCGTATCGAGGGATTTCAAGTGTTTGAAAGACAGAGGTACCAATTACCTACAAAATCGAGGGCTTGCGGGGATAGTAAGACAGACCTACCGATCCTCATATCGAGGGATTACGGGGATATCATGAAAGACGTACTGATCATCATATCGAGGGCTTGCAGGGATGGAAAGACAGACATACCGATCATTGTATCGAGGGCTTACCAAGGTAGTGGTAAGACATACCTCTTATACTAGGTGAAAGGATACCCTTATCTTTGGGATAAAAGAATTGTAATACTTTTACATTTTCGCTTCTATTTGTTTTAGAAATGTAATTGTATTGTTTCCTTTCTTCTTTTCATATTCATTTGTAGTTCTTTCAATTACAATTATACTCTTACATAATGTATCGATAGATTCTATACGATTTATGGTAGAATCCTTAACTATTGTATTACTCTAATTATTATATTCATTTTGAATACAATTACTTTACACTTCTTATAGTATTACATCGTATCATACCTTTACATTAAATATATTCATGGTTAATTTTATTTGTTATGAATTTTATTAGTTTAAGATCATTTAAACTAATTTTCTTAAGTGTTTAAACACAATGTTTTTAAACCTACAATTCACCCCACTCTTGTATTGTACCATATAATATACATATAAATCTATATATCAATCCAATAATTGGTATCATAGGAGGTTTCCACTGATTTTTTATCTAGATCTATTTATTTCTTTCAAATTTCTGTTTCATCTACTTACTGCACTAATGTGTAGAGTGGAAATGATTTTGTTTTATTAGATGGAAGGGATGAATATTGGATCAATTGACAATATAAATCCAAATAGACCACCTATATTAGATTGTAATGATTGTAAGTACTAGAGAGATCGAATGAAGACATTTTTTATCAATACTAGTGTAGACAATTTTATTATGCTCAGACAATTTTATTATACTTACTGAAGGTTACAAAATTCCTAACAAAGAATTCAGTACTTTCAGTAATCAAGAAAAGCAAGAATATAAACTGAATTAAAAGGTACGCAATACATTTCTATGTTCTATGACCAAGAATATATACATCCAGATATATTCTTGTGAAGCAGCTAACTATATTTGGAAGAAATTGGATGACACACATTTTGGTACATCCAAGGTTATAGAAACAAGAAGAGAAATTCTTCGAGCAGAGTATCATGGATTTATTTTTCCTTATGGAGAGCCAGTATGTAAAGTGCAACAAGGATTTATGACTATTGTCAATATTTTACAATCTATGGGAGAAAAAGGTCTTGATGATGAAGCTCTTTTAGAATTTTTTTTGATATAATGCCAAACGAATGGGAGTAAAAAAGGACAGCTATTGATGAAAACAGAAAAGTTTCTCAGATTACTCTTGATGAACTCTTTGGAACTCTTCTACAGTACAAGAAAAAAATGTAGAGAGATGATGATTTCAATAAGAAGAAAAATGGTAATGGAAGTGTAGCTTTTACTACTACATCTAAAGCTAAAACACTTGAAAGGATAACAAGATCCAAATCTAAGAAAGTCTTTTTATCAAAATCAAGTGATTGTGATCATTCAGATGATGAGTTATCCAATATTGCTCGAATGATGAAAAAGATTATGGGAAAGAAATATTTCCAATACAGATTCAAAAAGAAAGATAGAGAGGATAAGAAAGATTCAGAGGTAACTTGTTATGAATGTAATAAAGTAGGTCATATAAGACCTGATTGTCCTTTATCGAAGAGAAAAGATAGAAAGGAGAAAAATTATGAAAGAAATAAGAAAAAGTATTACAAGAAAAAGAATGTCTTGAAGGCTAATGATACTTGGAGCACACGTGGTGGTGATTCATCAGATGATTCTTCAGAATATGAATCCTCAGGACAATGGAATATTGGACTTATGGAAAGATTACCAATTTACGATCATTATCTCATGGCTAAGGTACACAATGTTGAAGCTATTAGAAATGTTTCCCTGAATTCAAATTATATTGATAATAAATATTATGAATCTTTGAATGATGAGTCTTTATCATCAGAAGATAATACATTACCATCTTATGAAAACGTGTTTAGGTTTTATAAACTACTTGAGAATGAAAATTATAAACTCAAGAAAAAGCTTGATAAGGAAAATTATAGAATTTCAATTCTAACTAAATAAGTATCAAATCTTTCTAATGATCTTGATATAAAACCTTCTGATTTTGAAAGTACTTTAAAAACCCTTGAGAAAGTAAAATCTAATAAGGAAAAACATTCTAAGGATCTTGAAAATGTAATTTCTAAGAAAAATGTTTTTGATCCTAACACTAGTTCAAAATCAAATGTTTTAGAGGATAAAAACATAGTTTTAAAACTAAAGTCAGAAATTTTTTCCTTGAATAAATGTTTGTCAAACTATACTTATCGCAAGGAAAGCATTGATAAAATGTATTCTCAAATTCAACCTTTGAGGAATCATTCTGGTATTGGTTATACTCTTTCAAAACCGGTTTTTAGTAATAACTGTTTTATTCCTCAAAGTAACCCTTTTTGTACTAAGTGTCAATGTGGTGGACACTGTAAAAGAGATTGTTCTCTTAATATAACTCAGTATTTAGGATTTAATAAAGCTCATTTTTCAAAACAAATTTGGATGTAAAAAATTCTTTTATCTAACTCTTCTGGATCCAAACAAGTTTGGTTTCCAAAAAAACTAATTATTTCTTTTTCAGAAAAATAATAAGTGTACCAACAAGAACATTTGGTACATGGATAGTGTTTATTCTCAACATATGACTGGAAACAAATATTTCTTTGAAAAGATTATCGAAACAAAAGGTGGAAAGGTTACCTTAAGAGATAATGCTCAAGGAAATATTGTTGGAATATGTAATATTGTTTTACTTGGAAAAGTTCTTATTTAAAATGTTTTTTTGTTAAAGGTCTTGAGCACGATATCATCTGCATATGTCATTTATGTGATGAAGGATACCTTGTGAATTTTAGAAATGATAAATTCTTATTTCTCAATTCAAAGGATGAATTCATTCTATCTACCCATAGGTAAGAGAATGTATACACTATTAACATAGAAGACCTTAGGAGCCAAAATTTACCTTGCTTAAGTGCAATAGAAGACCAATCATAGCTATGACATAAAAGACTAGGACACAACAACCAAAGAAACTTTTGTAAAAATTCAAAGAAAAGACTTATAAAGGGTATACCAGATCTGAAATATGATTATTCAAAGGTCTGTGATCCTTGTCAATTTGGTAAGCAACATAAAACTAGCTTTAAATCAATTAATGAAGTTTCAAATTCTAATGCATTATAGCTAGTGCACATGGATCTTTTTGGTCCTTCACAAACTGGAATCATTAGAGGAAAATACTATGTATTTGTATTAGTTGTTGACTTTACTAGATTTACATGGGTCTATTTTCTAACAAATAAATCTGAATCCTTTTTCTATTTCCAAATTTTTAGACCCAAGTTAAAAATAAGAAAAACCTACCATTCATAACTATCCATAGTGATCATGGTGGTGAATTTGAAAATTCAGATTTTGAAACTTTTTGTAGCAAGAAATGTATTTCTCACAATTTTTTAGCACCATGAACTCCCCAGAAAAATGGTGTTGTTGAGAGAAGAAATTTCATTCTTTATGAAAATATAAGAACCATGTTGAGTGAATACTCAATTGCTAAGAATTTTCGGGATGAAGCTGTTAGTACTGCTTATAATACTATAAATCGTGTTTTAACTAGACCTTTTCTTAATAAAACACATTATGAAATATGGAATGGCTGAAAACCAAAAGTTTCATACTTAAACTTTTTTGGATGCAAAGTATTCATTCTGAATACGAAAGATAATTTACAAAAATTCACCCCAAAATATGATGAAGGAATCTTTCTAGGCTATTCTACAACCTCTAAGGCTTATAGAGTTTTCAATAAAAATATATGTACTGTTGATGAAACAGTGCATGTTAAATTTGATGAAACTAATCCTTTTATTTTCAAACAATCCCAACATACATCTTTGGATGTGTTTTCAAAAACTGACCATCAACGTTTATTAGAAGATCCTTCTGATAAGGAAAATGTTCAATAAAGTATTTTTGAAACTTTTACCCCAGAGGATTTTCTACCATATGTTGATGAACATGTTTTACAAAACCCAAATCAATTTCTTCTTAAGAATCGTCCCAGTGATAACATCATTGGCGATGTAAATCAATGGGTAAGGACTAGAAACTCCTTGAGAAATGAAATAGAACATCTTGCCTTTATTAACCAATTCGAACCTAAAAGTCCAAGTGAGGCCTTAGGTGATGAAGATTGGATTAAAGTAATGGAAGATGAACTAAATGAATTTGAAAGGAATCAAGTCTGGACTTTAGTTGAAAGAACTAAAGAAACAACTGTAATTAGTGTAAAATGGGTTTTCACAAATAAATGTGATGAAAATGGAATCATTGTAATAAATATAGAAAGACTTGTTTCAAAGGGCTATAATCAATAAGAGGGAATAATCTATGAATAAACATATGCTCCGGTATCTAAACTTAAATCTATTCGTATTCTATTAGCCATTACAACATACTTTAATTTCACATTATTTCAAATGGATGTTAAATGTGCTTTTCTAAATGGTTTTGTTCAAGAAGAATTTTTTGTTGAACAACCCCTGGTTTTATAGATTCAAAATATCCAAATAATGTTTTTAAACTTACCAAAGCTTTATATTGCCTTAAACAAGCCCCTAAAACCTGGTATGATAGACTTATATGATTTCTTTTACAAAATAATTATGCAAAAGGTTTATTATATCCAACCCTTTTTATAAAAATTGAAAATAAAAATGTTTTGATTGTTCAAATTTATGTTGATGATATCATTTTTGGATCAACTCAGCAGTCTTTAACTGATTATTTTGCAAATTTAATGAAATCTGAGTTTGAAATGAGTATGATGGGTGAGTTAACTTTCTTTTTATGTTTTCAAATTTCTCAAAAACCAGAAGGGAAATATGTATCCCAATATAATTATATTAAATATTTACTCAAAAATTATGGATAAGAAAATACTAAAAGTATTAGCACTCCAATTGGCACCTCAAATACACTTGATCTTGATGAAACTGGGAAACCAGTAGATCAAACAATTTTTAGAGTATGATATGAAGTTTTTTATACTTGACAGCTAGTCAACCATAATTAATGTTTTCTCTATTCTTATGTGAAAGATAACAATATAATCCAAAAGAGTCTCATTTAAAAGCCGTGAAAATAATTTTTCTGTATTTAAAAGGAAATTGGGATTTAGGACTTTTTTATTCTTCTGGAAATGGTTTTGTTTTAAAAAGTTTTTCAGATGCTGACTTTGGTTGCTGTAGAATGGATAGAAAGAGTACATCTGAAACATGTCATTTATTAGGAGATTACTTGTTTTCTTGGTCCTGTAAGAAATAATACTTAGTAGCACTTTCCACAATTGAAGATGAATATGTGGCATCTGGAAGTTGCTGTGCTCAAGTGTTGTGGATGCAATACACACTCACTTACCGGGGATTAAGTTTTTTCAAAACTCATATTCTTTGTGATAATACTAGTGCCATAGCTATTAGTAAAAACCCAGCACATCACTCTCATGAAGAACACATAGATATTAGGCATCACTTTCTTAGGGATCACACACAAAAATGAGATATTATATTACAATTCATCAGAACACAAGAACAACTTACTGAAATTTTTACAAAACCATTACATTCCGATAGATTTTAGTTCATAAAATAGAATCTAGGAATGATTACATTAAAATAATCATTCATATCTACTTCATGTTTTACACTTCTCCTTACATTAAACTCCTCTTAAAATGGGGAGAACATTTTTTCTCTCTCTCTTTACTTATATGTTTCTTAACTTTTCCTTCTTTATTAATTTATTCTTTTGTTTTACTATTTTTCTGATTATCATCTTGACTATCTGGGTTTCATTTTAACCATCTGTTTGTCATCTTGTTTGTCTAATTACCATATTGATTTTCTGTCCATCGACATGTGAACAGTGGTAATAACTTTTTTTCCATCGGCATGTTAACCTATGGTTACAATTTTGTTTTCAATCGGATCGAAAACCTATGGTAAAAACTTTATTTTCCATTGTCATGTCAATATATGGTAATGAATTTGTTTTCCAACAGCCTGAAAGCCTATGGTAATGACTTTGTTTTCCATCATCCTGAAAACCTATTGTAATGACTTTGTTTTCCCTTGGCTTTACAACCTATGGTAATGGATTTTGTTTTCTATCGGTCTCACAACCGATCGTATTCTTTTTCCTCGAACTCATGTATTTTCCTTTTTCTATTGTATTATACTATGTTAATACTATTAAACCAACAATTTCCTTAGAATATCAAGTAGTTACATTCTTTCTTTCTTTATTTTTTCTCATTTTAAAAAAACTCCTTTAAATCACTACCATTGATTTTATTTTTTTTTTAATCTCAACCGTAGAAGATCAACGATCATCCTTTTTTCACTTATAAATAGAACCCCCCTCCCCAATCCCATACCAGGTTTTCAGATTTCTCGGTGAATCTCTGTCTCTTTGTTTTAAGAGTCCATACGATCTTCCATTTTTTGCATCTATATGTCTCAGTCCTCTACCAACACTCTTGATGAAATGTCTTCAAAAACATTTTCAGAGAAACACTTCTTCAAAGAAAGGTTAGTTTCATGGGACTTCTTTGACACATATGATTCAACAATCAGAAAGATTATTTTGTCTCAAGGCTGGGAACATCTTTGTGTTGAAAAACTTGTATCTCAAGATATGATTCTTGTTGAAGAAGTTAGTCAATTCTACAAAACGATGTCTTTTGACAAACATATGATGATCAACTTTGCTGTGTACGATAGAAAATTCTCAATGTCTGTGAAACAAGAAGCCCACTTTCTAAATGTCTCAACAGAAGGTGATTGTTTTTGTCCATCTCATAAACTAAAAGAGGAAGTTGATACATTTAATAAAGAATGTGATGAAAAGTCATTGTTTCTTATAAATGAAGAGAAGATAAAGGTATATCATTTATCTCCAGATAAAAGGTTTCTTGTGCTTTGGATGAAAGGCATTATTTTCCCAATAAAATGGGATAGAGAAACTCTTAAGGTTTCTGATATAATCATGCTAGACTATCTTGTAAACATGATAAAGGTAAATATCATGGGATACATCTTCGGAACAATCAATAATTTCAAGTCAGTAGCAATCAAGTCTCATTTGATTATGTATCATTCTATTCTTACAAAGTTCATTCTTGAGAGCTTGATGTTTTGTCATATTCATTTAAAAGGGAAATTGAAATAACCGAAGCCTTCTTGGATAAGTAATAATACGTTGAAGAAGTTGTATATTTGTTTCAATTAGAATTCAAAGCTTTTTGTTAAATATGTAGAAGCTGAATCGACACAAAATAAATTGGCACCAAATCAATCAGCATCTATGATGATCGAAGATAATCCAACTGTTGATGCCACTCAAAAGTCAGATCCACAAACCAGTTCTATGCCAATGAAGAAACCTAAATACAACAAGGAAGTTATGGCCAAGTGGAGGAAAGATAGAGAAGAAAGAAAACAATGTGATCCTAAGTTTAGTCTTGATCCAGTCGAATCTTTTGCTAAGAGGATATGGGTAGAGGATACTCTTAAGGCTGAGAAGAATAAGAAGACTCTTTTGAAAATGAATTCTCTAGATTTTGATGTTTCTAAAATCATGAAATTTGTTGAGGTGTCTAGTACTCAACTAACGGAAGAAGTGAATCAAGAACTTATCATATAGAGTCTTCTAGAGAAGGAGAAAGGGAAACAAGTTTTGAAATAAATACAGGAAGTTGAAGAATAGGAAGAAGATTTACTTTTGGAATTTCTTCAAAGTTATAAAAATAGTAGAGATGAATATTTTCAAAAGTATAGTGAAGGAATTCAAGAAACTCCTCATGCTGATCAAGAACCAGTCAAATCTCTTGAAACCCCTTCAGAAATATTTCCTTCTCAAGTGAAGCAAGGTGTTCAATCTTCTCAGGCCGAAAAAGTAATTGTTATTAGTGATAAAGTAGAAGAAGAAAGAAAGGAAAAAGAAAAAGAAAAAGGAAAACCGCCAGTTGAAGACTCAAGCTGATCAATTGAACTCGATTCATACAATGCGGATACTGAATCAGAATGCACAATTTCTCTCAAGAAGAGTGATTACATGGTTCATGTTTTAAAGAGAATTGAGAAGATTATTACTTATTTTACTAGACTTGACGGGAAAATTGATTTCATCACAGACAATCAAAGGAAGAAGTTTGGTTCTGTTAGAGAACTCAAAAAGAAAGTATTGTCAATTGAAGCTGATTTAAAAGTATTGTCTAAAAGTTCGGCTGCTCATAAGAAGGCATGTAATAGAATGACTAAGTGGTCATACAAAACAGAAACCTCGGTGAATGATCTTGAAATATCTATTGAAGACATAAGGAGGCCTTCTAATGATCTTGATATTTCTTTCAATAATCTTGACAAAGAAACCATCGAAAGGCTGAATCAGGTGTCAAAAACTCATGGAGCCAATATCCCTTCAATAAAAGAGCTGCAAGAGAGAATGAATGCTTTCCAATCAGAGTTTTCAAAGGCTTCATATTTCAAATATGAAATAGTTCTGTTGAAGAAGCAGAATTCCATGTTATCCAAAGAAAATAATAATTTTGAAGACTGAATTGATACTCTTGAAGAAGTGATCATAGTTAAAGAAGAGACTATCAAGAATCAGGATCATCTTTTTGCCGACCAACAGGAGATTCTCAAATCACATAGTGATTCTATCTCTAAGGAAAAGAAAGAAATTAAAAAGATAAATGCTGTTATTCATGAGTTGATCAAGAAAGAAAAAGAAATAGAAAATAAATGAGTGTTGTTTTATATTTCTTTATTCATTTCTATAATTCTATAGACTTTTGTCATCTCAGTGAGATTTATGTTATCTTTCTCTTTCCCTTGCATTTCTTTTCTCTAACTTTTTCAGGAAACTGAAGATTACCCCATTTTTTTAAATCTAAAAGGGGGAGATTGTTTTATAAGGGGATAATATTTTAATCAAATAATTCAAAATTAAGGAAAATTTACGAATACAATCATTAGGAAAGTATATACCTAAGGGGGAGTTAGTTGCATTCGATTTTATAATCAGAAGAGTTTTCAATAACTCAGGTGGAGATAAGTATTTATTTTTGTTTTTACTTATTGTTTTGTGCTTTCCAAAAAGGGGGAGATTGTTGAGTCAAAAGTTCTCTTTTTACTTTTATGTCTTGTTTTGGAAATCAAAAATCTATTTATCTATGTTTATCATACTAACTATGTCAATCATACTGACTCTTTCAATCGTACTGACTCTATCAATCGTACTAGCTCTGTCAATCGTACTGACCATGTCAATCGTACTAACTCTGTCAATCGTACTGACCCTCTCAATCGTACTGACTCTGTCAATAGTAATGACTTAGTCAATCATACTGACTCTATCAATCGTACTAAATTTTGTGCATCATATTCACTTTGCATCATTTCATTACATTGTACAAAGTAATACTAATAGTACTCATATTGTATTTTTATCACATGATTGTTTTTATCCTTTGTCAACACATGTTAATCGTACTCATGTTTATCATCTTCATATATATTTTGTTTTAACAAAAACAATTTTGTGGAGTTAGTTATAAACTAATCAAAATGATGTCTTGTTTTCTGTTTCAATATGACCGTTATAATTCCAGGTGTCCAAGTCCCTCCATGTTTTCCAGAGAAATATGACTGTTGGAAGAAATGTGACCATTGGAACCTAAGGCCTATAAATAGGAGGTCATTTGAAGCTAATAAGTACAACAGAGAGGCTTTTATCATTATTTGCTACTATCAAGTTCTATAGACAGACGCTGTGACTTCTCTCTTCCTTCGTGTGAAATCCTTGAAATTACAAAATATGATTGGCTCGTTCTTATTTTTTGTATTTCAATAAGTGATTTATATTGCTTTGTGCGACCAATCAGGTGATAACGATTGAGGGCTATTGAGGATAGGCATACGGTGCTACCGATCATTGTATGGAGGGATTTCAAGTGTTTGAAAGACAGAGGTACCGATTACTTTCAAAATTGAGGGCTTGTGGGGATAGCAAGATAGACGTACCGATCATCGTATCAAGCGTTTGTGGGGATAGCAAGACACATGTACTGATCATCGTATTGAGGGCTTGCGGGGATAGCAAGACAGACTACTGATCATCGTATCGAGGTCTTACCAAGGTAGTGGTAAGACATACCTATTTTCCTAGGTGAAAGGATACCCTTCTCTTTGGGATAAAAGAATTGTAATACTTTTACATTTTCGTGACTGGTTGTTTTATAAAGGGAATTGTATTGTTTCCTTTCTTCATTTCATATTCATTTGTAATTGTTTCAATTACAATTATACTGTTACATATTGTATTGATAGATTCTATATGCTTTATGGTAGAATCCTTCACTATTTTATTATTCTGATTATTTTATTCATTTTGAATATAATTACTTTACACTTCTTATAGTATTACATCGTATCATACCTTTACATTCAATACATTCATGGTTAATTGTATTTGTTTTGAATTTTATTAGGTTAAGATCATTTAAACTAATTTTCTTAAGTGTTTAAACACAACGTTTTTAAACCTAAAATTCACCCCGCTCTTGTATTGTTCCATCTAATATAAATATACATATATATATATCGATCCAACATTTACAAGTTTGAAACATGATGATGCCTTTTAAATTCATGATTCTAGATATTATTTGAAGAATTTGAATGGATATAATATTGTAAGTGTAACGTCCCAGTTCCGGAAGCCACCCAGAGGCGCCCCGTACTCGGTTGGTCACATGCCCTCAAGAACATTTCCTTGAATACCAGAGGCTTCCGACTAGTAACGAGGGACTTGTGTGTGATATTGGAGAAACTATGCCCTCATTGTCAGAGTACACAACAGAAGTAAACAAATACATACAATAGAAGAAGTAGGAAATATCTAACTATTGTAAGCAGCAGAAGACTGGAATAATAAAAGAATTAAAGCACATATATATAAATTATGCATGATACATATTTCTAGGAAAGAATCCAAACAAGTCACAATGCTGGAAATACAAACAGTGCTAAAACAAGTACAAAAAAAGAAAAGAAATAATAGATCCTCAACATCGAAAGCCATAGCTTGGTCCCTTTCTTTCCAGCTCCACAACAATCTAGTACCTGAAGTAGAAGGGAACTTTCCCTTATCTATACCTACAACAATATAATCTGTTTGGGCCCAAAAGCATGGCCCAAACAAGGTGTGAGACTAAATATTAGTAGACAACCACCCAAAGATCTGTTCCTAACATTCAGTGAATATATGGTAAGTAACACTACTGGAAATCGAGCCTATACCAACACTTTGTTCCCAACAGTTTAGAAAACCTGTTGGAAAAAAAGAACTTATACCAACGGTTCTAGTAAACTGTTTGCATAGGCCGTTTTATGTTGGGTTTTCCAAACAGTTTAAGAAAACCGTTGGGAAAGAGAACTATTACCCATTGTTTTTATTAACTGTTTGGAAAAATTATACCCAATTTAGGGATCCCTCCGTCGTGACATTTCATCCCTGTTCACTCCTCCCCTCATTGACCTTCTCCTCCTCCCAGCCTCTGCCTCTGCCACCCGGCCTCCGCCTCCGCCTCTGCCTCCCGGCCCCCTCCCTCTCCTCCAGAGACGTTCCCCTTCCCCTCTCAGCTCCTTCTACAATGATGACTTCCCCTACCCTCTTGGCTCCCGGCAACGTTCCCCCCTCCCCTCTCATCTCCCTCTCTTAGCGTCATCCCCATCCCCTCTTGGATAAATCTCCTCCTCCGACGTCCCCCGACCCCCTCTCCAATCCTGCGTGAGACCCCCCATGTCCAAACACCCCACGAGAGGTCAACCTCTCTCGGCTCCCTCTCCTCCCACCCGGGGAATAATATTTTCGGGGATGACCACTACCCCCCAATAGCTAGAGGTAAATCTTTTCCAAATCAATGCGTTGGACTTCCCATCCGAGGTAGACCTGACCTCTCCTGACATCTAATATCTTGGCTTCTATGTTTGTCGATATTTAGTTGATGATTTTATTATGGTTTAGGTGTAATCCTAATTTTCCATTTTTTCATTTGTTTGTACAATCCATATGGCCAAAATTTTTCATATGTTAATTATTCATAGGTCTAGCTCAACCATGTTATTTTTTGTTTGTTCAAATGTGCAATTAATGGTTTAGTTTTTCCCATGATGCTTATAATTGAAATAGTTGGATCATGGATATTACATATGATGAGAGGTATTGGAGTAGGGGAATATATTGGAATATAAATGGCGAAAATTGTCTTTTTTATGTTTAGTACGCATTTGGAAATGTGCAAAAATTTGGTTCGAAAATCAACATAATGAGTTCTGAGTGGCATATTTTCTGGATTCTATTGGTTATAAAAAATGAAAAGTTTATAATTTTGGTTATATTTTATAGATCATAAATCCAAAGGCGTAGAAAATGAATCATTTTCACTCATTAAAGTGCATAAGTATGAAATTATACAATTTGGTGTGGTGGGAGAGGGTGGGGGGGTGAAATGCCAATGACTTAAACCCAATTGCAGACATAAATGGGAAGGGGTCAGTTGTGACGTCTGGTGTTATTAAAATTGCTGAATAGGTATGTAATGAGGCATGGTATATATCAATAGTTTGGGTCGGGTCCCAGTACAAGTCTTTTAAAAAATGTAAAATGTAAAAAATAACATAAATTAACAGTAATAAATATAGTAAACTTACAATTCATAAAACTAAAATAAGATTGGACAAAATTATCAATGGCGTTGGGCCAGACTTGGTCTAGGATTGGGTTTGGTCTATATTTTTTTGGGCCTTCACTAGTTCGAGTCCTACCCTAAACACTACTTGGGATGGGCCGATTGTAAGAAATATGTCTCACAAACTGTCCAGGTCCACGCTAGGCATCAGGCCATTTTTACACCGCTATTGAGTTTGACAACTAAGTTGTTATGTTATTGTTTTTTACTTTCTAGAGTATTTTTGGACTCTAAAAATTATGTTATTACATTCATGTTAATTTAAATAGAACTTTTACTTAAATAAACATTGCGATGTTACAGTTTTTCCAATCCCCAACACAATAACCACTTTCTCTGCAATTATTTTACATTATAACCACTCAACATGCTACTAAGATGGGGTGTTTAGAGTGATAATTCTTGGATTGATATATGTATTAATTTTTTTTGAATGCATTATAGACCAAGTTCACAATTGACTGGGGAAAGGTGGATGCTAGCAGGAGAGCTATTTAAGACACAAGGGCAATATATTCCGGATTTCATTTTATAATGCATCAGTTATTATTCACCATAGTAGTCAATCTCAGATCGCGGTGCGGCGTGGTGGGGTTCTAGCAGGGTTATGTGCACAATCTTCAACTCAACTAATGTAGCATAGGTGCATATTCAATGGTTAATTGTACTATTATGGTCTTTCCAACAAAATTCTACATAAAGAACATAATGGAAAATGAAGAGATTATTAAATGGAACTATTTCCCCCTTGCTTTCAGGAACATGATTTGACCCATGGGGCGGTGTGGTTCTTATATATTGGGCAGTGACATGTATAGTCACAATATACAAGTATGTTTTTGTTAATTTTTTATTTTATTTTCTTAATCGCATTGTCCACTTAGGTATTTTACTTCTTTCTATGGACGAAGGGTAGTGATGCTGTCCTGACTAGTTGACGTAGATCACTTGTATACTATAATACCATGAGGTGTCGGTGTGAGGAAACATTGGAAGATAGAGTAGCCTTGGGGTATTCCATGAGATGGAATTGTTTTTCTAAAACAACATGTGGGAACATTTCTGGAGTATGTTGGAGTCCTGAAATAACCCCAAGCATCTCCATGAGATAGCATAAATAACCCCAAGTGTCTCCAAGTGTCTCTATACATCGTATCATCCTCGCATGGGTTGGACACTCACCCAATCCTATCAAACCTAACCTAGTCTATCCTCTCAGTCACACAGTCTAGACTCATCTCTTGAGGATTATCCCATGCCTTGATGCACATCTCATCATCAAACTAGACAAAGAGGATTATTCACCTTATAATTGTCATAGTCACAAAAGTAAACCATGTTGAACCCATCTAGATTATTTTCTCAATAATCTGGTTAAGAACCTCATCAAAATCATGTATTATAACCCACCCCCACTAACCAAGTTCCATCCTAAGCTAAATCACACCAATCCTCTTGGCATTATAATTCCAATCTGTCCGACAATACCCAATACCCACACTAGCATCTCATCCTTCATCTCTTTAGTTGAACTCTTGAATCATTAAATGGAGTAAAATTTTTCATAATACATTTTATATACTCAGAGGGACCATCCCACTCTAACAACCTACCAAGATTCCAATCCATCCTCATAAGTATTTTCTCATCAAACGCAAGATGTAAAATTTCCACACCTATCACTACAAGGCCCAATCCTTTTAGGAATATTTTACATGATCTAAATCCTAATCTTTAGTGACATCAATCACATTAAAATGACTAAATGTCAACGAGACCATACATTCCAAGAATTATTCATGTGGAGAGGCCCCATAGCAACATGCTAAGAACTAAAACCATATATAAATATCCAAATACATGCATCATTTTTAAATAAATATCTCAACTATAAATATAAAAACCAAGAATAATAAGACCTCATCCCTTGTATCGAACAAAACTAAACTAAGTTGAAACTCGAACCACATTGATTATATACCATTAATAGGAAGAGTAATTGTTAATTAATAGGAATTTACTATTTTATAGTTTCATTTTGAAACATTGATCTGTTTCCCCTTCGCTTTCAGGAACATGATTTGACCCATGGGGTCCTGTGGTACTTATATGATGGGCGGTGACAGGTATAGTCACAGGAGAAAGGTATGTTTTAGTTTAGTTTTAATTTTATTTTCTTTATCACATTGGTAACATAGATCTTTGACTGCTTTCTATAGACAAAGGGTAGTTATATTCTGCGAATGGTGCCAGAAGGAGTTCAGATTGATTCAGTCCACTGGCTTTGATCCGAGGTAAGATTATATGGTTACTACTTGTCTCGCACCTCATGTATTTGGTGATTTAGTGTTTTTGAATCCATATTATGTTTTTGGTAGGGTGTTGGATCGTTTTGTCTTGGTTCGGGTGGATTTGGTTCTCCGCTGCCAATCTAGGTAAGGCTTTAATGTCATTGGTTGGTTTCTCACTGTTTAGGTAGTGTCTTTCATGTGTTTTAAGGTTCTTAATATTTTTTGTGTAGTGCGTTGATCCCTGCTCATTGGTTTCGAGTCTCCAAGTCAAGGGAGACTCACCCGCTTGTGCATAGGTAAGTAAGTATATGTATGTGGGTTCCCCCGTTACATGTATAGTCACCCATGGTGGTGATTATGCACGTTTGGGTCAAGGTTTTCCCATGTATATATATATAATTGCATACACAGGTGAGTGGAGACTGATATATGCATATAAGCATATGTGCAAGGATCCCCTTGCACATGCTCATGGCCATGCAGGTGTGTGCATAGAGGCTAGGTGTCCATGCATGTGTGTGAAGGTGTGTATACCTAGTGGAGGAGCATCAAATTTTAGTTAGAAAGCTCCAAGAGCCAAAGTGGACGGCTTGGTTCAACCTTGAGGTAGAGTCCCTCTCGTAGCCTCTTTAATTTAAGAATTTTTTAAATTGAATTTAGCTTCTTTCTTAATTCTGCTTAATTATATTGAATTGCATATCTTGAATAAGTGTTATTTAATATAATTGTTTCATTTGATAAATAAACTCATGTTTTTATAATAAAACCCCTCCAAGGAGGTGCGCTGTCTGTGGAAACTCACTGTGATAGTTTTGGGTGTCTGATTCTTTTTCGTCATTTTGTTTCCCTTAAGACTTTGCATCATTGTGCTGCTCACTACAACCTTCTGACAATCCCTTGTTATAACATATTAAATAGTTTATTTTTTCTATCATGTCCATTGTGACTTTATCTTATAGAGAAACTCGTGGCGGGTGTTTGACTGGAATCTTGGCCACCCCTTTGGGTGTTTACCAGATCCTATATATCTAAAAACACTGATGGTGTCATTTTTTAACACATGTCAGGCTTATGGTTCACCCCACCATATGCTTCATCTTAACACTATTTGGGGTGTTTTCCTCGCCTCTATGTGCATCTAATTATATATATATATGAATTCTCCCATAATATTTGTGTTGCATCCTGAGATGTTAAAACATTCTCAAATTCTATTGTTCTCAAGGTTACTGAAGTTTTATTATTAGAGTTCCAAAAAATGCATATACCATTGATAAGTAATACACCTACATAATTTGACTCTCTATTAGCAGTTTCAACTAACTAGTACCAATTTAAAAAAACGAATATAAAATATATATCTTTATCATACCACAATCTTGAATGAAGAGTTTGTTTTTTATAAGATAAGATCAGTTTCTGTAATGTGAAGGACAACTACATAGGATTTATTTGGAATTTTGGCTAGAAGATGTTTCTCCACAGATGTCGCTGGACAGGGCCAACACGCCACAGTCATGCCGCGGTCATGCCGCGGTCACGTTGCGGTCACACCGCTGTAATGCCGTGATTTGACTCTGATCCAGGATGACACCCCGCAGCGGTTCACACTCTGGTTGGAATTCAATGTATAATACCTAGATAGAGTTTTATATACATTACCCACCAATAGTTAATGGGGTGGGAGGTGACGACCAGAATGTTTCCCCGCTTCCTCCTGATCCCTTCACTCCTGGACGAAAGATGCTGCCCCGCGAATGTCACCGGACCGGGCCAACATGCCGTAGTTACACCACTGTCATGCCGCGGTCGCACCATGGTAATGCCATGATTTGGTCCTACTCCAGGATGACACCCCACTGCATTTCGCAGTCCTGTAAGAATTTGATGAATGATACCTAGATATAGATTTAGATACATTACCCACCCATAGTTAATGGGGAGGTAGGCGACCGTCTGAATGTTTCCCCGCCTCCTCCTTCTCCCTTCGCTCCTGGCCGGAATATGCTGCCATGTAGATTTCTCTAGATCGGTCCAACACACTGCGGTCACACCGCGGTCATGTTGCAGTAATGCCGTGATTTGGCGCTGCTTCAGGACGACATCCCATGACCATTCGCAGTCTTGTCGGAATTCGATGTATGATACCTAGGTAGAGTTTTAGATACATTACCCACCCATAGTTATTGGGGAGGGAGGTGAAAGCCGGAATTTTTCTCTTCCTCCTGCCGCTCCCTTCGCTCCTGGTCGGAAGATGTGCCCCACAGATATCGCTGGACCGGTCCGAAACGCCGCCGTCACACTGTGGTAATGCCTTGATTTGGCCCTGCTCTAAGATGACACCCCATGACAGTTCAAAGTCCAGTCAGAATTCGATGTATTATACCTAGATATAGTTTTAGATACATTACCCACCCATAGTTAATGGGGAGGGAGGCGACAACTGGAATGTTTCCCCGCATCGTCCTGCTCCCTTCACTCCTGGCTGGAAGATTCTGCCCTGCGAATGTTGCTGGACCAGGCCAACACACCACGTTCATACCACAGCCACGCCGTGGTAATGCTGTGATTTGGCCCTTCTCTAGGAAGACACCCCATGATGGTTCACAGTCATGTCAGAATTTGATATATGATACCTAGATAGGTTTTTAGATACATTACCCACCCTCCTTCCTAGACCCCGAACAACCCCCCACCCACCTCCCTGGACCCCAGACAACCCCCCAGAAAACCCCCCTAACAGCCCCCCGGATAGCCCCCCAACCCTCCTCCTTGGACCCTGGGTCCCTATCTAAGCTCTCTTCAAGATTTACCCTAAATCCCAACAGAAAAGAGGGATTTAGATCTTCGGAAGAAGATGAGAGAAGAGTGCAAACCAAAATCAAAAAGTGGAATCAAGGAGAGGATTAGACTCACCCGGATCTTTAATCCTCACTTGACGACACTCAAAATTCCCAAGTGATGTGTAAAAGTCAACCCCACCTCAAACCGAGGCATGGTGTGGCTGGTACAACTCAAAGTGTCTCACTTTTATTTGAAATGGACAACATTTTAAATGAAAACAACAACTGACATACGAAAAACTGTTCAAATGGATTCAGATTGTGTTGATAATTTAGCACAATGACCCATGAGTAATTTTTGACGTGTACGAGTCAACCTCGCCTCAATCTAAGGCACGGTGTGGCTGATACCACTCAAAGTGCCTCTCTTTTGTTTTAAAATGGACAACATCTTAAGTGAAAAAAACAATTGACATATGAAAAACCAACCAAACACATTCGGATTATGTTGATACTATAGGACAATAACCCAAGGTTCGTTTTTGATATGTAAAAGTCAACCTTGCCTCAATCCGAGGTGTGGTGTGGCTGGCCCCACTCAAAGTGTCTCACTTTTCATTGAAATGGACAACATTTAAAAAAAGCAACAACTAGCATACGGAAAACCAACAAAACGCATATGGGTTTTGTTGATACTTTAGGAAAAGGATCCATGGGTCATTTGTGACGTGTTCGAGTCAACCCCGCCTCAATCTAAGGCACTCTGTGGCCAACACCACTCAAAGTGTCTTTCTTTTGTTTAAAATGGATACTCTTTTAAGTAAATACAAATGGAATATATAAATATGACCAAAAGAATTTTTATTATGTTGATACTTTAGGAAAACGATCCATGGGTCATTTGTGATGTGTACGAGTCAACCCCATTTCAATCCGAGGTGCGGTGTGGCCGAAACAACCCAAAGTGTCTCTTTTTTGTGTTAAAAGGACATCATTTTAAGTAAACACAACAACTGACATACAAAAAACTGACCAAAGGAATTTTTATTCTGTTTAAACTTTAGGACAACAATCCATGGGTCATATGTGACGTGTATGAGTCAACCCCGCCTCAATCTGAGGGCCGGTGTGGCTGCCCCCACTCAAACTGTCTCACTTTTATTTGAAATGGACAAGATTTTAAGTGAAAACAACAACTAGCATTCAGAAAACTGACCAAACACATTTGGATTGTGTTAATAATTTAAGACAATGATCCATTTTTAATTTTGGACATGTATGAGTCAACCCCGCCTCAATACGAGGTGAGGAGTGGCCGACACCACTCAAAGTGTCTCTCTTTTGTTTAAAGTGGACAACATTTTATGTCAAAACGACAACTGACATATAAAAAACTGAAAAAATGCATTTTTATTATGTTGATACTTTAGGAAAACGATCCATTGGTCATTTTTGATGTGTACGAGTCAAACCGCCTCAATCCGAGGTGCGGTGTGGTCGACACCACTCAAAGTGTCTCTCTTTTGTTTAAAATGTACATCATTTTAATTTAAAACAACAACTGACATACGGAAAACTAAAAAAAATGCATTCATATCCTATTGAATCTTTTGGAAAATGATCCATGGTTCATATGTGATGTTTAAGTGTCAACCCCTCCTCAATCCGAGGAGTGGTGTGGATGACACCACTCAAAGTGTCTCTCTATTGTTTAAAATGGATACTCTTTTAAGTAAAAACAACTGGCATATGGATAATTGACCAAACACATTCGGATTGTGTTGATACTTCAGGAAAACAATCCATGGGTAATTTTTGATGTGTTAGAGTCAACATTGCTTCAATCCGAGGTGTGGTGTGGCTGAAACCACTCAAAGTGTCTCTCTTTTGTTTCAAAAGGACATCATTTTAAGTGTATACAACACCTGACATATAGAAAACTGACCAAAGACATTCGGATTCTATTGAAACTTTAGAAAAACTATACATGGGTCATATGTGAAGTGTATGAGTCAACCCCGCATCAATCCGAGGTGTGGTGTGGCCAGTATAACACAAAGTGTCTTTTTTTTTTGTTTAAAATGGATACTCTTTTAAGTAAAAAGAACTGGTATACAGAAAATGGACCAAACACATTCTGATTGTGTTTATTATTTATTAAAACTATCCATGGGTTATTTTTGAAGTGTATGAGTCAACCCCACCTCAATCTGAGGCGCGGTATGGCTGGAACCACTCAAAGTGTCTCTCTTTTGTTTCAAAAGGACATCATTTTAAGTGCATACAACAACTAACATACAGAAAACCGACCAAAGGCATTCAGATTCTATGGAAAGTTTATGAAAACAATCCAAGGGTCATATGTGACATGTAAGAGTCAACCCCGCCTCAATCTGAGGGCCGGTGTGGCCGACACCACTCAAACTGTCTCACTTTATTTTGTAATGGACATAATTTCAGTGAAAACAATAACTGACATACAGAACACTGACCAAATTCATTCGGATTGTGTTGAACCTTTGGGAAAATGATCCATGGGTTATTTTTGACGTGTACGAGTCAGCCTCACCTCAATCCAAGGCGTGGTGTGGCTGGCACCACTAAAAGCGTCTCTCTTTTGTTTCAAAAGGACATCATTTTAAGTGAATACAACAACTAACATAACGAAAACTGACCTAAGGCATTCATATTCTGTTGAAACTTTTGTAAAATGATACATTTGTCATATTTGATGTGTATGAGTCAACCCCGCCTCAATTTGAGGTCCAGTGTGGCTGACACAACTCAAATTGTCTCACTTTTATTTGAAATTGACAAAATTTAAGTGAAAACAACGACTGACATACGGAAAACCAACCAAATGCATTTGGATTGTGTTGATACTTTAAGAAAACAATCCATGAGTTATTTTAACGTGTACGAATCCACTCTACCTCAATCCGAGGTGCAGTGTGGCCGACACCACCCAAAATGTCTCTCTTTTGTTTAAAATTTTCATTATTTTAAGTGAAAACAACAACTGACACATGGAAAACTGACCAAAGGCATTAGGATTCTATTGAAACTTTAGGAAAAAAATACATGGTTCATATGTGATGTGTATGAGTCAACCCCACCTAAATCATAATGCTGGTGTGGCCGACACCCCTCAAACTGTCTCACTTTTCCTTGAAATGGACAAGATTTTAAGTAAAAACAACAACTGTCATACAAAAAACTGACCAAACAAATTCATATTCTATTGATACTTTATTAAAAGGATAAATGGGTCGTTTGTGACGTGTATGAGTCAACCCTGCCTCAATCCGAGGCACAGTGTGTCCGACACCACTCACAATGTCTCTCTTTTGTTTAAAATGGACAACATTTTAAGTGAAAACAAAAACTGATATACGTAAAACTGACCAAATGCATTAGGATTGTGATTATACTTTAGGAAAAAGATAAATGGGTAATTTTTGATGTGTATGAGTCAACCCCACCTCAATCCGAGGTGCAGTGTGGCCAACACCACTCAAAGTGTCCCTCTTTTGTTTAAAATGGACAACATTTTAAGTGAAAACAACAACTGACATATGATAAAATGACCAAACACATTCGGATTGTGTTGATACTTTAGGAAAACAATCCATGGGTCATTTTTGATTTTTAAGAGTGAACCCCGACTCAATCCGAGGCACGGTGTGGCCGAAAAAACTCAAAGTATCTCACTTTTCATTGAAATGGACAACATTTTAAGTGAAAACAACAATTGGGATACGGAAAACTAACCAAACGCATTCAGATTCTTTTGATACTTTAGGAAAAGGATCCATTAGTCATTTAGGACGTGCACGAGTCAACCCCACCTCAATATGAGGCACGGTGTGGCCGGTACCACTCAAAGTTTCTTTCTTTTGTTTAAAATTGATACTCTTTTAAGTAAACACAACTGGCATACGAAAAGTAGACCAAAAACATTCAGATTGTGTTAATAATTTAGGAAAATGATCCATGGATCATTTTTAACATGTAAGAGTCAATCCTGCCTCAATCTGAGGCACAGTGTGGCCGACAGCACTCAAAGTGTCTCTCTTTTGTTTCAAATGGACATCATTTTAAGTGAATACAAAAATTGACATACGGAAAACCAACCAAATGCATTTGGATTCTGTTGAAATATTAGTAAAAAGATACATGGGTCATATATGATGTGTAAGAGTCAACACCTCCTTAATCCATGGGCCAGTGTGTCCAACACCACTCAAACTATCTCACTTTTATTTGAAATGGACAGAATTTAAGTGAAAACAAAAACGAGCATATGGAAAACCAACCAAATGCATTTGGATTGTTTTGATACTTTAGGAAAATGATACATGGGTCATTTGTAAAGTGTAAGAGTCAACCCCACCTCAATATGAGGTGCGGTGTGGCCAAAACCACTCAAAATGTCTCTCTTTTTTTAAATGGACATCATTTTAAGTGAAAACAATAACTGACATCCGGAAAACCAACCAAACAAATTTGGATTCTGTTTAAACTTTAGGAAAACTATACATGGGTCATATGTGACATGTAAAAGTCAACCTTGCCTCAATCTGAGGGCTGGTGTGGCTGGCACCACTCAAACTGTCTCACTTTTATTTGAAATTGACATGATATTAAGTGAAAACAACAACTCGCATATAGAAAACCAACCAAACGAATTATGATTGTGTTGACACATTAGGGAAAAAAATACATGGGACATTTGTGTCATTAAAGATTCAACCTCACCTCAATCTGAGTCATGGTGTGGCTGACACCACTCAAAGTGTATCCCTTTTTTTTAAATGGGCATCATTTTAAGTGAAAACAACAACTGACATACAGAAAAATGACCAAACACATTCATATTCTGTTGAAAATGTAGGAAAACGATCCATGGGTCATATTTCATGTGTATGAGTCAACCAAAACTCAATAAAAATAATGGTGTGGCTGAAACCACTCAAAGTGTCTCTCTTTTCTTTAAAATGAACATCATTTTAAGTGAAAACAACAATTAACATATGAAAAACCAAACAAATTCATTCGGATTATGTTGAAAATTTAGGAAAACAATACATGGGTCATATGTGACGTGTACGAGTCAACCCCGCCTCAATTTGAGGTGCGGTGTGGCTGACACCACTCAAAGTGTCTCTCTTTTGTTTAAAATGGACATCATTTTAAGTGAAAACAACAACTGACATATGGAAAACTGACCAAACGAATTCTGATTCTATTGAAACTTTAGGAAAATGATCCACTGGTCATATGTGATGTGTACGAGTCAAACCTGCCTGAATATGAGGTGTAGTGTGGATAGTATCACTCTAACTGTCTCTCTTTTGTTTAAAATGGACAATATTTTAAGTAAAAACAATTGGCATATAGAAACTGACCAAAATTATTCAGATTGTGTTTAGACTTTAGCACAATTATCCATGGGTTATATGTGACATGTTTAAGTTAACCAAACCTCAATCCGAGGTGCTGTGTGGCTGACACCACTGAAAGTTTCTCACGTTTATTTGAAATGGAAAACACTTTATGTGAAAACCACAGCTGACATACGGAAAACCGACCAAACACATTCAGATTCTATTGATACTTTATAGAAATGATTCATGAGTCATATGTGACGTTTATGAGTTAGCCCCACCTCAATCCTGGGCATGGTGTGGCCGATATCACTCCAAGTGTATGTCTTTTGTTTAAAATGGATATCATTTTAAGTAAAAACAATGGTACACAGAAAACCAACCAAACATATTCGGATTCTGTTGATACTTTATTTTGGTGTTATTAGCTTCTAATTTCTGAATTCAATCATGTATGTGTTATAAAAAATTCAATTGTTTATGTATTCTTAATTCTTTATAACCCACCCCCTAGACACCCCACCCCCATGGATAGCCCCTCACCCCTGGACACCCCCACCCCTGGGACACCCCAACCCCTTATATGTCATATTATATATGTGTTATATTTAATTCAGAATTCTATATGCAACATAACTCATTTTTATGTGTTATTGATTCATAATTCAGAATTCATTACATAATTCATTCTTTATGTATTCAATTGAGAATTCAATTATGAATTCTGTACTGCATAGGGTAATTGGGTTCATATACATGATTATAATTGTGGTGCATTCCATGGTTATAAGAGTATCCTGTTTTTATGTGCTTTTGTGTGCTATATCAGGTGTTTTTTTCTATTAAGAGTGTATGCTGGTGTATGTAGTTGAGTGTGCAGTGGTTTTGTTGCTGTTAAGAGTGTGTGTAGTGGTTTTGTTGTTGTTAAGAGTGTGTGCTGGTGTATGTGCAGTAGAGGAGATGAGATTTTAGGTGAATGGGCTGCCAAATTCTGGTAATAACCTATACCAACAATTTACTAAAACTATTTCTATACTCCTGTACATATTTTTACCAACAGTTTTAGTAAACCGTTGGTAAAACATGAAAATGATAATATTTCCAACGGTTTTAGAAACTGTTGGGAATACTCCTATACACTGCCAGTATAGCCAATTGTTTTACAAACCTTTGGGAATAATCATATATACCAACGATTATTTAAACCATTGGGAACCTCTAGGATTACTCTACCTTTCCCAACGGTTATACTAAAACCATTGGTAATGGGATATCCCTACGCCTTACATGCCAAAGGTTTTCCAAGCCGTTGGTATAAAGTATACCAATGGTTTGGCAGCCTTTACTAATGGTTTCAAACTGTTGGTAAAGCCTTAGTTTCTAGTAGTGTAAAAGTAAATAATGTAGTAAACATGAAAGTGCTCAACATTAAACAATCCATAGTTCAATATCAAGTAGTAGTGAAACAACAACCGAATATCAAATAGGTAACCCTTTGGGAAGTACTCACAACCATCCCCTCTGGTCCTATATAAGAAGTACAGACAACCCTCTAGGTAGTACACACAGCCCAACCCCTCTGGTTATGTCATAGGAATTTAATAAGATTCTCAGAGGAAGGGCTTACAGTCTATCTCCTCATAGTCAAAGGTAATATAAGACTCTCTGTGGAATATCACACAGTCTATTCCCCGTAAAGTATAGGTAAAGAAAGACTCTCTAAGAAAGCTCACACAGTCCATTCCCCTAATAGTCTAATGTAGTAAAGGAATCTATAAGGAAGCTCACATGTCAATTTACCTTATAGCCCAGAGGTCTAGGACTATCTGAGGAAGCTCACTCGGTCAATTCCCTATATAGCCCAGGTCGTTCAATTCAAACAAAGACTCTCTGAGGAAGATCACACAGTCAATCCCCTTATAGTCTAAAGTAATCAAGGACCCTCTAAGGAATCTCCCTCAGTCAATTCCCCTTATAGCCCCATGTGGTTGTAGGCTCTCTGAGGATGCTCACTCGGTCAATCCCCCCTTATAACCTACTACACCAGGTTTTCATGGCCCTGTGTAGGTCAATGAGCATAGAAGCGTAATATAGCCAAAGTAAACCTTCAGAAATACTTGGCTAAATAGTCTACATCATAACAAGCTTGTCAAAATACAACTCTCCACCCTCCAACAATAGGCATGGAAAACAGGCAAGGCAGCCAATGGCTAAACATGAATAAACAGTTGTAAACAGAACAATGTATGGGGAAAACACATCCAAATCATAGCAATCAACCCAATTCATATCCAAATTACCTCTACACAAGTATACAAGCATATAAGGGAAACAATTGGGGTAAAATGGTAAACACACAATACCCTATTCAAGGGTATTGGTGGAATTTGCACATAATACTCAAAGACGTCAAAGGCAAAGGCAGAAACCACCTACCTCGGGGTTTGGATATCAATATAATTTAACCAAGAGGCTTGAATCATCTTAGAACGCCATAGGTCTAAGAAAACACACAAAACTCTCAAACCACGATAACTCATGAAAGAGGAAAAATTGGAAAATGTTGCTCTAGGATAAGAGAGAACTCACCGATGCCATTCCAATGCAATTGACAGAGTTCAATTCAGAGGATAGATGGAGGAAAGGTGGTTCATTGATGATCTGTGGCCGTACTGGTTCTCTCGAATGAACGAGACCTAAAAGAAGATAGTTCTATCTGTCGGACGTGATCCCAGTGCATTTAATGAAAAAAAACGAAAGTACACGGCGTGTACTTTTGAAGTACATGGTGTGTACTCACCTTTTTTGTACTCTCCTTTATGCGGCCTCTATGTCTCCCCTACATGGCCGTGTGTGTGGCCATGACACGACCAACACATGACCTCCTGCGGCATTCCAGTACATGGAGTGTACTCATAAAGTACACGACGTGTACTTCAAAAATTTCCAGATTTTCTACTTTTTCTAAAAAACGAACAAAAAAGGAAAACCATACCTGGAAAGATGATCCGGGTTCTTGAAAACTTCCCCCCTTAAAGAAATTCATCCATGAATTTCTCTAGCGTGTTGTAGAAGAAGAAACCCCGAACAGCTCCGACCACTGAGCTTATAAATCGGCCTCCCTCTCCCAAGTCTCGTCCTGTACTCGCCCGTGCTGCCATAACACTCGTACTAGAGGAACAGACCAGCCAAAAAGAACCTTTGTACAGTGATCAACAATCCGGATAGGATGCTCTTCAAACTACACATACACTTCTAGCTCAACCTCCTCGGGTTGAAAGACATGAGACGGGTCTGAAAAGTAATGTCGGAGTTGAGAAACGTGAAAAACGTCGTTCATATCGCAGTACCTCTGAGGTAACTGAAACTGATAGGCAACCATCCCAACTCTCTCTAACACCTCAAATGGCCCGACGTAGCTCGGTGAAAGATTACCCCAAATCCTAATCCTCTTGTATCCCAACCTCGATGTGACACGCAAGAAAACCTGATCCCCGACGTCGAACTCCAAAGGTCATCTCCTCTGATACCACTTTGTAATGTCCTGGTTTCGGAACCACCTTGGATCACGCATCTAGAATCCCTCAGATTGTGCTCGGTAATCAGCACCCGGTTGAGGATAGAGGAAATCAAATTCAACCTAAAGTTGTTCACCTGGGAATAGATCTCCTGCCTAAGAATATCCTTAAACTTCCTAGCCAGGAACAACTCATCACCTGCTAAAATAGGCATGAAATGTTGTAGCTTCATGAAGTGAGAGGAATAATCCATCACAGAAAGAGTAACCTGCTCCAGGCTCATGAACTATCAGGATTGATCGGCCCTCAAGGACTCAGGGGAGAAGTAATCATAAAAGATACGCTGGAACTACTCCCAAGACATATTCTGTTGGCGTCCCTCCTGAAAGATGACACCCCACAACCTCTTGGCAGAGTCTCGGAGAATTTAGGTTGCGAGCTTCACCCTCCTCTCTGGGGGTACCTCGAGATGCTCGAGGATTGTCAGCATGGCTTCGAGGCAAGATGCTACAGCCTGTGGTCCTCCCTCCCCTGAGAAGGTGGGGGATGCTACTACTAGAAACCCGACGTCAAGTCTTCCATCGATGGGGTAGGAGGAGGAGCTCCATGGAAGGTATGAATCATCCTCAGAGAAACCTCCCTGAACTATGCATCAACACCTACAACTGGTATAACTGCTGGTGCCAAGGCTGGCACTACAGGAGAATCTACAGGAAGTCCCTGATCATCCATATCAAGCGTCTGATCACTACCCTGCAACTCGTGGTCAACCGAGGGACATTTAGGTGGCATGATTCTGCACGGTCAAATGCACACATAGATTCAAGAGTATCAAGGACTGAAAAATGAAGGCACAAGAAGAAAACCAAAGAAAGGAAGCATTCAAGTTAAGAAAAACATGACTACATGACATGTATTTTCCCTACACGTCGTGTTCCCTTAATTCATTCACATGGGCGTGTACTCCCGCCACAACTGGTCGTGTAACACCCCAAACCCATGCCGTATTCTCCTAACACACGACGTGTAATTGAATCCTCTTCCCCTGCCTGAGTCCTTAAACACAGTTAAGCCACATGGCTCTCCCAAGACAAGACTATAGGGCATGTTCAAGATACACATGGCTATACTAGACAAGCTTCACCTACCTCGTGTTGTTAGTGACATGATCAGACACATAGTTCAAACTACACAGTGTGTTCCTGACGGACACAGCGTGTACTTGAAGGGATAACACCGACCCATGTTTGTTCATGACACGATCGAGTACCTGAGTCAGACTACACTACATGTTCAAGATGGACACGACGTGTATAAGAAGAGACTCCACCGACCCGTGTTGTTAGCTACACGGTCGGGTTCCTAGGATTATACTACACGGCGTGTTCAATGCGGACACGACGTGTTTCCACCAGACTTTTCCCATCCTGTGTCTCTGCCCACACGACCTATGACACGGTCAGAGAATACACAGCGTGTACTTAAAAAAAACTATTTCATCCCGAATAGAAGAACACATGGCGTGTACTTAACATTACACGGTATGTATTCTGGGTTTTTTCGGATAGTAAGCCTCAGAAACTACTCCGGGTCCCAGAAAAACACTAAAACAAACATTTGAAATGCCAAATTATGATCTGTGAGGGCCCATACTCCCTGCGAATCAAATTTTGGAATCCTATACAAGTTATAAACAAGATAACAATGCAATGATCCACCAAATTCTGGTCTATGAGGGCCCATAACACCTCAATAACCAAAGTTTGGCATTCATTCAAGAAAACCTCAACACAAATAATACCTTATCAATCATCAATTATTTCTATCAAGGAAACTATCACAACAACATACATGTTTTACACATCATCTATCATGAAAACCTGAAATATCTAATGCATCCTAGATCGCAGGAAAAAAATGATTGACATGTGATTTCTAGAAAGTGCCTATATGATGCATGAGATGGTATACCCTCATCTCATCGGGTTGCAATATAAATAGAACCTCAACACTATAAACAAAAACAACACAAATCATGTGAATCACTCAAGGTGAAATCAAATCAACTATAATAATTGAAAAAACAGAAAAACTACAATTAACGAGGTATATTGGATTTTCCCTGTATACGGGTTAGCCACTCCCGAGCATAGCTCATTACCAAGTTCCTATTCGGTCCTATCCCAAGCTAAAGGCTCAAAACAGTAAATCAAGAGAAAAGAAATCCTCTGATACCACTTTGTAACATCTTTGTTCTAGAAGCCACCCAGAGGCACCCCATATCTGGTTGGTCACATGGCCTCAAGCACATTTCCCCGAATGCTAGAGGCTTCCAACTAGCAGCAAGGGCCTTGGGTGTGATTGTGGGGAAACTATTCCCTCATTGGTAGAGTGTACAATAGAAGTAAAAAAAATACAAACAATAGAAGAAGCACGAAATATCCAATGAAAGTAAGCAGTGGAAGACTGGAATAATAAAACAACTGGAGCACATATATATAAATGATGCATGATACATATGTCTAGGAAAGCATCCAAACAAGTCACAATGCTGGAAATAAAAATAGTGCTAAACCGAGTACAAAAAATAAAAGAAATAACAGCTCCTCAGCATTGCATGCCATTGCTTGGTCCCTTTCTCTCTAACTCCACAGCAATCAAGTACCTCAAGTAGAAGGGTGGTTTCCCTTATCTATACCTCCAACAATATAATCTGTTTGGGCCTAAAAGCATGACCCAAATTGGGTGTGAGACTAAATCCTATTCGGAAACCACCCGAATATCTGTGCCTAACAGTCAGTGAATATATAGTATGTAAAAGTACAGAAAGCAGTAACCAGGAAAGTGATCAATAGTAAAAAAATCAACAGTTCAATATCAAGCAGCTGTGAAACAACAACTAAATCTCAAACAGGTAACCCTCTGAGAAGTACTCGTAGCCATCCCCTCTGGTCGTATCTAAGAAGTACATAAAACCCTTTAGGTAGTACACACAGCCCAACCCCTCTGGTGTTGTCCTAGGAATTTAATAAGACTCTCGGAGGAAGCGCTCACAGTCTCTCCCCTCATAGTCAAATGTAAATCAAGACTCTCTGAGGAAGCTCACACAGTCTATTACCCGTATATACAAGGTAAAACAAGACTTTCCGAGGAAGCTCACATTGTCCATTACCTGCATAGTCTAAGGTAGTCAAGGACACTCTGAGGAATCTCAAATTTCAATTCCCCTTATAGCCCCGAGGTCTAGGACTCTTGGAGGAAGCTCACTCGGTTAATTACACTTATAGCCCAGGTCGTTCAATTCAAACAAATACTCTTTGAGGAAGCTCATGCATTCAGTCCCCTTATAGTGTAAAGTAATCAAGGACTCCCTGAGGAAGCTCACTCAATTGATTCCCCATATAGCCCCAGGTGGTTCTAGGCTCTCTGAGGATGCTCACTTAGTCAATCCCCCCTTATAGCCTACTACACCAGGTTTTCATGACCCTATGTAGGTCAACGAGCATAGTAGTGTAATATAGACAAAGTAAAACTATAGAACTAACTAGCTAAACCGTCTACATCATAACAAGCATGTCATAATACAACTCTCCACCCAACGACAACAGGCATGGAAAACATGCAAGGCAGCCAAAGGCTAAATAGGTCCAAATAGTCGTAAATAGAACAATGCATGGGGAAAACACATCCAAAGTATAGCAATCAACCCAATTCATATCAAAATTACCTCTACACAGAAATATAAGCATGACAGGGAAAAAATAGGGATAAAATGGTAAACACGAAATACCCCATTCAAGGGTATTGGTAGAATTTGCACATAATACTCAAAGACTTAGAACAGAATGGCACAAACCACCTACCTCGAGGTTAGGATATTTATATAATTGAACCACGAGGCTTGAATTGTCTTAGAACACCGTGGATCTAAGGAAATGCACAAAACGCTCAACCCACAATGAATCATGAAATAGGAAAAATTGAAAAACGTTGATCTATTGGAAGAGAGAACTCAATGATATGATTCAAACGCAACCAACAGAGTTCGATTTGGATGACAAATGGAGGATCGGGGGTTTGTCGAAGATCCATGGCTGTACTAGTTCTCTCGGACGAATGAGACTTAGAAGAAGATAGTTATGTTTGTTGGACGCGACCCCAGTGCATTTAATGAAAAAAAGAAAGTTCACGGTGTGTACTTTTGAAGTACACAACATGTACTCGCACTACTATAAATACGCCTTTTATCAGCGCTAAAAATGGCCTTTAACAGCGCTAAAAAAGCGTTGTTAATGCCAGTGAAGATAAGGGGGGGGGGGTCCCCTTTATCAGTGCTCCAAAAAGCGCTGATAAAGACCCCTTTTATCAGTGTTAAAAAAAGCGCGGATAAAAGGGGACATTTAACAGTGCTAAGAAGAAACTCTGGTAAAAGGGTCCTTTATCAGTGCATCCTTTTTAGCGCTGATAAAAGACCCCTTTTTCAGCGCTTTTTGTTAGCACTGATAAAAGTAAATAAAATTAAAAAACAATTAAAAAACTTTAAAAGAAATTAAAAAAAATTAAAAAAATCATGCAAATCGGTGGGGGTGGGGGCTTTTATAGCACTTGAGCCCCCATTTAATAGTGCTTTTCTAGCCCCTCCAGCGCCTGCACGCACCCCCTCCACCCTTTATCAGTGCTAGTCCCCAAAATCCACCCCCATGCGCGTGCCCCTGACTCCACGAGGTTCTGAGCTCGAGACCTCCCTCCTATGCGCCTAAGCCCTTACCACTCCTCTATTTTGATTTGTTTTCCATTTCATGAAATCACTATTTATATATATATATAGTTATATTTATTCGGAAAGTAATATATATTTATATTAATATATATATATTTATATTAATATATATATATATTTATATTAATATATATATTTATTGTGATATTAATATATATATTTATAGTTATATGAATATATATATGTAGTTATATTTATATGTATATATATAGTTAGATTAATATATAGGTATATAAATATTCATATATTTTTATTTAAAATAAAATGGATATTAGTTATTATTTAGATAAAGATAATATATTTTATATGTAAATATATTTTATTATTTATATTTATAATTAAATTTTTATGTGTGAATATATAAAAATATGTATATATTGTTATATATTTGATTATAAATAGTAGTGAATTATAAAAAAATTATATAATTTTAAAGACATAATATCAATATGAATGTAATACCTTGGAATAAATTCAGTCCCCACCAAAAAAAGCCAATAATACCCCCTCAAACGAGGTTGAAAATCAACAAAATGTTAAAAAATTGGGGTATCCCGACTAAAAACTAAGTTTTGGAGGCCTTCTTGGCATTTTTTGGCATAAAAAAAAGTGAAAAAGGCTTTTCCTCAGTCACCAACAGGTAGATCTCATCACATGCTTCGATTGGATATGCTGCAGAGCTCAAACGGACACTTGAATCAAAAGTAATGGCTGTTTAAAGTTCGAGTGGCGTTTTCAATATATTTTGGATCATTATTAATTTTTTATTCTTTTGTCTTCAAATTTTTATTAAATGACTATTACTGCATAATAAGTAGCAAATTATTTACTAAAAATATTTTTTTAATTTTTCATAAGCCATTTTCACTAAATATCTTATATATTAAGTGTAACTCTATATTTATACTTATCTAAAATATATTTAAAATTATATTTAACAAATATATATTATATTTATATCAATATAACTATATCTGTATATTTAAATATTAATATATTTTTTTAATGATTTTTTGAAGTAGACCATTTATCAGCGCTACTAAAAATGTGTTGATAAAGAGGTACCCTTTAACCGCGCAAAAAAAAGTGCTGTTAAAGGGTACCCCTTTATTAGTGCTAAAAAAGCCCTGATAAAGGGGTACGTTTTTCAGTGATTTTTTAGCACTGATAAAGGTACCCTTTATCAGTGCATTTTTTAGCGCAGATAAAAGTACACCCCTTTATCAGCGCTTTTTCGTTAGCACTGATAAAGGCTGGCGCTGGCCTTGCCCAGTTTTGTGGTAGTGTTGCATTTTTCATACTCCGCTTTAGGCGGCCTCCATGTCACTCCTACATGGCTGTGTGTGTGGCCATGACACAACCAACACATGGCCACCAGTGGCATCACATTACATGGCGTGTACTCATAAAGTAAACATCGTGTACTTCGAAACGTTCCAGATTTTTCACTTTTTCTTACAAATGACCAGAAAAGGAAAAACATACCTGGAAAGATGATCCGGGTTCCTACAATAAGTATCACTATTTTATTAATATGGTAATTTGAAATACATTTATTCAAAAAATAATTTTTTTATCTAAAGTAAAACTAAATCATATGATTCTAGAGTTGAATTTTTTTGATTAGAATATCACAAAAAAATAGTGATTCATACTCAATGAATAATAATGACAATATTCATGTTTAAAAATGGATATTAGATAAGGTATAAAATTTTATAAAGTTAAATGAATCTGAAATGAAGAAGTTATAAAATTTTATATAATGAGAAAAATGAAATCCTTTGGATGTTTTTTTGTGATTTATTATTTCAAATATCATAACGTAAAATGTGATTTATAATTGGAATGTGAAGATCAATAAATGATGAAAAATAAATATTTAAGAATGATTCTTAAGACTATACATCCATTTTAGACACACTCATTCTTTAAGAGGGATTTCCACACCATAATAATTTTTACAGTATGATTTTCATACTCCTTAGGAGTTTAATTTGTTATTGATATTTTTGGGACTATTTTTAGAAGTATAATCTCAATCTCTATAGGAATAAAATTAAATATTTTATTTTTTAATTGGAAATTAGAAATAAAAAGGAAATTTTTTTTGATGGTATTTTGATGGAGAAATTGGTTTGAGGAAAAATGGATTATCTCTTATCCTGGGGACAAACCCACATACAATCTACAAAAATGTTGTAAATATTTTAGAATAAATTTTAATAATAAGTTTTTATAGAAGTTATAGAATAATGAGTTTCATATAAATTCATGAGTTTCTAAAATTATATAAGCTAAGAAGAATTTTGGAGAAGTAAGATTAAAACAACATTATCTAAGAATAGAACTCGAGAGCTCTCTATGAGAGAAGAAGAAGTTATTATCGATCTGAAAGGGAATAATAAATACCATATCAAATAAGAAGAATAAATATGGTGAATAATTAAAACATATTATAACATATATTATAGTTGAAATTATTAACAAAGAATATGGAGATGAAAAACCTATGTTATTGTATATAGTAGATGTAGTGATTAATAAAGGGGAAAAGGAAGATATAAGAGATAAAGAGGGACTATTAGACTCTATATTTCATAATTTACTATGTTTATCCTTTTTGATGGAGGATCTAGTGGATACTTGAAGGTTAGAAGTGATCATAAGTGAGAGAATACTAGTTAGTAGATTCAAAGTAAGATATGATAACCAAGATATCTAATAGAGACCGAGTTGCAAGAGGTTTTCAGAAAGATAAAAAGGTAGTCAAGGAATATATATTGAGAAGAAGAATATCAGATTTTGGTGATGTAGTGGAATCCAGTACTGTGTTGATATCTTCATCAATAGGTAGAAGGAATGTTTTCATTCCAATTGGGAATTGATGTCTATGGGATATAGTATAAACACCTCACTTGTGTAATATAGTGAAGATTTGGGTTAGGTTAAAAAATTACCGAGGGTACAATATGATTCTAGATACCACTGTAATATGTGATTAATATTATTGGATAATCTATGCATTGTATATTATCAGACACAAAAACTATTTAGTCACTATATTTGGAGTGAGCCTTGTAGAAATAATTCAAGAAATTATTTATATCTTTTATTTATTCCATGTGGTTTGTGTGTTGCATAAATATTAATTCATATACACAGATGAATGAATTATAAATAGAGGTTTAGTGATAAAATGGGGTAAAATAGTTAAAAATAAATTTGAATTTTATAAAATTTGGAAATGCCTGATTCACTCCCCATCTCAAGTGTCTGTACCTAATCTTAAGGGAATTTTAGTGAGAGTTAGAATAAGAGGGACCTCCCTTGATTTAGCACCAATCCATAAAAAAATTTATAATTCACTAACAATATGTTTATGTGAAGGATTATTATTCCATATAAATTCCATGGCATAAGGATTGAGGATTTAAGGACAAGAGAAGGATAAAATATATGTTAATTATAGAAGATAGAAAGGAGAATCCACCCATATCAAATTATGAAGAAAAAATTATAATCATAAAATATAATATAAAAATTCATGTATAAAAATGAAATAAAAAATAGAAAATACATACATAGTCAATAATTTAATTACTACAAAAGAATATTGACACATTGGTGTGGTTGGTGATCCCACTTCAAACTTGTTAACCAGTCTCCGAGATCTTATTCAACTTACCCATCTCATGACCTCTATTAATGAAAAAGACTCTCAAATCCAAGGGGTTATATAGATAAATATAGTATTTAGAGAACAAAATGTTTAAATAGAGGATTTATAGTTAAAATGTTTTAATTAAATAATAAAATATATATTAAAATTATTTTACAAATTAATCATTTCACAACAACAAACACCAAACCATCCTGGTGAGAATGACGCTAACACCACCCATAGGTAAAACCACTAATTTTGGACTCAACTATATTCTTACTTTTCCTAATCAAAGATCCATTTATGAGATATAGTAAATTTATCAAAAATTTACACACATTGTAACACCCCATGTTTTTATAAAAATAAATTGAAATTCATGGAACTTTTTTTAGTAGATATTCATAACTAGCCTTTAAACATAATTTTTCAACTTCTATGTTTTGAATTTCTAGAATCTATCATCTATAATTGTGTTCAGTAAGTTATTTGGAGTCTGATAAAACAAACTCGTTTTTTTTGTGAATATTAACAAACCCTAATGAATAGTATTATGAATTTTAATATAGCAATAATGAATAGTAAATTTTATTATTATTTTATTTTCTTAAGTCTTTAAGATAATAAAATCATGGTTAATTTTTCTTCATGATATAGAAGTTGTTATAAAATTAGAATTGTTAATTTTTGAATTAAGAATGATTTTATTTAAAAATTAAAGTAATAATATATAGAATTTTTTTTTCAAAAAATGGACTTAATTTTTGAATTATACTCGTTGGAAAATGGTTAGGGTAAATTTTTTGGATTTTTCTGAAATTATTGATTTTTCGGTGAATAGTGAAATACAATAAAATATCGTATAATCAAATTATCAGTATAATACACTATTTATGAAATCATAAGTGATTAAAGGACACTTGGTTAAAACTCATAGTCCATTATTTCTATTTTATGTCACATGAACTAAGACTATTAATAATCTTGGGAAAAAATATTATAATAATGATCAGAATAATGAAAAATACCCCCTCTCCTCCACTATAATTACCACCCTCACTCCCCTCTTCTTCCCACACCTCTCAAGACTTGAGCCAAACATAAGTTCTGACCAATACTAATCCCAAGGATATTCCCCACGTCCCAGAGCTTCTGGTCTCACCAAAAGACCAAAACCAAACCCTTAAGAACGATCTCAAGGAGAAGAGATCAAGAGGTGAATATCCGCTTTTATTTTTTTTATTTTCTTTCATTTAATGTTATTATCTTCATTTTAATTTATCTTATGTTGGGATATTTTGTTCAATATCCCCACTTACTGTACATGTTATGTAATATTGATGAGATATCCCCTTTATCTCATCAAACTATTTTAATGAAATTTTAAGAGACGCCGTTAGGCTGCAGAATTTTCGTGAGAAATTTCTCGTGTTTTCTTTTATTTCAACATTCCTTTATTTTCTTCTTCTTTACCCACCTCCTCTTAACCAAGAGTCATTAAAGATTCAGAATCTTTTATATTCTGTATTTTCTCATGTTCATGGGAAATTCATCATCAATCTTCTGCTCTTCCCCTACTTGTTCAGGGAATTAAAAAAATTGTCTGTGATGTGTCGAATTACCGACATCGTGGACGATATGATTTAAATTTACATTAATTTCTTAAATTATGGTCATGAAACCATTTTTATGGTTTAAATAGATTATAATATATGTATTATGTCTCATAAATGGTTCTGAAATTCTTTTTTACACATGGTTTTAATTTATAAAACAAAATGCATTCGTTATCATCAAAGAACCACTAAAATGATCTAAACGAACATCATTAATGTCTTAACATATGAATCATCCCCATGTAAGAATTCAAAATTTTAAATTGTATTATTTATTTTACTTAATATATTTAAATACTACTCAATTCCAATTATGGAGTTTCACTTTCAATGTACAAGGATATCCACCATGAACCAATCATGGAAATTATGTAAAGAACTCAACCAAAAATAGTGCAAGGAGAAAAATACTAACAATTAAAGGGTGAAATGATGTTATGAAATGATAATATAAGATTTTATAAACATTAAAATGTTTCTCTAAAATACTAATAACACTTTTTAAACCATTATACAAGAATTTTAAACAGGTTTGAAGTAAGACAAACCTGAGGTAAGGGAATTCTTAACCTGATTGTCATTCTTTGGGTTAAACTTATACTTCATTATTTAGTTGGTATTAAAATTTATTGCGTGATGGTTTTTGTCTATATTATGTTTAATTATGTGTATATACAATTTTTATACATATTACATCCACTCTATTAAGTTTCACTTCAATTATATGATATTTACCTTAGATTTTCCTTTTAAAATCCTTTTTTTTAATTCAGTTTTAAGAAATTCTATAGCAATGTTTTTACAGAATTATTCATGATTTTATGATTATGTTTTGGTTACTTGGAATTTATTATGATAAAGGGTGGGACCTATATTTCCCTCCAATTCATTTGGTATGTGTAAGTTGGAGGTCAGTCGTATGGTAACTCCAAGTGTAACTGCGATGGTTACACAAATTGTAAAGTAGCCGCAAGGGTTACAAATTATAAGGTAGCCGAGAGGGTTATAATATTATGTAAGTAATGACCAAAGACACCTCTATGATTATATTTATGTTTTCATGTTTTGTGTGGATCATGTGTAAATATCATGTTACACAAAGTATATATATATGGGTGAAAAGCATGTTTTTTTTGAGAATGCTTTCATACATTACGAGTTTTCATCATCTAATGAGATATTTCCTTATTTTTCATCCTTTACTAAGCTTTTGTGCTCATCCCATGTTTTTAAATTATTTTTAATAGGTTAATGGATGTGTAAGAAAAAGAAGTAATCCATTTTAAATGTTGAATATTTTTCAAGGAGTCATGTTTTAGTTTTAATGTTTTATATTTTGAAAAAAAATGGAATCTATTTTTATGGTATCCACTCTATAATAATGTTTGTTTTTATGAATGTATTGTCCCAATTCTCTAAAGTTATAAACATGAAATTATCCTCAATGAAAAATTAATTTTTTTCTTAACTAAATTCAAGATTATGTATGTTATAAGGTCACGTCCTTATACACATGGACTAAAAATATTCTTATCTATACTTAATATATTATTGTTGAGGCTCTCCCACACTCACAATTCCACACCACCATATCATAGGATGAAACAATACACAGTTTAATCAATGACAAAATCAAATATTTTTTATTTGGTCATCTACGTAGGTAAATTTACTATTATACACCTTGAGTGGTCCTAAGACTATATATATGTCCTAAACTAGCCCAATAGGACCCACACTACGACTACCCAAAGCACACCTCCAATAGGTCAGGGGATAGAGACCAACGCTGAGTAGGCATATCACACACATGGGAGGCCTTATTTTAATGTACCTAAAGAAAGGAACATATATATAAGCCCATACAAAGATAAAATGTAAAACATGTGAAAACTAAACATATATACATGTAGAATCCCACCATCAGAGTACAACAAAAATTACTAGAAATTTTTTTCTAAATAAAATTCCACCAAAACCAACTAAAAAAAGTTTAACCTATAGAGTAGAATAGTACTACTGTAAATAAAATCATCAAAAAACACCTTAGTTTTTCTGGATTACTAATCTCATACAAGTTTTGGTCCCTGTTGGACTCCGTCAAATAGTTTTTCATATGCCTAATACATGATATATGCCGAAAAATCCCATGAAGGGGTTAATACAAAAATACCTAGTCAGAAACCCAAAAATAACTAAGCATATAGAATCAAGAATAGTAATAATATCATCACAGGGATATTTAAAAAATATACCTAACAATAATACCGAGATATAATATTAGTGGACACACAATCTCATGGTAAGTTCATAATCATAATTCTAGCCAAGGATTCCATCTTGAAGGCTCCAAATAACACTCATCCAGGAGAACTCACTCCATAAGTCAGATATCCCTAATGGCGTCCATCCAAGATGTCATGCTCATCAGGTCTCACCATAAGAAGTACATATTGGATGTATGAAGAGATCGATAAACAGATGGGGATCATAGCCAAGGCCATAGGGTATACAAAAAACCCAATCAAGATTTACCCACTAAGTAGGGGAATGACGCCCGCGTAGTGTTGGTCATGACAATACTAAGAATCCCACAAAGAGAAAATGATAATGATAAAGGATATCAATTTAGAACTCAAAAAGGTATCCCCATCCTATGAATAAGACATGAATCCATAACAAATAATCCGGGAATGGATCAAGGGAGCATACCCTAATGAAACTTTTCTAAGATGAAAAGGACAAGGTTTCTAATCCATATTTTTATAAGTACATAGTGAGTACTAGAAGTGTAAGGTGTGTCCCTTATAAACCATGTCATACTCATGTATGACAACCCATTCTCATGTCAATGTCCGATTACACAACATGTGTCCAACCACATGGTAAGGGGAGATACACGGTCTCTTGGGAGCATACCACTTGTACATTCTGAGCTTCTTATAAGGGTGTACATAAAATGCAGAATTTCCTACACGATGTGTTACTCCACCCAACTTCCTAGTTGTGTACACCCAATATACACCAACCTGGTTAGCAGGGGTCTCATAGAATATGAATTGTGTCACATGACATGTGATACTTATCTCCACACCAAAACCGTAGTACTGCCTAAAAAGGGACTACACATTATGTGTTCATAGGAGTACACACACTGTAGTCAGGTTTTTTCAAATTAACCATGAGATTCTTCACGCCACTTTCTATGCACCTCTATTCCATTTGATTCAACCAAGGAATGAACCATTTATCGTAGATCTAAGGTTGATATAACCTAATTTTCCATCATTGGGAAAATTATGGCCATATCATATGTTTGGGAACCACTACTGTCACACAACACCTCTGCCACATGCCAAAACCGAAGCCACTTCCTCCCAATCCTTCATCACAACTCAATCTCATCACCAATCCAAACCTTGATATGTGGCTTCACTCCATTGTACTAGAAAATGTGTGATTAATGATTGATTACTTGTTATTAATCAAACTGAAGACCAATGGAATTGACCATGATGAAGGAAGAACTAGGTAAGAAATGAACAAAACACAAACATGAAGAATGAACATCTGTCAATGTTTATGTTGGCCTTTATTTTTTTCGATACAATTATGAACAGAGAGATATAATGAATTCAACAATGAAAACCCCAATTACTAGATAAATATAACCCTTACCCACAATTAGTTCAATACACAAATAAATTTGTTAGTTTATTTATTCACATTAGTTATATGAATAATAAAATGAGTGAAAATAAACATAAAACAATCATCATACCTCAAGATGGATAGATTGTTTTTGAATAATTAATCTATGTTGTTTTCATTGGATAGATCCTTAAACTATGATGGCATAAAGATCCATGATCTTGATCTGATCCGATATCATCTGGTAAGAAATATATACTCCAAAGATACTCTAGATCTCTAGGTTTAAGTGCCCAAACCTTAGATCTCATCAAAACCATATATTTATAGTGGATTTCAGGCCACTATAATAAAAAAAAGTAAGATAAATAATTTAACTGATTTATTTTATCAATCCCCATATGAATGCACTTTATAAAAATACCTAACGCTGATAAATATTATTCTAATCCTCCGGTATATATGATGATCTAAACTTAATCATGGCATCAAATTTTTTATTTGATCCTCCTTTTAAGAGTATTTAAATTTTTTTTTGGAAAAATGAACATGCATGGTATTTAATACATTTCAAAAATTAATTTTGATCTCATAAGGCCTTAGGATATCACTCTATATTAATTCATATATTTTATGATAATTCACATAATTTTATAATGTATTTCATGGAAAGATTATATTCATCACATTCTTCCCACCTTGGGGATTTACCTCTTAGAAACTCAAAAAAAAAAGAATATATAAGTGACGTGGGTACTGAGCACACATCTGGGTCTCCTGTCCCTTGGTACCTTTCTAATGATTCCCACGATATCACCATACATGAAATAAGGAATCTCTCACTCACAAAAGATCCTATCCTACAAATCCTCAATTTTTTCTGGGTACTCTAAAAATGTTTATCTATACCCAATGTCCAGTATGCTCGAGTCGATAACTTGTGATGAGTCATGGATTCACCTCCTAAGCTATGACATGTGGAATATGTCATGTACCCAGTATAACTATGCCGATAAATATATGTGGTAATCCAACTCTACAAATCTACACTGTATCTTTAAAGGAATAATGAATCTCATTGATATCTTTCCACCATGACAAAATCTCCACAACCTACATTGAGGTGACACTCATAGAAATACATGAACTCTCCCCTCATACTCTAAAGGCCTCCATCATCGGTCCACATATGAAATTTTAAGGCTATATTTAGTTATCTTATGCTTCTATATGATCTTCATCTTCTCTTTCATGGGTCACACCAAATCTATGCCAATTAGCAATGACACTCATGTATTGGTATAACATAGCATTAACCCATAGGGTTACCCATACAATGCCTCCGATGGTGTCATACTAATGGTGGAATAGTAGTATTTTTTGTATGAAAAATCCCCAAATGGTAGTAGATCCTCCCAACTATAGAAAACATCTAACATGGAATCCAAAGAAAATTCCTCTAACACTTTCATGGTATGCTCATTATGTCCATAAGACTGGGGGTGAAAAGTATTTCTCAAATGCAATTGAGTCCCAAATGCCTCTAGAAATCCCTTCCATAACAATGATATGAAGTGAGAATCATACTTTGAAATGATAATTTAGGGAAATCCATGGAGTGAAACTATATCCTACACATAAATGATTCTTAAGAACTCTAGAAAACTATGCTCTTGAATAGATAGGAAGTGGGCCGACTAGGTGAGTCACTCTATGATCACCTAGGTAATGTTGTTTCCTCTAAATGTATGTGTTAACCCAATAATGGAGTCCATGGATATCCTATACCACATCCACTTTGGAACCTCGTTCCTATCATTCACGTGCTGATAAGCGAGTCATAGAGAGACAAAATATGTAACTGCCTACTTTATCCATGGCCACCAAAACTCATATCAGAGGTTTTGAAACATCTTCAACAAACTTGGATATACCACCATGGGATATCTATAAAAATATCCCATAAAAACATTCCTCAATGTCACTGGTACCAGAGTGAATCCTCTGAGAAGGATGATGTGCTCCCCACCATCAAAAAATCCATCAGAATCATGTCTAGTGAATATTTTAGTACGTAGGGTCTCACAGACAGTATCCCCAAGTTGTGCCTCCCTGACCCACTATAAAAGATAAGGGGTAATAACCATTAAATAGAAGTAATATGATCCATACTTATACACAATGGATAACTATAATAATGCCAAATTCTCTAATGCCTCACTCAACCACTGTGAACAAGATCTCATACTGATAGAATCTACTACTATTTTTCTGTTCCTATGAGCATATAAAATATCAAAGTTATAATACTTGAATAGGTATAGTCTTCACCACTATATCAAGTTAATATACTTTAAATATAAGTTATAATTGAGACTATTATAGTAATAATAGATGATAAATTTCTCACCCATAAGGTAGTGTTGCCACATATTTAATAAAAAGACCACCGTTGCAAGATCAAGATCTCAAGATGCGTAGTTCAGCTCATGTGGTGTCAACTGATGAGAACCGTTGGAAATATCCACCCACTTTTTCACCTCAAAACAACCAAGCCTGGTCCATGATGGATCACAGAACACTCTATACATGACACCCTATTGTATAAATCCCAATATATGAGCACCCTTGAATAACTTTTCAACTCCTTGATAGCTTGCCGAATCTTCTCAGTCCATAAAAAAGGATTCCCATTTTTGGAAAAAGATATAAATGGAGTTTATCTCCTTAAGAAATCGAGTATGAACATCAGATTTTAGACTACCAAACCTAGGAAGTTACAAAATGTTGTCACACACTTGGGTGGTTCCCATTATAACACTTCATTTACCTTCACTGGATCTATTGCAACTTTGTTTGCTGAGAACACATGTCCTTGGAAGTAGACCTCCTGAGTCCAGAATTGGAACTTCGATAGATTCCCATAAAACTGGTGATCTCTCAGTATATACATAACATTACTCGAGTGTCTATAGTTTTCCAATATATACGACTTGTACAATGGGATATCATTGATGAAGAGTACCACAAACCAGTCTAAGAAGGGATGAAATATCTGATTCATGAGTCCATGAACACTACTGGTGAGTTCTTCATGCTGAATGGAATCCAAAAGTACTCATAGTGACCATAAGGGCATCAAAAATTCATCTTTGTTATCTCCTACTCATAGCTAATGGGATACTAATATTAAGTCAATCTTCAAGAACAATCAAATCCATCTCAACTGATCAAATATGTCATCAATTATCAATATTGTAAACTTCTTCTTTACGATCACATAGTTTAGGTGATCGTAATCTACACACAACATCTAGATCCCACCCTCCGTCTTGTTGAACAATACTAGGGATACCTAGGGTAAAACCCAAGGTATGAAAAATTCCATCCTCTGTAAGTCCTCAACTACCCCCTTAAGCCATGATTCTATATGGGAGCTAATCGATAAGATAGAAAATATGTTGGTGCCATCCAAGGGCGTAGATCAATTTATAATTCTATCTTTCTATGGGGAGGTAATACTTGAATTTCATCAGGATAGGCATCTTCAAACTCCTTCAACACTTTAGGAAACTAAAATATCATAGAATACACTACACCAAGAGTCATACTATCCAACTTCTGTGTAACCAGATTCACACTCTTACGCATGATTACATCTTTATCTGCATGGGTTTCCTTTTCTCCCACAAAGGAAAACTCATCCCATGATTATGGACACACAACATACTCTTCCTGAAATAATCTATTTGGTTATGAACTATAGATAACTAGTCCAAATATAATATGATGTCGTATGGCCTCATCACTATTACAAGGACATCCCAAAAGAAACTCCTACCTCACAGAGTTAGGCCACACTATTGGAATAAGTGCGTGATCACAAAATAACCTCTAGTAAGTGTCTCAATTTGAAAGGGTCGAGCCAAATTATCAAATATAATATTTAAGTCTACTACTAGATAAGTGGAATAAAAGGAGTGGATCACACCTGTGTCTATAAATACTACAACTAAAGTAGAGAAGCCATAGATCAAACCTCATATCATCTTTAGAGCTAATGGTTCATAAGCCTCGACCGCCTGCAGCCGCCATAACCTCTCCCCCCCATTTCTTAAGACTAGCACAGACCGCCTGCGGGTGGTGTTGGTAATAATTCATAAAATATTCCACATCTGGGTTCTCTCCTAGATCCTATGGCCTACCGATAAACCTACTCCTATGACTACCACTTCATGGGTGACCCATCCATTGCCTCTTTGTCAACCGTATGACCTGTCGGAAAATCCTACGCGGGATGTCCCCCACCATCACAAGAGTATAGATTCTTTTACATAGGCTTACTAGATGCATCCAGTTATCCATTATATGAAAAACCTCTCTCCAGGTATTGTATCCTAAATCATATGACACATCTAGGTTCCAGTGTCTATCAATGATTCTCTACTATCAAAGCCTCTACTCCAGTGTACCCACAACTGGAACCAACATTCTATGTCTTCTCATCCAGAATAATTTTCACTACAACAGAATTTTCATGTAATCCATCATAGGTAGTAATTTATAGAGGTATCATGATTTATTGGATGTCTCTACATAGTCATAACTAGAAGTTATAAGCCTAAAATAATCTATCATACACCATATCCATCAAGTACCGAGAGAGGTTGGTGAACCTTGATGAATACTCAGCCATAGTCATACTATCCGGCTAAAGATGTAGAAGCTTATGTACGAAAAAACCTCAAAATAGGTAGAGACACATTTTATGTGAAAAGGTAATAAAACTATAACCATGGAAGATTAATTTCATCATATGATTGGGTTACAAAACCCCACTATTTCTCTACATATCTATGATAAATTTGGCCTTCCAGGACCGCCATATGATTTATAGGTGCATGAATAATGAAATAATTATGTCATGACCTCAAGGAAATAATCAACCATATGTGGGTCTAGATTTCCTTTGAACATAAGGGGTCCCTCATGCTGAAACTCCTAAATCACGCTCGCCCTGTGCACCTTATCCGCTAGTTCTACTGGTACCATATTTTTCTCAATAGTTGGTGGTAATACTAGTGCACCAAATAGTGGTAACACCCCCTAGAAATGTCCCTATATTGAATTCTCATCATTGATGGGATTATCCTCATAATCGAGATGCTGAATCCTAGAAAGAAAATTTTGTGGATGAATTCTAGAATAGACAAGATGTAACACATTAAATGAGTATATCTAGATAGATGAATCAAGAAATAAAAATAAACCACTATCGATTCTAATATGATACATGTACCAATTTTTTCCTTGCAATAAATGTCTACATATACCTAGTCAAAAAGAAGGTGATCAGTTTTCTAGTGTATGGATTCCTCACCCTCTACACCAACACTATAGTCCCTGTCCTTAGATAAAAACTCAAAACACACAATAATGTTTCCCTAGAACAAACTCTTAGACTCTATTCCTATGGTATAACTAAATCCACTAATACCACTCCATCACAAACTAGCCCAACGGGGCCTGAATCGTGACTACCCGAAGCTTATATATAATAGGCCAAGGTATGGTGACCAGTATTGAGTTATAATATCAAACACATAGGATGCGTTAGCCTAATGTACCTGTACACATGAATTCATATCCAATCCTATAAAATTCAAAAATATAAAAAACTTATAAGCATGCAAGAATAAATCTAAAATCCCACCATCAGAGTATAAAAAGAATAATAGAAAGTGAGGTTCAAATACCGTAACACTAAAATAAACTAAAACAATTCCATCTTGTGAAGTATGAGGGGACTGAAATAAATGAAATCAGTGGAACACACCTTGGTTTATTTGTATCACTAATATCTGCTTGGTCCTGGTCCCTCTATGTGCCTATCAAATGGTTAGCCATCTACAAAAGACACATCACATGTGGGAAAAGACTATGAAGGGGTGAGTATAGTAATACCCAGTAGGACTCCCTGTAATCCCTGAGCATATATCATCAAGAATATTAGTTATCTGATTATAGGGATATGTCAACAACCTAAATAATAAGAATATATAGACATACTCTTAGTAGAGACAGATTCACAAATTAAGGCCATAAACATAAATCCAACCTGGTATTCCATCTTAAAGGATCCATATAACATTTTACGGGGAGAAATCACAACGTGAGTCATATATCATTGATGGTGTGAATCTTAGATGTCATGCTCATTGGGTCTCACCACAAGAAGTACATAGTGGACGTATGAAGAGATCAATACATGGATTGGGATCCCAACCAAGGACATGGGGTATAATAACAACCCACTATGGATTAAACTACTAAGTAGAGGATTGAAACCTATGTAGATTTGGTCATGAATATATGAAAAACCACACCTAGGGAAAATTATAATGATAGATGATCTCACTCCTGGCCTCACGAAGAGATTACAACAACTCCATCCAAGAATAAACTTACATAGAGGTGATAAACATCCTATTAATAGGATGTGAATCCATACAAAATACTCAGGGAATGGATCAAGGGAATGTACCCTAATGAAATTTATCTCATATTAAGAGGATAAGGTCCCCAAGATAGATTTGAACAATTAATAGAATGTACTTAAAGTATATGGAAAGTACCTTCCGCACTCGGTTTTAACCATGTACCACAACTTTTTCCCATCTCCGTGTTTGAGTACTTGGTGTGTGGTTCACCACACAGCATGTGGAGCCACATGGTATCATAGTATTGTACCACCTGTACATGCTGATCTATATTATATGGTGTACATGACTTGTGTCATGACCCACATGGTGTGTTACACCACCTAGATTTCATAGCATTTACTACAAGTATATACTAATCTAGTCAGAAAGGGTCACATGGTATGTGACTTGAGTCACATGGTGTGCGATACTTATCTCTATGCCAAAATAAAAGTATTTACTGAAAAGGGAATACACACCATGTGTTTATAGGGACACAAGCATTGTATGGAAGGTTTTTAAAAAACCCATGGGATTCTTCGTACATCTCACTCTATGACTCAATTCCCTTTGATTTTGGCATGTAATGTGGAATTTTTCATGGATATAAGGTTTAATGAACCTATTTAATAATCATTGAATTAATTTTGGCCATATCCAGTGCTCAGGAACCACTAACATCACGCATCTTCAGTATCGCATGCCCAAACCATGACCGTAGTCTACTGATCTATCTTCGTAGTTGGATCTCACCACCAATCCAAACCTGGATATGTGGTATGAATCCATTTCTCCAAAAAATGGGTGAATAATGATTAATTACTGAGTATTTTTCAAAGTATGGGACAAAGGAATTTTCTATGATGACTGTTGAATTAGGGAAGAAATTCAGAAAAAAACATGAGGAATGGTCCTCAGCCAATGTTCGTGTTGGCCTCGGTTATTTTCTCTTAGAACAAAAAACAAGTGGATATAATAAAATCCACAATAAAAAACCCCATTCTTAGATAAATATTACCCGTTCCTGCAATAAAATTGATCCACAAATAAATTTTTTAGTTAATTTATTCACTTTTATAATTATAATAATAAAACGAGGAAAAATCATCATAAAATGATCATCCTACCCCAGGATGGATTGATCACTAATGAAGAAATAATCTACATCACTGTCATTGGTGATATACAGGAACTCTGATGGAATAATTATCCTTGATCTTGATATGATCTGATGTCATCCTCTAAGAAAAATATCCTCCAATGGTCCTCAAGATATCTAGGTTTAAGCATCCTACAATAATATCTTCTAATAGACATATTTTTATGAAGGAGTTTTGGTCACTACCTCCAAAAAATAAAATAAATATTTTAGTGAATTTATTATACTAATTCTCCCATAACTGAAATGTATAAAAACTCTCAAAACCGACAAAGATTATGGAATGCCTAGGGCAATGTCCATGCTCTAAATCAACAGTTGACTTAGATTTCTGATCAGAGCCTTCATTTAAGAGTTATTAAACTTATTTAGGAAAAATTCAAACACATGATGTTTAATATGTTCAATATACTTCAAAAAGCACTATCCCTTGGAATATCATGTCATCTCAGTACAATGATCTAAAAATAATCGATATAATATTATAAATTAATAGTTGGAAAAATTAGATTCATTAAAAAAACACAATATTGAGATAAGTCTTGATAGAGATAATTATAGGTCATTATATCATGGACATATTTTGGATCATGAGATGGAAAATATAGATCCTTGATTCTAGAATATCCATGTAATAAGGTATTTTTAATCCTATAGTGAGGGATGTTGTGATTTAATAAAATAGTGGGAGGCTAATAAAAATAATTTATTACATTAGACTCAGTAACATGATAAACTACTATAATAGACATTCATTTTTTTAAAAAAAATGGAACGAAAAACCACATCTAGAATATAAAAATTAATATATAAAGAAAATTTAAATACTGACATAAATTTCCCAGAGTGGTTTAGTTTCTTTCACGTTGAACTACTATAGGGAAATTTGTATAATGTTATGGAATCCACTATATCTAATCAAAAACTGTTTTTATTGGAAAAAGGTAAATATGGTGCCTACATGTGATATATGGAGGATGCTTCAAATGGACATTATATCATGTTATTATATAGGTTCACAGAGATGAATATGAAACATAACAGAAGGTCACTATAAGAGGAACTATTATGAATTAATGAATAAGGGGGGAAAATATTCCACTTCAAATATATTCATCATTATATGTGTTTTTTATAATTCACTAATTTATTATTAAATACAATATATACCTTAACATTCTATATCTAGATATAAGAACAAAGTAAGTTTAGAAAAATCGCAAGAAGGTAAACTTTCTAAGCTGTTGAAGGAGAGTGAATCTTAATTAAATTAAGAGAATATCAAAACATTTCATTTACATGTTGATTAATTGTCATAAAACTATTATATTTTATTGGGAGTTACCATTAATTTTATCTCAGTGTTAAATTATAGAAAAAATGAGAAATTATTCCATTTATGCAATGAATGTTGTTATGGTATATTATACTTAATTAATATTTTAACAAAACCTAAATCAATGGTATCAAATATCAAAAAATAATGATGAATATGAGATATAAGACTTAGGTAAAACCCAGTTGTGGAAATATAATACTAATTCTTGTAAAAATAAAATCAATTATAATTTATTTTCCCAAAATAGTGTTTATTCTCTTAGAAAATAAAATATTAGGTTTTTGGAATAATTATATATTATTTTTCAAGATAAATAAACTTTTAGAGATAACGGTACAACCACAAATATTATAGATTTTTCTTAGAAAGATACATGTAAATTGTTCTAAGTAGATGTTATACTTCATGAGATACCTTTTAGGGATTTTAAGGATCAAAAGTAGACTACTGAATAAAATTGGAAAAAGATATAAGTTCCTTCGATCAGGGTAGTCATAAATATATTAACCAAGAATTTATTGATCATTTAATTATATAGTGTAATTTTATTAAACTCACACTACCATATACACAATAGAGTTATTATGGTGTCAAAAAAGGATCAATATTGAGTCTTATAATTGTTACAAGTCTTTTATAATTCCTTCTAAGACATTTTTCAAACATAGAAGTTATAATAACTAACCATATGCCAACTATATTGAATAATATATATCATATAATTTATAACATGAAGCAAATTTATTATGTCATATCTCCATGATATTTGGAGAGAACTATTTGTTAAATTAAATTTTAGCTAAAAACTCACAACTGATAAACTCTATGTGAATCTTTTTTAATTATCCAAAATTGAACGTAGGACATACCATTACCTAATATATAAATTTATTAGTCAAGTGATTGAATATATTTTTGTATGACATAAGCAGTTCTATTTTGAGATCGTGGGAGCAAGTTAGATAAAAAAATTGTCCGGGAAATAAATGCACTTGAGTTTTGATTGGGACACTGAACACCATAAGAATATATGATATAGGTTGTTAATGAGACACATACAACATAAGAATGATAAAACCAAAGTGGTGATTTTATATTCACCAATTTAGGTCATATATTATTCAATAATAATAAAGAATCATATAAGGAATCAGTAAATAAAAACATGAAAATATGAGAATGTTTTTATGAATTCATTAGTAGATACCATATAACTAATTCTAGATATTTATTTTGATGGTTTCTAAATTCAATGTAAATATTTTATGAGGTATTAAAGTAAAAACCAAACATAAACGGTAATGTCAGTACCAATTAGGAATGATTGGTTACTAAAGGCTTTAAGTGCTGTCTAGAAATACTTTTTAAAGAATCCTTTCACCAATTTCAATGATAAAATATATTATAATTGTACTTGTAAAGGCCACATTCATTAATTAAAACTTTTTGAAAGATGTTTATATAATTGAATCCAAAGGTATGGTGAGACTATAATATGACAATAAGGAATCAAAGTTATTTAATTCCATTTATGGATTGGATCAAGAATCATAATCATGGAATATTAATTTTATTAAATACATGAAGGATTTTAGTTTTATTAATAAAAAAATTAATCATTATTTCTACTAAAGTTTAGTTGGAGCATCAAAATTTTAAAAATCCAATATATTGATAATATATATGAAATATATGTTTAATTTTATAATTTTTAAGTCAATGATAAAAGATATTTCTCCAAGGATGAATTAAACTAACAACCAGGGTTTTGAGAAACAATATATACAATTATAGATCTATGGGGATAATTAAAATAAGTGACAATACATATGTTGATAAGGAATTGAAAAATAAAAGATGGAACAATTCAAAGAAAGAATATTTTCCTATGTCACATGGAAGAAAATGTCTTTAAGATAATGTATTGAAGTAAAAAAGGATATTATTATATATATACTTAAATATAATTAATAAATTTTGATCTAATATATATTACATGATATTTATTTAGATTTGATAGTAATTATTCCTAAATAAGAAAGGGGAAATATGAAACAATACTAGTATAACTACACTAGGTAGAAGTCAGAACTATTTGAAGGTACTTGAGAATGTATAGTGAATAAGTTTATTATAGTTTGAGAATTGGTTATACTAGTTATCAAGAGGATACAAACTAGTTTTTCATTAGTTCAATTTGATCTTGTATCATATATATGATTATGTAAATATAAAAGAGACTCTTATAAAATATGGTGGTAGATATATCTACATAGACTGAGATTGTTGAATTTTCTAATCAAGATTAAGATTCAATCTAGAAATTATTTTCTCAATATTATGAAATTTAACCAATATTTTTAAGTATTATAAGAATATATATTATGATAAACTTTTTTACTATGGTATTATCTAAAATGTGAGGTTATTGAAAGATAATAAAAGTTAATTATTCCACGATATTACCTCTTGAGGATTTCTTCAATGGAGTGATGTTGTTGAAAGTATAATAACCATAGCTGAATATGGATAGACCAAATACTATAGTTATAACAAAATTGAAGCATGTTTATCATGTGACATGTAACAAATTTTTAGTTATAAGTTTTCGCTTTATAAAGTGGGATTTTATTCGAGTTGGTGCCCTAGATACATTTGTATTTTTACTCTCTGTTAATTGAATATTTATAAACATATCATCAAATTATTATTGTTTTATATAACAATAATGTGATAGTTTCCTCAGAATAATTGTTACATTGAAAGGTTATAATTGTTCCCTGCTATAATGAGAACCTAGATATTTTATGACAATATTATTTAAAAATATATCCTATAGTTTAGATAACATATGGTTGATGGTGAATATATGATGTTTTAAAATCAATTACTAAAGGCTCATAAGACTTGATATTTCTAATCAAGATGTCTTCACTTTATAATTTTCTAGGAAGGGTGGTTATGATGATAGATTTTCTAATAGGAATTGCACATGTTATATATTTCATTTGATATTTTTATCTAGATACATGTGTATTGTTCCTTATAATTGAGATTATTATCAATTTTTATCAGGAAAATTCCATTTCAAACAATGGGAATGAGATATCTTCTTCCATTAAATTAGATAGTATAAATCCACAACCATGGTATCTCATTGAATAATTTATTTTATATTTTCAAATAAATATATATATATTTTATAGGGTAATGACCTAATTAGACACCATAATTTATGAGATATCAGTAGAAAAATGGATTATATTATACAATAAAATTCATAATAAAGTTTTTAGTGTGACATTAAATTATTTCTATAGGGGTTCCTTAACATGTTTCTAGATGCTAATATGATACTTTAAGTATGTTCACCTAATTTGATTGATAAAGTTTCCTAGATGTCCACACACTAAGTGTATCCAAAATATCATTAATTGTTTTTGAATTTATTTTTAAGAACTAATATTATTATAATCTTATGGAATAATAATTATTAAAGTATTATCGATTTCATAAATATAATAACCATACATATTCAAGTATAAAATATGTGAGTTGAATTTTATCTCATGTTAATTATTCACTTGGTAGTAAATAAATAAATTTTTATTCACCAGTTTGCTGACTATATTAATATTAATATTAATTTTTTTGCATAGATATTAGAATAAATATTTATTCATGAGTTTAGTGAATATAATATTTATTTATTTATTGAAAATATAATATTAATTTATTTAACTAAAATTTTATTTTTTGAGGTTGGATTAATTCTGAGGAAGATGGATGAGCCAAGTTAAAAGAACAATGAATATGATTTATAAATTTGTGATTTTAATACATTCCATGAGAATATACTATTAATAATATTATTTTTTTCATTTGAAATTAGTTTTAATTAGAATAAACTATTGGATAAAGGTCCATTTTATAATTGTTAATTTTTTTAAATCTATGTATAAAGTCTTCATTATATCATTTTAGTGACAAAGGTAGTTGTTCCTAACAAAACCTCTCGACAAATTCTCTCAATCATAGAGAGAACATACTTCTACCTCTCTCTAAATAATAAATATAGAACCAGATATTCATTCTATTGTTACAATTGATGAATTGTGAAAATAACTTAGTCCCTCAGTGCTACCATGTGAAATAAAAATAGTCTCATGCATATATTTTTGGAGGATATGTGGATACTCTAGATGAATTCTAGTTTGGGTTATTAACTATAATGAATATATAATATGAGAAAAAACAAAATTGATCAAAGAATAATTAAAAAATTTGGGGTATTTTTTTTAAATTAATATAAATTAAATATAAAATATCATATCTATCATATTTCATGGAAGATTAATTATTTCATTCATATTTTGATTATTTAAGTCAATTAAAATCAATCATTGGGATCCAAATTGATGCTTCCACTACACTCCATAAATTTTATCCACAAATTTCAATTGATAAGGGATTCCTTATATTTCACCCACTTCCCTTACTTGAGGGTTAATCATAATTATTGTTATAATTTAATTAATGTTTTCTATTATGTAATCATGTATATATTTATAGAATTACATTTATTTTTTTTACAAGTGATTAGTGGGTATTAAATTATATAGACCTTAATACAATGAAAAATTATTAATCTATGGGGATACTATGATGTCTTGGAAGTAGGACATGACTATATGATACCTTGTCAATGAAACTCAGTAAGATTTTTATAATACCATTATTAAAATACTTGTTAATATGTTTATGATACATTTATTATGCTCTTTGGTAATGATATTATGATACTTAGGTGGAGAGCCTTCGGAATGTGATTATGATGTTATATTACATTCCATGATGATAATCTACATTCTATGATGATGCCATGTATTCCATGATGATACATTATGTTCAATGATCAATCCTTATATTTCATGATTATTTCTTATGTTTCATGATGTTGTCTTATTTTCCATGATGATACCCTATAATAAATATTGATTTATTATATTTTATAATGATTCCTCTTTTAATTATATATCATTATTATCAATGATCTATCGCTGGATTATAATATGATCTTATCAATATCTGATATAATATTCTTCTTAAATACATTTTCATGCCTTTATAATACCCTTACTAATAGTTTGTACTCATAATTTTCATTTGTTTTACATTTCCTAACTAGATTATAAATTGTATGAATAATATAATGTATAAAGAACATATAAAAGATGTGAAATGATTTATATGATTATATAGGTAAATTCAGTTTTATTTTTTATGTAATGTTCCAAGATTGAAGAGACATAATAATTATGATTGTAGAAAATTTAATAAATTTATTTGTTATATGTAATGAAGCATATGAATTTATTAATATAGATTTGGATGTGAAGGTAAAGTAAATTTTAGTTTATATAAGAGAGACGTTAATTGTTTTTTTAGAATATGGATATATTAAACTTTTATGTTAACCTTAATTATTAATTTTATATTAAAAAATATAGTTTTAAATTATAGATATTAAACATAATTTATGATATAATATTTCATATGACAATAATGATACTTATGAGATTATCTAATCTTAATTGTGTTTTTATGATAGTTGGAAGAAGGGGATGTATAAGTAAGAACAATAACCAATGTGGGGAGAAATGAAATTATTTCCCAAATGTTTAACTTGATGTTGTGGGTGTTGAGAGCATAGTGGTTATCTTATATTTAATGCATAAGATCATAGTAAAAAATAAAAACGATGTGCAATATTATATATCATTACCTCATGAATCATATTTTGTTGATTAATTCATGTTTAAATGACCTACATCATCAAGTGGGCCTATTGACAACTTAGTAACCGAGTGGTGGATAAATTCTTTTGGAAAATAATTTTACTATAATTAATTTTTTAGAGAGTCATATGATTGTATTGGTAGTATATTATTTATATGGTGAATCTTAACAATGGTGTAAATGAATAAGAAACATAATGATTGAGGTAAATATTTTCTCTATATATAAGTAATTCTTCAATAAATTATTCCTTGGAAAATAATTACCTCACAAACTATTAGTTATCATAGAGAGTAAGTTCTTTTAGGTAAACCAAAAGAAGGACAAGTTGGTTGATAATATGACACTAACTTTACAAGATTATTTATGAATACTTCCACTTTTGTTATTAGACCTAAAATAATGATTAAATTACTCTTAAATGGTCTAAATACATGTACCCCAAATAAATTATATTTTACATTTTTATAATTATGAAATTGAATATTATTCTACTCTTAATTTTGGAATAATGTTAATGGATTCATAGTGGTATCTATGAACGATGGATAGAAAGAGGAAGGTAGACTATAATAATGCGAAATAATCATATCATGTAAGGTAAAAAAAAGTTTCTACCAACCATATTAATAATGTATGGAAGAATTACCCAAGAAATTTATTTTTTAGAAGTGAAAAATACTACAAGAATGGTAAAGATACCAATACAGAATAATATTTTCATGGGGATATAAAAACTAAAATTTCTTAAAGGAAGGATGATAAAGTTACGGTTCAAGATAGACCCATGGTGTTATGATTTAACTATAGTGATTTAGGGTATTATATATTCATTTTACAAAGAAAAAAGATACAAAAGGGGAATAAACATCCATAAAACTAAACAACCATGAACCAAAGTCTCAATTTATTGTATACTAGAACTAAAGTTGAAGCTCCAAAAAATATGGTATAAATTAATCTCATTGTGTACTTTAAACTAGATAATATTCTATTTGATTATGTCTCTACACATTATTTTATTTAATTGATCTTTATAAATAATATCAAAAAAAATACCAAATATAGAAAAGAAGAGTTAGCAATCTAAATGCATGGAATTTTGATATATGAAAATGGTTATTCAAAAATTCAATTACAGATTTTTGTGGAATTTTTTTAAAAAAATTTTTAGTTATCATATCAATTGTGGAACTTGATTTGACACTAGAAATGTATTTTATCTTAAATAAAATTAAAATGTTTAATTATAGGGATACATATATTTTTTTTAGAAAGGCCAACATCTAATCATTTTCAAAGGTGAAATATAAATTTTTAATATTTATCAAGATCCAACCATTATAGAATATTTTATTAAAAATCATGAAAAAGTAGAATAAATAAGTGAAAATAAAGGGGTTGGAGATGTACTAATTATTCTATAATATTTTTATGTATTTCCAGATGAATTTCCTTGACCTAACTTAAAGAAAAGGTTGAATTCTAGATGAAACTCATTGTTATTTAAAAATAAATATATAATACTATTTATTATATAAAAAAGTTGTATTTTGAGAATAGAAATAATAAATTGAAATAAAATTTGGGGAGGGGTTTTTTGTGAACCAATATATCTTAGGGGGTTCACATACACTTTCCAGGGAGAATATGGATGGATTAATGATAATTTTATATGAATAAATATATATATAAAATTAATTAATATAAATGATAAATATCTTTTTCTATAGATTAATGGTTGATTTACTAGATTTATGGGTCCTAATTATTTTCAAAGATTAAATTTTTATCTAGTTATCATTTGATAAATATAAAGAAAAAGGATATTCAAAAAAATTACTTAAAAACATGGTACATGAATTATGCATTTTTTATTTCCTTTGCATTAATAAATTGTTACTACCCATTTCATAATTATTTGGATTAATTAATAAGTTTTATACATGGACATATTAGGTTGAAGTGTAATTTAGAGGAAAGATCTATTTTTGTTTTTTTTGGTAAAAATAGTGTTTTTAGTCTTTTAAGATGTTCAAAGGGAACATTTGGAGATATGGGATGTTTTTAAAAGTTATGATTTTAAATTTATACTTTTAAAAGAAGAAAATTTTAAGGATATTTCAAGAGTAATTCACCCAAAACTTGGGAGAAAAATAGTTGTATATTATGAATTGGGTCACTATAGAAAACACGGTGGATTTCATCAGGCCCCTTATAGGACATTGGGTAGCTATTAATGGTACGAAAGGTACTCAGTGGATCAAATATTATTTTTTGTACAAATAGATTTAATTTTTTTACCTCTTTTTACTTTAAAATAAATATTGGGTACCTTTGGGCTAGACCATTCATATGCAGTAGGTTCCTTCTACCCTTTACTCCTTCCTACTATTTCCACAACCTTTGATATTAGTCATCCAAGGGTGTTTTGATCCACTGATTTGTGGTAAATCCTTCCGTTTCTCATCCTCCATTTCCACTTATTATTTTCTGCTTGAAGATTAAGTTAATTAAGTTAGGTATTTCAGAATGGATTTTAATACATCATGGTCAAATTAATTTGTATTATATGGTATTTAAAATCTATATACTAGTGGATTTAAAGTGTAGATGAATAAAATAATTTAATATATTTTTTATATTTTTATTACTTAGCGGATGAACTTATACATTTCATTGATTTTAATATTGATTGATAAATTATATCTATAATAATAATTTTGGATTTTATAGTTGGTTGTGAAAAGATTATATTTGGAGTTTTCGATGAGTGTTTATATTATATTTTGAGTTTTTTTTTAAATTTTTTGAAATTTGGTTATCTATTTTTAAATAATTTCAATTCATGAATTATAAGTTTAAGGGAGTTTTATTTCTGTATTAATGGATTATGATGAGCTATTTTATGGGTCATTAAGGTGTGTGATCTCAACCCACCTTGGGTTGAATTTATTTTTTCCTATATTTATTATATCATTTTTTTCGAAACTTTTTTTAAATTTTGATAATGTTTTATAAATATAAATCTATTGTTTTTATATGTGAATAACCTTGTAAAATTTTAGTATTTTTATTATAATATTATTGAAGCGTATTTATTTGTTTTATGTTGTGTCTAATTATTTCCATAACATTATAGATTAATTATTTTAATTATTAATTTGTGGATAAAGAAATAGCTATTACTGATATATGAAATTTTAGGTGAGAAATTTATTAGACTTATTTTTAAAAAAAATAAAGATAATTGATGGAGTTTATGACTATGTCCCTTTGAGCATAGTTATTTTTTTTTCATTCCTCACACGATTATGATTGGTTCATAAAATATATCTCTTAATATATATATATATATGTAAAATTATTTTTTAACCATTTTTCTTATATGATTTGTTTTGATAAAAATGGTAAATCATTCCTTTATATATATAACCTAAATGAATTTTAAGCTAACAAAAAATAGTAATATTCAGTAAAGAGGTTTCATAAGGGGTGATAAAATTGATGAGTTTTGTGATAAGAAATAGATACTTTAGTCTCTTAATATTTATCAACTTTATCTTAAATTAATTAATGGTTAAAATGAAATAGTTTCTTATATCTACCATTTTAATTTTGATAAATGTCATTGGGGAAACCTATTATGTATAGGTGATTTTTCTAAAGAGTTATTGTATTGGGTGAGTTGGGATATCCAATTAAATAACATACTTATTAGTGAGTGGTTTTTTTTTAATCTATTTTATTTAATATTATTTATTCTTTTTAAAATTACATGTTTGTTCTATTATTATTTGATATTTTATCATGTCAGTATATTATTATTTTTAATTATGGACTTAGGCTTCTTAAGGTTGTTGTTCCTTTATTAATTGAATTACTTATATTAAGCGTTCTTTATTTATTTGGTCATTTCAATACTTCTTTTTTCTTTGTGAGTTATATTAAATATATGTACCACCCCGACCCCTCTAGACCAGAGTCGATGCATTACATGTGATATTGGCATGGTTAGAAGGAATGAAACTCCCAAAGGAAAGAACAGGTTAGTAGTCTTGAAAAAACTAGAAACACATATGTAACATAAATTACATTGAAGAAGGTTACAAAATACAATACATAATAAAAACTAAAAACGACATCCCCAGGAACTCAATAAAAGATATTCTCTTCATCACCTATTGAAGGTAGACAATTAAAGGGGTGTGCTCAAACACTTAGTAAGGGTTACAAATAGAAAAAGCCTGAAAACAATAATAACTGAATCACTATCAATATGACATAATCAATATGACATAGTGAATAAATGAATAATTAATTCCATTAATAAACTGAGAATAAAACTGCATCCATAGATTTTGTCATAGTGAAAACCTCATGGATAATAATATTAACTGATAATGAATAAAGAGAGTACTTATTAATTTGAAGTCATGTATCTTACACATGAAACCATAATACTGTAAAAGTGTTTTAGTTCTATGGGTAGAAACCCTTCTGATTTTTAGAAACAAACTCCAAGGGTTTGTCGCCAAACTGTTTTTTCTCATGAGGCCTACAGATGCATCGAGGGGCTATAGCGGGCCCCACCAGCCACTTCATGTCCAAATAATTCTTTATAAATTTATTCAATACAATATCAATATGCCTTTTCAATATCTGTATAGAGTATAGTATACAGATTCATCAAAATTTCCATAATTAAAAAAACTTTCTATGTAAACACCGTTTGTAAAATGGTATACGATTTAGACAAAAAACATATCCCTAGAATGAGATTATGGATATTTAATATAAATAAAATATCAAATGAAAATTCATCTCAAATGGGAAGTAGGTACACCACATAAGGATTATTAGGAGCACAATACAAAATTAGTCACAACGAAAAGGTAGTTGAGACAAAGTCCCTTACCACACTGTAATAAATCGAATCATATCACCAGAACTTAATGAACATCAAATGAAAATTGAATAAAATGAATGTAAATATAATCTTGTTATTATATATCAAGGGTCAGTACACATATACCACATATAAGGTATAAGTGGCAAACAATGAAAATGTCACAGAAATGAAAGTTAGATGAGAAACCCCTTACCTTAACTCCGAACATGTTTCTCTCTTGAACTTATGCTCCTGGAATAGAAAATTATACTTATTATTAAATTATTTAAGAACCTATTACACATATATTTGGATTATAATAATTCTTTTTAGTTCATTTATACCCTTATTTCTAAGTTATTATATTGAATTTCATTGTTCCGGGGTGTTTGTTTTCATTATTTTTATAATCGGTTCACTTGTTTTTAAGTAATGGAGTTCATGTGGAAAGGTTATCAATCTCCACGATTAGAATTATATATTATTTATGAACATAAATAATTGTTAATGGTCATTTCTATAATTTGTTTAAATTTAATGAGGAAGAATCATTAGATAACAACCACTTCGATTATTCGGCGATATTTGGATTATTATGATCTAGTTTTGTCATATAACTTAATTATATGTACATATTCTGGTTCCTGAATATTAATTATGTAATAATACATATTTTATAGTCTTTTTCAACCATAAATATGGTTTCATGACCAGTGATGATGAATAAATTAAAGAACGAAACTTCTTCATCTACGAAGGCTATAAATTGGAACCTCATGGATGTTGATTTCATTTATATAAAAAAATAATAGGGAGGAAGTAAGAATATTTATGATGGTTCTTCCATTCACATAATATAATTACCGTATATAGAAGAAACTAGAGTTATCATGATCATTTGGATAGTGGAGGTGAGGTGAGAAAAATAAAAGTGATGAACTTGAAAATAAAAGAAATGTTAAGAGATCCCTTATGAAAATTCGACAGCATAACGACGTCAATTAATATTTCATAAAATAAAATGATGAGAAAAAAAGGGTATATCATCATATTGAAATAAAAAGGAAAGTAAGAAGAATAAATAAAATCAATCCCCAACATATGAGAAAGGAATTTCAAATAGATAACATAAAATAAGTGTCGACTTATAGAAGAGAATGAAGGATTCCCTTACATTGAAGAATATCTCCTAGATCTTGAAGGATGGGACCTTGGGGAATTAGGGACACCTTGGGAGGACTCCTAGAGAGGAAAAACCACCATATATTCTAGGATGAGGTATTTGGAATTAATTAAAACGAATGGATGGGTGGGTATTTAAAGAAAAAGAGGGGTAATTTTTTAATAATTTCTAAGGGACACCTCATTAGTGGTTTTTTTCCAAACCATGGGCTTCCCCATAGTATTTTCCCATGGTTTTAACCACTTGGGACACCTCATGTCACAAGTTACTATAAAAAAGTCGACCATACTTTTATATTTAATTATTACATTCTTATGATGTCATTAAACTACCGAAAACTCAAAACTGTATTTTTACTATTCATGAAAAATTCATGTATTTTAGAAAAATATAAAAAATTCACCCCTACCATTTTTCGATGTGTAGAATTAAAAAGTGAAATCCTTTTTTTGAAAATAATTTTTTTAAATATTATTAATTTAATTTTTAAATATGGTTATAGTTAGTTTGAAAAATAACAATGTTAAAATGCAATTAGTTTTGTTTCTCACTGAAAAACTAATTAAGATCTCATTATCTTATTTCTTTAAGAAAATAAAATAATAATATTATTTACTATTCATAAGGGTCATATTGCTATTCATATTTCTATTCATAAGGATATGTTACTATTCACCAAAAATTATGTTTGTTCTATCAGACACCAAATGATTTACTGAACACAGCCCTAGATGACCATTTTTCGAAATTCAAAACATAGACAAGGCAGAGTTGTGTTTAATGGGTAGATTATGAAATTTCATTCTATATTTATTTTCAAAACCTTGGGGTGTTACATTCTACCCTCCTTAAAAAAAATTCATCCTTGAAATTCACATAAAAAATTACCAAAAAAGATTTGTGTATGTCTTTAACATAAGCTCCTCAGGATCCCATGTTGCTTCATCCATTTCATGGTTCCTCCATAGAACCTTTACCAGGAAAGTTATCTGATTTCTCAATACTTGTTCTCTAGTATCAAGAATCGTGATAGGCTCTTCCCAATAAGATACATTTGGATCATGTTTTATTTCTTCATAAGTGTGTACATGTGTTGGGTCTGGCATGTAATTTCTTAACATTGACACATGAAACACATTGTGAACCTTGGAGAGAATTGGAAGCATTGCCAAACGACAAGCTATGGCTCCAATTCGGTTCAAAATTTCAAAAGGACTGATGTACCCGGGACTTAAATTTCCATTCTTACCGAATCGTATAATACCCTCACATGGAGATAACTTTAAGAAAACGTGATCACCTTATTAAAACTCCAAATCCTTCCTTCAGTTATCTTCATTTCTATTTTTCCTACTTCGAGATATTTTGATATGGTTTTGGATAATCTCCACCTTCTCTATTGTTTCTTAAATAAGTTCTGGGCCCATGAGCTTTCTTTCACCAACATCATCCCAACAAGTTGGTGTACAACATCTCCGCCCATACAATGCTTCATAGGGGGCAGTCTGAATACTTGAATGGAAGCTATTGTTGTAGGAAAATTCTACGAGAGGTAAATACTGATCCCACATGCCTTGAAAATCAAGTAAACAAGACCTCAACATGTCTTCCAATGTTTGAATAGTCTGTTCTGATTGTCTATCAGTTTGTGGGTGGTAGGCAGTGCTCAAACGAAGATCAGTATCTAGGGCCTTCTGAAGACTTTTCCAGAATCTTGATGTATAACAGGGATCATGATCAGAAAAAATTGATAGGGGTACTATAATAAGTCTCACAACTTCATTAATATATAGTCTTTCTAGACGTTCAAGTGGTAGATCTTCTCTTATAGCAAGAAAATGTGCTGACTTGGTAAGACAATCAACAATGACCCATTTTGCATCGTTCCTTATATGAGTATGTGATAGTCACATGAAAAATTCCATCATTATATTATCCCATTTCCACTCAGGTATGTGAAGAGGTTTCAATACTCCTCTAGGCTGTTGCCTTCCAGCTTTCACTTGTTGACAAACCATACATCTTGACACAAAATCAGAAATCTCCCTCTTTATGTTGCACCACCAAAAATGTTCCTTCAAATCTCTATACATATTAGTGCTACTAGGGTGTATAGAGAAATCAGAACTATGAGAATCATCCAAAAATTTACTTTTTAGATCTGGTATATCGGGAACATAAAGTCTCATCCCAAATTTCAAAATTCCATCTTCATATTCGAAGTCACTCAATCTCCCATCATTCAGAACATTAATCTTCTTTTAAAACTCATAATCATCGGCCTGAGAACTTTGTATATTTTCTAGTAAAGATGGGTTGGAAACCATTTGAAAAAGAATTTGGGTTTCACCTTCCATGGTTATTCCCATATCCATCTTTACTAGATCCATGAAAATAGGATCCTTTTCAACTCTCATCTTGTTCAAAACTCCATGATCTTTTCCGCTCAAAGCATCTTCTACCTTATTTTCCTTCCCCAGGTGGTAGTGTATCGTGTAATCATAATCCTTGAGTAGTTCAAGCCATCCCCTTTTCCTCATGTTGAGTTCTTTTTGTGAGAAAATATAATTCAAACTCTTGTGATCAGCATAAATCTCACATTTTCACCATAGAGATAATGTCTCCATATCTTCAAATCAAATATTATATTAGCTAACTCAAGATCATGAGTAGGATTTTTTTGATCAAGAATTTTTATCCGTCGTGATGCATAAGTAAAAACCCTATCATTTTGCATAAGGACACAACCAAGTCCTTTCTTTGAAGCATCACTATAAATAAAAAACCTGTCATTCCCCGATGGTAGAGTTAATATAGGAACATTGATTAATTTTCTCATCATTTCTTTGAAAAATTCTTCATAATATTTTGTCCAAACATATTTAACCTCTTTACGGGTGAGATTATTTAGTGGGTTAGCCAGTTAGGAAAAACTATGCTCAAAACACCGATAATAACCTACTAGGCCAATAAAATTTCATACCTCAGTTATGTTTGTTGGTGTGGGCCAATCTGGGATTTCCTTTGTCTTCATAGGATCAACTAGGATTCCATCCTTAGAGACAATATGGCAATGAAAGGAAATCTCCTAAATCCAGAATTCACACTTGCTAATCTTCCCATATAATTCATGTCTTCTAAGAGTCTTCAGGATAATGCGCAAGTGATTTTCATTATCTTAGTAGCTTTTGGAGTATACCAAGATATCATAAATAAATAACACTAAAAAATCATCGAGATATTCCATTAAAACTTTTTTCATTAAATCCATGAAGATAGAGGGTTAATTAGTCATTCCAAAAGGAATTGCTGTAAACTCATAATGCTCGTACGTGGTTTGAAACACTGTTTTCAGAATGTCTTCCTTCTTCACATTCAACTAATGATATCCAGATCGATGGTCAATCTTTGAAAAGTATTGAGCTCCATGAATTTAGTCAAATAAATCATCAATCTAGGGTATATGATACTTATTCTTTATTGTAATAACATTTATTTCTCAGTAATCAATGCATAGCCTCATGGATCCATCTTTCTTCTTTAAAAACAAGACCGGGGCACCCCATAGAGAAACACTAGGTCGAATAAATCCTTTTTCACTCAACTCTTCTAGTTGTTTCTTCAGCTCTACTAACTCCATAGTGTCCATTCTATATGGGGTCCTTGATGTAGGTCTTGCACCAGGAATTAAGTCAATGGAAAACTCAATTTCCTACTTTGGAGGATGTCCAGGTAAATCCTCTAGAAAAACATCAATGTATTCTTTCACTATATGCACATATTCAATTTGAATATTTCTTTCCTCACCCAAAGATATTGGGTTCTCTTCCTCTCCAAAAATTTCATTCAGTAGAGCTACTTGGGGTGGTTCTAGATAAGAATCAAGTGGTGAAGTTTCTACCCTAAGGATAAGGGATTCCACACCATTTTAAAAAATTGTAACTTCCTTCTTATTACAATAAATATTCACATCATAATCTGATAGCCAATCCATACTGATAATTATATAAAATTAGGTCATTGGTATGATGATAAGGTTATCAACTAGAGCACATTTTGGTGTCTGGAGGGGGAGTAGTCGACATCCCTTTGTTGCAATGATACATCCCATATGAATTTTGACTGAAAACTCCTTTCTTAAATCAAATTGGATATATCTAATTTTCTTGGAAAACTGATAGGATATAAATGAATGCGATGATCCAGAATGAAATAAAGTGTTGTCTAAGTTTGAGGAAACAATTAAAGCACATGACACCACATTACTAGGAACTTAAACCTCTATAGTTATAATCGAATAGGCTCTCCCTTGATCTCTTGGATTTTTCTGAGGCATGTTTCCTTGGTTCTTAGGACACTCATTTGCATAGTTTCCCATGTCTCTACAATTGTAGCATTGAATATCATTGAATTATTTCTTCCCCTTTCATTCATCAGATCGATGACCCTTTTCTCCATAGTTATCAAAGACCCCCATGCCTTTTAAGTATTTCCCGAGATGATTATTTCCACAATTATCACATAATGGGAAACTATTTGTTCCCTTTCTCTTCTTTGGTGCTTCTCCTTTTCCTTTGATACCAGAATACCGCTTCTTATATTGGTTTCCTTTGAAAAAATTTGATCTAGAAAATTCCTTCTCTGTTTTGATGACACCTGATACAATTTCATCATATGATGAAAATTATTGAGATGCCAGTTCCATTCTAAGACTTGGCTTAAGAACTTCAAAGAAATGATCAATCATGTCCACCGAGTCATGTACATAATCCACGACAAACCTGTCTAGCTTTGTAAAGGTATCTCATACTATTAAACACTTTCTTCTTCCCTTTGGTTCAAGCCAAAGAATTTCCTCTGTATTTCAGTTCGTTGCTCACGAGGGAAATAGTTTTCAAAGAATATTTCCTTAAAAGTCCTCCATTCCATATCCTCTATCTCTTCTTCCTCCATGGTAATTTGAATCGGGGACCACCTTTGATCAGCGTCACCCTTGAGAAAATATACTTCCAGTACTACCTTTTCATTTTTATTGCATCTTAACGCCATGAATATCTTTTCAATGGACTTGATCCATTGCTCAGCAACCAATGGATTAGTAGTCCCGCTGAAAGATGGGGGCTTCTGCCGTATGAAACGATCCAACACAAGTGTTGAATGGTTATTTGTTACAAATTGAGTAAGTTGTCCCAATATGGTCATGATCTGATCTGCTCCAACATTGACTGTGTTGACTTTCTCAGTAGGGAGATCCATACCTTTCCCAAAAGTATTGATTCCCCTTCTTGGATTAGAAACCATTCCTAAATAATGGAATACAAAATATTAGTTTATTAATCTCAAATATAAATTCACTCAATATAGATTTAAATTCTATGCATAGATAATCTAATAAACACGGTTCCTCTGAGGAAAAATTTACATTAAATCCTTCATAATGGATTATAAAGAAAATGTGAATTATCCTAAGCATATACCCCGGGAGTGTCGTAACCACGAGTGTATTAAGGCCTATTTTCTTTCACCAGTTCCCGTTCGAGTCTAGATCAATGCGGTGTTTTCGGGTTTTACCCCTAGATACATCTGTGCCAGAGCCGCCTCTACCTGCTCGTGTCTAGACAAGAATGTATTGCTTAAAATATCCACATAATCTATTCCTTACCAAAATACCAGGATGTTCTTGTATGTTAATCCTCAAATACTTCCTTAGGGATTTGTTCCCTACTATACATTTCCTACTCTAGTTTCCAAGTTTTCTACTAAACATCCTCTCATACCAACTGTAACACCCCGAACCCTCTAGACTGGAGCCGGTGCATTAGTTTTGTTATTGGCATGGTTAGAAGGAATGAAAATCTCGAAGGAATGAACATATTAGTTGTCTTGAAGAAACTAGATACATAGATGTAACACAAATTACATTGAATACGGTTACAAATTACAATACATAACAAAAACTAAAAACAACATCCCCAGGAACTCAATAAAAGATCTTCTCTTCATCACCTGTTGAAGGTAGACAATGAAAGGGGTGAGCTCAAATGCTCAGTAAGGGTTACAGATAGAGGAAGCATGAGTACAATAATAAGTGAATCACAATCAATCTGACATAATTAATATGGCATAGTGAATAAATGAATAAGTAATGCCATTAATAAACTGAAAATGAAACTCCATCCATAGATTTTTTCATTGTGAAAAAATCATGGATAATAATATTAACTGATAATGAATAGAGAGAATGCTAATTAATTGGACATCATGTATCTATCATATGAAACTATAATACCTTAAAAACGGTTTAGTTCTATGGGTAGAAACCCTTCAGATTTTTGGAAACAAACTCGAAGGGTTTCTCACAAAACTGTTTTGTCTCATGATACCTACCGATGCATCAAGGAGCTATAGCAGGACCCACCCACCACATCATGTACAAATAATTATTTATAAATTGATTCAATACAAGATAATTATGCCTTTTCAATATCCGTATAGAGTAGATTATACATATTAATCAAAATTTCCATAATTAAAATAACTTTCTAAATAAACACCTTATGTAAAATGGTATACAGTTTAGAAAAAAAACATATCCATAGCATGCGATTATGGATATTTAATATAAATAAAATTTCAAATGAAAATACATCTCAAATACGCAGTAGGTACACCACATATGTATTATTAGGTGCACAATAAAAAGTTAGTCACAACGAAAAGGTAGTTGAGACGAAGTCCCTTACCACAATGTAATCAATCGAATGATTTGACAAGAACTTAATGAACATCAAATGAAACATTGAATAAAATGAATATAAAGAGAATAATGTTATTATATATCAAGGGACAGTACACATATACCACATATAAGGAATAAGTGGCGAACAATGAAAATCTCACAGAAAAAAAGTGAGATTAGAAACCACTTACCTTAACTCCAAAGGTGTTCCTCTCTTGAACTTAAGCTCCTGGAATATGAAATTATACATATTAATAAATTATTTAAGAACATATTAGACATGTATTTGAATTATCATAATTATGACTAGTTCATTTATACCCTTATTTCTAAGTTGTTATATTGAATTTCATTGTTCTAGTTGTTTTCGTTTTCATTATTTTTATAATAGGTTCACTTGTTTTTAAGTAATGGAGTTCATGTGAAAAGGTCATAAATCTCCAGGATTAGAATTATATATTATTTATGAACATAAATAATTGGTAATGGTCATTTATATCATTTGGTTACATGGAATGAGTAAGAATCCTTAGATGACAACCACTCCGATTATTCGGCGGTATTTGGATTATTGTGAACTAGTTTTGTCATATAAATTAATTATATGTACATATTCTAGTTCATGAATATTAATTATGTTATAATACATATTTTATAGTATTTTTCAACCATAAATATGGTTTCATGACCATTAATGAAGAATAAATTGAAGAAAAAACATCATCGTCCACGAAGGCTATAAATTGGAACCTCATGGACGTTGATTTCGTTTATATAAAAAAAATAAAAGGGTGGGAGTAAGAATATCTATGATGGTTCTTCCATTCACATGATATAATTATAGTATATATATGACACTGGAGTTATCATGATCATTTGTTTGGAGGAGGTGAGGCGAGAAAAATAAAATAGATGAACTTGAAAATAAAAGAAAAGTTATGAGATCCCTTATGAAAATTTGGCTGCATAACGACGTCAATTAAAATTTCATAAAATCAAATGATGAGAAAAAAGGGTATATCATCATATTTAAATCAAAAGGACAGTAATAAGAATATATAAAATCAAACCATAACATATGAGAAAGGAATTTAAAATAGATAACATTAAGTGTTGACTTAATGAATAGAATGAAGGATTCCCTTACCTTGTAGAATAACTCCTAGATCTTGAAGGATGGGACCTTGGGGGCTTAGAGAAACCATGGTAGGACTCCTAGATAGGTAAAACCACCAGATCTTCTAGGATGAAGGATTTGGAATGAATGAAAAAGAATGGATGAGTGGGTATTTATAATAAAAGAGAGGCAATTTTTTAATAATTTCTAAGGGACACCTCATTAGTGATTTTTGCCAAACCATGGGATTTCCCATGGTATTTTCCTGTGGTTTTAGCCACTTGGGACACCTCATGTCACTAAATACTATACAAAAGTCGACAATACTTTTATATTTAATTATGACATCATTGTGATGTCATTAAACCACGAAAAACTCAAAACTGTATTTTTACTATTCATGAAAATTTCATGTATTTTAGAAAAATCCAAAAACTTAACCCCTACCATTTTTCGACATGTAGAATTAAAAAGTGAAATACATTTTTCAAAACTAATTTTCTAAATATTATTAATTTAATTTTTAAATAAGGTCATAGTTAATTTGAAAAATAACAATCTTACAGTGCAATTAGTTTTATTTCTCATTGAAAAACTAATTAAGATCTCATTATCTTATTACCTTAAGAAAATAAAATAATAATATTATTTACTATTCATAAAGGTCACATTACTAATAATATTACTATTCATAAGGGTATGTTACTATTCACCAAAAATCATGTTTGTTCTATCAGTATCCAAATGACTTACTGAACACAACTATAGATGGCCATTTTTCGAAATTCAAAACATAGAAGAGGCAGAGATGTGTTTAATGGATAGATTATAAAATTTCATTCTATATTTATTTTCAAAACCTTGGGGTGTTACAATTTATTGTTAATATTTTTGTGTAATTTGGTTAGAAACTTTGGAAGACTAGTTAGTGGGTCATGTATTTGTGGTAGTAATGAAGATTGGGTGACTTTGGTGTTGTTCTAGTTTTAAAAAATTTAATTAGGTGCATCTTTGAGTAATATCCTTTTACCTTTATAGGTTTTGGTGAGTCTAGGAGTTCTTTTTACCTTTAATGATTATTTAGGATACTGAGAATAGTATGGTATAACATTTTAAAGTCTGTGTATTGATCCTAGGAGTAGCTTAAGAAAAAATATTATCACTTAACTCATGTAATCTAGTTAAGTAATATTCCGTAAATTTTAACTATCATGTGTTTAGCCAAGGTGGATTATGATAGGTTGTGGTATGATTTGATTCATTATTTTTCATGATAGTATCAATGTTTTATGAGTTTATATGGATATATAGTGATTCTTTATTAAGATTTTATACTTACTTATGCCTATGTGATAATATATTCTAAATTTATGAATGATGAGTTTATCAGCACCCTTTAACTAATATTAAGTTTTATCAACATATCATACTGGGAAATTTATGATATCGTTTATATTTTATAAATCATATTAGTTTTACCTTGGGAAAGAGTGGTATCCCTCTATATAGTATCTTCATTTGTGATGGTATTGTGTAAAATAGATTTTGTAGGCTCTATTATTTTGAGAGGATTATGATTAATTCTATATATATATGAGTATATTTCTATGTATGGGAATGTATGTGACCACCTATAAAGTATTTCGACACACACAGAGGTATATGAGACATTAATTACCCACTAATAAAGGATATATATATATATATATTGTTATTTTCCCTAATGGTTTATCCAATGAGCCTGAATCAATTTCATCATGTATTCTGATCTTTTTCTTGAAGTATGTATTGATCTTTTAAGTGGTTTAAGAGTTAACAATGATTGTTCTACTACAATGGTAAATAATCTATGACACAATTATTATTATTATTTAGTTTTTTCATATTTATCTATATTTTAAATTCTAAAAACATAATCATTTTTATTCACCTAATTATATATATATGGAATTGAGGTATCTTGGTAGTTTATATTCGGTGTTCCTAATCAAAACCTGCATGTGATGTAACGACCGAAACATTCATTAATTAAAATTACTCTTGATCTAATTAAATGTATTTTTATGGTTATATAAAATGTGAACTTCATTGGTTTTATGTTTTAGGATTTTAAAATACCATTATGAATTGTGACCGTTGCTAATATAGCTGTTGAACTGTGATCACATGATTAGTATAAATATAGGGCTTTAACAAATCCAATTTACTCAGAAAAAGAAAGCAATGGGCTCATCCAGTAGAATTTCCCTATACTAATCCCATTTTTCGAAGGTCGGAATGAAGGTGGAATCATTGGGCTTTGCTCTTGACCAAGCCAAAGCCAAGCTTGAACACATTAAGCTTGAGTGGAACCGACTACGGGAGAAGTGGAAGTTAATAGAGATTACCACCTGAGCGATGTTTTCCAAGCAACCCAAAGAGTCTGTCACCATCGCTCACCTTACCCTTTGGTCTTATGTGGGTGTTATAAGGGGTTATGTAATGATACCCTAACACTATGATTATGTACATTATTCTTATATAGAGAATATAAATTTTTTTATTGTCACCTTGTAAATAGTTTTTAAAGCACAAATACTATTTTTGTTTAGTATACAACTAAGAAATATATTGTGATGAATTAATGGATTTTTGAATTAAATAATATTTTAATAAAATATTATTATTATTATTAACAAATTACATTTTATTAAATATATATTATCGTATAATTTTAAGAATGCAATTGTAATTTTTTTTATGGTTTGAAATCTATTTTTGTCAAAACCCATGATTTTTTGATAAATGTGGGTTTTTATTATAATAATAAAAATTCACATATTTAGAAAATTATTTAGAGAAAATGAATACTATATTTATAATCAAGATGTCAAAATTAACCAACGGTGAATTTTTCATAGTTTTCTGAGACAATCGATTTTTTGGGTAAAAAATAAATACCGTTTAAATATATAATGTGTTTTATGACATCATAATAACTCAATAGTGATTTAATAAAATACTATAAACATTATGTTCGGCCAATATATGTTTTATTATTAAAATAATTTGATTTTATATTTGTTTTATTTATTTTTCAAAGCATTAGTGGACCCTCCAAGACTTATAATACATTTTGTCTTTTTAAATTGTTTTTCTTGAGAGTTTGACTCACCTCTATATAAGAAACCCTATTATTTTAAGAAGTTATTCCATTGGCCTTATAAAATATTGTTTTCCACTCCCTTTTATAAAAAAAAATTGGTAAAAACTGTGGGTTGGTTTGTGGTATTGATTAGTTTAATGTGTGGTGACCTAAACCTAAATAATAATGAATTCCCTCTCCTTTCTATATAAACCAACCAAAGATCCCACTTTCTCTTCACTCAAATAATTTGGTGTAAGACCAAACTCTGCCCTAATATATCTATAATCCTCCCAATGTTCCCCAAGCTCCCAATAAGCCTCTCTCAATCCTCTCCCAAGATTTTGGGATCACACTTCCAAGTAAAGGATTCCTACCATTCTCTGTTTATCCACATTTCTTAATATTGATATGCCCTTTTATTTTCTTTAACGAATGTTGGGGTATGATTTTTTACCTCCCCCATACTTCCCTTTTTATTTCTGGATGATGGGACACCCATTCCTCTCTCATTAATAACTCCCATGTACACCCGTTACCATGCCAAAATTCCGTGAGGGATTTCTCTCTCCTCTTTTACATCCAAGTAATTATTTTGTATTATGAATCTAAATTCCATTACATTTATTGGGGAATGTATATATATGACCCCCTTACTATCCATTTAATGTGAATATTATGAGACACCCATTTCCCTCTCAAGAACCATTTTCCGACATCCTTATGTCACGCCATTATGTTGCCGAAATTGCACCATGTTTTTTCAAGACAAGATCATTTTGTAGTGAATACCATACCCATGTATCTATCAAGGGTATTAACCATTATGAATATATACATATTTAATGGTATTTTAATTTATTTATTCCACATTACTTAATTGTGGAATAACTTATGATTTTGATTTATTCCATGTTATATGATCCACGTGGAACACTTATGCCTGTAGTTAAATGTTTAAGAAGAGTGCACCCTGATAGCACTCCAATGCATTGGGTAAAGTATAGTATCATGATACTTCATGTGCAATGAGTGTTGAATCATGATAATTCAAGTGAAATTATGAGTTACTTGTGATTCATGTGCAATGAGGGTTTACTCATGATCCATGTGCAATGAGCCTTGGATCTTGTTAATTCTATGTTAAGTGTAGTTGCCACATTTCCATGCTATCATTATCATGCCTTATCATGACTTAATTTTAATGTTTCTACTATGCTCCTTTGATATTCCTATCGTCTAAAAAGTATTGTATTCATCATTTTATTCCATGTTTATTCCCTTACTAGGCTTTATAGCTCACCATTTCCATATTCATGTCCTCAAGTTATCCCATGCAATGATAAATATGATGGAATGTAGTGGTCATGTAAAGGATGTTTTCAATAAAGATGTTGTGTTTAATGTTTTAAGTTGTTATGTAATGGTACTAAGGCAAAAATACACTATACCTATCAATCTTACATGATTTATAAAGAAAAGAGTTTATGTAATAAATTGTGTTTAAGTTTGTAATAAAGATCAGGGTTGTTATAGTTGGTATCAGATGATAGGTTTAGTTATTTTTGGGATTATGATTAGAAAACCCTAGTGAATACTTAGATACAATAATAAGTATAATAAAAACATCCTTAAGTTTTGATGAGAATTGAGTAAGTGGTTTATCAAGAAAATACATCCCTATCTGGATATGAGTAGGTAGACATGGCTCTGGCACAGATGTATAATAGTGGTAAAACCTGAAAACACAACTTTAAGCTAGACTCAAACGGGAACTAGTGCATGACAATGGGCCTTGTTGCACTCTTGGTTATGAAACTCCCAGAGGATATGGTTTGATAAATTCAAAAGCTTAGAAAAAACTTTATTAATGGAATTTAAAAAAATTCCCCTAAGAATATATGTTTGAATGTAGATCATGAATAACATAGATTGAAGCCTATGGATTCATAAGTTAAGGAAATAAAAGTTATTTATAAGTCCTTAGTTTTGACCTTGGATTCCCCATTATGTGTTAATACTTTATGATACTCATCTCTATGTATATATCAGATAGAGTAGAACCAGAATAATAAAGTTAAAAGTAGGGTTATCCCCCATAGTTCTACCCATTATTTTATATCCTAGATGTTTAGTAGAACAATTAGAGCACCACCACAAATCATAGAAGTAAATATGTCAGTGAGTACAGAAAATGGGGTAATCATTTCATCCCATGACTATAAATCATGTCCTTTCATAAAATGTGGATTGAATTTCCTATCGAACCTTATAATCATCCATATGGTGGAATTTGATGAAATTCTTTTCATTGATTGTCTTTCCTTATATAGAGCCAACATAAATTGTTGTTAGAGGGAAACCACTCTCCATGTGGGGAATCGACACCGATTCTTTAGAAGTTCAAGGAGGAAGATGAATCTTCTTTAGGTCTACCATATCATCCATGGATATTACTACCCTATGAGCACGTGTATCTGGATCAGATGATTTGGTCTATTAAGGTAACCTTCCTTGAAGACATGCCTATTTTGAGGGAATTTTCTGAAGTGTTTCCTGAGGAATTGTCTGGTCTTCCTCCTGAAGGAGATGTTGAAGTCTGAATTGTTCTTATACATGGGGAATTTCTAATATCCAAGAATCTGTATAAAATGGCTATTATGGAGATGGAGGAGTTGAAGAAACAACTGCAAGAGAATCTGGATAAAGGGTTTATATGCCCAAGTGCTTCACCTTGGGGTGCACCAATCCTCTTTTTCAACCGGAAATATGGGTCAATGCACCTTTGGATCGATTATCGCGAGATTAACAAAATCACAATTAACAAGATGTATCCTCTCCCACAAATTGATGATTTATTCGATCAGCTACGTGGAGAACAATACTTCTCCAAGGTGGATTTACGGTCGAGATTTTATCAATTAATGGTGACAAAGGATGATATCCCCAAGACTACTTTTCGTACAAGATACGGGCCCTGTGAATTCATAGTAATGCATTTTGGAATCACTAATACTCCAACAATCTTCATGGAATTTATTAATAGAGTCTTTAGGGATTACCTTGACAAATTTTTGGTAGTGTTTATAGATAATATTCTGATATACACAAAAACCAAGGAGGATCATGGGGAGCATATAAGAACTGTACTAGAGACCTTGCGAAAGGAGAAGCTCTATGTAAAGTACAACAAGTGCGAGTTCCAGTTAAAGGAGGTCTCATTCTTAGTCCATGTCATCACATGCAATGCGATATCTGTGGATCCCTAAAAAATAGATGCAATTGAGGGATGGATGAGGACAACAACTGTAACATATATTCATAGTTTCTTGGGGTTAGCTGGATATTATTGACGATTTGTGAGAAATTTCTCATGATTGTCCTACCCTATTAACAAGCTAACTCAGATGGGAGTAATGTTTTCTTAGAGTGATGAATGTGAAGAAAGCTTTAAGGAGTTGAAAAGCAGGCTTATCACAACACCTATGCTCACTTTACCCACAAGTGGATAACTATTTGTGGTATTAAGTTATGCTTCAAAGAAGGGTATGGGCTGTGTGTTGATGAAAAATGACATAGTCATTGCCTAAAATTCAAGGAAATTGAAAGTTCAAGAGAAGCATTATCCCACACATGATCTGGAGTTAGCTGCGGTGATCTTCTCTTTAAAAATTTGGTAAAATTATCTCTTTGTAGAGAAGTTTGAAATATATACGGACCCCAAAAGTCTCAAGTATATATTCAAACTGAAAGAATTGAACCTTCTCCTACGAAGATGGTTAGAGCTGATCAATGACTATGTCTGATCAATCCATTACCACCTTGGGAAAGTGAACAAGGTGGAAGATGCTATAATTAGAAAGGACCCAATGATTCTATCATTTATGAGTATTTAAAAGGATCCAATCTTCTTAGATTTGATGAATATGGACATGGAAAACATAAAAAAGGAAACATTACCAATCCTTACACAAATGATTGTTCAACAGTCTCTTTTGGAAAAGTTAAATGATTCAAAAAAGGATGATGTGGGAATTCAGAAGAAACTGGAAGCTATTAGAAAAGGGAAATACTTGGAGTTCAATGTTAATAAAGAAAGAATTGTGAGATTTTGGAAAATACTATACATTACATCAAGTCCAGAGCTGAAGAAGGAACTTTTGGATGATGCACATAGTTCAAATTTCTCTATTCACCTAGGAAACACAAAGATGTATCGAGATCTATGAGAGCATTATTGGTGGGATAATATTTAGAATGAGATCACTGAGTATACATCAAAGTGCATGGTGTGTCAGCAAGTGATGGAAATGAGGTACAAGTCTAAGGGGATGATGCAAACATTTCCCATACCAGCATGGAAATAGAAGAACATCATCATGGAATTTGTCACCAGACTTTCGAAGACATCCAAAGGCAACAATGAAATCTGGGTTATTGTGGATCATCTTAAAATTTCTTCACACTTCATTGCAATTCGGGAGGATTTCTCATTGGATCAACTGGCCCAGATATACATCAGGGAAGTGGTATGGCTGCATGGATTACTTCTATCTATTATATCCGATCGAGATCCAAGATTCACCTCTATGTTTTAGAAGAGTATTAAACTTGATATGAATACTGAACTAAACTTTAGTACATTCTATCATCCTCAAACTGATGGCCAATCTAAGAGAACTCTTTAGACCCTGGAAGATATTTTAAGATCATGTTCAATAGAATTTAAAGGAGGTTGGGATCAACATCTTACTCTTATTTAATTCTCCTATAATAACAGTTTCCAATCAAGAATCAGAATGACACCTTATGAATCCTTGAATGGGAAAAGGTGAGTAATGCCAACATGTTGGGATGAAGTTGGTGGGCATAAGCTACTAGGAAAAAAAATGGTTGAAGAAATGGTGGAGAAAGTGAAAACCATTTTGCAGCATATCAAGGCATCCCAGAGTCGATAAAAGAGTTATGAATATAACCATCAATAAGACCTTCAGTTTGAAGTTGGAGACATTATATTTCTATGCACATATCCATGGAATAAGTTCATGAGGTTTAGAAATAAAGGTAAGTTAAGTCCTAGATACATCGGCCCCTTCGAGATTCTTGATCGTGTTGGGGTTGTGGCCTATCGACTAGCACTTCCACCTACCATGGCCAAAGTACAAGATGCCTTTCATGTATCCCAATTAAGGAAGTAAATGCCCAACCCTTCACATGTATTCTGTTCATAGGTAGTACAACTCTATGATGATCTTTCTTACGAGGAGCAACTAGTGAAGATCTTAGATTGTAGAGAAAAAGTTCTATGAAAAAAGGAAATGGACCTCATCAAGGTGTTGTGGTGAAACCACAATTTTGAAGAATCAATGCGGGAATCAAAGTAAATGATAAAGAAAAGTTACCCACAACTATTTTAGTGTGGGAAAAGAAAATTTTTCCCGAAAAATTTCTTAAGGGAGGAATATTGTAATGACACAAACTTTTATTAATCAAAATTCTTCTCGATCTAATTAAATGTCTTATTATGGTTATATAAAATGTGAACTTCATTGGTTTTCTGTTTCTATATTTTAAAATACCATTATGAATTGTGACCATTCTTAATATATCCACTGATCTATGATCTCATAATTAGTATAAATATAGGGCTTTAACAAATCCGATTTACTCAGACAAAGGAAGCGATGACCATATCTAGTAGAATTTCCCTATATGAAGCCTATTTATTGGAGCTTGAAAAGTTGGTGGCATCATTGGGATTCCATCTTGACCAAGACCAATCCGAGCTTGAACATGTTAATCTTGGTCGGAACCGACTATAGGAGAAGTGGAAGTTAATAGAGATTACCCCCCGAGCGATGTTATCCGAACCACCCCAAGAGTCTATCACCATCACCCAACTTAGCCTTTGATCTTATGCGGGTTTCATAAGGAGTTATGTAATAAGACCCTAGCAATATGACTATGTACATTATTCTTGTATAGTGAATATACATTCTTTTTATAGTTACATTGTAAATAGTTTTTAAAGCACAAATAATATTTTTAGTTAATATTCAACTAACAAATCTATTTTGATGAATTAATGGATTTATTAATTAAATTATATTAATAAAATTATATTATTATTGTTAAAAAATTATTTTTTATTAAATATAAATTATCGTATAATTTTATGAATGCAATTGTAATTTTTTAAGGTTTGAAAGCTGTTTTTGTCAAAACCCAGGAATTTTGGATAAATGTTGGTTTTTATTTTAAAAGTAAAAATTCAAATATTTATATAATTATTTAGATAAAATGAATATTATTTTTATAATTAGGATGTTGAAATTATCCAATGGATAATTTTTCACAATTTTATGAGATTGTCGAATTTTTGTGTAAAAATTAAATACCGTTTAAATATATAATGTGTTTTATGACATCATAATGACCCAATAGTGATGTAATAAAATACAATAAACATTATTTTCAGCCAATATATTTTTTATCATTAAAATAATGTGATTTTATATTTTTTTTATTTATTTTACAAATCTTTAGTGGACCCTCCAAGACTTATAAAACATTTTGTCTTTTTAAATTATTTTTCTTAAGAGTGCGACTCACCTCCATATATGATACAATTTTATTTTAAGAGGTTAGGAAATTTTCCTTATAAAATATTGTTTCCAAAACCCTTTGGAGAAACCTTTGAGAAAGAACTATGGGCTGATTTGTGGTATTGATTAATTTAATGTGTGGTGACCCAAACCAAAATAATAAAGAATTCTCCCTCCTTTCCTTTATAAAACCACCCAATCTCCCACTTTATCTTCACTAAAAGTATTTGGAGTTCATAAAACCTCTTCCATATTCTCTCTAGAATCCTTCCAAGGCACCCCATGTTCCTAAGAAGCCTCTCTCAATCCCCTCAAAAGCTTTTGGGATTGCACTTCCAAGTAAGGGATTCCTACCTTTCACTTTTTATCAATGTTTCTTAATATTGCTATGCTTTTTCTTTCAATTATGAATGTTTGGGTACGATTTTAAACCACTCAAATACTTCCCCATTTATGTTTGGATGATGGTATACCCCTTTATCTCTCATTAATGCCTCTCATGTACACCCGTTACCATGACAAAATTCCATGAGGGATTTCTCTCTCCTCTTTTACATCCAAGTAATTCTTTTGTATTATGCATCTAAATTCCATCTCATTTGTTGGGAAATATATCTATATGATCCCATTACTGTCTATTTCTTGTAAATATGACGTGACACCCATTTATCTATCATCAACCACTTTTATGCATCCCTATGTCACGCCGTTATGCAGCCGAAATTGCACCGTGTTTTTCCAAGCCAAGATCACTGTGTAGTGAATACCATACCCATGTCTCTATTAAGGGTATTCAACTTTATGAAAATATAAATATTGAATGGTACTTTAATGTATTTATTCCACATTACTTAAACGTGGAATAAATTATGATGTCGATTGATTCCCTGTTATATGATCCATGTAGCACACTTATGCATGAAATGAAATGTTTTAGAGGGGTGCCCCCTGATAGTGCTTCAATGCATTGGGTAAAGTATATTATCATGATACATTATGTGAAATGTGTATTGAATCATCCTAATTCAAGTTCAATGAGGGGTTACTCTTACTTGATTTTCAATGAGGGTTTACTCATGCTCCATGTGCAATGTGCCTTGGCTCCAGCTAATTCCATCTTAAGTGTTGTTGCCATATTTCCATGTTATGATTATCATGATTTATCATTAATTTCTATTAATGTTTCTCTTGTGATCCATTTATATGACTCTTTTCTAACATGTATTGTTTTCCTCATATTATTCCATGTTTATTCCCTTACTGGGCTTTACAGCTCACCCTTTTCTTATGCATGTCCTTAGGTTATCCCATGCCATGCTAAGTATGAGGGAATGTAGTGGTCATGTAAAAAATATTTTCAATAAAGATGTTATGTTTCATGTTTTAAGTTATTATGTAATGTTTATAAGCCCCAAAGACACTAGACCTCTCGGTCTTCTATTTCGTATCAAGTGAAGAGTTTATATAATAAATCGTGTTTATGTTTGTAATAAAAGTAGGGTTGTCATATGTGAACCATAGTTTCCATGAATTTTTTACGTATGTAATTATAATGATAATTTAGTATGATGAAATATTTTTGGATTTTATTTGTTCTAATATAGTGTTAAAGTAATGGAGTAGGACCCCACCTGGTCATGGAGCGAGGGTAGACTATATGAGTTGGAGGCGGTTGTTGCATATTACCATAATAGTATTATTAAATTATTTTTGATTCTATTATTCTATATTATTTCATAATTGGTATATTATTTAGTATATTTGTGGCAAAAATATAGATAGATTTCCTTATATTGTTACATAGGAACAACATGTACCAAACTGTGTACAAGTTATTATTTTTTGGAATTTCCTATATATAGACGGTTTATGAAAGTTTTTTTATATTTAGACATCACTAAAAGAAAAATTATTTTTTACAAAACATAGTAAAAACAAACTTTTAATGTTTATTGTTAAATATTATATATGAAAACATAAAAATCTTGTAGTTAAATACCACATTTAATTAAAAAACTTCAGTTAAATATTTTAAAATATTACATTTACAATAGAAATAAAGTGTTTTAATAAATAATGTTTAAAAGTGATGAAAAAATATTCCAAAATAAAATTAGAGTTTGTGTTCATGTGACCACAACTTCCCTCCATTGTCCCCCCTACTGGCACGATGAACCCCTACCCTAAAATTTTCTACTCATGGATTTTTTTACCACATTCTCATGATGATAAAAAATATTCAAACTTCCACAATTTCAATATCACTTGATGATAAAACCCTTAAAATAGTTTTCCCCATTCTATGCCCCCCATTGGTGAGATGAAAAATCCACTATTCCCCTCATATTTTCCTTTTAAATCACTTTGCTTCCCCTTCACATAATGAAGATGAAGCTCGATATTCAATATATTTGTTTCTTTTAAAATTCGACCTCAACAAACTGGAAACTCTTCTCTTTTTCATCCATTATATATTCCATTCACTATATATTTATGTTTCAATTTTTTGTACATGATAAAAAATTATTTTAGGTTATAATAGTCAAGAAAAAATGTTATAAACTTTATATATTTTTTATTTTCAATTGACAGATTTGTAGTCCAATGATCTCATATTGTTTATATAGGTGAGAGTGTTTCACATGTTAGTTATACTGATCAAATCATCAATATATTTTAGTTATATGAGTTATTTAGTTTTGATGATTCTCTAATTTTGGTAATATACATATATGTTTAATTATTGTGACCCAAATCCCTTATAGTTTTTTTTAAATCTGGAAACTGAAGTGAATAATTTTCCATCTCAATATATTTTATTTATTATATTCTATTGATGTAAAGTGATTATAAAATTTATAATATGTCTTTATTGTTTACTATAAATTCATTCTCGAATAATGTGTAGAGTTTTGGTGCCTTTTAAATGGTAATTGACATAAAAATTATTATGTATAGGGAATAGATAAACAAGCGATCCCTTTTTCTTTTTTATAGGTAAGATTTAATATTTATATTATGGTGATGGTTTTCCTAAAATAATTGGGGAATCCATCTATTATAAATTATTTATCTTTCATAAAATGAATAAAAATGTAAATTTCTTGTGAAATGATTACATTTTTAGGGGATGGGTTTTGATTCATGAAGAATTTTATCAAGATTCTTTGAAATAGATATCTTGAAAACACTAGTGATCAACTATTATATTTCTAGAGTCCAACCAAGTTCCTTACCTTCCATATTTGATATAGGAACCTTCCCAATGATTCGATAGAGATCCCTTCAATGAGTATAAATTTTTTATTTTTCCTTAGTTGACAGTGTCATAATAGTTTGTGGGTATTTATGTAGGTATTTTTCGACCACCTAAAACTTCATAAAATATGGAATTTATTAAACATATAATATGTGATACGATATTTTAACTACAACATTTACTTAGTTAAATGATAAATATAAAAGTAATTATTAGTATTCTGGTTGGTTATTGTCAATACTTTGATTAGTAATATATTTTATTTATTAGAGGTTTTACTTATTTTACCCCTTTTATTGTGTTAGTAATTCATTTTTTTCATTAAAATATTAAATTTTAAAACATTATAACTGAAACAAATGACAACAAAAATCACAATAAATTAATTTATTGTAATTCATGGGATCAAATGTTTTCTTTAGTGGCCCTGTTATAGAAACTAATCCACCATCACATGGTTACATGAATGTTGAGTCTTATATAGATATTTTTATTTACTCTATGACACCATGAGATTATGATATATATTTATCAAATCAGTTTAATATTTTTGATATTTTTCATTTCATGGAACACCAAAAATTGTTATTTTATACATAATAAATCACTAATTTTGACTTGTATTATATGAAATTCCAAGTTAATCGTACACAACATGCAATATAATGGTTAACTTACTCTATACAGAATACTAAGTTAAGATTACATTACATGAAAAACTGACTTTCCATGATGGCTTGTATAAAACGCAAGACCAAGTGTTACTCAACAATAATATATTTATATATAACCTATTTGTTAAATTGAATTTTATGAATATTATTAACCAACATAGATAAATATATATTTTTTCAAAAAATATAAAATGAATAAATTAGTTACAAATTATTTAGAAAATAATATATGAACAAACCGAATATAGAGGGCATATTTTTATAGAAAACTATTATTATGCTCATAAAGTTGGATTAATGCTAATAAATCAATTAAAATTAGTAATTAATTTTAATATAATTTATTTTTTGTGTATATAAGTAAATATTTTTTATATTTATAAGCATAAGATAATTATAAAACCAATTTAACTCATAAAACATGATATTTTTATTAAAGAAATTGTACTGAATTTTAATGGGGAACCTATTTTCAATATATATTTTGGAACTTTTATAAATCTTATATGTTAAAATAAACTTCACATTTGAAATCAAAAAATAAAAATGAGGTTAAGGTGAATTTTTATTTCAAAATTGATTTTTTATTTAATTTATTTATAAGGTTAAATTACATTTTAAATTTGATAAAAATGTTAATTAGATAATATTTATTTTAATTAATTCAATTTAGGTCATTATAACAAATTTTACATTGAAATTGGATATAAAAAATTAGTAACATTTAGTCATTTGTTTCTTTAAAAACTCGCATTGTTGACCCGACTGCAAGAATAAATTTAAATTAATTTATGCAACTTCTGTAACTGTAATTAAAAAAATGGATTCAATATTTGGAATAATAATAATTTATGTTGTCTAATAATTTTAAATGAGTTTTGGACAAAAATTATTAGTGAAAGTAATTAATTTTAATTATAATGATTAAGATTATATTAAGCTTAATAAGGGTCTAAACTATAACCTTAAGGGCCAAAATGACTGATTCCCTTATAAAAATTCCATTGGATGGCTATATTTTGAGTATATACTCCCTTGGATATATTTGGACCATTATTGGATCCACGTATAAAAAAAACGTTGTTGGGGTTTCCTTTTCCCAAAATATTACAAAATTTCCACTCCTCCACAACTATAAAAGACATCATCTCCTCCCAATTTCACAAAAATATCAAGCCACTTATGTTATAAAAACATAAATGAAAATAGCTCCCCGAAAATCCCTTAATTCCTCATTAATAACTCCATTTGGAATAAATCCTTCCAAAGAAGACCTTTGGTTCAAACCAAAAGGAGTTTCATGATAAAGAGGTAACACCCTCCCTCAAACTCCATTCTTTTATTTTCTTTTTAACTCCATTAAAAATTATTATCTAATAATTTTAAAAAAACTATTATTTTTAATATAATATTATTTTTTATGATAATTACTTGACACACACATACACACACCTCCATCTAATGAGTAATGAATATATTGTTTACGTGTTTGGCGGACTACCACCTCACTAAAAATGATTGTTCATTTTTCCTTTACTTCCTCTCATGGTGAAAATTATAATGGACAGTCAATTTATATATGTTATATATAATATTTATTATTTCATGAATATTCTTTAATATTTTATTAAAACTAAAATGTTTAGACTTTCTATTTGGTGTTAATATGATAATTTCGTTTGAGGAAGTGTGGACTACCCCCCCCCCCTCAAAGCAAATTGATTCATTAATTAACTACATAGAATGTATTAAAGAAGAATATAGTGAATATATATGACATATATGATATAATAATTCTAATTTAATAATGAAATATATATACATATATGTCTTTTACTTTATTTCTTTCAACAAGACAATTAAATTGAAATAGCGTTCATTTGTACATACGATTTACTATCTCCACGAACAATGTATTCCATTTCATACATATATATTATAATAATAATTATAATAAAAATACAATGAATATAAATTATACATAAATAACAGTTTAAATTATCTAAATCTTGATATAGTACTAATGAGGTAATAAATTGAGACACATGTGAAAAACAAAGCAGATATTACCCAAAATTAAAGCATAACATAGAATTGTTAACAAGAAAGTGATATAATGAAGTAATCAAACCATTTATTGTATTATAAGTAATAATACAGTTATTTTATAGATTTATAATAAATTTATACTTATTATACCGTGGTTTTGAATGAGTACAATGAGAGCCAAGACACAAGGTAAATGAATTTCATCTCACTTCTTATTTCTATGAGATACATGACATATTCATCAATAACTTCTTTTGTGTACTGTATATACTAGAATAAAATTTATTTAATAAATATTTCAATTATGTCTATGGGTATTAAAATAAAATTTTTATAATATTTCTATCATGTGGTTTAATTTTAAAAGGTTACCAAATATATAATGTAAATTTTGTATCAATTTGACTTCTTTGAGACAATACCATGTCATGCACCTATAATTTTAATTGAAAGGGTTAAAAGAACCTTGAAATTTTATATCATTAATATCATTCCTTTAATTATATTTTAATCTTATTTTAATCTTATTTTATTATGTTGGTATTATGGTTCAAATTTTTTAAGTTATAAGTGTTTATTGAAATAATCTCATCGCTTATCGAGATTGTTTATGATTATGATATATGTGATGAAACCTTATGATTCATATCTCAAGAACAATAATGAATTTTATTATACTCTGTCTATTCATAATATATTCATTTATTGGTACTATTTTTCCACTCTTTGGTACATAAGATAATTTAGATACTATTTTTAATAATGTTTGACTTTACCTCTCTCTTCAGTCGGAAATCCATGTTTATTCAGAACCGCGTCTTCTAAGAGGTTTCAAAAAATAATATATTATTATACTATGATATTTAAAAGACATTTTACCATGTTTTTTCTTTCTAAAAAATATGGGTTCTAATAAGTAATCTTCTTTTTGTTCTGTTCGAGGAACATTCCAAAACTTTTTACAGTGTAAAAGGAATATTTGGCGTATTCAGGTTTATTCACCATCATGACTGACATTACCTTAAATATTACATTACGAAATTAAGAAGTTATTTTATTTGAAAATAGAAAATATTTTTCTAATATTTTGAAAATTCATTGTTTCAAATTATTTTCAAAGAAAATTGTTTTAAGATGACTTCAATCTATTTTATAATTTTTCCAGCAAAATGGTTTCAAAAATATTTTTTGGATTTATTTATATGTTTTAAAGTAAAATGTTTCTCAAAATGTTTTCAATATTTATTTATAATTTTTATTCCCATGAAAATGGTTTTCATATGGTTTTATTATTTAAAAAAACTTTTTTCAAAGAAGAAAGGATATCTTCCGCAAGAAATGTTTTTGAAAGATATTTCAAAATTATTTCCCATCTAAGATGACATTTGTTGGTGTGACTCAGGCCTTTAGTGGAAATGATCTAAAGACTGCATTCATTTTATTTCTATATATATTTTATCTTTAATGTAATGGTCTTTATGAAACTCATTTCTCTCTCATGGGTTATATGTTTATGAAATCTGTTTTTCTTTAACTGGTTACACTTTTGATGAAATGATTATGAAAATTGTATCTTTTTCTACATGTTATGATTTGATTACATGTTTATGATACCCATTTCTTTTCATGGGTTAATATATGATCGTTTATGATGTTGTGACACATGTATGTATGATTTCATTATTTTATGTATGGGACCTATATCTCCTTCCTTTGAATTGGTTAAATATTTATATCACACGAGATAGACTAATATTGTCTTGGGAGTGATCCTTGACTACTATGATGTCCATGATAGTTAACTATGACTTTCAAGATGGTATTAGGAGTGAACTAATTCCACTATTATGTACATGGGAGTGATCCATTAATACCAAGATAATATGGGGAGTAAACTTATACTACTAAGATGGTATTGGAAGAGATGCCTTAGCTACTATGGAAATCTTATTATATGCTTATGTGTTGTCCAAAACTCCATGTTTTATTCATATATTATGATTTAATGGATTATGTTCTTTATTTACTAATGAGTCATTCCTTATAAAATTTCAATAATTATTACATTATACATATTTATGATATTTGATATACATGGTATGATCTTAAAATGTTTTAATCACATTCTCATACCCCTATGATCAAGTTTATGCATACATGTCTCCCTTATTTAACCTTACTAAGCATCTCAGATCACCCATTTTTATGTTTCCTTCCCACGGTTATAAAGATATATATTATTTTTGATGTGTCTAAAAAGGTTTCTAGTCATGAATAACATAACATGAGATAATTTAGCTTGGTTAAGTAACAATTTTTATGATTCCATGTTTCCGAAGGAACAATAATAAAATAATATTTGGGAGTCTTTTTGTATTATGATTTAATAATTATACAAAAGTAACTTAATTACTATTCACATTAATAATGGTTCCTTATAATTGGAACTAGAGTAGATGTTTATTTATCCGTTGGAAATTATGATGAGAAAACCTTAGTGTGAACCCTAAGAACATATCTAAGGATACATATAAGTATTAGGAAAAGCATAGGAAAATGTCCTAGAATTTTGGAAAAGGATAGAGTGAGTGGTTTCCTAGAAATAAATCCCTATCTAGAAACTATAAGTGGATATGGATCGAGAACAAATGTACCGAGGAGTAACAAAAATGAAAAAATGTCTCAGTCCTGACTTGAGTTTATCTAGTACGTTACAATGGGCCTTACTGCACACTTGGTTTGAGACTCTGAAGGGATATGATTTCACAAACTCTTAAAAAACAATTATGAAGGATTTGAATATAATAAGGCTATAAATAACCTAAGATAAACCTGATGTGTCATAGATTAAGGAAAGTGTTATAACTTAGACTTCCTATAAGTGACTTTTCATGATTGTGTGTTTCCTCACGATGATTATCGCTTCTTACTCGATGATTTATAGTTTTATCTAATGAAGTGAATCATAAGGAATAAGATTAATGTTGAATGTGATGGAATATTTACCGATGAGAAGTAACATTTCATGGCCACTGGATTGAAGCATGTTGTGATTTCACCTAATTAGTTTTCAAGGAACATGATCAAAAACATGTACCTTAACAAACTCTTAGACACACAAAAATTGATAAGAAAAGAGTTTGCTGAGAGTTTATATAATAGATACCATGGAGGAAAGATGATTTAGTTTTTTTTTCCAAGAATTTGGAAATAATCAACTGAGTGAATATATTAGAGGAACAATAATATGTTTTGATTATGGAAAATAAGGACACAAATAAAGTGACTGTAAGTGAAAAATAAAGAGTTCGGTTAATTAAATGGATGATAATATTAGCCTCGCTTGGTCTTAATCGATGGTTAAGTGTTTTATGTGTGAATTAAATTTCCATTATGAAACTAAATGTACCAAGAAGAAATATTATGAAGAGAATCAGTAATTTGGTGTGAGTAATGGTTACATTATAGATTACCATGAGACTATAGATGAAATGTGCAAGGAATAAGGTATTGAACAAAAGGATGAGGAATCCTTATTAATGGAATAAGGAAGAAGTGTAATAATAAAAGTAATTATGTGTTTAGATTCATGTACTATGTTATATGAAATGGCTCAAGTGTATGAGGATTGTTGAGTTTAGGTTTTTTTGTTACTGATTCAAAAGAATACATTGAATGTATTCAATGGAATGGAAAAGTAATTTAACGGTTAATTGATGTACACAAAAAATAAATAATTAAGGGAAATAAAACTGTTAATATATACCTTATGTTTTGATAATTTTTTCTGGATAAATATATGTTGGATATAAGTAAATTTGATGGTACTAAGTACTTATTAACAAGTTTTTATGCTATAATGGATGAGTTTTACAAGATCTCAGATTTATGGAATATATTCAGTAATCTATGTAATAAACTAGAATGCATGTTTTCCAGAACTATTTATGGTAATTAGTTTTATCACCTTGTTTCAAGAGAAAACATGATGAGCATATTAAAATTTTTGGAATGTTACAACCAAGTGGTACTTTACGATATCAGTGCTATGTTTATTTTGTTACTATATTTCCATTATAATTTATTTTTATCATTTATAAGGGTTATAAGGTTAACCATTTATGGGATTCTCAAGTTAAAATTCGTATGAGGTTCGTGAGATTAAATTATTATGTCACCACATGAGGATTCATGCATATTGGATAACTAAATCTAAAAATTTTATGTTGATGGTAACTGAAGAGATATTGGATGAATTATCATGGACCTCATGATATGTAAGTGCTTCAAGAATGAAAAATTAAACTTCCATTTTGGAGAAAGAGGTGAATTAGATTAAGTAACCACAAAGGGTTAGATTGTACTAAAATAATTTAAGTATATATATTCATGAAAATTCTTCCAATATTGGAAAAAAATCTATAAATAAAATGCCATCCTAGTACCTTTTATTCTGATTGATCAAATGGTTCTTTAGGTTATTACAGATTTATGGATTTGTGATTGTTAAATTTCTTCTAGACTTATTATTTATCACTCTCTATCAAAACATGGTGGTCAGATTTTTCTTCCATGTCCATGTTTTCACTTCCCATCTATGTTATACTTTGTAAGAAGCCAGTTATGAGTTATTTTGGGTAATCGATACTGTTCTAGCTTTATTTTTAAATGAAGTTTTAGTATTCATTTTTATGAAGTGGGTTTATATGAAAATAACTCTCAAGATCTAAACATTTGATAACATATATGAATTTAGAGGGAAAACACCATTTTAATGGGGTTATATTGTAACACCCCAAGATGTTGTGAATTTTGTTTGTTGAATTAATTTCTTATTTTTGATGTTTTTCATTCACGCAAGACCAAAAATCATTATTTTATACATATTAATGCACTAATATTGGTCTGCGTTATATAAAATGGAAGGTCAACCGTGGACTAAATGAAATATAGAGGTTTTATTCCTCTAAACAGAACCGCAAGGTAAACTTATATTTCATTAGATATTGACTTTCCTTGATGGCTTATAAAACATGAAAGACCGAGTGTTACTAGATAATAATATATGAATATATAACATAATCGTTAAAATATATTTTATGAATATTATTAACTAACTTAAATGAATATATGGTTTTCACAAAATATAAAATTAATTAATTAGTGAAAAATTATTTAGAAATGAATATAATAACCAATTTTATATAAATGGAGTATTTTTACAAAAACCTATTATAATGCTCACAAAATTGTTTTAATCCTACTAAATTAAATATAATTAGTAATTAATTCTAATTTAATATATTTGATATATATACAAGTAAATAAATTTTATTTTCATCCAATATATTTTATAATCATAAGATAAGAATAAAGAAAAGTTATCTCACAAAACACAATAATTTTGTTAAGTCGATTTTACCACCTATTAATGGGGAAAATATTTTAAATATAAATTTTGGAACTTTTATAAATATTTTATTTCCAAATAAACATTATATTTGAAATTGAATAATAAAAATTAGGTTAGGGTGAATTTTTGGTATTTTTCTATGATGTTTTATTTTTTAATATACGGTGAAAAATACTATATTTTAGTTCAGAACTGCTTTTAAAACAAGTTTATTTATATGGTTAAATTAAATTTTAATTAGGTTTAAAAGTTTAATCAGGTAATATTTTAATTAATTAATTCAATTTATATCATTATAACAAAATTCACACTGAAATTGAATATACAAGCTTATCAAACTTTTGATCATTTTTACTTTAAAAACATACTTTGTTGACCCAACTGTGAGATTAAATTTAAATTAATTGACTCCACTTCTTTGATTTTAATTTTGAAAAATGGAATCCATATTTTTAATCTGCGTTGTTTATAATATCTAGTAAGTTCAAATTAGTTTTTGACCAAAAATATTAGTGAAATAAATTAAAATTAATAACAAAGATTAAGGTTAACTTGAGCTTTATGAGGTACCAAACCATAACCTTAAGGCCCAAAAAAAACCCATAAACTTGTAAAAAATCCATTTTATGGCCATATTTCTACCATATTGTCCCTTTTATATTCTTTGGATAATTATTATATCCACTTTCCGAAACAAAACCTGAATGTGGTTTCCCTTTTTCAAAATATTACAAGAGTTCCACTCTTACTCCATTATAAAATGTGTCCTCTCCTCCCACTTCTTAACATATATCATGTCACTTAAGTTGGTAAAAACTCTACCCAAGAATCAAACTTACATCTCTTGCTTCTACCTTAAATCCTTATTTGGGTATAAATCCTTCCAAGTAAGCCCTTTGGTGAAAACAGAAAGGGGTAACCCGATTAAGAGGTAACACCCTTCATGAAACTTATTTATTTCATTTTATTTCTCCACTCCATACAATATTATTATTAAATGATTTTATAAAATAATTAGTATAATAGATTCACTAGGAATTTTTATTCTATGTATTCAACCGGTAATTTTACACACTTACTTCTAATGGGTAACGAATATATTGTTTACGTGTATAGCGGAATACCACCTCACTAAATGATGATTTTTTCGTTTTTTTCATTTACTTTATCTCATGGTGGAAATTATAATGGAGAATCTATTTATATATTTTATATATAATATTTATTAATATTTAAATCTTATGTAATTTTTTATACAAAACATATCTTTATACTTTCCATTTTTTGTTAATATGATTATTTCATTTTTGGAAGTGTGGACTAACTTCCCCTTAATCCGATGTGATTCTTTAATAATATAATTGGAATGTATTAATTATGGAATTAGTGAATATATATTTTATATGTGTAATAATAAAGATAATTTAATATATATACACATATTCCTTTTACTTTCATTCTTTCAACATGACAATTAAACAAAAATAACATTCAGAAGTATGTACAACATATCATCTCCATGAAAAGTGTATTCCATTTCATAATTATAAATTCTATGGAAAATTTTGATAAAAATATAGTGAACATAAATTATATTTAATTCATGTTTTACATTATTTAAATCATGATATTAATATAAGGACCATAGGTATAACAAATTAAGACAAATTCCATATTCACTAATCACTTCATTTGTATGGTGTGTATACTGACCATTATTGTATTATATAAATCTTATAATTAAATATATGTTTATTTTAATAACCATTTTATGTTTTTTATCATGTGGACTCAGTTTCAAAAGTTAGAAAATCGGTAATTGAATATTTTTCTCAATTTTTTTTCTTTGATACAAATTCCATGTTATGCACCTATTTTTTTATATGAGGTGTATAAAATGACCTTTACATGTTATATAATGAATCTACATAATATAATGATATTTTAAGCTTTATGTAATATCAAATTATTACTTTTGGAGTATTTTTCAACGTTAACATGTATTAAGAGTTTATTGAAATAATCTCATCGCTTCTCAAGATTGTTTATGATTATGCTTTCTTTGATGAAATATTATGACCCATATCTCAATAACACCAATGAATTTTATTATACTATGGTTATTGTTGATATATTCATCTATTTGTACCATTTTTACACTCTTTATTACAATATATAGTTTGGAATGTGTTTTTAATAAAGTCCGACGTTATCTCTCTGTTCGGTTGGAAATCAGTGTTTATTCAAAACAATATCTTCTAAATGGTTTCAAAAAACAATATATTATCATACTATGATATTTGAAATAAAATTTTATTCATTTCTTAAATTATTAAACAAAATGGTTTTTAAAAAGTAATATTCTAGTCCTTTTCCAGTCGAGGCACCTTTCTAAACTTTTTAGGGTGTAAAAGGAATGTTCGACATATTTGGGTTTATCTGCAATCATGACCGACATTCCACCGAATGATACATTAAAATATTAAAAATTTATTTTCACTATTTTTTCCCAAATATATTTTAAGTTCATTATTTCAATGTATTTTCAAATAAAAAATATTTTCAAAACGTTTTAAATCTATTTTATAAATTTTTATGGAAAATGGTTTTCAAAATATTTTCAAGTAAAATGGTTGTAAAAATGTTTTCCAGATTTATTTATATGTATTATTCCAAATAAAATGATTTTATAATGTTTTATTATTTAAAAAAACATTTTTCAAAGAAGAAATGATATTTTCCTAAAGAAATGTTTTTGAAAGATATTTTAATTTTTTTTCCAGATAAGATGACATTTGTTGATGTTAGTCATGAATTTGTTAGAAATGGAGTAAAGGTTACATTCATATTATTTCTCTAAACTATATATTCGTAATGTAATGGTATCTATAAAACCCACTTCTCTTTCATAGTTTATATGTTTTTGAAATCCGTTTTTTATTCACAGGTTACGATTTTGATGAAATGCTCATGAAACTTGTATCTTTTTCCATAGGTTATGATATGATTACATGTTTATGAAACCCATTTAATTTAATGGGTTAAGATATGATTGTTTATTACTTTCATTATGATTTGGGTGAGACCTACATCTCCCTCCAATGCATTGGTTAAAGATTTATATATCATGAGATAGACTAAGCTTGTCTTGGGAGTGAACCCTGAATATTAAGATGGACATAGGAGTGAAACATGACTACAGAGATGGTATGAGGAGTAAACTCATGCTACCCAGATGGAAATGGGAGTTAAGAATGACTACAAAGACGTTATAGGGAGTAAACATGTAATACTAATATGGTCTTCAGAGGAATGCCATGGATACTATAAAAATCATATTATATGCTCTTGTGTTTGCCAGAATTCCATGATTTATTTTTCTATTATGATTTTATAGCTTATTTTCTTTATTTACTTTTGAGTAATGACTTATGAACTATCAATCCTAATTCTATGATACATGTTTATGATCTTTGATATGGAATATTGGATCTTAAAATGTTTTTATCACATTTTCATACCCATATGATCATGTTTATGCTTACATGTCTCACTTATTTAATTTTACAGAGAATCTAAGCTCACCTATTTTTATGTTTCATTCCCCAAGTTATGAAGATAAATATTATTTTTTATGTTTTTATGAAGGGTTATTTTCGTGAAGAACCTAGTGAGAGATAATTTATCCCACTTACGTACCAATGTTTATGATTCCATGTTTTTAATGGAACTAGAGTAATACATTCTTAGTGTGTATTTTTGTATTATGTTTTATGTATTCCACATAAGTGATTTAATGACTATGTACATTAAATCTGGGTCATTATATACCGAATAATTTTACATGAACTAACTGATATTTCATGTTATTATTATTTTTATTTTATTGGAAACCTTTTGACAAATCATGATATAGTGGGTAATAAAATGTAAAGAATGTGAATTCAATTCATGAAATTGAAATCCAGAATTATTCTATTTCATAATGACGCAAGAGGATTAAAAAATCTGGATATATTGTGAATGTCCTTCTTAATTCAATGGTTTTTTCATATAAGAATATTTTTCTATCAGGATAGAGATAATGATGGTTTCGTTAAATGAATAATGTTTTGGGAAGGGGATATGGGTATCATACCTAATATTAAAACATATCTAGGTTTAAGTCTTCTAATGTAGGTGATCTCCATCATTTGGGGTCAAAATATTTTTATTTGTTAATGGTATGTAATTTATAATAAATTTCATTTTCATAAGTTTTAATTTATTAAACGATATATAATGTAATATATTTTCATTTTTTTTGAATTATAATTTCAGGTGAAAGTTTTAATCTTGAATATTTTACTATATTTATTAAAAAATTTATCTTATTATTCAAGGAAAATTATAAATGATTCAATCCCGATTTCATATTGATTTTCGTGCAGGTACATAAATAGATTTAATTTGTTTTTTCATTCCATTTACCTTTAAACTGTATATAATATAACTGAATAAAAAGGTAACCTAGATTAACATCCATGTTAAAGTATAAATGGTTAAATTAAAGGAAAGAGACTAAATTGTTATAATAGTAAATTCCTCAAATCAAAAAATTATCCACCTCTTCAATAAAAGTTTCCATAAAGATCCTAAAATGTTGAAATATCTTGGTTCTCTATATAATAAAATTTTTAAATTATTCTTTGGTCATAATGAACTTATATCAATGGTTATTTTATAATTTTACATATAATTTATCAAATACTTAATATATTAACTAAATTTTTCCATTTTTATGTTCTTTCACTCTCAATTGACATGATTTTTATTAAAAAACATAGTGTAAAACCATTATTTAATTCTATCAACACTATTGACCATATTCTCAATTTATATAGAGAAATATATCAATATTATAAAATAAATCTTAAGGAAATGATAAACTATATTTTATATATTGGTTTTGTGTGTTTTAATTTTCATTTTCATATCCTTAGAAATGTTTTTTCTTATGAATTACATATCACCCTTGAATACACTACAAATAATAATTTTTGTTCAAAAATCACCCATTTTCTCAGCATCCACCTATAAAATATATTCTATAAACTTATTTTTGTGAAGGGGAATAATCTATCATGTTGTTGTAGGACAAAACTTAATAAATGTTTTCTTTGATATTTTAAATGATATTTCTCATCATGGTGTGAAAAGAAAATTCAATTAAAGGTGATGTAATCTATGAAATATATTCTATAACACCATGAGTAATGTAACTTGTTAATTTTGGTTAGTTATAATATGGTACACTTATTAATTGTGTTGTTTTAGTGGCTAAAAATCTCATAATCTTATCATCCTAGACGATCTTTTTTAATTAAAATAATATTTTATCATGTTAGAATTTTAAAATAACTTCATCTATAAATCTAAAAAGGGAATTAATTTATATGGAATTTTATTTCTCTCTCTCTCTTACTCATGAAATTATATATTGGAACTAAATTTTTTAGAATAAAAAACTATACCATAGAATTTATTTGAACACTATCAATTAATGATTTGGGTTTTGAAAAAATACCCACTCACATTCTTATTATAAAATCCCTAATATCCACTAGTAGAATGAAATTCCAAAACCAACATTACAATTCAGGTCTCATATTTTATTAAATAACATATTCAAAAAATAATATACCATATAATTATCTTCCTTAACCCTAGATAATGCCTCTACATGAGATTTAGGATTATGAATTGAATCTATAATAGGATCATCTATGAGTTAATCATGTATTATCTAAATATTATACATCTTATAAATTTTTCTAGTCAGTCAAAATGTTCTATTTTTATGTGCCATAAATTCAATTATAACCTCTATTTCAATATAAAAATTGGTTGGTCTATCAAAAATCATTTCATAATTATAAAAATTAGAAAATATGGTTGTAATTTCACACTTACTCGTTAATGCATCATATAAATTTATTTTAGAAGGCCCAATAAGAATATATTAATTTATAATTTATAAGATATTCACTTTAGGTACTCTCTTAGCCTCATGATCTATAAAGACACAAACTGGTCCTTCCATAATCAGTAAATGATATTTAACAACATTTAATAAAACAATCAAACTATATAGTTTAGAAGGTAAAAAATTACGGGAAAATAAAATGGTATTCATCTCAATATATTCCTTTTTCACCACTATGTGTCCTATCTGAAAAAAATAGAACACATGAAAACACGAATCATAGTGCAGTAATGGTTTTAAATAAGGCTGTCACTAAAAATCATTAATATCAAAATTATGAGAATGATCTGCATACACTTTTATAGTTTAATCCACCTCAATTATATTAACCATATCATGTTTTGAATTATACTGTGTAATTCATTCTTAAAAATAAAAATTATTTAATTTATCAGATTAATTATTTAGTGTAATATTTTCTATATTGTTCCTATTGAATATAATATTTTGAAAAATTTCTTATATTTTAAGGTAATTTTAGGATTACATTTTTATCAAGGGTGTTGATCCATGATTATATTTATATACCCTATATCTATTTGAAAGCCCTTGTTGAAAACTACCTAATCCACTTAAAAATATTTTATAATATTGGTATTTTTCTATTTAGTTCTTCATAAATACTTAATGAAAAAATAATAAATGAAATAATTCATATTAATGAAAAGTATTTTCTCATTAATCAATTTTTAAATATTTATATAGAAGAATATATCATTAGTTTTAAGTGATAAAAGGATTTTTCAATTATAACTCTCGAACATAGCTCAAAGGTTTGGTTTATGAATTTTGCGGTAGTATATTTTCAAAAAGTGAAAAAATTTATTTGTATTACTATTTTCTAGGTAACCTACCTAATAGTCGTTAAAAAATTATCAAATTTATATTATAGTATAAGATAACTAATTGTGAGACTTGATATTTTCCAAGAAGAGAAGATTGAATGGAATTACAATAGATAAGGGGAAGGAGGAAAAGAATAATTACCTTGGAGAATATTACTACCCTAAGTACCAATAACAACCTCTCAAGGTTGAGAAATTCTACCAATAAAAGTGATAAAAAAACATCATAATCACATTAATGACCCCATTCCCCAATTAATATACTCTTACAAGCATCAAACTAGGCAAAAAAACATATGAAGTATAAAGATAAAATAGTCCCTTGGTAGCCCCTACTTCTGTGTGACTAACATTACCCCTTATTAATAACCATATTATCCTTAAGGTGGATATTAGTAAAAAATGTTTCCAATACCACAACTTTATTTTCCTCTCTTACGTCACCAAAACAAGAAGAAATTTTCCAAGTGATTATTTCCAAAAAATTAAATAATAAAGTTGAAAAAACCATCCAAGAAATTATGTACATGAAAATTTTGAATAATGTAATAGTTTTCTATGATGATTTTCATAAAATAAACCCTAGATAATAATAAAAATATATAATAATAATTTCATGCCAAAAAATTCTATCTTGAAAATCCCCACTATTTCCACTAGTGGTAGTAGGTTTAAAATCCTTCCAAGTTTACTAGAAATTACTAGAAGTTAGATTGGTATCTAATTAAACAAAAAAATCCTATAATAGTACACATATTATGGAAAAATTGGATAACATGTTCTCCCATTCAATAATTTTATTCGAAATATCCACATAATATCTTGGTAGAAGGGTACTAGTAATCCCTTTTTTAATTCCATAATTTTTTTATCTAGTGGTTGTAGTAATTCATCCATTGAAGAATTAGTAGAATAAATAACTCCTTTTGACACTTTAAGTGAATGTTTATAATATTTTTTTAGTCTATGACCCATCTTTAATACTTATCTCTATATACCTGTGCATATAAGTAAAGGTTAATTTTAATAGATTCTTCTTTATTTATATTTTTATCTTTGATAGAAGTGATTTTGAGAAAAAAACCTGAAATATAGAAATGTGTAAAAATATAGGTAAGATATAATTCATGAAGAAAATAGTGCCATAAGGACTTTATAGTAATTCTTTTTGGATTTTGAAACAATATTTATAACTTACCACTCACATATTCACCATTGTATATTAATTTTTCATACATTATTTTAAAAAAATTAAAGTTTTTAAATTTTGTTTCCACTATATACTATCTTCTCATAACTCCTAGATTTAAATCCCAAACCTATTTATTAGATTACATCTAATAAAGAAGATAATGGAATATCATTTCTTAATTTGGGTATAAATATTCCAATTGCTTCCCACCTACCTTAATGTTGTGATTAAAATCTGATCCGATTTGGAACTAAAAACTCTGGTGAAAACACTGTAGAAGCATTCTAGAAATATTTAATATAATCTACATGCTCAATTGGATTTTTTTGATTCTATTCCCTCTACACTAGATATATGTTATGAGTTTGGGATGCTAGTTTTTCCTTGTTTAATATAGCACATGTATCACCTAAGTAAATATCTCTATATATGTATCCTTATAAATTAAATGAACTTTTCCAACCACTTAATTTGAAATATAAATCATTGAAGAAATAATACGGCCTCCCCTACTAGTATAATATATTGTCCTCACAAGAAATGTTCTACTCTTTCCATCACAAGATCCTGTTTTTTATAAGGACCATGGTACCTTCATGAGACATAGAAATACCAATAACTACTTCATACAGGAGTTAAAAATGTATAGTGATATCTTTAATTTTTTCAATAACATAACCTCTCATCCAATTATAGGATACTACTCTAAATAGAGTGTAAAAATTCCCAATTAACTCATCTAGAGCCTCCTGTCCTACAAAGAGTCTATTACACACAATATTTATACAATAATTATAATTAATCATTCAATGTAAAATTTTTTTACTTTCATTTTTTACTTATTCTGGTTAAATCGTTTCATGGCATTGAGAAGTGACCTTAAGAAGTGACCTTGAAGTTACCTTGAGTTAAGTGAATGTGAGTGAAAATATAACAATATATGGAAGTGACATTGTTGGAATAAACCATGAGTTAAAATTTGAAAAAGTATAAAATTGACCTTGTGTAAGGTGATCATGAGTGAAAATTTAGAAAATGATGGAAGTGATGATGAGTGAAAATTTGATGAAGTATTGAAGTGACTATGGGTGATGTTACTGTGAGTTAAGATTTTACAAAGTTTGGAATTTTCTTTGAGTGAAGTGATTATGAGTAAACATGGTGACCTTTTGTGAAGTGATTGTGAGTGAACATTTGACTTCCTATAAGCGGCCGTATGAAAAAATTGAAGTGAACATACAAAAAAAATTATGTGTCTCCATAAAATAGTGAATTTACCGCATGAAAAAATAGGTGATTGCATAAAAAAAATGAATCGAACACATAAAAAATAAACTGGATGCATGAAAAAAATGAATTGATTACATGAAAAACATAAAGTGACCATATGAGAATAAATTAAGTGACTATATGAATGCCGAAAAAGTGACCTCATGAAAAAATGAAGTAAGCAGATGAAAATAAATTAAGTGACCACATGAATAAATATGAAGTGAACACATGAAAAGCATTATGTGAATGTATGTGGAAATTTGAAATGTTTTGAACCTACCATATTACCTATTTATGGTCACTTAATTCATTTTTCATATTTTGGTTCAAAATATGCTCTATTTTAAATACAATTTTTATATTTCTAATTACTACATGTTTGTTTTACATGTTTATCTTGATTTAATTATTCCTTAAATACTTATTAATTAATTTAACAAAAATTCATTTTAATTGGAATAATTTTTATAGTATTAAATCATCATCACATGGGATAATGTTTCTCATTATTTTATTGGGAAAATATGAGTTACAAATTAAGTATGGATAGAATTTGAATAATTTATCTCATATAAGATATGGGAGTTTTCCAAGGGACATTGATGTTTATTATTATTATTTTTGGTTACAATATGAATTATTATAGTATGTTATAACTGTACAATGTGTTGTTAATTTTATATATTATCTATTTAATCCTAATGGGTATGTTTTTCAAGCATGTTCAATGAAGATACAACATGAAGCATTGGGAAAGATAAAATGAAACAAGATTCTTTACTACTGTAGTGCCCCTTGTTGCCTCAACTCTCAAACTATGAATCACTTATCCGGTTCTATGTATTTTATTTTATATTTCTTTATGTGTGTATAAAACTAATATATTATACTAACCATAAAAATTCATGATTTTGATATTTTACTCCCAAACACAAGTTAGGTGTTTGGTTGTGACTCTAGGGAAAAAAGAAGACTATTCGGGTTGTGTCTCTAGCTTAAAAAATGAAGGTAAATTTTTGATTTAATCCTATTAGGATAAAAAAGATTTTTAATTGGTTTTTATCTCCAGGTGTGAAAAGGAAATATTTGATATTACATTATAAGTGTTTATTGTGTGCAAAATCACTCTTAGTTCATGGGTGAGGTGAAGAGTGGGCTAGAGGAATTTATATCTGAACAACTATAAAAATCTCCTTCACCTATATCTTTTTATTTACTATATATTTACTTTAATAACTCTAATAAAATAACCTTTAAATTAATAATTCATTCAAAAAGTCAAATTCACCCCCTCTCCATTATTTTTATATCTTAAAGCTAGACTAAAAATTGGTATTGTATGCAGAATCATAGTTCAATATATATATATATATATACACACATATATATGATCAAAACATTTTCTAACTTAACCATTAAGTGTAAAATATCTACTTTAAGATGGAATTAACTACTTCTATTGATTAAGGAATACCTCAAAACCACCTCATTTTGATGACACTAACTATGGATATTGGAAATAGCCAATGAAATATTTCTTAAATAAACATAGCATTGATCATTGTAAAATTATGGAAAAACCATATGAGTAACTAAAGTATAATGACTTTGAATTTTGTTAATTAAATTTCCCACTTATATAGTTATGCATTGTAGTGTAATGAATATACATCACATAAAGGAACCATGGTGACGTTTTTCTCATAAAACTATAATGATACATTAGTTATCATATAAACCATTAAGAATGTAAAATATTATAGTTGGGAAATAAATATAAAATAATATAATAATAATAGGATAATTTTGATCTTCTCAATCCACCATAATGACGACACTCACAAACAAACATTTAGAAATAAAATATAATGTTAATAATACAATATTCATTTTAAGATGAAATTACATATTACCTTGAGAGAAAATAGAAGTTAATGAATAATAAATGAAATAAACTATATTTATATGGTGTAGTGAACTCGTATTATTGTTACAAATATAGTGGTTAGAATTGTAATATGATCATTAGAATAGAAACTTGACCATTAGAATAGTAATATAACCATTATGAATAGTAACATGACCATTAGAACAGTATCCTAACTTATGTAAATGTGAAATAATATTTAGTTATCTTAGAAAATTAAAATATGATATATTTATATCATGGTATAAGTAAATAAATGTTTTAAAATGAAAAATTAAGTGTTAGTATTTTTGTAGAATGTAAATGTTTTATTTGAAATTTTATATTGAATATAATTAATTAAAATAAAATCTATTTTCATTAATGAATTCATAACGTAATATTATGGTTTATTATAATTATAATATAATTTTATGAGACCATAAGTTGTTTTTAAAAGGGTTATAAATAATATTGTACTATTAAAATCAGAATTTTTTGGATGAATGATCATTTTATTTGAAAATTAAATTTCTAGTATTTATAATGTTATTTTATAAAATTGAGTACAATTTTCAAATCTAAATGCTGAAAAATTGTTTGGGTGAGATTTTGGTATTTTTCCACAAAAGTTGATTTTTGGTGAGTAGTGAAATACATCAATTTATGGTATTTAACATTATAAGCCAAATGCATGTATTTTTGAGTCATGGTTTATATAAGAACGAATTTGTTTAATCTCACACACACAATTTACTATATATAGTCACAAAAATCAATACTATTGATAATACTAATCCAAAATAATAAAAAAATGAATATAATAATAACCCCCTCTCTTCCCCTTATAAATACCACGTCTCAAAACCCCTTATCCTAACACCTTCTAAGACTTCAAGATCATAAAATATCTACCAAAACCTATCCTAACCACTCTCAACAAATCCATGTTCTTCTATTCTCACCAAAATACCAATTCCATGTTCCTTAAGTGGGCCTTCATGTTGGTGATATTCAAGTGCAATCATTCTAAAACTATCTATTTTAATCTCATTTATAATTCTACATTATGCTCACCAATTTTTTCTTTAAAATCATAATAAATACATTATCATGTATATAATATAATGTTTTATTACATAAAATATATATTATATCCATACCTTTTCTCATGTACTCTTATTCAATGAAATAAAAGTGTTGTCCGAATTATGGGGGTTAGTCGTATCCCTGGATAATGAGTTCTGATTTTCTATTACCACATTTGAGGCAGGTCATGAAAATATTATTACGGTTAAATAAAACCTTAAAAAGTATATTATAATCCATTCAATGATTTGGAACATATTTAAACATATTATTAAATATAATGAAACAATTTCGGGATGGTCGACAAAACTGCCCAAGTGAACTAACCCCATAACAATATCATTTTTACTCAAAGAACCATCCCCATTTAAGAAAAAAATGATATCTAAGGAAATTTAAACTCATGGAAGTGGATGAATACCATTTCATTAAAATTATTGAAAATTATTTTCTATTGAAAATAAGTTCTATAATTATAAACCAGGGTACCGAAATTGAAACCATGAAACTGGCGCTCTAAGAAAAGAAAAACAGAACGTTATAACTCATAAAAATATCAATAAGAAAACTTAATAAAAATATAATAAATCAAATATAAATGGAAGAAGTTATGAATTAATTAATTAATTAATATAATATGATTATCCATGAAATTAAGTGCAACTACAGAACACATTCAAACATAAGTTATGGGATAAACCTAAACCTCCATATTTTATAGGGGTTATGATTTAGCTATCCTTTACCCAATTTTTCTATCTATTAATATTATATAATTCTAATATATTCTGTATAAATATTCTAAACATGTATCTCTATCTCAATTCATAATTATTTTATTTGTAAATAAATGTTATAAAACATTCTCATCTTAATTCATCTCTACAAGATAATATGATTAATGGGAACTTCTTGGTTTCTTACTACTTGTGAAGTTCACTACATAAATGTTTAAATCCACCATTATTTTCTTTAGCCACTCATTTCATCATGAAAAAATATTTTAGTTAATTTTTTATTTTATGGAAATAATTATGCAATTATCCTTTTTAAGGACTCCTTAATTGTTTCCCTTAAATCGTACAAATGTGGCCCATTTCTAAATTTACCCACACACGATTTTCCATTATTTAACATTATTTGGAATTAATTATTAATAATATGTTATTATTTTTTAATATAATATTTTCAAAGAATTATTTAATCCTTTATTTGATGGACCCCATTTTGATACACCCTTTTGTTATTTATTTAACATAATTACCAAACCCATTTCTTTCCATGGGTAAATCTTATGTTTATTCAGTATATTTGATTTATTTTTATGGAACACATAATCATGTACATGTTATGATGGGTGAACCCAGATAGAGATAAAATTCATTACATAATGTTTTTTCTCTACTGAGATTTTTATGGTATTAGAGAGTAAACCTAATCCCTTATAGAAATTTTACACCATGTGATGATGTCTCAGAAATTATCCTTGAGTCATGTTTATGTCATGTTTTGTGTTTTTTCAAAATTTTAATATTTACGTTATCATATTATTCTATGTTTTCTATTTTACTCTTCGATATGTTTATTCATGAGCTATTCCTGTTATGTTATCATGATAAGACTTCTTTCTCTGGTTTATGATTCTTTTTAATGTTTGTTCCCTTAATGGTATTTTAGATCAAACATTTTATCTATGTATTACCTAGGTTATCCTATACATTTATAAGAGATAAAAGGGAGTTATGAGCTCATTATTTGGATTAATAAAAAATTAATTTTATTTCAGTTTCATATTTTCTAATTATGTACCCAGTCTTTCAAATAAAGTTGGATTTTTTATCCATGGCTTGTATTTAATGTATATTAATGCTTAAAAAAATTTAATAATATGTGTAAAAGGATTGGGTATATATATTTTTTATTATAGTATGGCTTAATTTTTTTGGGGGATTAGGACTAAAAAACTATAATAAGAACCATATGTATGATTATATCACCATGAATTACCCATATCAAATATCATGAATTCATAATTTGGGATATAAATTCTAATTATATGTTATTATTTCTTTTCTCATAGTTGGATTTTATATGTTCATTAGCTAAGTATTCAAGACCCCCATAATTTACTTATTATTCTTTTTTTATTTAATAGATGTAAAATTGAGAACCTGTGCTAACAATAAATGTGATAGGTAATGTGATGATTTATGTAATTAGATGCCAAACATGAGGAGAACAAGAGACAAGAACTTCATGATGGTACTAGATTGAATGACTCAAATTATGAATAATAAATAAATCTGGTGAAACAACTTCCTTCTCTTAATAAAGATAAATTTTCAATCGAATACTTTTAATGAGAATGGACCGATTTATTTTGTGTATTTTATGATTCCATTATTGCAAATCAACAGAATAAATCTATCAAGAAGACATTCTCTATCATCGAGTTCTTAAAATAAGGGAAAATCAAGCTGGTGGTCCATAATTTTTATGGGTAAGATGATGAGTGGAGGAAAATAATCAAGAACATGAAGTATAAAGTGGAAATAGATTCCTTGGAATGGGAAGGATTCAAGAAAATATTTTTCAATAAATATGTCTCCTAAAATCTCTGTATTAAGATGGATAGGGAGTTTCTCAAACTGATGAAAAAATAAAATGAGTATATCAAGGCATCTAAGGAAAACATTACAAGGATTTCATGATACACCTTTGAATTTTTCATGAACACAGAAAGGAAGGTGGATATATTATTTAGTGTTATAAAGTCGAGTCTATTAAAATATAAGAAAATTGAGACATTCAAAACTATAAATATATTTTCCATTAATAAATTAATTTTGATATGGAGATTGGATAACTTTAGTGTTCTTTTGGGATCAGAGAATAAAAGTAGAAAATGGGGTTTAATATGGGTGGATTATGAGATAAAGCCCATGGAGGCGAGAGAACCCAACATCCCATGTGTCAAAGTGTGGGAAGAAATATCTAGGAAATTATCTAAATGGAGATGTGTGATGCTTAAAATGAGAAAATGAGGGTCCTGAGGATAATAATTTCTAAATGGATATAAAGAAGACCAATATTGAGAAAAGATAAATAATGATTCAGATAAACACTTATCCAATAGTACAGTTCTTTAATTGCAATGATCATGGGCATTATGAGAGTCAATTCTGTAAGCTAGGGGTTGTTAGAGACAATAAACAACAACAAACTATAAGATAGAAAGGAATAGAATATTCTATCACTGCTTCTGAGGAGGATCATTCAAATGATATGGTGATAAGTACACCAGTAATTCATTTAGGAATAGATAATGTACTACTTGATTCCAGTCCTATATATTCTTTCATATCTTGTATGTTTAGTAGAACTATTAAAACACCACCACAAAATATGGGAGCTGAGTTGTCCTCAAGGACAAAAATGGTGGATTTATTTCATATAAATTATATGACTCCTCCATAGTCCATATTTGTGTAATTAACCACTCAGAAAATGTCATCTTATATCATTTGGTTGAGTTTTATGAAACATTGGGCAGGGATTGGTTATCTTTATACAAATATAACACCAATTGCTGATAGAGGGATATCACTCTTCACATCTTACGGTGTCCTCAAATTGTCTAAATGTGTAAGGAGAAGGATGAATGTATCTTAGAATCATCATCTCATGTGTGTATATTATTACCTTATGATCAAGCATGTCTAGCTCAAATGATTGAGAAATAGGAGATGATCATGCTTGAAGACATATACAGTGTAAGGGACTACACCAATGTGTTCCCCTAAAGAATTGTCTAGTCTTCCTCCTAACTAAGAGGTTGAGTTATAAATTGATCTTATTCCTAGATCTCTACCAATATCAAATGATCCATACCAGATGGCCACCGTTGTGTAAAAAAAACTAAAGAAGCCGTTATTAGAGAAATTAGAAAAGGTTTTTATACACCTGAGTTCTTCATTGTATGGTGTGCTTGTCCTCTTAATCAATAATAATGATATATCATTGTGCATACGCATTTATTATAATGCGTTCAAAAAAATTATTATAAAGAACAAGTATTCCATTCCACAGATGGATGAATTTCTCGATAAACTATTCAAATCCAATTATTTTTCTATGGTGGACCTTTGGTCAGAATATTGCATATTAAAGGGGAATAATGAATATATTATCAATACTGAATTTAGAACATGGTTTGGGCACAATGAGACATAGTGATACCCTTAAGAGTCTCTAATGATCTATAAATATTTATGGACCTAATGAATAGAGTCATCATAGATTACATCAATAAATATTGTAGGTCTTGATAAATTATATTATGATATTCTCCAATAGAAACGAGGAACATGAGGAGCCTTTGATTAATATTCTAAATAATTTTAATGGGGATAAAATATATGAAAATTATAGTAAATGTTCATTTCAGATGGAAGAAGTATCATTCATAGGTAATTTTATCCGCAGAAAAGTGATATCTATAGACCCAAACAAGAGAAAAGGGAATTGAGAAGTGATCGAGACTAGTTTCAACGAAGGTATTAGACAATGTACTGATTAAAAATTATAAAGTGATAACCTATTATCCAAGGAATATGATGGTTCATGAGAAAACTATCCCACACATTATCTAGAGTTGGATATTTTAATATTCACCTTGAAAATTTGGTGGCATTATCTATATAGGGAGATGTGTGAGATATATACTGATCTCAAGTGCCTCAAATATATATTCAAAAAGAAGAAGATTAATATGGTCTAATTAATATGGTTATATCTCATCAATGATTTTTAATTCTCATCACACTACCATCCAAGTAAATTAAAAAAAGTAGAATAGGCTTATAGTCGAAAGGATTCTACATCCTTTTCAATGATAAGAACTGAGAAGTATCTAATATTATTATAATTTTAATGGATGGAAATGGGAATCATAATGTAAGGAACATCATCATTACTTTCTCAAATTATTACCCAACCATCCATTTTAAGGAATATAAAATATTATCAATGAGATGATGTGTAGATTATGAATATAGTTGAAGCTATCAAAAATGGGAAATCCTCAATGTTCAAAATTTAAGAGGAAGGATTCATAAGATTTGGGTCATAACTATACGTACCATCAAATCCCGAGATAAAGGGGGATATTTTAAATGATTCACATTGATCGACCTTCTATATCCACCCAGTTAGAACAAAGATGTATCGAGTTCTTAAAGAGAACTATTGGTGGGAAAATATAAAGAAGGTGATCACTGAATATGAATCAAGGTGATCAGTATGTCCGCAAGTGAAGGATGAAAGGAAAAAAGTCTAAGGGGATGCTGAAAGCATTATCTATACCAACATGGAAATTGGAAAAAATAATCATGGAATTTTTCACTAAAATTCCATTTAAATCAAGTGGAAATAATTATATATAGGTTGTTGTGGAACTTATTAGGATCACTAATCACATTATTATAATATAGGATGACATTTGAATTGATAGAATTGAACATATTTACATTAAAAAAGTAGAGAGGCTATATAGAGTACCATTATCAATATAATCTGATTGAGATCCAAGATTCACCTCCATGTTCTAAAAAAGTATTCAACATTCCCTAAACACTGAGTTGAACTTCAGTATAGCTTATCACCCAAAAATTCATTGCCAATTTAAATGAACAATGTTGACATTGGAATATATGTTGATATAATTCTCATTGGACTTAAAAGGTTTAAGGGACAAAGATCTTCCTCTGGATGAGTTCTCTTACAATAAGATTTTCTAAAAATGTATCCAAATGGCTCCATATGAGACCATTTATGGGAAAAGATGAAAAAACCTATATGATGGGATGAATATAGTTATTATTAGCTTCTTGGATCTGAAATGGTTGATGAAATGGTAGAAAATATAAAGTCCATTAAGTAGAACATTAGGGATTCTAAAATTTGATAGAATAACTATGTAGACAATCATCAATGAGACCTAGAGTTTGAGGTTAGATATCTTGTATTCCTCTACATATCTCAATGGAAGATATTCATGAGATTTCTGATTAAAATAAAGCTATATTCAAGGTATATCAACTCCTTTGAGAATCTTGACCGCATGAAATTTGTAACCTATCAACTAGAACTTCCAAAAACCATTTCTCAAGAAAATTATGCATTCCACATATCCCTCTTGAGAATGTACATTCCAGATACCTCACAGGTACTAAATTATGAAGTGATATAGTTGGAAAATTAACTCATTGGTTTTATGTTTCAGGATTTTAAAATTCCATTATGAATTTTTACCATTGCTAATATAGCTGTCGAACTGTGATCACATGAATAGTATAAATATAGGGCTTTAACAAATCCAATTTACTCAGAAAATGGAAGCAATGGACTCATCCAGTAGAATTTTCCCTGTACGAATCCCATTTGTCGAAGGTTGGAAAGGAGGTGGAATCATTAGGATTCACTCCTGACCAAGCCCAGGCCGAGCTTGAACGCATTAATCTTGAGTGGAACCAACTATGGGAGAAGTGGAAGTTAATAGACATTACCACCTGAGTGAAGTTTTCCAAGCCACCCCAAGAGTTTTTCACCATCACTCACCTTACCCTTTGGTCTTATGTGCATGTTTTAAGGGGTTATGTAACGAGACCCTAACACTTTGAATTTCTACATTATTGTTGTATAGAGAATATACATTCTTTTTATTGTTACCTTGTAAATAGTTTTTACAGCACAAATAGTATTCTCGATTAATATACAACTAAGAAATATATTTTGACAAATTAATGGATTTTTGAATTAACTAATATTTTAATAAAATATTATTATTATTATTAAAAAATTACTTTTTATTAAATATGAATTATTATATAATTTTAGGAATGCAATTGTAATTTTTATTACGGTTTGAAAGCTATTTTTATCAAAACCCATGAATTTTTGATAAATGTGGGTTTTTATTTTAAAAGAAAAAATTCACATATTTAGAAAATTATTTAGATAAAATTAATATTATATTTGGAATCAGAACGTCGAAATTAACCAATGGTGATTTTTTCATAGTTTTCTGAGACAATCGAATTTTTGGGTAAAAATTAAATACCGTTTAAATATATAATGTATTTTATGACATAGTAATGACCCAATAGTTATTTAATAAAATAATATAAACATTATGTTCGGCCAATATATGTTTTATTAATAAATATTGTGATTTTATATTTGTTTCATTTTTCTTACAAATATTTAGTGGACCTCCAAGACTTATAAAACATTTTCTCTTTTTAAATTGTTTTTCTTGAGAGTGTGACTCACCTATATATAAGAAAACCTATTATTATAAGAAGTTATTCCATTGGACTTATAAGATATTTTTTCGAATCCCTTTTTTTAAAAACCATGGGCAAAAACCATGGGCTGGTTTGTGGTATTGATTAGTTTAATGTGTGGTGACCCAAACCTAAATAATTAAGCATTCCTTCTACTTTCCTATATAAACCCACCAAAGCTCCCAATTCATATTCACTCAAACCCTTTTGTGTTCGTCCAAACTCTGACCAAATCTCTCTATAATCCTCCCAAGGTTCCCCATGCTCCCAATAAGTCTCTCTCAAGACTCTCTTAAGATTTTGGGATCACACTTCTAAGTAAGGGATTCATAACTTTCTCTTTTTATCCATGTTTCTTAATATTGATATGCCCTTTTATTTTCAATAACGAATATATGAGTATGATTTTTCACCTCCCCCATAAATCCCTCTTTATGTTTGGATGATGGGATACCCATTTCTCTCTCATTAATTCCTCCCATGTACACTCATTACCATGCTAAAATTCCGTGAGGGATTTCTCTCTCCTCTTTTACATCCAAGAAATTATTTTGTATTATGAATCTAAATTACATTACATTTGGTGGGGCATGTATATATATGACCCAGTTACTGTACATTTAATGTAAATATGATGAGACACACATTTCCCTATCATCAACCATTTTCATGCATCCTTATGTCACGTTGTTATGCTGCCGAAATTGCACCACCTTTTTCCAAGAAAAGATCATTGTATAGTGAATACCATACCCAAGTCTCTATAAAGGGTACTCAGTTTTATACATATATAAATATTTAATGTTACTTTAATGTATTTATTCCAAATTTCATAATTGTGGAATAACTTATGATGTTGATTGATTCCATTTTATATTATCCATGTGGCACACTTATGCATGAAATTAAATGTTTAAGAAGGGTGTGCCCTGATAGCACTCCAATGCATTGGGTAAAGTATAGTATCATGATACTTCATGTTCAATGAGTGTTTTCTCATTCTAATTCAATTGAAATAATGGGTTACTCGTGATTCACGTGCAATGAGGTGTTACTCATACTCTATGTGCAATGAGCCTTGGATCTTGTTAATTCCATGTTAAGTGTTGTTGCCACATTTCCATGTTATGATTATCATGATTTATCATAACTTAATTTTAATGTATCTATTATGATCCATTGATATGCCTATTGTCTAACATGTTTTGTATTTATTATGTTATTCCATGTTTAATCCTTTACTGGGCTTTATAGGTCACGCTTTTCATATGGATGTCCTCAGGTTATCCCATACAATGCTAGTATGAGGGAATGTAGTGGTCATGTAATGAAATTTTTCAATAAAGATGTTGTGTTTATTGTATTAATTTGTTATGTAATGTTACTAAGACCCAAATTCACTATACCTATCAATCATACATGTTGTATAAAGTGAAGAGTTTATATAATAAATTGTGTTTAAGTTTTTAATAAAGATCAGGGTTGTTATCGTTGGTATCAGAGGATAGGTTTAGTTATTTTTGGGATTATGATTAGAAAACCCTAGTGAATACTTAGATACAAGAATAAGTATAATAAAAAAATCCATATGTTTTTATCAGTATTTAGTAATTGGTTTGTCAAGAAAATACAACCCTATCAGGATATGAGCAGGTAGACACAACTTTGGCACATATGTATCCTTGTGGTAAAACCCGAAAACACAACTTTGAGCTAGACTCGAACAAGAACTGGTGCACGAAAATGGGCCTTGTTGCACTCTTGGTTATGAAACTTCCAAAGGACATGGTTTGGTAAATTCAAAAGCTTAGTATAAACCTTTATTAAGGGAATTTTAAAAAATTACCCTAAGAATATATGTTTTAAAATAGATCATGAATATCATAGATTGAAGCCTATGGATTCATAAGATAAGGAAATAAAAGTTATTTATAAGTCCTTAGTCTTGTCCTTGGATTCCCCATTATGTATTAATACTTTAAGATACTCATCTCTATGTATATATCAGATAGAGTAGAACTAGAATAAAAAAGTTAAAAGTTGGGTTATCACACATAGTTCTACGCATTCTTTTATATCCTTTATGTTTAGTAGAACTGTTAGAGCACCACCACACATCATTGAAGTACATTTTTCAGTGAGTATAGAAAATGGGGCAATCATTACTTCCCATGACTATAACTCCTCTATTTTCCTAATATGTGGATTGAATTTCCCAAAAAACCGCATAATCCTCCCTATGGTGGAATTTGATGCAATTCTTGGCATGGATTATCTTTTCTTATATAGATCCAACATAAATTTTTGTGAGCAGGAAATCACTCTCCATGTGGAGAATTGACCCACGATTCTGTACAAGTGCAAGGAAGAATATGAATATTCTTTAGCTCTATCATTTTATGTGTGAATATTACTACTCTATGAGCATGTGTATCTGGCTCAGATGATTGAGTCTAAGGAGCCAACCTTCCTTGAAGACATGCCTATTGTGAGGGAATTCGCTGGAGTGTTCCCTGAGGAATTTCCTAGTCTTCCTCCTAGAAGAGATATTGAATTCTGAATTGATCTTATACCTAGGGAATTTACAATATCCAAGAATCGGTATAAAATGCCTGTTGTGGAGATTGAGGAGCTGAAGAAACAACTAAAGAAGAATTTGGATAAAGGGTTTATATGCCCAAGTGCTTCACCTTGTGGTGCACCAGTCCTCTTCATCAAGCAGAAAGATGGTTTAATGCACCTTTGGATCTATTATCGTGAGCTTAACAAAATCACAATAAAGAACATGTATCTTCTCCAACAATCTTCATGGACTTTATGAATAGAGTCTTTAGGAAATAGCTTGAAATTTTTTTAGTAGTCTTTATAGATGATATTCTGATATACACCAAAAACAAAAAGGATCATGGGGATCATATAAGAACTGTACTAGAGACCTTGCGAAAGGAGAAGCTCTAAGAAAAGTACAACAAGTGTGAGTTCTGGTTGAAGGAGGTCCCATTTTGGGCCATGTCATCACAAGCAATGGGATATCTGCGGATCCCTCCAAAATAGATGCAATTGAGGGATGGATGAGGCCAAAATCATTAACATATATTCATAGATTCTTGGGGTTATCTGGATATTATTGACGATTTGTGAGAAATTTCTCATTATTGTCCAACCCTATTACCAAGCTAACTCAGAAGAGAGTAAAGTTTTCTTGGAGTGATGAATGTGAAGAAAGCTTTAAGGAGTTGAAAAATAGGCTTATAATAGCGCCCGTTCTCACTTTACCCACAAGTGGAGAACTATTTGTTGTATTAAGTGATGCTTCGAAGAAGGGCCTGGGCTGCGTGTTGACGAAAAATGACAAAGTCATTACCTAAAATTCATGCTAATTGAAAGTTCATGAGAATCATTATCCAACACATGATCTGGTGTTAGCTGTAGTGATATTATCTTTAAAAATTTTGTGGAATTATCTCTTTGTGGAGAAGTCTGAAATATATACGAACCCCAAATTATCAAGTATATATTCACATAGAAAGAATTGAACTTTCACTAATGATGATGGTTAGAGTTGATCAATGACTCTAACTTCTCAATCCATTACCACCTTGGGAAAGGGAACATGGTGCGAGATGCTCTAATTAGAAAGGACATAGTGATTCTATCATTTATGAGAATTGAAAAGGATCCAATCTTCTGAGATTTGATGAATACAGACATGGAAATAATAAAAAAGGGAACATTTCCAATCCTTATAGAAATGATTGTTCAACTGTCTTTTTTGGAAAAGTTAAAGGATGATCAAAAGTCTGATGTGGAAATTTAGAAGAAACTGGAAGCTATTAGAAAATGTAAATCCTTGGTGTTTGATGTTAATAAATAAGGAATTGTGAGATTTGGGAAAATACTATGTGTTATATCATGTCCAGAGCCGAAGAAGAAAATTTTGGATGATGCACATAGTTCAAATTTTTCTATTCACCCAAGAAATGAAAAGATGTTTCGAGATCCCTGAGATAATTATTGGTGGGATACTATTTAGTAGGAGATCATTGAGTATACATCAATGTGCCTGGTGTGTCAGCAAGTGAAGGCAGAGAGGTATAAGTCTAAGGGGATGATGAAACAATTTCCTATACCAGTATAGAAATGGTTGAACATTATCATGGACTTTGTCACTAGACTTCTGAAGACATCCAAAGGAAACAATGAAATATGGGTTGTTGTGGATCATCTTACAATGTCTCTACACTTCATTGTAATTTGGGAGGATTTATCATTGGATTAACTGGCACAAATATTCATCAGGGAAGTGGTATGGCTGCATAGAGTACTACTCTATATTGTATCTGATCAAGATCCAAGATTCACCTCTATTTTTTGGAAGAGTCTTCAACATGCTCTGAATACTGAACTATACATCTGTACATTCTATAAACCTCAAACTGATGGCCAATCTGAGTGAACTATTTGGACACAGGAAGATATGTTTAGATCATTTTCAATGGAATTTAAAGGAGGTTGGGATCAATATCTTACTCTAGTTGAATTATCCTATAATAACAGTTTCCACTTGAGTATTAGAATGGCACATTATAAAGCTTTGTATGGGAAGAGGAGAAGAATTCCAATATGTTGGGATGAAGTCGGTGAGCATAAGCTGCTAGGACTAGAAATGGATGAAGAAATGGTGGAGAATGTTAAAACCATTCTGTAGCATATCAAGGCAGCCCAGAGTCGATAGAAGAGTTATGAAGATAAACATCGACGAGAACTTGAGTTTGAAGTTGGAGACATGATATTTCTGTTCACATCTCCATGGAATAAGTTAATGAGGTTTAGAAATAAAGGGTAGTTAAGTCCTAGGTACATCGGACCCTTCGAGATTCATGATCGTGTTGGGGCTCTGGCCTATCGACTAGCACTTCCACCTACCATGGCCAGAGTAGATGATGTCTTTCATGTATCCCTATTAAGGAAGTACATACCCAACCCTTCACACATAGTCTCTTCAGAGGTAGTACAACTATATGATGATCTATTTTACAAGGAGAAATTAGTGAAGATCTTAGATTGTTGAGATAAATTTCTACGAAAAAAGACAATGCCCCTCATCAAGGTGGTGTGAAGAAACCACAATTTTGAAGAAGCAATGTGGGAATCAAAAGAAATGATAAAGAAAAGTTACCCACATCTGTTTTAGTGTGGGAAAAGGAAATTCTAGGGACAAAATTTCTTAAGGGTGGAAGATTATAACGACAAAAACTTTCATTAATGAAAATTCCTCTTGATCTAATTAAATATCTTATTATAGTTATATAAAATGAAAACTTTATTGGTTTTATGTTTGTCAATTTTAAAATACCATTATGAATTGTGACCATTTCTAATATAGCCATTGAACAATGATCACATGATTAGTATAAATATAGGGCTTTAACAAATCTGATTTACCGAGACAAAGGAAGCGATAACCATATCCAGTAGGCTTTCCCCATACGAAGACCATATATCGAAGCTCGAGAAGTTGGTGGAATCATTGGGCTTTTCTCTTGACCATGCCCAAGCTGAGCTTGAACATGTTAAGCTTGATCAGAACCGACTACAGGAGAAGTGGAAGTAAATAGAGATTACCACCCGAGCGATGTTATCCGAACCGCCCCAAGTGTCTTCCACCATCTAACAACTAAGCCTTCGATCTAATGTGGGTTTCGTAAGAAGTAATGTAATTAGACCATAGAACTATGACTATGTAGATTGTTATTGTATAGTGACTATACATTCTTTTTATTGTTACCTTGTAAATATTTTTTTAAGAAAAAATAGTTTTTTTGTTAATATTTAACTAAGAAATCTATTTTGATGAATTAATGGATTTTTTAATTAAATAATATTTAATAAAATACTATCATTTTTTTAACAAATTAATTTTTACTAAATATAATTTATCGTCTAATTTTATGAATGAAATTTTAATTTTTATTAATGTTTGAAATATATTTTTGTCAAAACCCAGGAATTTTCGATAACTGCCGGTTTTTATTTTAAAAGTAAAAAATCAAATATTTAGAAAATTATTTAGATAAAATTAATATTTTTTTTGGAATCTGGATGTCGAAATGATCCAATGGTAAAATTTTCAAAATTTTATGAGATTTTCGAATTTTTGTGTAAAAATTAAATACCGTTTAAATATATAATGTGTTTTCTGACATCATAATGACTCAATAGTGATGTAATAAAATAAAATAATCATTATTTTAGGCAAATATATGTTTTATCCTTAAAATAATGTGATGTTATATATTTTTTTGATTTATTTTACAAATCTTTAGTGGACCCTCCAAGACCTATAAAACATTTTGTCTTTTTAAATTGTTTTTCTTGAGAGTGCGACTCACCTCCACATATGCTACCCTTTTATTTTAAATGGTTCGGCCTTTGTCCTTATAAAATATTGTTTTCCACTCCTTTTTGTGAAAACCCTTGGGAAAAAACTATGGGCTGATTTGTGGTATTGATTAATTTAATGTGTGGTGACCGAAACCTAAATAATAAAGAATTCTCTCTCTTTTCCTATATAAACCCACACAAGCTCCCACTTACTCTTCACTACAAGCCTTTGGAGTTCATAAAATTTCTTCCATCCTCTCTCTATAATCCACCCAAGGTGCCCCAAGCACCCAAGAATCCTCTCTCAAGCCTCTCCGAAGCTTTTGGGATCGCACTTCTAATTAAGGGATTCCTACATTTCTCTTTTTATCCACGTTTCTTAATATTTCTTTGTTTTTTTCAATTACGAATGTTGGGGTATGATTTAAAACCTCCAACATACTTCCATATTTATGTTTTGATTATGGGAGACCCATTTACCTCTAATTAATTCCTCCCATGTACACCTGTTACCATGCCAAAATTCCGTGATGGATTTCTCTCTCCTCTTTTACATCCAAGTAATTATTTTGTTTTATGCATCTAAATTCCATTTCATTTGTTGGGAAATGTATCTATATGATACCATTACTTTCCATTTTATGTATATATTAAGATACACCCTTTTCTATTTCATCAACCATTTTCATGCATCCTTATTTCACATCATTATGCAGCATAAATTGCACCGTGTTTTTCCAAGCCAAGATCATTGTGTAGTGAATTCCATACCCATGTCTCTATTAAGTGTATTCACCTTTATGAACATATAAATATATAATGGTACTTTAATTTATTTATTTCACATTAATTAATCATGGAATAACAAATGATGTTGATTGATTCCATGTTATATGATCCATGTAGCACACTTATGTATGAAATGAAATGTTTGAGAAGGGTGAACCATGATAGTGCTCCAATGTATTGGGTAAAGTATAGTACCATGATACTTCACGTGAAATGAGTTTTGACTAATCCTAATTCAAATTCAATGATGGGTTACTGGTGCTTCATGTGCAATTAGGGTTTACTCATGCTCCATGTGCAATGAGCCTTAGCTCCTATTAATTCCTTGTTAAGTGTTGTTTCAACATTTCCATGTTATGAATATCATTATTTATCATTAATTTATGTTAATGTTTCTCTTGTGATCCATTAATATTCCTTTTTTTCTAACATTTATTATATTCCTCGTGTTATTCCATGTTTATTCCCTTACTGGACTTTATATCTCACCCTTTTCTTATGCATGTCCATATGTTATCACATGCCATGCTAAGTACGGGGGAATGTAGTGGTCATGTAAAATATGTTTTTAATAAAGATGTTTTGTTTCATGTTTAAAGTTGTTATATAAATTTCCTAATCCCCAAAGACACTAGACCTCTCTATCTTCTGTTTCGTATCAAATGAAGAGTTTATGTAATAAATCATGTTTATGTTTGTAGTAAAAGAAGGGTTGTCATATGTGAACCATAGTTTCCAAGAATTTTTTATGGATGAAATGTTAATTATAATTTAGTATGATGAAATATTATTGGATTTGATTTGTTCTAATATAGTTTTAAATTAATTTAGTAGGACCCCACCTTGTCATGGAGCAAGGGTAGACTATATGAGTTGGTGGCGGTTGTGGCATATCACCATAATAGTATTATTAAATTATTTTTGATTCTATTTTTCTATATTATTTCATAATTTGTATATTATTTAGTGTATTTTTGGCATACATATAAGTATATTTCCTTAAATTGTTACATAGGTAAAACATGTACCAAACTATGTACACGTTATTATTTTTTGCGATTTCATATATATAGATGGTTCATGAAAGTTTTTTTATATTTATACATCACTAAAAGTAAAATGATTTTTTATAAAATATAGTAAAAACAAACTTATAATGTTTATTGTTAAATATTATATATGAAAACATCAAAAAATATGGTAGATAAGTACCACATTTAATAAAAAACATGCGTCAAATGTTTTAAAATATCAAATTTACAATAAAAAGAAAGTGTTTTCATAAATAGTGTTTAAAAATGATGAAACGAAATTATATAATAAAATGAGAGTCTGAGTTCATCTGACTACAACTTCCCTCCATTGTCCCCCCTACTGGCACGATGAACCCCTACCCAAAAATTTTATACTCATGGCTTTTTTACCACATTCTCATGATGATAAAAAATATTCAAACTTCCAAAATTTCAATATGACTTGATGATAAACCCCTTTAAATAAATTTCCCCATTCTATTCCTCCCAAAGGTGAGATGAAAAATCCACCATTACCCTCATTTTTTCCTTTTAAACTGATTTGGTTCCCCTTAAAATAATGAAGATAAAGCTCGTTATTCAATATTTTTGTTCCTTTTAAAATTCGACCTCAAAAAATTGAAAACTCTTATATTTTCACCCATTATATATTCCATTAATTGTATATTTATCTTTCAATTTTTTGTACATGATAAAACATTATTTTATGTTATAATAGTCAATTAAAAATGTTATAAACTTTATATTTTATTTATTTTCAGTTGACATATTTATAGTTCATTGATCTCATATTTTCTATATTGGTGAGAGTGTTTCACATGTTAGTTGTAATGATCAAAACTTCCATATATTTTTGTTATATTACTTATTGAGTTTTTATGAGTCTCTAATTTTTGTAATATACATTTAAGTTGAATTAATCTAACCCAAATCCCTTACAGTTTTTTTAAATCTAGAAACTAAAGTGATTGATATACTATCTCAATATATTTTATTTCTTATATTCTATTGATGTAATGTTATTAAAAAATGTATATTATGTCTTTATTGTTTACTATTAATTCCTTCTCGTTTAATGTGTGGAGTTTTGGTGATTTTTAAATGGTAATTGACCTAAAAATTATTATGTATAGGGTGTAGATAAACAATCCATCCCTTTGTCTTTTTTATAGGTAAGATTGAATATTTATATTACGATGATGGTTTTCCAAAAATACTAGAGTAATCCATCTATTATAATTTTTTTTATCCTGCATAAAATGAATAAAAATTTAAATTTCTTATCAAATGATTACTTTTTAGGGGATGGATTTTGATTCCTGATTTATTTTATCAAGATTCCTTGAAATAGATTTGTTGAAAACACTAGTGATCACCTTTTATATTTCCAGAGCCCAACCAAGTTCCTTACCATCCCTATTTGATATGGTAACCCTCCAATTATTCGATAAATATCCCTTCAATGAGTATAAATTTATTATTTTTCCTTAGATGACTATGTCACAATAATTTCTGGGTATTCTAGTTGGTATTTTTCTACCACATAAAATCTCATTACATATGGACTTGATTAACCATATAATATGTGATATTGGATTCTAACTACAACATTTACTTATTTCCATGATAAATATAAAAGTAATTATTAGTATTTTGGTTGGTTATTGTCAACACTTTGATTAGTAATATATTTTCATTATTATCGGTTTTAATTATTTTACCCCTTTTATTGTGTTAGTAATTCATTTCTTTTAAAATGTTAAATTTTAAAGCTTTATAACTAAAACTAATGACAACAGAAATCACAATAAATTAATTTATTATAATTCATGGGTTCTTAGTTTTTCTTTAGTATCCATGTTATTGAAACTAATCCACCATGACATGGTTACATGAATGTTGAGTCTTATATGGATATTTTTATTTACCCTATATATAAGGACCCAGCCTTAAAACATTACATAATCTTGAATTAAATGATTAATTCACATTAAGGATCTTTTCAGGTTTAGAGTTTTAGAGAATTAGGATATAACTATTACATCTCAAAGATTAAAAGGTAGACATATCTATTCAGTTTCCATTTTTTTCACAAAATATAAACTCTTGAACAAAAAAAACATGTCTTGTTCCATGTTTTAAACATCATGACATTTCCTTGATCCCATCCTTGACCGTATTCCACTTTAAGTCCTGTGGAAAACATTTCAAAAAACATGGGATGAGCACAAAAAGCTCAGTAAGGGATATAAAAAAACGAAAAGGAAACATTAGTCCACGTATACGTAAGAATCATTGAAGACACACACTACTCATAAAACATAAGCACTTTAACATACCTCATGAAATCATAAGATTTTTGAATAACTCATAGTAAACATAAGACGTAACGGTTACTTGAGGCATTCATTACATTCTTACATAGGGAGTAACCCTCATGGTTACGCTTGGAATACCCATCACAGTATATTCCCTAAATCTCTTCAGAGAAACCTTAGCGTTTAACTCCTCTGCATTACCCAATGAATTGGAGAGCTATCTCGGGCTCACCCGCCCTTAGTTTATCACGGAACCACCCAATTTCATAAACATTTCCCAAGAACCATAACATAATCATAACACTTAAAACATGCATAAAATAAACATAAAATTTCCACATTTCAATCACAATAGATCACATCATTATATTATCATAAATAAAAACATCTAATAAAATCATTAAAACTCTTTGAGAGAAAAATCCCTTTATACTTTGTAAATATTAAAATAATACATTTAAAAGATATTTTAGAATCGAAGTGTCCCATACCACTTCAAAACTTTTGAAAGGGTTTTAAAACATTCATGTCCATATTAATAAATCCTTAAACCCATTTTTAAAACATGGACATGGATGATAAATTTTTAAAAGAATAAATCCTTAAAACCATTTAAAACAATGATTTAATAAAAGAGACATTTTCTATTTTGAATATTTAAATTATAAGCCACATGAAAGTAGACCATTTTCAAAACATTTAAATGACTTTAGTATAGACATAATATGGATATGGAAATTCAAAGGGGCTGTATATACACTTTATAGAAGAATAAAAGTTCATATCAATAAGAAATGTCTCAATGGGAAGAAATTGAGATGTAATCCCAATCAAGGATCATGCCATTAGAGCAAGGATAAAGAAATGACATAATTATGTATGAAAAGTATAAATACACTAAATATATGCAGATAATCAGTGTAAGACAATCATATGTCATCCACACATATTCATAGAATGACATAATCAGGAAGTATATGTTTAACCCAATGAATTGGAATTGAGTTCAGAAGTTCCCTTTCAAAAATTTGATAGCCTAACCGCGTCACATAAAATTTTATAAAAAGAGTTCATGAGAAAGATAAAGGGTAGCTCATAACTTGGATATAAAATTTACATCAATAAGGATATATAAGAACATATCCCAAAATAAGAAGATGTGATTTAAAAGACAAAACAAAAAGAAGTCTTTTAAAAATCGGAGGGTGAAAGGTTCCCTTACCGATTTGGGTAACTTTCGAAACGTACACCCCACGAAAGGACTATAAAACATTGATGTAAATACTCATAAAAGAAATTATATTATACAAAGAGTAGAATAATTGTATGTACATACACCACTAAAAGTAAATGGTGGAAAAAGTTGCATAAATCTCATGGGAATAAAAGTGAGATGAATAATCCCTTACGAAAACTCGGCAGCCTAACGGCGCCACTTAAATTTCAAAAAATGGTTTTATGAGATCAAATAGGGTCTCTCATAATATGAAAATAATAATTACAGAATTAGGAATATAAAAGAACGTCCCCAAACATAATAAATATGAGCTTAAAAGAAATGACATAAAAGAGAGTACTTAAAAAGAAAGAGAGAGGTATGATCCCTTACCTCAAGTCTGACTTGTCTTGTTCGTTTCTTTATAGTCCTGAATAATAAAATATAGTTAATATAGAATTTCATAAGATACTTTTTCAATTTAATTATTCCTTTTATATCACTTATTACCATGTTATGAACATTATGTAATTATTTAAGTTAATAACGGTCGCTTTGTCGATCATTGGTACTTGAGTCAAAAAATAAACTTCTTATAATTACAAGTTGTTAATGTGGTAAAATATCCATTATATCCAAAATTATATTAATGATGTAGATATAATATATATAATATATATATAGTATATACTTGAATTTATAATATTACATAACATTTAATGGTAAGAAATGAAATGCACCGTTAATGGAGACGGTAAGCCGTTCGTACACATGAACAGTACTTTCATTTCTATTTTGTATTTAATGGAATTAATACTAAATGAGATATATACATATATATATATTATCATTACAGTATAATATATTTGTTATATAGGTCACATAAGTTCATTAATTTCATTCTTTATACATTCCATGTATTGCATGAACGAGTGACATCACTAGAGGGGGAGGTAGTCCACACTTCCTCAAATGAAATTATCGCATTTTCACAACATGAAAAGCATAAAGGTATGTTTTAAATGTAAAATACAGAATCATATAGACGAAATAAATATAATATATATCATAAATAAATATAGTTCCATCATAATGGCCACCATTAGAGGTTGTAGGAGAAGATAGAACAATCATTGTTTCATGAGGCAGTAATTCGCCATCTACGGAAAGAGTATGTTCTTTAACCATTAGAAGGAGGTGTGTGTAAGTGTGGCTTGAATACTTATCATAAAAACATCCTAGTGTATTTAATATACTGTTGTTTTTACAAAATAAAGGAATAAAAAGAGTTTAGGGGGTTGTAGAAGAAAAATAAATCAGAAGAACATAAGAGAGGACATTACCTTTAAATCGGGTAAATCCCTTTGGTTTGAACCAAAAGGGTTTCTTGAAGAGCATTCTTCCCAAGGTAAGGCTTCTAGGATGAAGATAGGGATATGGAGAGATAAAATGAGTAGAGTTTGGTCGATCTAAAGGTTTGAGAGGTGTGGGTAAGGTGGTAGAGGTGGGGCCTTTTATAAGAGGGAGAAGGGGCACTCTTGGAAAGTCAAGAAATGTTACTTTATTATATAATGATTTTCGAATATCAAATGGTCCCACAACTATATATTTCGAGGATAAGGTGATAAGGGTTCGAAATCAACCCATCAAATAGGTTTTGACAAGTTTAAGTCTTAGATTTTACATTATCTTTTCATTTTATGTAAAGCGTTTATTAATGATGTAATCGCTGCATCATCATGGTGTCTTAAAGAAATTAATTTCTTTAATGTATAAAAATTAAAAAAAATACTATGATGTAGGAAATATTTTTATCTTTACAATTTATATTTATATTCTAAGATATAATTTATGTAGAAAAAATTAAAATTGTTTTACTTGGGTGATACATACTTTGGTTATACTTTCCCTTTTAAAAAAATAATAATAAAATGTCACTATCACCCAAAAGAGATTACATGGGGGAAAAAAGTATAGCACAAGGCATCCCATGGTCAGCCATGACACAACCAGTAGCATTAGGACATATTTTGGTTTCATTTGTGATTATTATGATATTATTTTATTTACCTTAACTACCCGATTACTAACTAATCACGATAATTAAAGATAATTACCGTCATTACTATTCATAATGTCCAAAAACAAAAGTGTCTCAATTACATAATTTGGACCTTATGATTACAAATATGGAATAAATTTTATGAAATTACAAACACGAAAATTGTAGTAATTAATTTAAAATAGTTCCCATTGTCAAAACCAAAGACGGGTTTTTAAGAAGTAAAATCTATCAAAAGATTGATTTTTTTTACATCCAATTTAAAAGTGAAATTACATCCAATGACCAAAATTGTATTAAATGATAAAAAAATAATTAAATTACAACTTAAAACCAATTAAAATTATAATCTAACTATATAAATAATTTGGATGAAAATGGAGTTTTGAGTTAAAATGCTGTATTTTTCACTATTCATTGAAAATGGACATTTGTCAGAAATATACCAAAAATTCACCCTAAGATATATTTAATATTCCAAATTCAAAAATGATATCAATTTTACTAAATTAAAAACCTATAAGTTGAATTAATTAATTTTATAATCAACTTCCGCTGTCAAAACATATAGCGTGTTTTTAAGAAACAATATCTATTAAAAGATTGACACTTGTTTATGTCCAATTTCAAAGTGAAATTAATTAAAATGACCAAAATTGGATTAAAAGGTAAAAATATATTTTTATTAAACTTTAAAACCAATTAAAAAGATAATTAGACCATATAAATAAATTATACTAAAAAGAGGTTTTGAATTAAAATACAACATTTTACACCATTCATTAAAAAATGAACTTAATCGGAAAAATAACAAAAATTTATACAAAGTAAATTCTGATGTCCCAATTCTAAAAAATAATTTTATTTTGTCAAATATAACATATAAAATTGTCAAAAATTGTATTGAAAAAGGGTTCTCCATCAAAAGGCGTTTAATCGACCTTTTAAAGAATATTAGAAGATTTATGATTAAAATTGGATTCATTTGCATTTTAAGACTCTAACATTTATTTGGATAAATGAAAAAATATTTGACAAGAATATATATTCATTTGGAAGTTAGTTCTGTTCATTCCTGCCATTACAATGGCTAGGCGTTAACTACCACTTACAATAATATTATTTTATTATTAGTGTGCAACATATGATTTCAAAGAAACTCGTTGTTGCGTATTGGGTACACCATCGAACATACCATCCCCTTTGATGTTATATTAATATTTTATTCACAAATATTAATATATATGAACATTTAAAATTCAGTATTTACATGGGATGTTTACTATAACACCACAAGATTATGATATATTTTTATCAAATTAGTTTAATATTTTTGATATTTTTCATTTCTTGGAACACCGAAAATTGTTATTTTATACATAATAAATCACTAATTTTGGATTTTATTATATTAAAATACAAGTTAATCATACACAACATGCAATATAATGGTTAACTTCCTTTATACGGAACACTAAGTTAAGATTACATTTCATGCAAAACTGACTTTCCTCGATGGCTTGTATAACACAGAAGATGAAGTGTTACCGAACAATAATATATTAATATATAAACTAGCTGTTAAATTGGATTTTATGAATATTATTAACCAACATAGGTAAATAGATATTTTTTTCCAAAAATATAAAATGAATAAATTAGTTACAAATTACTTGTAAAATAATATACCAACCAACCAAATATAGAGGAAGTATTTTAAAAAAAACTATTATTATGCTCACAAAGTATGATAAATACTAATAAATCAATTTAAATTATTTATTAATTTTAATATAATTTATTTTTTATGTATACAAGTTAATATTGTTTATATTCATCCAACAGATTTTATAAGCATAAGATAATTATAAAACCAATTTAACTTATAAACCCCAATATTTTTATTAAGGAAATTTTACTGAATTTTAATGGGGAACCTATAATAAATATATATTTTGGAACTTTTATGAATCTTATATGTCAAAATTAGCGTCACATTTGAAATCAAAAAATTAAAATTAGGTTAGGGTGAATATTTATTTCAGAATTAATTTTTTATTTAATTTATTTATAAGGTTAAATTACATTTTAAATTTAATTAAAATGTTAATTAGATAATATTTCTTTTAATTAATTCAATTTAGGTCATTATAACCAATTTTACATTTAAATTGGATATAAAAAATTAGCAAACATTTAATAATTTTTTCATTAAAAACTCGCATTGTTGACCCCACTCCAAGAATAAATTTATATTAATTTATGCAACTTCTGTAATTGTAGTTAAATAAAATGGATTCAATATTTGGAATAATAATAATTTATAATGTCTAATAAGTTCAAATGAGTTTTGGACCAAAAATATAAGTGAAGGTAATTAATTTTAATTAGAATGATTAAGATTATATTAAGCTTAATTAGGGTCTAAACCATAACCTTAAGGGACAAAATGACTGATTCCCTTATACACAAGCCATTTGATGGATATATTTCGACTATATACTCCAATGGATATATTTAGACCATTATTGGATCCACCTGTAATAAAAAACGTTGGTGGGGTTTCCTTTTTCCAAAATATGACAAAAGTGCCACTCCTCCTCAACTATAAAAGACATCCTCTCCTCCCAATTTCTGAAAAATCTCAAGCCACTTATGTTCTAAAAAAATAAATCTAAATAGCTCCACAAAAATACCTCAATTTTTCCTTTATGAGTTTTTTTGAAAGAAATACTTCCAAAGAAGCCCTTTGGTTCAAACCAAAAGGAGTTTCCCGATAGAGGTAATACCCTCTCTCAAACTCCATTCTTTTATTTTCGTTTTAACTCCATTAAAAATTATTATCTAATAATTTTATAAAAAAATAGTATTTTAAATATAATATTATTTTTTATGAAAATTATTCAACCTACACATACACACACTTTCATTTAATGAGTAATGAATATATTGTTTATGTGTTTGGCGGACAACCACCTCACTAAAGAATGATTATTCATTTTTCATTTACTGCCTCTCATGGTGGAAATTATGATGGAAAGTCTATTTATATATGTTATATATAATATTGAATATTTCATGAAGCTTATTTATTTTTTTAAAAACAAAAATGCTTAGACTTTCTATTTTGTGTTAATATGATAATTTCGTTTGAGGAGGTGTGGACTACACCTCCCCCCCCCCCTCAATGAAAATTGATTCATTCATAAACTATATGGAATGAATTAAGGAAGAATTTAGTGAATTTATATGACATATATGATATATTAAATCTAATTTAATAATGAAATATATATACATATATGTCTTTTTCTTAATTTCTTTCAACATGACAATTAAATATAAATAGCATTCATTTTTACATACGATTTACCGTCTCCACGAGCAGTGTATTGTTTTTCATACATATATATTATAATAATTATTATAAAAAAATATAATAAATATAAATTATACATAAATCATGGTTTAAATTCTGTAAATCGGGATATAGTACTAACGATGTAATAAATTAAGACACATGAGAAAAACAAAGCGGATATTACCCAAAATTAAAACATAACAAAGAAGTGTATAAAATAAAGTGATATAATGATGTAATAAAACCATTTATGGTATTATAAGTATTAATACAATTAGATTATAGATTTATAATAGATTTATACTTATTATATAGTGGTTTTTAATGAGTACGATGAGAGCCAAGACACAAGGTAAATGAATTTCACATCACTTCTTATTTCTATGAGATACATGCCATATTCATCAATCACTTATTATGTGTGGTTATGTACTAGAATAAAATTTATTTAATAACTATTTAAATTAAATATATGGGTATTTATATAAAAATTTTATAATATTTCTATCAGGTAGTTTAATTTTCAATGGTTACTAAATCTGTAATGTAATTTTTGTATCAATTTTTGTTCTTTGAGGCAATGCCATATTATACACCTATATTTTTATATGAGCGGGATAAAAGAACCTTGAAATTTTATATCATTAATATCATTCCTTTAATTATATTTTAATCTTCATGTAATTTCATTTTATTATGTTGGTATTATGGTTCTAATTTTGCAAGTTATAAGAGTTTATTGAAATAATCTCATCGCTTCTCGAGATTGTTTATGATTACGATCTATCTAATGAAATATTATGATTCATATCTCAAGAACACTCATAAATTTTATTATACTCTATCTATTAATAATATATTCATTTATTGGTACTATTGGTACACTCTTTGGTACATAAGATAATTTAGAAAATATTTTTAATAATGTCTGACTTTACCTCTCTCTTCCGTCGGAAATCCATGTTTATTCAAAACCGTTTCTTCTAAGAGGTTTCCAAAAATATTATATTATTATACTATGATATTTAAAAGGCGTTTTTTACAATTTTTTTCTTTTTAAACAATATGGGATTTAATAAGTAATCTTCTTTTTCTTCTATTCGCTGAACATTCCAAAACTTTTTACTGTGTAAAATGAATGTTTGGCATATTCATGTATATTCGCCATCATGACTGAAATTAACTTAAAGAATTAATTAAAATATAAAGAAGATATTTTCTTTAAAAAAATAAATTATTTTTCTAATATTTTAAAAATTCATTGTTTCAAATTATTTTAAAGAAGATTGTTTACAATGTCTTCAGTTTATTTTACAAGTTTTCCAGAAAAATCGTTTAAAAAATATTTTTTGGATTTATATATAATTTTTCAAGTAAAATGGCTCTCAAAAAGTTTTCATTATTTATTTATAATTTTTATTCCCAAGAAAATGGGTTTTTAATGGTTTTATGATTTAAATTTTTTTTTCAAAGAATAAAGGATATCTTCCCTAAAAATGATTTTGAAAGATATTTCAAAATTATTTCCCATAAAAGATGACATTCGTTGGTGTGACTCATGCCTTTAATAGAAATGATCTAAATACTCCATTCATATTATTTCTATAAATATTTTTTCTTTAATGTAATCGTCTTTATGAAACCCATTTCTCTCTCATGGGTTATATGTTTATAACATCCGTTTTTCTTTCACTGGTTATACTTTTGATAAAATGATTATAAAAATTGTATCTTTTTCCATAGGTTATGATATGATTACATGTTTATGATACCCATTTATTTTAATGGGTTCAGATATGATTGTTTATGATGTTGTGGCACTTATATGTATGATTTCATTATTATATGGTTGGGACCAATATCTGTTTCCTATGAATTGGTTAAATATTTATATCACATGAGATAGACTAAGATGGTCTTGGGAGTGATCCTTTACTACTATGATGTCCATGGTAGTTAACCATGACTATCAAGATGGTATTAGAAGTGAACTATTTCCACTAATATGTACATGGGAGTGATCCATTACTACCAAGATAATATGGGGAGTAAACTCATACTACTAATACGGTATTGGCAGAGATGCCTTGGATACTATGGAAATCGTATTATATGCTTATGTATTGTCCAAAATTCCATGTTTTATTCATATGTTATGATTTCCTAGATTATGTTCTTTATTTACTTATGGTCCATTCCTTATAAACTTTCAATCATTGTTACATTATACATATTTATGATATTTGATATACATGGTATGATCTTAAAATGTTTTGATCACATTCTCATACCCCTATAATCATGTTTATGCTTACACATCTTTCTTATTTACCCTTACTAATCATCTTAGATAACCCCTTTTTATGTTTCCTTCCCAAGGTTATAAAGATTTATATTATTTTTGATTTTTTTAAGAAGGGTTCTAGTTCTGAATAACATAGCAGGAGATAATGTTGCTCGTTTAAGTAGCAATTTTTATGATTCCATGTTTCCAAAGGCACTATAATAAAAAAGTATTTGGGAGCCTTATTGTATTATGATTTAAAAATTATAAAAAATTAATGTAATGACTATGAACATTAATAATGGTTCATTATAGTTGGAACCAGAGAAGATGTTTATTTATCCTTTAGAAACTAGGATGAGAAAACCTTAGTGTGAACCCAAAGAAAATGTCTAAGGATATGTCTAAGTATAATGAAAAGCATAAGAAAATGTCCTAGAATTTGGGTAAAGGATAGAGTGATTGGTTTCATAGAAATAAATCCCAATCTAGAAACTATAAGTAGACGTGGTTCGAGAATAGCTGTACTGAGGAGTAAAAACTATGAAAAAATGTTCCAGGCATGACTTGAGTTTATCTAGTACATGAAAATGGGACTTACTACACACTTGGTTTGAAACTCACAAGTGATATGATTTGGAAATTCACAAACTCTTAAAAACTATTATGAAGGATTTTAATAAAATAAGGCTATAAATATCCTAGGATAAACCTGATGTGTCATATATTAAGGAAAGTGTTATAACTTAGACTTCCTATAATTGACATTCCATGATTATGTGTTTCCTCACATTGATAATCATTTCTTACTCAATGATTTTTAGTTTTATCTATTGAAGTGAATCATAAGGAATAAGATTAATGTTGAATGTGATGGAAGATTTACCGATGAGAAGTAAAATGTAATGACCACTAGAGTGAATCATGTTGTGATCACACCTAATCAGTTTTCAAGGAACATGATCAACAACATGTACCTTAACAAACTCTTAGACTCACCAAAAATGATAAGGAAGGATTTTGCTGAGAGTTTAGATAATAGATACCATGGAGGATAGATGATTTAGTTTTTTTCAAGAATGTGGAAATAATCCCCTGAGTGAATGTATTAGAGGAACAAGAAGATGTTTTGATTATGGAAAATAAGGACATACATAAAGTGACTGTAAGTGAAAAATAAAGAGTTCGATTAATTAAATGGATGATAATATTATCCTTTCTTGGTCTTAATCGATGTTTAAGTGTTTTATGTGTGAAATAAATGTCCATTATGAATATTAATGTACCAAGAAGAAATATTATGAAGAGAATCAGTAATTTGGTGTTTGTAATGGTTACATTATAGATGGCCATGATACTATAGATGAAATGTGAAAGGAATAAGGTATTTTACGAAAGGATGAGGAATCCTTGTTAATGGTATAAGGATGAAGTGGAATAATAAAAGTTTTTATGTGTATGGATTCATGTACTATGTTATATGAAAGGGGTGAAGTATATAAGGACTATTGAGTTTAGGTTTTTTTTGTTATTGTTTTAATAGAATACGTTGAATGTATTAAATGGAATAGAAAAGTGATTTAATCGTAAGTTTATTTCCATGAAAATAAATGATTAAGGGAAAGAGAACTGTTAATATGTACCTTATGTTTTGATAATTTTTTTGGATAAATATATGTTGGATATAAGTAAATTGGATGGTACTAAGTACTTATTAACATGATTTTTTGCTATAATAGTTGAATTTTACATGTTCTCAGATTTTTGGAATATATTCATTAATCTAAGTAATAAGGAAGCATGAATTTTTTCTACAACTATTTATGGTAATTAATTTTCCCACCTTGTTTCAAGAGAATACATGATGAGTGTATTAAAATTTTTGGAATGTGAAAACCAAGTGGTACTTTGTGATATCAGTTTTAAGTTGATTTTTTTACTATATTTCTAATTTAATATATTTTCATCATTTAGAAGGGTTATAAGCTTAACCATTTATGGGATTCCCAAGTCAAAATTCGTATGAGGTTTGAGAGATTAAAGTATTATGTCACCATATGAGGATTCAGGCATATTGGATTACTAAATCTAAAAATTTTTTGTTCATGGTAACTGAAGAGATATTGGATGAATTATCCTGGACCTCAAGATATTTCAGTGCTTAAAGAATGAAAAATTCAACTTCCATTTTGGAGAAAGAGGTGAATTGGATTAAGTAACAACATAGGGTTATATTGTACTAAAATAATTCAAGTATATCTTTTCATTAAAATTCTTCCAATACTGAAAAAAAATCTATAAATAAAATGTCATCCTAGTACCTTTATTTCTGATTGATCAAATGGTTCTTTAGGTTATTATAGATTTATGGCTTTGTGATTGTTAACTTTGTCCTAGACTTATTCTATATAACTCTCTATCAAAACATGGTGGTTATATTTTTCTTCCATGTCCATGTTTTCACTTCCCACCTATGTTATCATTTGTAAGAATCTAGCTACGAGTTATTTTGGGTAATCGATACAGTTCTAACTTTATTTTTAAAGGATGTTTTAGTATCCCTTTTTATGATGTGGGTTTATATGAAAATAACTCTAAAGATCTAAACATTTGATAACCTATATGAATTTAGAGGGAAAACAACATTTTAATGGGGTTATAATGTAACACCCCAAGAGGCTGTGAAATGTTTTGTGGAATTAATTTAATATTTTTTATATTTTTAATTTCACGTAAGACCAAAAATCAATATTTTATACACATTAAAGCACTAATATTGGATTGAGTTATACGAAATGAAAAATAAACCATGTACTATATGAAATATAATGGTTTTATTCCTCTATACAGAACCCTAAGGTAAACTTATATTTCATGCAATATTTATTGTCCTCGATGGCTTGTGTAACATGAAAGAATGAGTGTTAGTAGATAATAATATATGAATTTATAACCTAAATATTAAAATATATTTCATGAATTTTATTAACTAAATTAAAATAAATATATGGTTTTTACAAAATATAAAATTAATTAATTAGAGACAAATTATTTATAAATGAATATAACATCCAATTGAATATAAATGGAGTATTTTTACAAAAACCTATTATAATGCTCACAAAGTTTTTTTAATCCTATTAAATTAAATATAATTAGTAATTAATTATAATGTAATATATTTGATATATATACAAGTAAATATTTTCTATTTTCATCAAATAGATTCTATAAGCATAAGATAAGTATAAAACAAATTTATCTCACAAAACACAATATTTTTGCTAAGTCGATTTTACTACCTATTAATGGGAAAAATATTTTAAATATAAATTTTGTAACTTTTATAAATATTTTATTTCCAAATAAACATAATATTTAAAATTGAATAATAAAAATTATGTTAGGGTGAATTTTTGGTATTTTTTTGTGGGGTTTTATTTTTTAATATATGGTGAAAAATAGTATATTTTAGTTCAGAACTGCTTTTTCAAATAATTTATTTATAAGGTTAAATTAAATTTTAATTTGGTATAAAAGTATAATTTGATAATATTCTTATTAATTAATTCAATTTATATCATTATAACAAATTTCACATTGAAATTGAATATAGAAACTTATCAAACTTTTGATCATTTTTACATTAAAAACTCACTTTTTTGACATGACCGTGAGATTAAATTTAAATCAATTTCTTCCACTTCAATGATTTTAATTTTTAAAAATGGATTCCATATTTTTAATCTGCATAGTTTATAATTTCTTTTAATTTCAAATTAGTTTTTTACAAAAAATATTAGTGAAAGAAATTAAAATTAATAACAAAGATTAAGGTTAAATTGAGCTTTATGAGGTACAAAACCATAACCTTAAGGCCCAAAAAACCCATAAACTTGTAAAAAAACCATTTTATGGACCTATTTCTACCCTATCATCGATTTTATCAAATTTGGAGCATTATTATATCCACTTTCAGAAACAAAACCTGGATGCGGTTTCCCTTTTTCAAAATATTACAAGAGTTCCACTTTTACACCATTATATAATGAGTCCTCTCCTCCCACTTCCTCACACATATCATGACACTTAGGTTGGAAAAAACTCTACCCAAGTATCTATCTTTCATATCTCAGTTTTACCTTAAAGACTTCTTGGGTATAAATCCTTCCATGTAAGCCCTTTGGTGAAAACAAAATGGGGTTACCCGATTAAGAAGTAACAACCTCCATCAAACTTATTTATTTTATTTTCTTTCTCCACTCTATAAAATATTCTTATTAAATTATTTTATAAAAGAATCAGAATAATAAATTAACTAGGAGTTTTTATTCTATGTATTCGACTGGTAATTTCCAACACTTACTTCTAATGGGTAACGAATATACTGTTTACGTGAATAGTGGACTACCGCCTCACTAAATGATGATTTTTCATTTTTTCCTTTACATTATCTCATTACGGAAATTATGATGGATAATTTGTTTATAAATTTTATAAATAATATTTACTAATTTTTTAATCTTATGTAATTTGTTTTACAAAGCATATCTTTATACTTTAAATTTTTTGTTAATATAATTATTTCATTTTGGGAAGTGTGGACTAACGCCCCCTTAATGTGATGTGATTCATTAATAATCTACATGTAATGTATTAATGATGTAATTAGTGAATATATATGTTATATGTGGTATAATAAAAATAATTTAATATATATACACATATTCCATTTACTTTCTTTCTTTCAACATGACAATTAAACAATAATAACATTCATAAGTATATACAACTTATCATCTCCATGAAAAGTGTATTCCATTTTGTAATTATAAATTCTTTGGAAAATTATGATAAAAATATAACGAATATAAATTATATTTAATTCTTGTTTTACATTATCTAAATCATGATATTAATATAAGGACCATAGATATTACAAATTAAGACAAATGTCGTATTCACTACTCACTTCTTTTGTGTGGTGTATATACTGACCATTATTGTATTATATGAATCTTATAATTAAATATAAGGTTATTTTAATAATCATTTTATGATATTTTTATCATTGGGATTCAGTTTCAAAAGTTAGAAAATCGGTAATTTAATTTTTTTTCTCAATTTTTTTCTTTGATACACATGTCATGTTATGCACTTATTTTGTTTATATGAGGTGTATAAAATGAAATTGACATGTTTTATAATGAATCTACATCATTTAATGATATTTTAAGCTTCATTTAATATAAAATTATTACTTGTGGAGTATTTTTCAATTTTAACATTTTTTAAGAGATTATTGAAATAATCTCATCGCTTCTCAAGGCTGTTTATGATTATGCTTTATTTGATGAAATTTTATGACCCATATCTCAATAACACCAAGGAATTTTGTTATACTATGGTAATTCATGATATATTCATGTATTTTAACCATTTTCCACTATTTGGTACGTTATATAGTTAGTAAAGTGTTTTTAATAAAGTCCGATGTTAACTCTCTGTTCGGTCGAAAATCTGTGTTCATTCAAAACCATATCTTCTTAATGGTTTCAAAAAATAATATATTATCATCCTATGATATTTAAAATACATTTTTATCCATGAATTAAATTATTAAACAAAATCGTTTCTAATATTTATTATTATAGTCCTTTTCCGGTCGAGGTTCCTTTCTAAAATTTTGAGGGTGTTAAAGGAATGTTCGACATATTTGGGTTTATCTACAATCATGACCAACATTCCATCGAATGATACACTAAATGAATAAAAAAAATTTTTCACTAATTTTTTTTCCTAATATTGTTTAATTCATTATTTCAATGTATTTTCAAATAAAAATCTTTTCAAAACGTTTTAAATCTATTTTATAAGTTTTTATGGAAAATAGTTTTCAAAATATTTTCAAGTAAAATGGTTGTAAAAATGTTTTACAGATTTATTTAAATGTTTTATTCCCAATAAAGTAATTTTAGAATATTTTAAGATATTAAAAAACATTTTTCATAGAATAAATGATATTTTTCTAAAGAAATATTTTGAAAGATATTTCAATTTTTTCCATATAAGATGACATCTGATGATGTTACTCATGACTTTTTTGGAAATGATATAAAGTTCACGTTCATATTATTTCTCCAAACTATATATTATTAATGTAATGGTATCTATAAAACCTATTTCCCTTTCATAGTTTATATGTTTTTGAAATCCATTTTTCTTTCACAGTTTATGATTTTGATGAAATGCTCATGAAACTTGTATCTTTTTCCACAGGTTATGATATGATTACATGTTTATGATACCCATCTAATTTCATAGGTTAAGATATGATTGTTTATTATTTTGTGGCATGTCTATGTATGATTTCATTATGATATGGGTGAGACCTACATATTCCTCCAATGCATTGGGTAAAGATTTATATATCATGAGATAAACTAAGTTGGTCTTGGGAGTGAACCTTGAATATTAAGATGGACATTGGAGTGAACCATGACTACCGAGATGGTATGAAGAGTAATATCATGCTACCAAGATGGACATGGGAGTGAAGCATGACTATAATTATGTTATGGGGAGTAAACATGTACTACTAATATGGTCTTCATAGCAATGCCTTGGATACTATAAAAATCATATTATATGCTTATGTGTTTGCCAGAATTCAATGATTTATTTTTATGTTATGATTTTATAGCTTATGTTCTTTATTTCTTTATAAGTAATGCCTTATGAACTATCAATATTAATTCCATGATACATGTTTATGATATTTGATATGCAAGATAGGATCTTAAAATGTTTTTACGACATTCTCATACACATTTGATCATGATTCTATGAAGGGTGATTTTTATGAAGAACCTAGTGGGAGATAATTTAGCTCACTTACATACCAATGTTTTTGATTCCATGTTTTTAAAGGCGCTAGAGTAATAAATTCTTAGTGTTTATATTTGTATTATGTTTTATGTGTTCCACATAAGTGATGTAATGACTATGTACATTAAAACTAGGTCGTTATATACCCAAGAATCTTACATGAACTAACTGATATTTCATGTTATTATTATTTTTATTTTATTAGAATCCATTTGACAAATCATGATACAGTGGGTAATCCAATGTAATGAATTTAAATTCAAATCAATAAATTGAAATCCAAAATTATTCTATTTCATGATGATGTTAGAGGATTAAAAAATTTGGATATATTGTGAATGTCCTTCTCAATTCAATGGATTTTTCATATAAAAATATTTTTCGATCCAGATAGAGACAACGATGCTTTTATTCAATGAATAATGTTTTAAGAAGGCAGTATGGGTATAATACCTAATATTAAAACATATCTAGGTGTAAGTATTCAAATGTAGGTGATCTCCATCATTTGGGGTCTAAATAGTTTTAGTTGTTAATGTTAAGTAATATATAATAAATTTCATTTTCATAATTTTTTATTTATCGAAAGATATATACATGTAATATATTTTCATTTTTATGAATTATTGTTTTTTGTGAAAGTTTTAATCTGGAATATATTACTACATTGATTAAAAAATGTATCTCATTATTAAAGGAAAATTATAAATGATTCAATCTTGATTTCATATTGATTTTCGTGCCTTTACATAAACAGATGTAATTTGTTTTTTCATTCCATTTACTATTAAAATACATATAATATAACTGAATAAAAATGTAACATGAATTGACACCCATGATAAATTATAAATGGTTAAATTAAATGAAAGAGACTAAATGGTTATAATAGTAAATTCCCCAAATCATAAAATTATCCACCTCTTCAATAAATTTTCCATAAAGATCCTAAAATGTTGAAATTTCTTGGTTCCCTTTATATTAAAAATTTTAAATTATTCTTTGGTCATAATGAACTTATATAAATGGTTATTTGATAATTTTATATATAATTTATCAAGTACTTAAAATATTAAGTAAATTTTTCCATTTTTATATGCTGTCACTCTGATTTGACATGATTTTTACTAACAAACATAGTGTAAAACCATGATTTAATTCTATCAATACTGTTGACCATATTCTCAATCAATATAGAGAAATATATCAATATTATAAAAATAATATCAATGAAATGAGAAACTATATTTTATATATGGGTTTTGTGTGTTTTAATTTCCATTTTCATATCCTTAGAAATATTTTTTCCTATGAATTGCATATCACCCTTGAATACAATACAAATGATAAATGTTGTTAATATATCACCCATTTTCTCAGCATCCTCCTGTAAAATATATTCTATAAGCTTATTTTTGTGAAGGGGAATAATCTATCATGTCTTTGTAGGCCAAAACTAAATAAATGCTTTCCCTAATATTTTAAATGATATTTCTCAACATGGTGTGAAAATGAAAGTCAACTAAAGGTGATGTAATCTATGAAATATAATCTATAACTACATGAGTAATGTATCTGGTTAATTTTAGTTAGTTATAATCTGGTACACTTATTAATTGAGTTGGTTTAGTGGCTAAAAATCTCATAATCTTATCAGCCTAACTATATTTTTTAATTAAAATAATATTTTATCATGTTAGAAATTTAAAGTAACTTCATCTATAAATGTAAAAAGGTAATTAATTTATATGTAATTTCATTGCTATATCTCTCTTACCTAGGAAATTATATCTTGGAACTAAATTTTTTAGAATAAAAAACTATACCATATAATTTATTTTAATATTCTCAATTAATGATTTGGGTTTTGAAAAAATATCCACTCACATTCATATTATAACATCCCTAATCTCTACAAGTAGAATGAAATTCCAAAACCAACATTACAACTCATGTCTCATATTTTATTAAATAACATATTCACAGTATAATATGCCATATCATTATGTTCCATAACCCCAGATAATGCCACTACAAGAGATTTAGGAATAAGAATTGAATGTATTATAGGATCAACCATGAGTTAGTCATGTATTATCTAAATATTCTATATCTTATAAATATCACTAGTCACTCAAAATGTTCTTTTTTTATCTATGGTGTAATCTATTATTACTTATATTTCACTATCAAAATAGTTTGGTCTATCAAAAATCATTACTTAATTATAAAAATTAGAAAATATGGTTGTAATTTCACACTTACTCGTTAATGGATCATATAAATTTATTTAAGAAGGCCCAATATGATCATATTAATTTATAATTTATAAGAGATTCACTTTAGGTACTCTCTTAGCCTCATGATCTATAAAGACACAAACTGGTCCTCACATAATCAATAATTGCTATTTAACATGATTTAGTAAAACAATCAAGCTAGAAGGTTTATAATGTAAAAAATTTATTGGAAAAGAAAAGGGTATTCATCTCAATATATTCCTTTTTAACCACTATGTTTCCTCTCTAAATAAAAAATAGAACACATGAAAAAATGACTCATAGTGCAGTAATGGTTTGAAATAATGGTGTCACTGAAAATCATTAATATAAAAATTATGAGAATGATCTACATACATTTTTATAGTTTGATCCACCTCATTTATATCTACCATATCATGTATTGAATTAAACTATTTAATTCATTCTTATAAATAAAAATTATTGAATTTAGCAGATTAACGTTTTAATGTAAGATTTTCTATATTGTTCCTATTGAATATGATATTTTGAAAAATTTCGTATATTTTAATGGAATTTTAAGATTATATTTTTTTGTGAGGGTGCTGATCCATGATTATATTTATATACCCTGGATCTATTTTAAATCCCTTGTTGAAAACTACCCAAACCACTTAAAAATGTTTTATAATGTTGGTATTTTTCTATTTAGTTCTGCATAAATACTTAATGAAAAATTATAAATGAAATAATTTATATTAATGGAAAATATTTTCTTATTAATGAATTATTAAATATTTATATAGAAGAATATATCATTACTTTTAAGTGATCTAAGAATTTTTCAATTAGAACTCTCAAACAGAGATTAAATGTTTGGGTTATAAATTTAGCTCTAGTATATTTCCAAAAAGTGAAAAAAAATCTATTTTTTATTACTATTTTCAAGGTAACCTACCTAATAGTTGTTAAAAATTATTAAATTTATATTATAGAATAAGATAAAAAAATTGTGAGACTTGATATTTTCCAAGAGGAGAAGATTGAATGGAGTTACAATATATAAGGGGAAGGAGGAAAAGAATAATTACCTTAGAGAATATTAATACCCTAAGTACCAATAACATCCTATCAAGGTTGAAAAATTATACCAATAAAAGTGATAAAAAATATCATAATCACTTTAATGACCCTATTCCCCAATTAACGTACTCTTACATGCATCAAACTGCGAAAAAACATATAAAGTATAAAGATAAAATAGTCCCTTGGTAGCCACTACTACCATGTGACTGGCATTACCACTTATTAATAACCACATTATCCTCAAGGTGGATATTGGTAAAAACTTTTTCCATTAACAAAACTTTATTTTCCTCTCTTACCTCAACAAAACTAGAACAAATTTTCCAAGTGATTATTTCCAAAAAATTCTATAATTAAGTGGAAAAAACCTCCCAAGAAATTATGTATATGAAATTTTTTCATAATGTAACAATTTTCTATTCTCATTTACATAACCTAAACCCTATGAAATAATAAAAATATATAATAAACATTTCATGCCAAATAATTCTATCTTGAAAATCCCCACTATTTCCACTAGTGGTAGAAGGTTTTAAATCCTTCCAAGTTTAATATAAATTTCTAGTAGTTAGATTGGTATCAAATTAAACAAAACAAATCCTATAATAGTACACACACTATGGAAAATTTTGATAACATGATCTCCCATACAATAATTTTATTCGAAGGATGCACATAATAGCTTGGTAGAAGGGTACTAGTAATCCCCCTTTTAATTCGATAATTTTTTTATCCAGTGGTTCTAGTAATTCATTCATTGAGTAATTAGTAGAATAAATAACTCTTTTATATAATTTAAGTGAATGTTTTTAATATGTTTTTAGTCTATGAACCATCTTTAATACTTATCTCTATATACCCCTGAATATAAGTAAAGGTTAATTTTTATAGATTCTTCTATATAAATCTTTTCATATTTGATAGAAGTGATTTTGAGGAAAAAAACTGAAATATATAAATGTGTAAAAATACAGGTAAGAAGTAAATCATGAATAAAATATTACCATAGAGACTTTCTAGTAATTTATTTTGGAGTTTGAAGCAATATTTAGAAGTTACCACTCACATCTTTGCCATTGTATATTAAATTTTCATCCATTATTTCAAAAAAATTAATGTTTTTCTATTTTGTTTCCACTTTATACTATCTTCTCATAACTCATAGATTTAAAGACCAAACCTATTTATAATATTCCATATAATAAAGAAGATAATGGAATATCACTTCGTAATTTGGGTATAAATATTCCAATTTCTTCCCTCCTCCCTTAATGTTGGGATTAAAATTTGATCCCATTTGGAACTAAAAAATCTGGTACAAACATTTTAGAATCATTCTAAGAATTTTTAAAATCATTTACACCCTCACTTGGAATTGTTTTAATTCTATTCCATCTACACTAGATATATGTTATGAGTTTGGGATGCTAGTTATTCTTTTTTTAATACACCACATGTATCACCTAAGTAAATATCTCTATATCTGTATCCTTCTAAATTAAATGAACTTTTACAACCACTTTAGTTTGAAATATAAATCATGGAATTAATTATACGGCCTCCTATACTAGTATAATATATTGTCCTCATAAGAAATTTTCTACTCCTTCCATCACAATATCTTGTTTTTTGTAAGGACCATGGTAACTTAGTGACACATAAAAATACCAATAACTACTTCATACAGGAGAATAAAATGTATAGTGACATCACCAATTTTATCAATAACATAAAATCTCAAACAACGATAGGATACTACTCTAAATAGACTGTGAAACTCCCCAATTAACTCATCTAGATCCTCCTTTACTACAAAGAGTCTATTACAACACAATATTTAGAAATTAAACATGAAACCCTTATTTTTGAAAGTAGGACAAGCCCCAAATGATAATAATTCCAAACCATTAGATCCATTTAGTCCAATTTCTATTTCTATAACAAGGAGTTCTATATCTTAAACAATGCTTCTACCAATAAGTAATTATTCACTAAAACCCTCAATTTCAGCATTATTTGGAACATCTATTTCTCTTTCTTGTGTGGTGGTCATAGTTACACTATGTTCACATTCACTCAGTCCACACTCATTCAATGCATGACACAAAATAACCATCATATGAACATCATATATTATATACAATTTAATAAAATCTATAAATTATTCCTTAAGAAAAACTGTCTAAGATTCATCTTGTCCTGTTATCAATAACAAAAACTAGGTATCCCTTTCACTACTATCATATAGCGTTGAATTGGTTCCATGATTTAATTTATTAGTATTTTCAATAATTTCAAAAATTATAATTAATAATTCAATGTAAAATTTGTTTGTTCTCATTTTTTACTTCTTCTGGTTAAATTGTTACATGACATTGAGAAGTGACCCTAAGAAGTGACCTTGAAGTTACCTTGAGTGAAGTGAATGTGAGTAAAAATATAACAATTTATGGAAGGGGAATTGATGGAATAAACCATGAGTTAAAATTTGAAAAAGTCTAAAATTTACCTTGTTTAAGCTGATAATGAGTGAAAATTTGAAAAATTATAGAGGGGATCATGAGTAAAAATTTGATGAATTATTGAAGTGACTATGAGTGATGTTACTGTGAGTTAAAATTTAACAAAGTTTGGAATTTTCCTTGAGTGACGTGATTATGAGTAACCATGGTGACCATATGTGAAGTTATTGTGATTGAACATTTTACTTCCTATAAGTGGCTGCATGAAAAAAATTGAAGTAAACATATGAATACAAATTAAGTGTCTCCATAAAAAAGTGAATTTACCGCATGAGAAAAATTAGGTGAATGCATGAAAAAAAATGAATTGAAAACATATAAAAATGAAGTGGTTGCATGAAAAAAATGAATTGATTACACGAAAAACATAAAGTGACCATATGAGAAAAAATTATGTGACTAGATGAACGCCGGCAAAGTGACCTCATGAAAAAATGAAGTAAACACATGGAAATAAATTAAGTGACCACATGAACAAAAATGAAGTGAACACATGAAAAACATTATGTGAATGTTTTTTGAAATTTTAAATGTTTTAAACCTACCATATTACCTATTAATGGTCACTTAATTCATTTTTCATATTTTAGTTCAAAACATGCTCTATTTTATATATAATTTTTATATTTCAAATTACTACATGTTTGTTTCACATATTTATCTTGATTTAATTATTCCTTAAATACTTACTAATTAATTTATCATGAATTCATTTTAATTGGAATAATTTTTATAGGATTAAATTATCATCACATGGGTTAATGTTTCAAATTATTTTATTTAAAAAATAATAGTTACAAATTCAATAAGGTTGGAATTTGAATAATTTATCTCATATAAGATATGGGAGTTTTCCAAGGGACATTGATGTTTATTATTATTATTATTTGGTATGATATAAATTATTATAGTATATTATAATTGTACAATGTGTTATTAATTTTATATATTATCTATGTAGTCCTAATGGGTATGTTTTCAAGCATGTTCAATGAAGATACAACTTGAAGCAATGGGAAAGATAAAATGAAACAAGATTCTTTACTATTGTAGTGCTCCTTGTTGCCTCAACTCTCAAACTATGAATCACTTATCTGGTTTTATGTATTTGATTTAATATTTCTCTGTTTGTGTATAATATTAATAGATTATAATAACCATCAAAATTCATGATTTTGGGATTTGACTCCCAAACAAAAGTTAGGTGTTGGGTTGTGACTCTTGGGAAAGAAGCAGACTATTCGGGTTGTGTATCTAGGTTGAAAACTGAAGGTAAATTTTTTATTTAAGCCTATTGGGAGAAAAAGGATTTTTAATTGGGTTTTATATCCAGGTGTGAAAAAGTAATATTTTATATTACATTATAAGTGTTTATAGTGGGAATAATCACTCTCAGTTAATGAGTGAGGTGAAGAGTGGGATAAAAGAATTTAGATATGAACAAATATAAAAATCTCTTTCACCGATTTGATTTTATTTCTTCTATATTTACTTTAATAACTCTAATAAAATTTCCTTTAAATTAATAATTCATTTAAATTGTCAAATTTTCCCCCTCTTTATTATTTTTACATATTAAAACTAGACTAAAAATTGGTATTATAGGCAGAATCATAGTTCAATATATATATATACATATATGATCAAAACATTTTCTAACTTAACCATCAAGGAGAAAATATCTACTTTAAGATAGCATGAACTAGTTTGATTGATGAAGGGATACCTCAAAACCACTTCATTTTTATGACACTAATAATGGATATTGGAAATACCCAATGAAATATTTTTTTAAATAAACTTAGCATTGATCATTAGAAAATTATGGGAAAACCATACAAGTAACTAAATTATAATGACTTAGAATTTTATTAATTAAATTCCCCCTTATATAGTTTTGCATTATAGTGTAATGAATATACATCACATAAAGGAACCATGGGGACATTATTCTTATAAAAAAATAATGATATATTAGTTATCATATAAACCATTAATAATGTAATAAATTATAGTGGGGAAATAAATATAAAATAATATAATAATAATAGAATAATTTTGATATTCTCAATACACCATAATGACCACACTCACAAACAAACATGCTGGAATAAAATATAATGTAAAAAATACAATATTAATTTTTAAGATGAAATTATATATTACCTTGAGAGAAAATAGAATTTAATGAATAATAAATGGAATAAGTTGTATTTTTATGGTGTAGTGAACCCATATGACTGTTACAAATTTGGTCGTTGGAATAGTAATATGATCATTGGAATAGAAACCTGACTATTAGAATTGTAATATAACCATTATGAATATTAATATGACCTTTATAATAGTAACCTAACTTATGGAAACGTGAAATAATATTTAGGTGTTTTAAAAAATTAAAATATGATATATTTATATCATGGTATAAGTAAATAAATATTTTAAAATGATAAATTAAGTGTTAGTATTATTGTAGAATGTAAATGTTTTATTTGAAATTTTATATTGAATATAATTAATTAAAATAAAATTTATTTTCATAAAATTGATTCATAAAGTAACATTATTGTGTATTATAATTATAATATAATTTTATGAGACCGAAATTAGTTTTTCAAAGGGTTATAAAATATATTGTACTATTAAAATCAGTACTTTTTGAATGAATGATGATTTTATTTGAAAATTAAATTTTTAGTATTTAAAATATTATTTTAGAAAATGGAGTAAAATTTAGAAATCTAAATTCTGAAGAAAAAAAATTTGCTGAGATTTTGGGATTTTTCCACAATAGTGAATTTTTTGGTGAGTAGTGAAATACATCAATTTATAGTATTTAATATTATAAGAAAAATGCATGTATTTTTGAGTCATTGTTTATGTAAGAACGAATTAGTTTAATCTCACACACACCATTTAATATATATAGTCACAAAAATCAATACTATTGTTATTATTGATGCAAAATAATAAACAAATGAATATAATAATTAACCCCCCTCTTCCCCTTATAAATTCCACGTCTCACAACCCCTTATCCTAACACCTTCTAAGACTTGAAGATCCTGAAATATCTACCAAAACCTATCCTACCCACTCTCAACACATCCAAGATCTTCTGTTCTCACCAAAATAAAAATTCCATGTTCCTTAAGTGGTCCTTCATGTTGGCGATATTCTAGTGGAAACATTCTAAAACTATGTATTTTAATCTCATTTATAATTATAAATTCTCCTCACCAATGTTGTCTATAAAATCATAATAACTACATTATCATGTATATAATATAAAGTTGTGTTACTTACAAAATATATTATATCCATGCCTATTATCATGTCCTCTTATTCAGTGAAATAAAACCGTTGTCCGAATTATGGTGGTTAGCTGTCTCCCAGGATAATGAGTTCTGATTTTCTATTACCACATTTTAGGATGGTCATGAAAATATTATTATGGTTAAATAAAACTTTACAAAGTATATTATAATAAATTCAATTATTTGGATCATATTTAAATAGATTATTAAATATAATGAAACAATTTCGTGATGGTTGGAAAAACTGTCCAAGTGAACTAACCACATAACAATAAAATTTTTACTCAAGGAACCATCCCCATTTAAGAAAAAAATGATATCTAAGGCGATTTAAACTCATGGAAGTGGATTAATACCATTTCATTTAAATTTTTGAAAATTATTTTCTATTGAAAAGAATATCTATAATTATAAACAAGGGTACCGACAATGAAGCCATGAAACAGGTGCTCTAAGAATAGAAAAACAGAACGTTATAACTCATAAAAATGGCCATAAGAAAACTTAATAAAAATATAATAAATAAAATATAAATATAAGAAGTTATTAATTAATTAATTAATTAATATAATATGATTATCCTTGAAATTAAGTGCAACAACAGAACACATTCAAACATAAGTTATGGGATACACCTACACCTCCATATTTCTTATGGGTTATAATTTTTCTATCCTTTCCCCAATTTTTCTATCCATTAATATTATATAATTATAATATATTCTGTATAAATATTCTAAACAAGCATCTCTATCTCAATTGATAATTATTTTATAGGTAAATACATGTTATAAAATGCTCTCATCTCAATTCCACTCAATAAGAAAATATGATTAATGGGAACCTCTTGGTTTCTTACTACTTATCAAGTTCACTCCATAAATGTTTTAATCCACAATTATTTTAATTAGTTACTCATTTCATCGTGAAAAAATATTTTAGTTAATTTTTTATTTTAAAGAGGATAATTATGCAATTATCCTCTTTAAGGACTCTTTAATTGTTTCTATTAAACCATAAAAAAGTGACCCATTTATAAATTTTCCTACACACTATTTTTCATTATTTAACATTATTTGGAATTAATTATTAATGATATGTTATTATTTTTTACTTTAATATTTTCAAAGAATTATTTATTCCCTTATTTCATAGAAACCATTATGATACACCCTTTTGTTATTTATTTAACATAATTACAAAACCCATTTCTTTCCATGGTTAAATCTTATTTTTATTCAATATATTTGATTTCTTTTTTGTGGAACACATAAGCAAGTACATGTTATGATGTGTCAACCCTGATAGAGCTCAAATTCATTACGTAATGCTTTTTATCCGCCGACATTTTTATGGGATTAGAGAGTAAACCAAATCCCTTATGAAAATTTTACACCATGTGATGATGTCTTCGAAATTATCCATGACTCGTGTTTATGTCATGTTTTGTGTTTTTTACACATTTTAATATTTACATTATCATATGATTCTATGTTTTCTATTTTACTCTTCCATATGTTTATTCAGGGGCCATTCTGGTTATGTTATCATGATATGAATTCTTTCTCAGGTTTATGCTTCTTTCTAATGTTTGTTCCTTTAATGTGATTTTATATCAATCATTTTTTCTATGTATTCCATAGGTTATCCTATACATTTATAAGAAATAAAAGGGAGTTATGAGCCCATTATTAGAATTAATAAAAAATATATTTTATTTTTGTTTCATTTTTTCTAATTATGTACCATGTATTTCAAATAAAATTGTAATTTTTATCCATGGCTTGTATTTAATGGATAGTAATGCTTAAAAACATGTAATAATATGTGTAAAAGGATTGGGTATATATATTTTATATTATAGTATGGCTTAATTTTTTGGGGGGATTAGGACTACAAAACTATAGTAATAACCTTATCTATGATTATATCACCATGAATTACCCATATCTAATATAAGGAATTCATAATTTGGGATATAAGTTCCATTTATATGTTATTATTTCTTTTTTCATAATTGGATTTTATATGTTCATTAGCTAATTATTCAAGACACCAATAATTAACTTTTTATTCTTTTTTATTTAATAGATGTAAAAATGAGAAACTATGCTAAAAAATCAATGTGATAGGTAATGTGATGATTTCTGTAATGATATGCCAAGAATGAGGGGAACAAGAAACTAGAACTTCATGATGGTACTAGATCGACTGGCTCAAATTATGAATAATAAATTGAATCAGGTGAAACACCCTCCTCCTAATAATGATAAATTTTCAATCGAATACTTTGAATGAGAGAGGCCTGATTTATTTAGTGTATCTCATGATCCCCTTATTGCGAATCAATGGATTAACTCTATCAAGAAGACATTCTCTATCATCGAGTTCTTAAAATAAGGGAAAATCAAGCTGGTGGTTCATCATTTTTATGGGTAAGCAGATGAGTGGTGGAAAATAATCAAGAACATAAAGTATAAAGAGGAAATTGATTCCTTGGAATGGGAAGGATTCAAGAAAATATTTTTCAATAAATATTTATCATAAAATATTTTTATTAATATGGACAGGGAGTTCCTCAAAAAGATGAAAAAATAAAATGAGTCTATCAAGGCATATGAGGAAAACATTACAAGGATTTCATAATACCGCTTTGATTTTTTCATGAACTATGAAAGAAAGGTGGGTCTATTATTTAGTGTTATAAAGATGAGTCTATGAAAATATAATATAATTGAGACTTTCAAAACTATAAGAATATTTTCCATTAAGACATTATGTTTGAGATAGAGATTGGATAATTTTATTGGTCTTTTGGGATCAGATATGAAAAGTGGAAAATGGTGTTTAATATGGGAGGATTAATAGATAAAGCACATGGAGGTAAGAGAACCCAACATCCCATGTGTCAAAGTGTGGGAATAAACATCTAGGAAATTATCTAAAGGGAGATGTGTGATGCTTAAAATGAGAAAATTATGGGCCCAAGGATAATAATTTCTAAATGGATATGAATAAGACCAATATTGAGAAAATAGAAATGATGATTTAGATCAACAATCATTCAGTAGTACAGTTCTTTAATTGCAAGGAACATAGGAATTATGAGAGTCAATTCTGGAAGCTAGGGGTTATTAGAGACAATCAACCACTGTAACATCTAATCTAGAAAGGAATGGAATATTCTATCATTACTATTGAGATGTATCATAGAAATGATATGGTGATAAGTACACCAGTTATTCATTTAGGAATACATAATTTACTATTTGATTCTAGTCCTATATATTCTTTCATATCTTGTATGTTTATTAGAACTATTAAAACACCACCTAAAAATATGGAAGCTGATTTATCCTCATGGACAAAAATGGGGAAATTATTTCATATAAATTATATGACTCCTCCATAGTCCATATTCATATATTTAACCACTTAGAAAATGTCATCTTATATCATTTCGTTGAGTTTTATGCTACATTGGGCATGGATTGGCTATCTTTATACAAATATAACACCAAATGTTGATAGAGGTAGATCACTCTTCATATCTTAAGGTGTCCTCAAATTGTCTAAAAGTGTAAGGAGAAGGAAGAATGTCCCTTAGAATCATCATCTCATGTGTGGATATTATTGCCTTATGATCAAGCATATCTTGCTCAAATGATTGAGAACTAGGAGATGATCACGCTTGAAGACATGTCCGGTGTAAGGGACTACACCAATGTGTTCCCCCAAAGAATTGTCCATTCTACCTCATAACTGAGAGGTTGATTTATAGATTTATCTTATACCTAGATCTCTACCAATATCAAATGATCCCTACCGGATGGCCACCATTTTGTAAAAAAATCTAAATAAGCTATTATTTGAGAAATTGGACAAGGGTTTTATACACCTGAGTTCATCATCGTAGGGTGTTCTAGCCATCTTCATCAATAAGGATGATATATCATTGTGACTATACATTTATTATAGTGAGTAAAAAATATAAAGAACTAGTATTCCATTCCATAGATGGATGACTTTCTGGATAAACTATTCAAATCCAATTATTTCTCTATGGTGGACCTTTGGTCGCAATATCGTATATTAAAGGTCAAGAATGAATATATTCCCAATACAATACTTGGAACATGGTTTGGACACTATGATCAATAGTGATACCCTTCATAGTCTCTAATGATCTATAAATTTTTATAGACCTAATGAATAGAGTTATCATAGATTACATCAATAAATTTTGGGAGGTCTTGATAGATTATATTGTTATATTCTCCAATAGAAATGAGTAACATGAGGGGACTTTGATTACTATAGTAAATAATTTTAATGGGGATACAATATATGAAAAGTACAGTAAATGTGCATTTTGGATGGAAGAAGTATCATTCATAGGGAATTTTATCAACAAAAAAGAGATATTTGTGGACCCATACAAGAGAAAAGGGAATTGAGAACTGATCAAGACTAGTATCAAAGAAGGTATTAGATAATTTACTGATGAAAAATTATAAAGTGATAACCTATTCTCCGAGGAATATGATGGTTCATGAGAAGAACTATCCCAAACATTATCTGGAGTTGGAGATTGTGATATTCACATTGAAAATTTGGTGGCATTATCTATATAGGGAGATGTGTGAGATATATACTAATCTCTAGAGCCTTAAATATATATTCACATAGAATAAGATTAATATGGTCCAATTAAGATGGTTATATCTCATCAATGATTTTGAATTATCATCACACTACCATCCATGTAAATTAAACAAAGTAGAATATGATCTTAGTCGAAAGGATTCTGCATTTTTTTAATGATAATAATTGAGAAGGATCCAATATTATTATAATTTTAATGGATGGAAATGAGGATAATAATGTAAGGAACAACATCATTCTTTTCTCAAATGATCACTTAACCATCCCTTTTGAAGAATATAAAATATTCTCAAAGAGATGATGTGTAGATTTAGAATAAATTTAAAGCTATAAAAAATGGGAAATCCTAAAAATTCAAAATTTACGAGGAAGGATTCATAATATTTGGGTCACGACTATATGTACCATAAAATATCGAGATAAAGTGGGATATTTTAAAAGATTCACATTGATCGACCTTCTCCATCCACCCAGTTAGAACAAAGACGTATCAAGTTCTCAGAGAGCACTATTGGTGGGAATATATAAAGAAGGTGATCACTGAATATAAATCAAGGTGATCGGTATATCATTAAGTGAATGATGAAAGTAATAAATTCTAATGGGATGTTGAAAGCATTATCCATACCTACATGGAAATTGGAAAAAATAATCATGGAAGGTTTCACTAAAATTCCATTTAAATCAAGTGGAAATAATTATATATATATTGTTGTGGAAGTTATTTGGATCACTACTCACATTATTATAATAAAGGATGCCATATCACTTAATAAAATTGCACATATTTACATTAGAGAAGTAAAGAGGCATAGAGAGTACCATTATCAATTTCATCTGATTGAGATCCAAGATTCACCACCATGTTCTGAAAAAGTATTCAACATTCCCTAAACATTGAGTTGAACTTCAGTATAGCTTATTACCAAAAAATTGATAGCCTATCGAAATAAACTATGTTGACATTGGAATATATATTGATAGAATTATCATTGGAATTAAAAGGTTTATGGGATAACGATCTTCCTTTGGATGAGTTCTCTTATAATAACATTTTCTAATAATGTATCCAAATGGCTCCATATGATACCCTTTATGGGAAAAGATGAAAAACACCTTCTTGCTGGGATGAAGATGGTTATTATTAGCTTATAGGATCTTAAATGGTTGATGAAATGGTAGAAAATCTAAAGTCCATTAATTAGTACATTAGGGATTCAAAAATTTGATAGAAGAACTATGTAGAAAATCATTAATGAGGCCAAGAGTTTGAGTTTAGATATATTTTACTCCATTACGTATCTCAATTGAAGAGATTCATGAGATTTCTGAATAAAGGAAATCTTTATTCGCGGTATATCAACTCCTTTTAGATTCTTGACCGCATCAAATTTGTGGCCTATCAACTAGAAAAATCCAAAAACCATTTCTCATGAAAATTATGCATTCCATATATCTCTCTTAAGAAATTAATTTCCAGATCCCTCACATGTACTAAATTATGAAGTGATATAGTTGGAAAATGGACACTCTTATAAGGACCAACCAATGAAGATATTGGGTCCTACAGACAATTTTCTGTGAAATAAGAATACTCACATGGTCAATGTACTATGGAGGAACCATAAATATGAATATTAAACATGGGAATGAGAGGAATCAGTTAAGGATAAGTATCCTAACCAATTTTCACCATTATATGTAAAAATAATTTGAGGGGAAGATTTCCAAAGGAGGGAATGATGTAACAAACTATAATTTTAATGACGAAATTTACCTTATTATAATTATGTCTTGTATTATAAAGAGAATACATCACGTTGATTAACCAAAACAATTATTCCCATAAATGATGAATGATTCATTATTCATCACATAAACCAATAATAATTCCAAAATATTATAACAGGACAATAAATAGAAAATAGAATAATATGAATAGGATTGTTTGGGTCTTTTCAATCCACCAGTATAACCACACTCATGAACAAAGCTATACTAATAAAACATAATTTAAATAATAAAATATTAATTTTAATGATGAAAGTATATATATCTTTAAGAGAAAATATAATTGAATTAATAATGAATGGAATAAAAGGTTGTTATGTGAGGTAGTGAACCCATATAACTGCTATAATTTTTTTCATTAGAATAGTAATCTAACTGTTTAAATGGTAACATAAACATTGGAATAATAATATAGTTGTTAAGGATATTAATCCAACAACTAAAATAGTAAATTCAACTATAAAAATATAAAATATTATTATGTATTATAATTATAAGACAATTTTATGAGATAATATTTAATTTTTTAAAACATCATAAAATCAATTATAATATTAAAATTGTTATTCTTCCAATTAATGATGATTTAATTTAAAATTTAAAATTATATTATTTACTAAATTATTTTCATAAAATGAATTAAATTTTTGAAAACTACATTTTGATAATGGTCAAGGTGAGGTTTTGATATTTTTTTGTAAAACATATGAATTTTTTGTGAATAGTGAAATATAGTAATTTACAATATTTACCATTATAAGACAAATACATGCTATTTTTGAGTCTTGAATAATGTAAGAACCCATCAGTTTGAACACACATTTAAAATTTTCTATATATAGTCCCAATAATCAATTATATTGATAGTATTTATCCAAAATAATAATCAAATGAATATAATAATCAAACCCCCTCTCTTACCCTTATAAATACCACCCCTGACAACCCATTATCCTCAAGACATCTAAGCCTTGAATCTTCTCAAATATCTACCAAAACATCCCCTACCCACATTCCCCATGTCCAATTTCTTCTATTATCATTAAAATACCAATTAAAATAGTTTTAATTGGTCCTTCAAGGATGCAATATTCAAGAGGTAACATTCTAAAACTACAACATTTAATTTCTTTTCTTCTTATACCTTCTCATAAACTATCTAATCCATCAACTAATAATAAATAAATTATCATGTATATAATATAATATAATTTTTTTCATTGAATATATTATATTTATTCCTTTTCTTATCACCATTTATTCAAAGATAAAAAACCATTATTAGAATCATGGCGGTAAACCGTCTCTATGGATAATGTGTTTTATTTTTTCCATTACCACCTTCCATTTTTTTCACAAAACAATTAATTTTGTAAAATTAGATTGTATTAAGTATATTATAACTCCTTAAACGTTATGGAATATATATACACACACATAATATTAAATAAAATTAATCTAGTTCATGATTGTTGGGAAGACTACCTAAATGAACTAACCACAAAATGATAAATTTTTTAGTCAAAGAAACATCTCCATGTCTGAAAAAAATCATATATGTGACGAGTTAAACTTCTAGAAGTGAATTTTTACCATTTATATTAAATTATTGAAAATTATTCTCTTTTATAAATAACTTACATAATTATACACAAGTGAACCTACCCTGAAACCATTAAACGAGCGCTCTTGGAATAACAATATTAAAATTTATAACTGATAAAAATGTCCATAAATGAACTTAATAAAATTATAATAAATAAAATATAATTATAATAGGTTCTAAATTAATTAATTAATGAATCTAATTTGATAATTCAAGACATTAAGTTCATGTATAGAATGCATTTGGACATAATGTAAGGGATCTCTCCAAGCCTCCAAAATTCTTATGTGTTTTGTTTTCTCTCTCATTGCCTCAAATAATCTATCTATTAAATATATATTATTATATAATATTCTATATAAATTATCCAAAAATTTATATCTAGATAAATTAATCTTTATTTTATGGGTAACTACATGTTATAAAGGATTCCCTTCTCAATTCCTCTCAACAAGAATACCCGATTAAAGGGAACTTCTATGTTTATTTTTCATTTTCAAGTACACTCCATAAAATGTGTTATACCCAAAATTTTCTAAAACCACTCATTTCATCATGAATATATATTTTATTTCATTTCTATTTTTATGGAAATAATTATTCCTTTATACTATTAAGGACTGTTTAATCATTACCATTAAACCGTACCAAACTGGCACATTTCTAAAGTTTCATAGAAACTATTTTTCATGATTTCACTTCAGTTGTACATCATTATTTAGGGTCATTTATTAGTTTTTCTACTTTGTTATTGTCTAAAAATTATTTAATCCCTTATTTCAAGGACACCATTATTATACACCAACTGTTTATGCCTTACAACATGATTATGAAACCCATTTCTTTCCTTGGGTAACCATTATGTTTATTCCTTTTGTTTGATTTATGTCTGTGGAACACATATGATTTTAAATGTTATGATGAGTGTTACCAACTATATATCCAATTAATTGGGTAATATTTTTTCTCATGATATATTATATATGGGATTAAGTAGTAAACCTAATCCATTATAATAAATTGTCCAGTATGTGATACCGTCCTGACAATTAGTCTTGACCCATGATTATGTCATGTTATGTATTGATAACAAAATTCTATATTTACATGATCATATGATTAAATTTTCTATATTTCATGCATGCATGTATTTATTCATGAGCCAAACCTTTTATGTTTTCATGATATGACTTCTGACTCATGTTTATGCTTCCTTTTCATGTTAATTCCCTTACTAGAATATTTAGATCCCCCTTTGGTCTATGTATTCCCCAGGTTATTATATGAAGTTACATGAGCTGTAATGGAGTTAGGATATCATTATTAAGATACATAAAAAGATTTTTATTTTTATTTTCATGTTTTCTAATTATGTACCTAGTCTTCTAATAACACTAGGATTTTTGATCCTTGGTTTTTATTTAACGGATATTTATGCTTAAAATAAAGTAATAATTTGTGTAAAAGTCTAGGATCACTATAAAAATGGTGAACCTGAATAATTAATTATAAATTATTTTTTTAATTGAATGGTGATGAATCTTTTATACTATTCAATAACTAAAAATGTGTATATTCCTATATCTATAGTTAAAACTACTCCCGACCTCTGGAACATTCTACAAGTTACACATCTTGGCTCAAATAAGATTATTAAAACTAAATTTGGAAGGTAAATAGTTAATTATAAAGAATTTAAAATTGTTTAAGAAGAATGTTTGTGTACATATCTTCTAGTATTGTAAATGATTTTAGTTCTTTAGAAAAAACTGTAGAAAATCCTATTATTGTTAAAAGAGTAATTAGAACACTTTTTAGGAAGTTGTGTCCTGAAAAGAAATCTATAGATGATTGTAAGAAATTAAATTAAAATAATAATGATAATTTTATAAGATCATTATTATAATATTTATTGGGACTTATAAATCTTACTAAATAAGATAACACAAATAATAAGGTAATTGATTTAAAATCAATTATTCTTTACTTTATCTTATGATTTTGAGTTACAAAGTAGTGAAATGAATGATGAAACAAATATTACAAAGGGTGGATATAGAAGAAATAAGTGATACTCATGGAAAAGCTAAAAATATCATCCTAAAGATGGGTATATAGATAAGAATAAAGTAATATTTAATTATAATCATATTCATGATATAATTTATTTGGTGTATATGAAAAATGGGTACATCAATCATGATTTCCTAAGAATAAAGAAGAAATAAAAGAGGGGATTAAGTAAAAGACAAAAAATGAAGAAAATAAATATAAATAGATTTGTATTGAGGATACAATTATTGATGAAGAATATGGTTTAGAAAAAGATTAAAAAAATTTTCTTAATGGATTTATCAAATAAAATAGGTGACTCTAATTATTATTCTTAATCTAAATCTTATTTTGAAAAACACACCATCTTTTAATTTATGAAAGTGGTTGATATAATTAATCATAAATTTTGAAAGATCACTGGTATATAAAATAACCTTAAGAATCAAAATAAGGTTGTTCTTAAGGAAAATTAAAGTATGAATAAATCTACCCATGATGATCAAAATTCAAGACATTATAATATGGAAATTTATCAATAAATCTTGAAAATAACTCTTGTTGAAAACTAAAATTTTAAGGGAGAAGTTTACATCTTGTATAAGTATGTAGTAGGAATAAGAAATTTTAATACTATTCTTAAATATGAAGAACAACTAAAAATTGAAATCGAATGTTTAAAGTCATATATCTCTATCTTCATTCCGTAAGTGAAAAATATGATAAAATTATGAGTTTAAATAAAATGAATAAAAGGAGACATGGTATTGGTTATGAAAATAATTTACCCAAAATTTCTTATACATTATTTTTTAATAGAAAAAATGTAATTATGTCTATTGATACATGTTTTAGATGCCAAATGAAAGGTTACTATAAAAATTGGTGTTCTTTGAGATTTACACAATCTCTTGGACGTAAAACTATTTTTTTTATAAATCACAATCTTCTACATTTCCTAAAAATATGTGTTTTAAAATAGTTTGGTAACTGAATAATTCATATGATAATCTCATGATTCCCAAATTTGGATGGGTACCAAAGATTTATTAAATATTCTTTTACAAGAAAAGTGTCTTGGGTGCATCCAAAAGGATGTTTGGTATATATATAATGGATTCTAAAGACACATGATTAGTGATATATCAAATTTAATTTCATTAAATAAGTGTGAGGGAGGTAATGTTAATTTTGGTAATAATTTTAATGGATAGTTAGTAGGTTTTAGTGAGGTTTGAATTTCAAATTCAGTTATTATTTATAAATTTTTAAATGTTTCAGGATTAAAGAATAATTTAACAACAATTTCATGTCCATGTCATCTTAGAATGTTTGTTAAAATTTATAATTATAAATGCGTGTTATTTATATATAAATATATTTTGTTTTATGGAAATATAAAATACCATATTTGTTGTATTATTATTTTTGAATTAACTAATTTTTATTCAAATCTTTGAATACTATAAAACATGATAAGATTTTGTGGCCTATGTGGTTTATACATGACACTTTTTGGTTAATTCACAAGCTTTCCATGAACTAAATGGCTTTATAGTTAACATAACCTAAATTGGAAAACACCATTATTTTTGAATATTTTTTGAAAGGCAAAGGACAAAAAATAATTTTCAGGCCATTTAAGGAAGTAAAAACTACAAGGCCTATTGATATAATTAATTTATATTTATTTGGTCCTATAAAACCTACTAGTTTGTTAAGTAAGTGATATTATTTTGTTGACTGAATAGCCTAGATTCCAAAATTTTTATTAATTTTTTGGATAACCCCCTTTTAAGGACAAAGGGGAAAACTCACATGAGTTCAAAGACATAAAGACACAGTAATAAACCAGTCCCAAAACAAGACTATTAGAAATTACCCTCCCCAACATCAACATCATAATGGGAAGCCACCACCAATGCAAGTCTACTCATAATTTTGTCTCATGCAAAATGCATGGGTCTGGTAAAAATGGCTTGTCCATACTCTCTTAAACGTTTTAATCTGAATAGACATAAATAGTGAAAGCTACGTGCTCTGTATCCCCATTTGAAGAATTTATTTATAGAAAGTCTAAAGATACACATCTTATAAAATAAAAACCATCTAATTCTAAGCAGACTTATCTTTCCCAACTCTTGCTCAGACCCCATCTAATTAAAGAACCAACATCTTGAGGTTTTCATGGATCTAGACATTTACCATGGTTTCAGCAGAAATATATCCACCATAACAACACTCTCAATATGACTCAACCCCTAAAAAAATAATTAAGGTCTATACTGACACCATAAAAATTAGAGAACCGGAGAACCTCCATCATCAAGGTACATTTCCACTCCATGTAGCTCTCAATCTGAGAATCAAACAATAACATATAAAGAGCAATCCATTTTCATCTTCTAGATTACAAATCCAAATACAAACCGAATGAAGAAACACCTCAACTCAAATCCTCTCCACTACATTGTCCTCAAGAAACCAACATATCCCAACACCAATGACAGGACCAGAATGCCACTACCAAGAACCACATCTACAGATGCAAAGTATTCACCCCAATGCTAAATTGGAAACCATCCATTGAACTGGAGTGGAATCAAATACCTCAGTCTACAAGAAAGATAGTGCAGTGATCATACACATCCAAACCCAAAGAACGAGAATCAAAAATCAAGAAAAAACATCACTATAATGACGGCCTTCTGAGTGCTAGACCATGCTAGAAGTGGTATTGCCACAAAACTGATTTCGGTATTGTCACCACTATGACAATCCCTCCCATAGACCACAATGATCACCCCACACACTCCCATCTGACAAAGATTCCAAGATGATGACCCACATATAGAAGAATCTTTATCATAGACTAGTGGATTCACCGTTCCTCCAAATGAACCCTACCCTGTGAAGGTGGGAAGAGAAAGTACATGTCATCAAATGGTGGGAAATTACCAGCTGACCATGCCCACAAAAGAACCATGACGCTGCTAATGAGAGAAAAACCGCCTCCAAAATACCACCAAGAGGAGCACTGAAGAGGATCTGAGGCTGAACCAAGACAATGGGAAAAGAGGTAGTGAAAGAGGAAACCCTAGTGAGTCAACATCTCTTACAGGATCATATCATTATTGTGTTATTATTAATGATTTAACTAGATACCGATGTGTTTATTTTTTTAAATATAAATCCAAAATATTATCTATCTTTTTTAATTTTTATAAATTAGTTCAAAATCATAAATGAAACATAATTAAATAAATTATAAGTGATTATTTTTGTTAATTCTAAAATAAATAATTTTTCTACTTTTTTAGAGAAAATTGGTAATTTTAGAAATTTCAGCCCCAAGAACTCTAGGACAAAATGGTATAGTAGAAAGAAAAAATAGATCCCTTCATGAAATGGATAACATCATGATAAATGAGTTTAAATTTCCTAAATATTTATATATTGAGGCTATTAATACATCTTGTTATTTTATAAATAAAATTATTATTAGAAATATGTAGGAAAATAAACCTTATGAGATTTGGATGGGGAGAAAACCTAAAATATGAAATTTTAGAGACTTTGGAGGTAAATTTTTTTCTTAATAAAAATTATTCTTAAGAAAAATTTCATGAAAAATCTTATGAATGTATTTTCATAGGATAGTCAAACAATAGTAAGTCTTATAAATTGTATATTAGCAGATATATTATACTAATTAGGATCTTAAGAATATATTGTTTAGGGATAACTTATAAGAGTGGGGTAAATTGTTCTTTTAAAAAATTAGTTTAAAATAATTAAACTAAACAAACCTAAAACAACTTTAAGTGTGTTTATCAGAATCGAACCTCATTCGGATTAACAAATATCATAATCATGAATGATACAATTAAATCATAGTGAAGATCTTAATCTCAAAGGATATGATTTATGTGAGTTAAAAGACCATATTCAAGATGGATGTAATTGACCAGAGTATGTATCATAATCAAATTATATATGAGAAAATATGTTAAAATAGAAAGATGAATATGATTATTTACTTTCTATTAAATGTGTAATGGAATATAAAACTTGTAAAAAACAAGTAATACAATAAAAAAATAACGACTTTATAGATATTAAAAAGAATTACCACTTTTAACATAAAGAGAATGTTATTCTATAACCTAGAAAAGATTTATCCACTATTTTATACTTATACAAAATTAGATAATTCCTAAACTTGGAAAGCCCTAGATTCAATGATCAGTATGGATCTATCTTCTTATCCCTGGAATCCCTTGATAAAATTATCATATTTTCTACCTATATAGCCTTGTTAGACCTTGATCTGATATATCAGATTCTATATCATTCTATCCCCAGAAGCCCTTAATTGTTACTATGATCAGATACAGTCAAAATTAAAAAAAAATGTTCTTAAGGAGACAATATAACAAGGCTTCCTTAGAACGAACCACTCTAAGGAATTATAAGAGAATATGAATAATCTATTCATGGTAAGTAATCTTCAAAAAAATTATAGAGAGAAAGTGATCAACCACTGTAGAAAATATATATTGATCATCTTAAAACTATTTAAATGGATTTATATTTATCACCATCCTCCATGTGATCATCATGATATCAAAATGTTCAAATTTCTTTGAATTTGTCACAATGACATAGAATCTTGGCACTTGATAGATTATAATGATCTGTAATAACTAATTTTATGATGTCATATTGGTTCACACAATTATAATTTTAATGTTTTCCCTATGTTAGAAACAAGTTTCTTGAATAAAATTATAAAATTAAGCCAGTGTGATTGAAATCCTTATGATTTTCATTAGTCTAATCCTTGTGAGTATCAATTCTATGTTTCATTTATTTAAAGAAAAATCCATACAACCTAAATAATGCAAAATGATAGAAAAGTTGAAAGGTCGGAAGAGTACATTTTTCATGATTTAAAATCAAAACCAAATCATCCAGAATGGCAGAGATGAAGATGTTAATGACTTTAGTTACTCCTTTACGAGCAAGGAAGTCTGCAAGTTGATTCACCTCACGATATGTATGAGTGATAATGTATGTCATGGAGGAAAGGATTTTTAATCAATTTCTCCATTTATTCAAGTACCTCTAGGAAAGATGAGGTTGATTCTTCAAAATAGATTGGGCAATATTGGTTGAATCACACTCGAACCAGACTTTGTTATTATTATTATTCTGATCATGATCAACCGCTTCTATAAAAGAATATATTTCATCTTCAATTGTAGTGGCTTCTCCACAAGGACAAGATTCACCTCCCAGGAAGTCTCCATTATGATATCTGAAGGAAAATTTGTACCCACCAGGGCCAGGGTTTACTCTAGAAGCACTATACAAATTTCATTTAATCTATCTAATAAAGGGAGGATGCCAGAAAAATTCAATGGTGGAAAGGGGTTTTGGAAAATTACCTTTAACTTGATGTTTGTTCAAAATGATAAGATTAGTGACTAAATTGGAGCATCAACCATTATGTTAGAAGTTTACATTCTGAACCACCAGTGATATCTTTTGAATGGAAGAGTTGTGATTAATGATTTTCTGTCCATGAAAAGACTTTTTTCTTATGTTCCAAATGATATGAAAATTTTTGGCACAAGCAACAAGGAAAAGAATTCATACCTAGTTGGCTAACTAATTGGAAAGGATGTCTTGAACCCACTGGGTAATGTTTCTGTTTTGAATCTAATGCAACTCAATGTAATTGAAAATATAGTTCCACAGTGCAGAAAAGGTATTAAAAGAGATAAATAGGTGGTTAACATCTTCACAATGTTGAAGGTATAGGGGGAATCTGAAACAATGGGATATACCTACCTGCTGGAGGTTCTCCTCAAGAGGGAGTTTACCAAAGTGAAACCTCCAAACAAGAGTGAAGCAGGAAGGCATCAACTATATTTTTTTAAAATCATACATGCAAGTTATATCACTATGGGTGAGATAGTTGTAGTAAGATTTTGAATTTAATCTTCTATCTGTAGAAGGTTCCCAAAGAAGAATAACATTATCTTCTTGAAAATCATAGTTTTTTACTATTTGAGAAATGTTATTAGGGAGAAGATTTTGTGTTTCCAATTCCTACTTAATATAAGAGTTTAGGTCTAGATTGCAATTAGTAATATCAATTTGATCAATTAGGAGACTTCTGGACAAATTTTGATTCGAAAAGTTAAGAGAGGAGCAAGCATTAACAAACCATCTCGCATTATTGTTTACATCTAGGAAGATTTTTTTTAAGTCTGGACTAGATGGAGGATTGTAGATAGGTCATATTTCCATTAACAAGATTTTTAAAAAACCAATATCTAATAAATCTTAGGGAATTATCCTGTTTATTAATGAGATTCCATATGATTTGGGCAAGAAGAGACTGATTGCAAATATTTTTGTTTTTAATTACCAAAACCTCTTTTGAGAGGGGTAAACAACAAGTTTTCCAGGAGACAGTGAATTTTTTTTCAATCATGATACCACTCCACACAATGTTTCTAATTATAGTTTTAATATTTTTAATAACAGTGGCATGCCAAGAGTAAACCATGAAAGAGTAGACAAGTTTGGAAATGACCACATGTTTAACAAGGCAGATGCGACCTGCCATTGAGAGGGTTTTACCATTATAGGAAGAGAGAGTCATTATGACTTTGCTGACAACATCAACAAAGTAAGAGTCTCTTGGAATTCCAACGAGGAGAGGAACTCCTAGGTAGTTGAAAGAAAAACAACCTGCTTGGTTACCCATGTAATTTATAAGATCATGTTTTCTGGGGTTAGAAATATTTTTACCAAAGAAAATGAAGGATTTATTCCAATTGATTTCTTATCTAGAGACCAAATCATAGAGACGAAGAAAATTATTAAGGTTCTGGATATTATTTTTGTGACATTGAGTGAAAATGATAATGTCATCGACAAAGAGAATATGAGAGGGAGCCAAGACACCTCTAGAGGCTTTGATAGTAAGAAGCTCACCCTTAGAGACCATTTGGGTGAGCAACATACTAAGATAGTCTTAGACAATGGAAATGATAATGTCTGTGAGGGGATCACCCTATCTGATACCCATGGATTATTTAAGGTATCCTTCTGGGGACCCATTAACAAGAATGGAGATATGGGAAGAGCTAAGCAGATCTTTAACCCACTTTATGAACTTGGTGTGATATCCAAACTCAAGGAGAATTCGACTTATGAAGTTCTAGTTCATTGTGTCGAAGGCCTTTTTAATGTCATATTTAAGGGAAATATTACCTCCCCTATCAGTATTCAACAAAATATTGAAACACTTAGAAGAAATGAGGAGGAAATCTTGGATTTTCCTACCTTGGATATAATCGAACTAATTCCAAGAGATAATATTCTTGGAAATATCATCTATCCAGAAAGACTGGATCTTTTTCATGATCTTATAGATGGTATTGACCAGATCAATAGGTCGAAATTGTGAATTTTCACTAGCACTGACATCCTTAGGTATGAGAGTTAAAAATTGAGAATTGAAACAATGAATAATAGAACTATCTTTGAAAAAAATGCTTAACAAACTTACAAATATTGCTTTGGATCACATTCCAGTGTGCTTGAAAAAAGTGATTAGTTAAACCATCCAGACTTCGAGAGTTATGCTTATTATGTCTAAAGATAGCTTTCTGGATTTCACAATCAAGGGGAGTAGCAATCAAATTCAGATAATCATCATTGGTGACTAATCTGGGAATAATTCCCTTTTTAATTTTCCTGGCTGTTTCAGTAGCATTAAAAAGGATCATGTAATAAGACATGATGTGATTTGTAAGCATATTCCTAGTGTCAAGAATAGTATTTCCATCCTTAAGGAGAGATAGAGGTCTGTTATTTTTTCTTACCATCAGCAGGGTATTGAAAAACTTAGTATTACAGTCACCATCATTAAGACACTACACCTTAAAGATATTTTTCATTATATTATCCCTAAGATTAACGAGGTTAACTAGATTAGAGGAAATGCGATTCTCTTTTAGAGGGTCTCTAGTGAAATCATCGTGAGTATTAGATTACTTCAAATCATGCATAGAGTTTTCCAAACTGTCAATCTGCTGATCTATAAAGGAGAACTACTACTTGATCCAAAGTTTTAAATTGATTTTGAGAGTTTTTAGTTTGGAAATACAATCGATAGGGTTATTGTCTTGGTTCCTGGAAGTACAAGAGTAATTGAAAATCTGATAACATTAATGAATTGAGGACCAATCATTATTGAATCTAAAAGTGATAGGGAGAGAGTCCTTTTTTAAATAAAAGTAGTAAGGATAGGGTGGTGGTAAGAATTATATTTGGATAAGGAGACACAGGAAATATGATTCCAGAATGTAAGTGTTTTATTCATTCCCAAAGGCTCGGTCAATTTTTATAGCCCTCATCCCATTAAGATGTCTATGATACCAAGTGTATTTGGCACCGGGCAGGTTAAATTCAAACAGATTAGAAGATTCAACACAGGATTTGAAATCTCTCATAGAGATGGAAGTATACACGTGTCCAAGTTTTTCATCTCCATTGATAATGAAGTTGAAGTCACCCATGAGGATACACGAGTCCTTTATTAAAGTGTATAAGACCTGAATCTAATGCCAAAGTGTTCTTAGAGTGATGTAGTAATTAGATGCATAAACAGAGGAACAGAAAAAAACATGCCTCAAGTAAGATAAGGTATAGGTGATGATTTTCTCATCTCTCTTGACAACCAAAGGCTTGCCAATAATATTGTGGGTAGACACACAGATTCTCTAATTAGAGTTGGTGTCCTGAACAAGACAGAGAAGTGAATAACCATATTTGTCAAGGGTATTTTGATTGTTAAGACAATTTTTTAGGTTCTGAGAATCAAAAAATGATAGGTTTGTGCTTATTAACCATGAGCATGGGGGAACCAAGGGTGCTAAGGTTGGTCCATTTATATTAATTAATTTTTATTTAGAGTTATTCTTTAAAATACTTAACCCTCCTTGAGTTTATAACTCTTCTGAATATAATGTAGATTATGATATTGAATACGATTAACTCTTCCTTACGATAATTTATCCACCTAAGGATTATATTTTCTCTTTTTAAGAGAAATACAACAATTTTAAATACTTATCTTCATTTAAGAAAAAATTCCCCTTTCTATAAAATTCCCCCCCTTTGTGATTTTTAAAAAGGAATGGGGAAAAATTTATATGTTTCCTAATAAGTTAGATAAACAAACACATATATTAAGCAATATGATTAACTAACTGATCATACAAAAAAAATATAAATGGACATTAATACAATCGGAATTAGAAAACATTCATATAAATAAGAATTTTATGAAAATAATAATTCATTCATTAAAAATATTTCAATTTTTTTACAAAAAAATATGACTAGAATTAAAAGATAAATTAGAGTTTCTTCATCATGGTTTTTAAAAACTCCTTGATCTTCTTGAAAGTGTGTCTATCCTTATCATGATTCTCCTCCTTCTCTTCCTGTATTCAAACTTTGTTAGATAATTTTTTGTTCTCATTCCTCAGTATGTTCATTTTATCTTCATAGTATTTGAGGCTAGATATACCTAATGATATAGATTGGATCTTCCCATTAATTTTTTTTATTTTATCATTATGATGGTTAAATTGTATCTATGAACTCTTCCACTAACATTACACTAGTATCCATATCTTTTTTAAATATATTGAATGATTGTGAAGATTAATTCATAAGCTTATTTACATCATAAAAATTCTCATCATGTATTTTTAGATTGTTATAGACTTGATGAGACAACTTTAACATTTGATTACATGACTTCCCTTTTGTCTGGGAGATTTATTGATAAAATTTCAATTGATCCTCATGATGAATAAATTTTTCTATTAAAACCTTCATTGATTATGATTTTTCATTCAGGAATTCTTAAATAAACTAATACTGAGATTCATGGTTTGGGGAATAGTGAATTGTTCCTTCAATACTTGTCAATGTAGTAATAATATAATCAAATCCTTCCCTATAAATTTTTATAAGCGTGTTCAATTGCTATGGTTTTACTTTTGGAGGTTTGATTCAACTTTTTCAAAATTCCAAATTTTTACATTTTTTGTTTTGTTTCTTTGAAACCAATTTATGAATATTCTTTTATAATTTGTTTTTTTACTTCCTCATCATTAGAAATTTCCATGATATCAATATCTTGGGTGTTAGTTTTATCTTCTTCCTTATTATTTGAATTATGATCATCTTAAAAATTCATAGATTATGATTGTGTTTCATTTTCATATGATTCTTCTTCATAACTTCCTGACTTTTTTATTTATCAAACTTATAAGGTAAGTACGATAATGTTGATTCTAATGATTTTTTCATGGATTGAGTTTACATATTTTCATCTTCTTCTTCATTATCAACCTCTCCATTCAGTTCATTTTTCTCAAATTCCTCATTTTCAGTATCTTCTACTTATTCTTAAATTTCAGTGTATTCATATTCTTCTTTATCAATAATTTATTTTTCTACTTTTTTCCTTCACTTCAAATTCTTCATCAACAACGTCATCACTCTGCCCCTCGATATATCTAGCCATTCTTAAATAAACATTTCTTTTAGTTTTAGGTGTCGATTCGTTCTCTTTAAAGGGTGAAACTGATTTTTCATCAATAATATTTCCTTTTTATTTATTAGGTACTGATGGATTTTTTTCATATACAATAACACTTTTTTGAAACACTAACCTTCTATCATGGTTTACAAGATCATATTGAGATGAAGGTAAAAATCCCTTTATAGACCCTCTTTCAATTCCATTTAATATTTTTCCACAAATCAAAACTTTTTTCAACTTATTATTTATGTTTTATTCCTTTATTATACTTGTAGTGTATCAGAAACATAAATTATTATGGCCTTGGCCTCTGTAGGATCAATTCCAATTACCAGATCTCCTGGTTTTATTTTAGCTTTCTTCTTTAACCATTCATCACAAATCTCATCAGGAACTGTCTTTTGTTTATTTTCATTCTTTGGTGGAGATGTCTCTACTTTCCTTTTCATCTTTTCATTATTATATTTATCATCTATTCTTGATAGATCATCCTCTCATGCAGTTCCATCATGTTTTTACACAAAATAATTATATTTACATCAATGAAAAATAATATATGGTTCATCACATCCTCACATATGAATTAAATCCACTACTTCTTCAAATTAAATTAATTTGTAATATTAAAAAACTTCATGTACTCAACCACCAATTTGATTTTGAAATTTGGAAACATGGTGATTTTAGATTTTATAGAACCATTATTTATGTTATTAGTGGTAATAAATATGAATGTGGTATGATCTATCTTATTCATGTTGAAAATAAAATCTAACATTAAAACATCAGAAACAATGTGTGTGTCATGTTATTTTCTTCTCGGTATAAAAAACCCTTTCACACACAAGGTTACTATAAGATTTTTCAGTTTCATATGGACAACCTTTGTTAATTTCTTGTAATTATCGAATAACAAAAATCTGGCATTACTTCTATTAAATGTACCATGATCATTAGGTAATTTTTGTGAAGAAAAATATGCATCTCATTTAGATGGCACTCTTACCAAACCTAAATCTTTCATATATGAATAATTATACCATTTCACAATCAATTAAAAGGTGATTTTTTATCTTCCTTGTTTAATTGAAAACTTAACAGAAGTATAAAAATATTTAAAAAGATCAGGATAAAATTGATCAGAATATTCATCATCATTTCCAACACAAATAGACTCCCCTCCATGGAATTTTATAATCTTTCTTAAAGTTGAATCATAATTTTCATTTACTTTTCTTTTAACTATACATTCTTTAAAGAAAAACTACTTTTTATAATATTTATTAGATTCCATGGAACTGGAACTAATGATGGTAGATTAGATGAAAGAAAATATTTGTCAAACTAAAAAATATTAATGAATTTGTAACTTGGGGAAAAAAGTAAATACCACCAATGTCGGACTTTGGGGGTACCTCCTTTTATATATTCTTATGGTGTTAGTTAAACTTTAAAAATAAATCTTATTTTTGAGAATAAAACAAATCTGAACTGATGGTTGACATTGATTCGAAGAAATATTTAAGAAATATTGAACTCATTAGGTTTTGAAAACATTCATCTCATAGTTTTTCCTTCCAGTTAAGGAATTTTATAATTTTGAAAAATAATTTTTTTGTAAAACGTAAATGTATGAAAACAACAATGAAAGAAATATTTGTAATGAAATATTGAAAAAATTAAATTAATAGAGAAGTACCTTCGAGAGTGAATAAATGCATTATTACGAAACCTGTTATTCTTGATTTTTTTATACAAATTATGATAGTTAAAAAAAATAAATAGATTTAATAGAAAACTAATTATGATAGTTCTTCAAATAAAAAAAAGAAGATAGTTTTTATTAAGAAAAATAATTACAATACTTTCATTATGAAATAAAATTTCACTAGTCTTTTACATTAAACAAAGTGAAATAGTTTTAGACGGAGAAAATGATCATGATTAAACTTAAGGATGAAATGATTTGATCCAAAAACCTTTAAAAAAACTGATTCCTAATTTTTTTTAAAACCATTTCAGAATACAATAATACTTTTGAATTTTATATATCCCAATATTTATTTAAATAGAATATGAGTTCGGATAAAATCATTACTATAAAATTATTAAGAAAAATTAAATTTTTAGAAAACTAAACCTTTAAAAAAACATATGCACTACCCCTATGAAAAGGATAAAATTAGTTTAAGGATAGGGTTAACCAATAAATAGATATGAATGATTAATTTACATTGATCATTATTAGATTCTGTTTAATTTATTCAAATCAATCTGAAAGAAGGAGTTTTGTGAAAATATCAACAAGTTGTAATTTCATTCTGTTTAATTTTAAAATGATATCTCCATTAAGTGTGTGATTAAAAAGGAAATGGTGTCCTATATATTTTTTCTTAGCATGTGAGTGATGGGATATATTTTTACTTCCATAATTAATGTAGTATTATAACATAGTGTTTGAGTTTTTTAAACTTAAGACATTATTAAGGAGTGTGTGTCTCATTAATTTCTGATTTCTTATACTTTATATCGTTCCTCTTAATCTTTGGACAATGTTTTTTGATGTATAAAACTTTCTGGCATTTATAGAAAGAGACTTATATTTTTTTCACCTTTATCCTTATAACAGTTTTTATAATGATATTGAAAATCATTCTTCCCCACTACATTGTTCAACATATTAGAGAGGTTAGATAGTTCATTTCAAAAAATTTGCATGTGCTTGATTCAGATTGAACAACCACTTTCATCATTCTTAATTATTTAAATTTTTTTTCTTCAGATAGAGAAATAAAAGGTAATGTTTTTGTTGTATAAAAGGCCACACCAAAATTTTTATTTATATTTTTCCCATCATAAATTTTTAATATTCCCTCACACGACATAAGGGTTCCAATGAGATCATCAAGGTTAATATTGTTTAATTTTTTTTTCAAATAAACTATTGTCTACTCAGACTCCCACTCATTGGGAATTATGTTAGTTTTATTCTCAAAAAGGATTTCATAATAAAAAACTTTCACACCAATAGCTTGTAAAATTATAAAATTATCCTAACTCTCTAATGCATATTAGAAACATATTCACCAAGAATAAAATCAATGTCTTTGTAATTTTCTTTCTGCATTCCTCTCATGGTCTCAACAATAAAAAATGTAACAAAATAAGTGACCTTAATATGTTTCCAAATGCTCTTAGTAGCTTTAAAAGATGATATTAGACCATAAATTCTTCCTTTCACCGAATACAACAAAGTATTCCATAATCTATAATTTAGATGATACTCATGTCTCTATTAATTTTTATAACTAGTAACATGATTATTATGATTCATATAACTTCTATTCTGTATGAAAAAATTATCTACTCTAGTTTTTATAAAAAAAGTATTCATCCTATCCCTCTATATCTTATACTCAACCCCATAAAAAATAAGAGGTATACTTTGATTGATGTTATCTATAGAATCAACAGTCATTCCTTCCATCATTTAAAAAATAAAAAAATACTATTTTCTACAAACAAATTAGTGTAAAAAAATTTATAATAACAAATTTTATAATAAAACACAAATAAAATTGCAATAGTAAAGATAAAAAAACACAACATGTATTGGAGTAGAATAATTATGCTCTGTTACCAATTGTTGGATTAGTATATATATAATACTGATTATGATCATAAGAATATGATATTGATGTCTAACTTAGAAGGGAGGTGGGGGGTGAATTTTACTTTCAAAAAACTAATTTAAATGAATTAAACTAAACAAACCCAAAAGCACTTTAAGTGTGTATATCAAACTCAAACATTATTCTGAATAACAAAGATTGTAACCAGAAATGATATGATTAAATTAGAGTTAAATTCATAATCTCAACAGATGCAATTAATTAGAGTTAAAATATCAGATTGAAGATGGATCCAATTAATCAAATGAATTTATTGTAATCAAATTAAATATGGTAAAAGTTATAATATAATGGTTAATACAATTATTGGCCTTCTATTAAATGTGCTGAAGAATATAAATCTTGTAAGAAAAAAGTAATATAATAGGAAAAAAGAAATAATTATTTTCTATCTATTAAAAAGAATAACCTAGTTTAAACTAAAGAGAAAGGTAGCCTATAACAAAGACTAAAGGTATCGATTTTTTTTTGGTTATAAAAAAGTTTGTACTTCCTTACCATGGAAAGAACTCTATACAATGATAAGTATGGATCTGTCTTTATATACCTAGAAACCCTCAATAATATGATTGGATTCCCTATCTACCTATCCTCAATAGACCTCGATCTAATGGATTCGATTCTCTATATTTATATCCTTAGAATCCCTCAATCGTTACAATGATCAGATGCTGTCACAATTAAAAAAACGATCCTAAGGAGAAAACATGACAAGGTTTCTTTAGAATAAATCACTCTAAATAATTAGTAGAGACTAGGAACAAGTTGTTCATGTTAAGTTATCTTCAATAATATTTTAGAGAGAACTTACTCAACCAGTGAAGAAACTCACTATTTATCACTTCCAAACTCATTGAATAATGTGGTATTTTTAGGCATGCTACAAATGATAATCTTGATCTCCCAATAGTCATATTTCTCCAAGTTTTTCATAATAAATTGGACACCTAGAACATAACCACTCATAATGATATGGAATCACTAATTAACCAACATTGTGTTGGTTTACACCATTACAATGAAATTTTTTTCCTTACATTAGAAATACGGTTTCCAAATACAATTATAAAATTATGTCAGTATCAAGTACTTCATTATGATTTTCATTATAATAATACTTATGAGTATCAATCTGATGTTTATCGATACTGGTATTAGTTAAATGTATATGTATTTATCAATACAATAGACTTTATAGAATGTCTTTCAGCTGATCTGATATGGGAGAGTACGATTAATTGAAAACATACTCATTATGATAATCGTAATAAATAATGTAAAAATTATTTTTATAATTAATTAGAACTTATTCTATGTATGTTAAAAGTATATGTTTTCTATAAAAATATTATAATACACTTTGAACATAATAATTTAGTAAATATGATTTATGTAAGGTGTCTCTGGTTTTTAAAATAGAAGGAATATAAAATTAATAAATAGAACTTCTAACTCAATAATAATGTTTATAATAAAAGAACCATGGTTGTTGAATAATTTATTAATGACAATTATGATGAAAAATCATTAAATAAATGGGATTTTGACATTTATCTACTTGAAGATGATATTATATATTTTAATTTTGAATAAGAAGAACCTTAGTATTCATATTCACATATTGAGGGGGGGAATATTTCTTCTCAATATGTTCCTATTAATAAAAAATATTATAATAATCAAATAGATAGTCCTATAAATAATGTTTTTGGTGATGTTGAATCAAATATTGAAAAACTAGTACGAATTTTTGTCCTCATCATGATTTTATTTTATATTTTTTTCATATGAATATTAACAAGGATTTAAATAATTATAATTGGATCTAGAATATACAAAATGAATTAAATAATTTTATTAAGAAAAGTGTGGGGACTTTAGTCACTGTAAAAAAGGATTCTAATATTATAGGAACTAAATATATATTTAGAAAAAAAATGATCAATATAGAAATATAGTTAAAAATAAATCTATATTAGTTTCTTAACGATACTTTAAAGTAGAAGGTATTGATTTTGAATAACCTTTTAAAAGTATCACTTGGTTAGAATAAAACATGGTATTATTATCTAATTCTATTTTTCATAGATTTAAATTATTTCAAATGGATTTGATAACAAATTTTCTAAACGGTTATATTTATAAATAATTATATGTTAGATTTCCTCTTGTTTTGAAAATAAGAAACATTATGATAATGTTTTTAAATTTTCTATGAAATTATACAAACTAAAAAAAGGCCATCAAACTTGGTATTAAAGAAAAAATAGTTTTCCTTTAATTTTTTTGGATATGGGAATGGATTATCATAAATTGTTTACCAAGAAATGCTTCAAATATATCTTGATTGTGAACATTTATATTGATGATATTTTTTTTGGATCTTCATGTGAATTTCTCTGTAATTAATTTTAAAATTATATAACTCTTGAATTAGATATGAGTTTGATCACGGAATTTAAATTCTTATTTGGTAGTAAAATATTTAAATGAAATGGTGTTAGTTTTTTATAAATGAAACCAAGTTGGATAATGTGTTTGCAAAACAATTTGGTTTATAAACTTTTAAAAGTGTAAAAACGGTCATGAAAACTACATAAAAATTAGATTTAGTTAAATATAGAATTTTTTTTGATGTTAAATTCTATAGATACATGATTATAAGTTTATTATATATAACAAATTCAAGGCCTAATTTTATGTTTTCAATTTTCATGTGTGCTAGATTTCAAGTAACCCTATGGAATGTCACATTAAATATGTTAAAACAATTATCAGATATTCTAAATGATCATTGAATATTGGTTTGTTTTATCCTTATGGAACTCAATTTTATTCAAAAACCTTCTTTTATTTTGATTTTGGTTTTCTTTATTGATATAAATAGAATTTATAGTATGTCTCATTTACAAGGAAATTTTTTTGTTTCTTGGGATTCAAGTAAAAAAATTCAATTTCTCTTTCTTCTATTTAAAATGAATATATATATATATGTTTAATGTTATTCTGATCAATCACTATGGATTGGGTAAAAACTTTTTGATTTTGATAATATTATAATTTTCTATGAATATAACCCCTATATTTACATCTCAAAAAATCCCTTACAACATTCCAAGACTAAGTACATTGAAGTTTAATGTTATTTTTTATTGAATATGCTTATAAAGGAAATTTAAAAAAAGAGGTTATTTCTCTAGAAAAATAACCAAATGATATATTTATAAAACCCATTGTTTTAGTTAATTTTAATAAAATAATATACAAACATGGAATATTGGTAATTTAATCATGCAGTATATATTTTGGGTGAGTTTGACTTGAATTGTGAGCTAAAACAATAAATATGTTGGCTTAATAGAAGTACTTAAAAAGTTTGTTACTATTTAATTCATTTAAAATCATTTAATAATTCATTTAAAATATAGATATTTTTAATGTAACCATTATTATTCTAACATATATTTCTAAAATAATTTATTCTACTGTTGAAAGTTTTTATCCACATACAATTTGAAAATGTGTATATTTAAAAAAATCATAGTTATGTGTTAGATTTATATTTTAGGGTTAGTTTCTTTCTTATTAATAATTAAGGGGGATATTTATTCAATTCAAACATTATTAAGGGTATTTTACTTTCTAGAAAGAAATTTTTATCTTAGGGGAACAATATTTAAACCTTAAATATTTTTTAACAATTTAAAAAGGGGGATAAACGTTTCGTATTCGATTTTATTTTGAAATTATAAAAAAGGTGAAGAATTTTGAATTGGTTATTTGAACCAGTTTTTTCGTATTATCAATAATTGTAATAATTATAATTTCTCATACATTGTAAGATTTGTTTGTTTGTAGTTTTTACTTATTTTGGTTAAATGATTTTGTAACATTGAGAAGTTACCTTGAAGTGACATTGAGTGAAGTGACCATGAGTGAAAATTTGAGAATATATTTAAGTGACCTAGAGTGATTTGACTGTGAGTGAAAATTTGAAATATTCTCTTTGTGACATTGAGTAAAGTTATCAAGGGTTGAATTTTTCAATGTCTAGAATTGACCTTGAGTGATGTGACCATGAGTTAAAATGTGATAATATCTAGAAGGGACCTTGAGGGAAGTGACCATGAGTGACGATTTTAAAAAAGTATAGAAGTGAAATTTATTGAAGTAATGAGTTGTGAAAATTTGACAAATTATGGAAATGACATTGAGTGAAGTGTTTGTGAGTGAAAATTTGATAGTTTAGAAGTGACTATATGAACAAAAATTAATAAACTGCTTAAAAAAGTGGATTCCTGAACAAAAATTAAGTTAATTTATGATAAAAAATTAAGTTAAAACATGGAAAAAAAGGGAGTGACTGCCTGAAAAAAGAATTAATTGATCACATAAAAAAACAAAGTGACTTTATACAGAAAAATGATGTGAATCCACAAAAACAACAATGTGTCCACATGAACAAAAATTAAGGCACCACATGAACATAAATTAATTTTCTTCATGAAAAAAATGTGGTTAACAAAATTATAAATTTAGAGAAGTGTTCAACCTACACTTTTAACAATGTATGATCACTTAATTACCATATCAAATTTTAGTTCGAAACATGATCTCTTAAATTTATACTTTTATATTTAAAATTACTATAATTTTTTAACATGTTTATATTAATTTAATTATTCCTTAAATACTTATAAATTATTTTAACATTGAGGTATTATATTTGGTTGAATTTTATATAGGATTTAATTATCATCACATGGGTTGAAGTTTCATGAAGTTTCCTTGGGAAAATATGTGTTACAATTTGAATGTGGTTGAAATTTGAACACTTTTATCACATACTGTATGTGAGTCTTATAAGGTATATTATTGTTGATTATAATTATATTTTGGTGTAGTATTAATTATTATTACATGCTATATTTTCACTTTGTTTTGTTATTTTAGTAATACACATGGGTATGTTCAACATGTGCATTCAATGAATATATCACATAACTTGCTGGGAAAGTGGAAATGTAGTGGGCTTCTTTATTTGAATATATTATTCATATAAGAAACCTATATATGAATTTTGAAAAATCAAAATCAAGATATTTGGTAGAGGATATTCTTGTACTATACAAGTGTGACATAATTTGGTGAATAAGTTCCACTCTCAACTGAACTACGATCATTTTATCCTAGGATTCTATAGAGCTCATTGTTTCCATAACTCTAAGACTATGATGCATTAATATATTTCTATATATTTATTTCATTATTCATATTTCTATGTACATAATTATAAAATTTTACACTTCCCATCAGAAGGTAGGATTATGGGTTGTGAATTTTAATCAAAAGTCAAACTTTAGGCTATGACTCCTTGGAAAAAAAAGAAAGACTCTTTGTATTATGTCTACTGGTAGAAAATAACATTTCTATAACTATTTTATGCCTATAGGGGGAAAATGATTATAATTAGATTATGAATCTAGGTGTGAAAATTTTATTATATATATTCCATTATGAGTGGTTATAGTGGGTTATATCAATAACAGTTCATGATAAGGATGAATAATATCAATAATTATTTAGATCTCAATTAATATAAAAATATCCTATGTCGATTTCATTTTATTTATGCTACATTAAATTTACTAACTCTGATATAATCACATTTAAATTTAAAATTTATTCAAACGTCTAATTTATTCCCATGTTTTATTATTTTTCCATCTTAACATTAGACCAAAAATTTGTGTAACCAGACATGGGCACCATGCAACAATATTTTCTTTAGGTGGCCTTATTTTTGTTACCTTGTGTGCACACTTGTCTGTTTTTATAGATTCTCATATTTTATCTTTTGAAAAAACATAACCAGATCCTATTTCTATAGAGGCTCATCATATTTGACATTTTTCTCCCCTCAATAAACACCATAATACTACTTTTTGTTATACTAATTTTCATATTTCCAAATACTCTTAAAAAAATTCATCAAATAATTAACAAGTCTCAATCATGTCCCAATAGTTTTGTACATGAATAAAAGCATTATTCCCTTTCCTCTTCTACTCTTGGAAAATTCATGGAACAATCACACACAACTCCTCTAGAAAAATTAGTTTCAAACATTATCAAGGAACTAATAGAACCTCCAAAGTGAACCCTCCATTCTTATCCTCAGAGGAATTTATAGTAGAAAATACTTCAAGTGTATCTAGAGTGGAAAAAACCTAAATTTACACTATAATAGTTTGATGTAGTGCCTAAAAATTATATAGTATAACCCCATTAGTTTACTTATTTTACATATATTAGAGAATATTGAACTATTTCCCATGATGAACTCCATATAGCTCTATTCTGGAAAAAACTTGTATAGTGCATTAAATATCATGCAAATATGAATGTAGAGTAGCTTTTATATTCTGAAATCTATTACTCCAAGAAATAGATGTATTTTATTAGGATCTAACCTAGAGTGTCCTCTCTTGAAAATTATGGTATCAATACTCTTTCTTACATACTGATTAATGAATACCAATGAGTTATAGAAAGCTTAAACTTCTCTGAATGAATAACTTACTTTATTCATAGTCCCAATAATATTTTATTCTGGTGCTATGATTTTTTATCTTACAATGATAATATTTCCCTATAAATGATTATTTATACCAAAGTAGGGTAGAAGTATGTTTTTTATATTAAACACCAATAATTCCGACATAATGATCATTTTTTTCAATTAAAATCACATTTTATAGAGATCACTCCTCTCACTAAATTGATTTTCTTCTCTTATAAGATTACCCAAAAGAATCTCCAACGTGTTAAGAAACTGACCTAATAGTAGTTAAAATGGTATTAAATTGATAGAATAGAATAGAAAAACATCAATGGAACTTGATATTATCCTAGGAGAGAATTTTAATTAGAGTTACAATAGAAAATGGGAAGGAGAAGAGGAATCATTCCTTAAGAAAAGACCACCCCCTAATGAGAAAGATTAGATTCCCATTTTCAACTGATTAGGTTGAGAAAATTATTTAAAAAAATATATCTTATATTTTATAATAACACCAATCCCTACATAATATTCCATACCTTCTTAAAACCACCCCCTCCAACTTATAAAGTATATATACAAAATACCCCTTGGCAATCCCTTCCACCTCCTTATTCCTAGTAATTTATAGGGAACATTTTAGGGTTATTTTTTAAAATTCCACTCAAAACACCATTTTATCTTTCCCTTATACCTCCTTCAACTCCCACTCAATATTATCCTCACATTGGATCCTCCCATGTCTTCTGAATTTCATCATTCTTTTCATCTACCTCTTTTAATTCCCAATTAGTTTTGGTGACCATCCCTTTGTAAGTATAACACCATTCTTGTCATAGTTTCTTATTTATTCCTTTTTTAATTTATTTTACTTAATAAATATCTAATTCTAATGGTTTAGTGATGTTTTTGTGATATATTTTCCATGTTTAAATCAGATAGCACAGTTTGGTGAGTGTTTTCCCCTACAATCTAGTAGGAAATAAATACATTGTTATAATGTTTTTATTTGGTTGTATGATCTTACGTGCATGAAGGTTCATGAGTAATCTCGATTATGTTTTTATTTAAGTAAAAAAATATTTGGTGGGTTTGAATTAATGTAATTGACCCCTTAGAGTTTATTTATGAGTTAAAGTTCTTGGCTAAGGTGCAACCTCACTTTGTTCCATGGCATGTGGTAGGGCTGTTTATTTTCGTAAATTGGTCTAGGTGTGAGATGATTGGCATATGTTAAGGCTTGAGTTACTTAATGGGTTAGAATATGGGTTTTATTGACAAATACATTATATTTTAATGATTTAGGTTCATTGAAATAGATATTTAAAGAAAAGTAGATTAGTAGTTAAGGGATATGATGATTGGAGATCCTTATAGAATATTTATCCTTTCAAGTTCTATATTCAACCAGTGGTTATCCTTTTATTATTATTGGTTTATATATATCTCCACTGCTTATTTATTAATATGTTGACGATATTTTATATGACCCCACCCTTTGTGGGAGGATGGTGGGTTATGATGTGATTATATGGTATCATGGATACAGAGGTCATCTTGAGTGAGTGGTATGGTCTACAAGATGATCATGTGTGACTAGACATGAGTGAGAGGGTGTAGTTAGATACATAGTGTGTTACATCCACTTAGTGAGAGGGTATGGTTTATGGATTGATCTATGACCTACCCAAAGTTATAAAGGCTGCTCCAAGGATACATATGAGACTATACCTTGCATGAGATGGTGCCATTAATTCTGTATTATGCATTCTGGTCTGAAAATGATTTTATCTTATGTAATTGAGATGAAGAAGGTTTCGTCATGGTTTGTGGTGGCTTTGTTAACACATGATGAAATCACATATATGTATAAATTTATTTACATGTTTATAAAAGAATATAAAACCTTATATACTTGATACATTTATTTTAACAATCCTTTATTAGTGTATTAGAGAGTTTATTACTCACACCCTTCACAGAAATACATATGTATGTGCAAACGTTTCTTTTAGGGATCTAACCATGGTAAAGAGACCTATGTAAGGTTGTTGGGTATTGGAGGAAGTCAGGTCTTTGAGGTGATTCTAGGACATATTACAAAATATTTTTTTATTATGTCTATAACAATATTTTGGTTTTTTGTATATCATATGCATTGTTCCACTATATTTCGGGACCCTTTCTACTTGGTTTCTTGATATTTGTTATCTCTTATTAATATAGCAAGAGATGTTATTACATTTTGCATTATTAAATGTTTCAATTATATTTTTATATCTATTATAACTACATTAATTTTTTTTATCTATAACTACCTAATATCAAGGGTATGGTCTCTACAATTTGTAAAGTAGGCTATTGATTCTATTCAGCAGCCTCTTATGTATATAGAGAAAGGTTTGAAGAATTATTCCACTGAGACATAGACCCTATGATTCAGGATATTGCATTATTGTGACCATCTCATGGGGTGATAGTGATGGCCTATATGGTTTGATATTTATAGTCACATCATCCTCTTATTTGTGTGGGAGATGCTAAGATATAGGTTGATGAAAAGTGATTCTAATTAAAAAATGACATTTGAGATGAGTGATATTCTATAATGAACAACGTAAAATACAATTTAATTGATCTAGGAATTAATGTGTCCTTTGTGTGATATGTTGGTTCTATAGAGAAGGATAAAAGGATTATTGTGGGATTATTTTAGGCACTCTTACTTTAATATCATTATCCATAGACTTTACTAATGTATTTGAGTTATAAATTTATAGAGATAATGTTGGGGGATATTTCAGTTCTTAATTATGCTTCTAGTTTCATTGAATTTCTTTATTATCAGTTGAACATGTGTGGGAATGATTATACTATATATATTTTGATTGTATATTAAATTTATAGATTCATTTTATGGAAGTGATATTTTTTACAGCATTTAAAAAATGTTAAAGTAATCTATTATATCCTAGAGTGTTTTGAGGTTTATGGATGCACTTCAGTGTCTGCTAGTAGATTAAAATACCAAAAGAAAAGGAAGATAAAAGACTATTGCATGGAACATGATTGATCACGAGGCTAATGGAAATATTTTTAATCCCCATATTTAAGAGTTAGGGAAAAATTAAAGCGGTATTAATTTGTCTTGATTTTCCATACACATGTTATAAATCATTGTGAGCCAAATGAATGACATTATTTTATAAAAACATGGAATATTTATAAATTCTACTAAAAGCGGGATGAAGAGGATAAAGGTTCAGATTTTTCTTCCACTCAAGAATATCTTGAGAAGTTTAGTGAACTTTAGTTAGGTGATATTTTTTCTTCTTCTTTGATTTATAGATATATGGATGATAAGTCCTCTTTGGGGTTGACTCAATGAGAATATATAACGTAAGTTATTCAAGAGACTCTTGGTAATTGTTGAGGTATATGTTATAGTTATTTATTTATTTTTCTACTAGGAAGTATTTGATCTTGGAGAGGGATATTTGATAATTATATGTATAATACTAGAAACTTCCACTATATTTAGGGTGCTATTTTATATGTGTTCTTCTCAACATTTTAATTTTACTTGTTTAGTATCTTATTTGGACTTGGATATTGTGATTTTATCCAGATTCACGACTATAAATAATCCAGTGGGATGGGGTGAGGATCCCATTAGAATATTACCTACTTTTAATATTATTTTCAGTTTATTTAGTCATCTTTAAGACATCCTATTTTTAGATATAAAGGGGTTTTATGTGATTATTGTGATGGTTTGGTTGAAAAATTTTAGGTATTTTATTCATTGTTACTAAAGATGGTTAACCTTTTATGATAACCTCATATCCATATTCTTTGAGATTGTCACGACACGTTCTCGGGACCTGTGCCGTGACTACCCCAAGTCCGCCTCCTGTAGGCCAGGGGCTGGAAACTAGCACCAAGGTGTAAATCCTGACAAAAAGGGGAAGGCATTTCTTTTATAAAGTAAACAAACACCACAGAGTACGCAAGAATAAGTAAATACTAAGTAAAACTGGGTACAAAAAGTATTGAGGAAAGTAAGTGGGCCAGAATTCAAACCCAAACTGAAGTAAAGTACAACTGGAAATAAAGTACAGCAACTCAAAGTAAATCATATACGTCGAGCCGTACACTGGAAGTCCCACCTGAAGGGTGGGTACAGATAGCCTCCTCAGCTTGTCGGGTCCGGTCATCCGCTCCGTGTACATCCCGCCCAGTGGTCCACCTACAGGTACTGACTTGCTCCCCAAGTCTCAACCACTATCAGCGATGTCCATCGTCTGCATCCAACACAACGTAGTGTGGGCATAGCCCGTGCAGGGGTGAGTATACACTACTCAGCAGGGACCCCGAGACCCCCGAAGTTCTCCCAGAATCCACAAAGGGTAATCCACAAGGAAAGATACAATCACGAAGTAACAACCAACACTACTTAGGTATATGCTCATACATATGCCTAAGTCATGAATTCCAGTTCGGCTCCAGCATCTGAGACCAAGTTCGATTATGTCCATACAGGATAACACAACACAATCCACATAGGAAAGAAAGTCAATCATATCGAAGATAATGATTGGAAGTCAAGACTCAGCTCACACAGGTATACCTCTTCGGTGATAGAGATGATCAGATATAGCAATTAATTCATCTAAGCTGGGACCCACGTAGGATACTAAACCAGCCAAGCTGCCGAACCCACAAAAGATTTTAGTGCTGTCTTCAATGCCGTCGAACCCACATAGGATTTCAGTACTGTCTTCATCCCTGCCGAACCCACATAAGATTTCAGTGTAGTCTTCATCTCTGTCGAACCCACATAGTATTTCAGTACGGTATTCATCGCTGCCGAACCCACATAGGATTTCAGTGCAGTCTTCATCTTCGTCGAACCCACACAGGATTTCAGTACGGTCTTCATCACTGCCGAACCCACATAGGATTTCAGTGAAGTCTTCATCTCTTTCGAACCCACATAGGATTTCAGTACAGTCTTCATCACTGCCGAACCCACAGAGGATTTCAGTGCGGTCGTCACAGTCGCAGCCAACTCTAGGGTTCCTACACACAGCACGCTCGTTCTGAGAGGGTCCACTCCACGAGCCGAGGGGTCGATACGTCAACTGACATGCAGCCCGGAGTTGATGTATCTCAATGTTCCGTCTCGACCAGAGGAACTCAACGTGACAGACGGCACGTCAATCGGACGCCCGGTCTGAGAGTTATTGGCCTTTTCGTTCCAGGGTCCCGGTTGGTTTTTAAGTCAAAACCAACAGGACCGCACTCCAACTGCATCCAAACCTCGAGCGGAGTAAGCCAAAAGTTCCGTCTCACTAAGAAGAATCCAAAAAAGTCGATTTCACGTCAATCGGCCGTCCGGAGCTCATGTTATAAGCGTTTCCGCTCCGAGGGCCCAGTTGGGTTCGTGTTCAAACCAACCCGGCCATACCCAAAGTTCTCCGAAACCTTGAGTTTAATATACCGAAACGACCGTCTTGATCCAAGGACCGCGTCTCAACAGACGGTGTGTCAATTGTAGGTCCGTAGCCCATGTTATGGGCGTTTGAATGGAAACTGCCCGAAAATTGGGGGTTCGGGCCCGGTCTGACCCGGCCTGAGACCCCTTGGGTCGGCCCGAACCGGTTCGACCCGAACTTTGTCCGGGTCCAGCCCATTAGGGCGCAGCCCGGCCTGGCTTGACTTGGGTGGCCCGGCCTGGCGTGCTCGCGCGGCCGCGTGGCCAGCTCTGCTGGTGCTGAGCTGAGCGGACGAGGGGGGGGGGGGGGCGCTACCCCCTGATTGATGAGCCACGACCCCCACATGGGGGGGGGGCTCCTTCGGCCGATCGGGGGTTACGGCCCCCAGTTTCGTGGAAGCCGGCCGGAGCTGCTGCCGCGGGACTGACGGGGTCCCGCCCTTCCGAGGTGCCGGCGGCCGGCGGTTCCGGCTGCCCGGCCTTGCACCACTGCGGCTTCGAGCCGTAGCCTTATAAGACTGGCACGGTGCGACGACACCGTGCCCCTCCGCCGCGGCCCCGCACCGGCCGTGGTGTCTTCGTGGTTCTCCGGCGTGGCGCGATAGCGCCGCGCGCCTTCGCTGCGGCCTGACTCCGGCCGCGGGTTCGTTCGTGGTCAACGGAACGGCGCGACGGTGCCAGGCATCTTCGTCGCATTTCTCCAGGATTCCGTGCGGTACCGTTGCACCGTGCCACCTTCTTTCGAACTGCAACAACACAACAAAAAAAAACGGGGGAAGGAGAGTCAGCCGTGTTCGTGCGGTCTGAACTCCTCCCGATAAGTTGATATCAAGCAGCCCAAAGGTATAGACGAAGAATGGCAAAGGATAAATTCATGACAAAAACAAATAACCCCTACCTCAAGCGTTTGTTGAACGAAGGTTCGTCGCAGGGAAGGGACGTCATGAAAGACGGCGTCGCGGAAGGAGGATCGTTGGTGTCGCGGAACGTGGCGTTGGATCGTCGATCTCCAAGGAACTTTTGTTCTTCGTCATCTATCGTCGGAGGCCGGCGTTCTTCGCGTTCTTCGACGTGGAAGGGGAGTTCTTCAGAGCGCAAGAGTTTTCTCCTCTTTGTTCCACACAATGAAACTAAAACTTAATAAAAGAATGCTTTTCCTTATTTAATTTCCCATGCCAACGGTTTTGAAATTCAAAAACAAATCAGGTTTTAATTAACGAACGTTGACCAATTAATGAGGCATTTAATAATTCTATTAAACGCGAGAGTTGACTCGACATTAAAAGGGGGGTTGCGGGTGAGTTACCAAATTAAATGCACGTGGAAGGTAAAAGGAAATAAAGGGGTGGGGCTCGTGTGGGCCCCGCCTCACTAATATCCTACCTAGGAGTTTGGGTATTAGTGGGTCCCACTCCAACCATTAAGCATGGGTTTAAGAGACCTTAAATAAAAAATAAAATTGGTTGCACAAATTCTATTTTATTCATTACTTAACCCACCATTTTTAATAACCACACCCAAGCAAACACAACTCCGGAAAATGTGTTCTTAAGCAATTACTGGCGCTGTGATTCCATCGATGCCCTCAGAATTCGATTCCAAGCACCGGTTCAAAAGTTAGGAAACCCCGCTCGTTCGTTCACTAAACGTAGCCGAGCCAAACTTTGGAAATTGATTCCGGGCACACAGGGCCTCAGAATCAAGTGCCGTCAGAATCCGCGTTCTTGTAAAATTCCAATGAAAATTAAGAAAAAAAAATTTCGTTGAATTTTATGGGTCTTTACATTACTCCCACCTCAGGGCTTTACGTCCTCGTAAAGATACATCATAAACTAGGGAAAAAATGTGGGTACTGTGCATGAATCTGAGCCTCCCTCTACCAAGTGCTCTCCTGGAGGTTCCCATGTTGTAATCTGATGCGCACTAGAGGTATCGACTGTCCACGTAGGACCCGCTCCTGTCGATCCTCAATCTCCACCGGGATCTCCGCAAAAGTCACCCAATCATCATGATCTAGCACCCCATGGTTAATGATATACATCAGGTCGTGCACGCATCTCCTCAGCTGAGATCCGTGGAAGACGTTGTGCACCCGGTGCAACTGAGGTGGCAGAGCCAGGCAATAAGCCACCTCACCTATCTTGCTGAGGACCTGGAATGGTCTGATGAAGCAAATAGATAACTTGCCGCCTCGGCCAAATATCTGTAATCCACATCGAGGTGAGACCCGCAAGAAGACGTGGTCGCCATCCTCAAACACCAGTGGCCTCCGCCTCCTATCAGCATAAGTCTTCTGCCGGCTCTGAGTTGTCCTCATCCGCTCTTGGATGACCTGGACCTTCTCTGTCATGGCTTGGACCATCTCCGGTCCCACAAGTACAGACTCCCCAGGGTCTGTCCAGCACAGAAGTGATCTGCAAGGCCGGTCGTACAATGCCTCGTATGGTGCCTTCCCGATGGTGGAGTGGTAGCTGTTGTTGTACGCGAACTCCACCAAGGGTAGGTGGTCCTCCCAGCTATGACCAAATTCGAGGACACATGCACGGAGCATGTCATCGAGAGTCTGAATGGTCCTCTCCGTCTGACCATTTGTCTGAGGGTGAAAGGCGGTGCTCAGACGTAGATGCATCCCGAATGCCTCCTGTAACCCCTTCCAAATCCGGGAAGTAAAGCGAGCATATCAATCAGAGATGATAGATGATGGAACACCATGAATACAGACGATATCATGAACGTAGAGGCGTTCCAAGATCTCCACTGAGCCCTGCTCTCTGATGGGTAAGAAGTGGGCCGACTTGGTGAGTCGGTCGAGAATCACCCAAATAGAGTCGTGACCTCTGGAAGTACATGAAGCCCAATCACGAAATCCATAGATATCTCGTCCCACTTCCACTCCGGGACCTCCAAGGGATGTACCAAGATTGCTGGTACCTGGTGCTCTGCCTTCACCTGCTGGCAGGTGAGGCATCGAGAAACGAACTCTGCCACAACCTTCTTTATACCCGGCCCCCAGTGCTATCGTCTAAGATCCTGGTACATCTTCGACACTCCAGGATGTACCTTCAAAGGGTAAGTGTGAAACTCTCTCAGTACCTCCTCCTGCAGAGCAGCTGGTACCATGGTACATTCTCTGAAAAGGACACTGTGCTCTCCTCCTATGGAGAATCAATCGGGTTCATATCCTGAGGATATCTGCGCAGGCCATGTCTCACAATCAGTGTCCCCATGTTGTGCCTCTCTGACCCGCTGCAATAGTGGAGGAGTTATTGTGAGTGACTGAAGAAAGGCTACTCCATATCTATCCATAAAGGATATCTGCAAAGTGGCTAGTTGCTCCGTCACCTCCCCGAGTAGCTGGATGTTCGTCCTCCGGCTGAGAGTATCGGCTACTATGTTCCCCTTCCCAGGAGTATAGACTATCTCAAAGTCATAATCCTGGAGGAACTCGAGCCATTACCACTGTCTTAGATTCAGGTCCTTCCGTGTGAAGATGTACCTGAGACTCTGATGGTCAGAGTAGACTGTAAAGCACTCGCCCATCAGATAGTGTCGCCACATCTTTAGAGCGAAGACCACTGCTTCTAACTCCAGGTCATGGGTAGCGTAGTTCTACTCATGCTGCCTCAACTGAAGTGATCCATAGGCGATCACTACCTACTCCTACATCAGGACACACCCATGTCCGGTCCTTGATGGATCCCAGTAGACTACGTAACCTACTCCCTCCTCCGGTAGCCTTAAGATAGTCGCGCTGGTCAATCTCTGTCTCAACTCCTAGAATCTCTGCTGACATCTGTCTGACCACACAAAGGGTTTCCCCTTCTTCATAAAAGCTGAGAGGAGTGCTGCAACTCTGGAGAAGTTTGGAACAAATGTACAATAGTACCCAGCTAGAACCAAGAAACTCCGCACCTCCGTCATGCTCCTGGGTGGATACCAAGCTAGAACTGCCTCGATCTTTGCGGGATCCACCGCAACTCCCGCATCACAGATGACGTGTCCCAATAAGTGGACCTCACGTAACCAGAACTGACACTTCGAGAGCTTTCCATAAAGCTGGTGCTCTCGGAGTTTGTTTAGTATAACCCGTAAGTGGTAGGCGTGCTCCTCCTCAGTGGTCCAGTATATCAATATGTCGTCGATGAAGACTAAAAAAAATCGATCGAGGTATGGATGAAAGATCTTATTCATGAGACTCATGAACACAGCTGGAGAGTTGGTTACACTGAAAGGCATAACCAAGAACTCATAGTGGCCATACTGACATCTGATGGTCGTCTTCTGTACGTCCTCATCTCGAACTCTGAGCTGATGATAACCTGATCTAAGGTCTATCTTTGAGAACCACCGTGCTCCCTTGAGCTGACCAAAGAGGTCATTAATCCTCAGTATCAGATACTTGTTCCTCACGGTCACCTGGTTCAGACGAAGATAGTCGACACAAAGTCGCAATCTCTCGTCCGCCTTCTTGGTGAACAATATCAGGGAAGCCCAGGGTGAAACATTGGGTCGGATGAATCCCTTTCTCTGCAAGTCTTCCATCTGTACACGTATCTCTCGAAGCTCAGCGGGGGCCATCCGATATGCTGGAGTGGATATCGGGGATGTCCCGGGGTACAAGTCAATATAGAAGTCTACCTCTCTGTGAGGAGGTAGTCCTAGAACGTCGTCAGGGAAAACGTCCGCATATTGATCAACCACTATAGGAAAACTAGGACTCTGCACATCAACTGCTCCTAGGATGAGGCTAGCCAACTGATGAGTGATGGGTTGTCCTCTCCTCTATGTGAGTCCATCCTGTGCTGCAAAGGCTCCCTTCTCGCCAGTGAAGGTAAACCTGCTCCCATCGGTGCGTACACACCGCACCTTGATCCAAATACAGTCAATCTGAGCATGGAATGTAGATAACCAATCCCTTCCCAAGATGATGTCTTAAGGCCTCGACGCCGCTACAAGAAGATACCAGTCGAAGCTCTCGCTTCCTAGAGTAATCTCACACTACTGGCACTAGTGCATAATCATCGAGTCTTCTCCCGTAGGAGTCTCTAGCTGTAAGGATCGAGACAATGGCTCCGTCGGAATCTCCGAGCTATGAACAAGGGCAGCGACAATAAAAGAATGACTCGCTCCTATGTCTATAAGAACTACAACAAGTGTGGAATAGACACAAATCGTACCTCAAATCATCTCTGGCGCACCGTGGTCGTAGGCCTCTGCTGCATGAAGCTGAGCCTGTCTTTGCCGGCCAGCTCCCTGTGGTCGGGGTGGGCCTCCTGGTGGTGGTGGTGGTAAAGCCTCAAAGTGTCGCCCACCACCTGCTGCTCGGCCAGCTCCCCTTCCTTGTCCGCCTGCTCTCAGCGGACCGCCACGGTCGACACTCTGCCTCTACTTGGGTGGCCCCTCAACCATCTGCTTCTCCTCTACATGGAGGGTCAGGTAGTCATGAGCCATGTGGCCCTACCCGCCGCATGCGTAGCACTGTCTGGTCCTCGGAAGGCAGGCTCTGCACCTTGTGCCCCGCACCTCTGAGCCAGTGTCTTGAGGTCATCTGCCTGAAGATCCGGTCCACCTGGATCCCTATGACATCCGTCGACTACCGGCTGCAGGCGACTCTACTACGTGCTGCCCTGTTGTAGGTTTCGCTGCTGGCATAGGCTCGGTAAGAAAGCTCTCTATGAGAAGATCTCTCTCCAGTACTCCTGCCTATGTCATAATGCTGAGGGAGATCATCGATGCCCTGATATTATGCCTCAGTCCCCGCTCGAAGGTCCGTTCCTGGAAGAATGGGTCTCGTTCCATGTCCGTCGAATAGCACGAGAGGTCGGTAAATCTCGTCGAGTACTGGGCGACCGTCAAGCCGCCCTGCCGCAGCTGTAGAAGCTCCTGGATGCACACCGCACGAAGGGTGGCTAGGATGAACTCTGAGCGGAAGAGGCTCTCAATGTCCGTCCAGAGGAGTGATGCCTCGTCGTGCACCTGGAGCATCAATCTCCACCATCTTCCTCTTACCGCGTGCAGGAGGCTCGCTGCAAGGATCACCATGAGGTCAGCTGGTGTCCCCACTACCCTGAAAACTCGCACAACTGCATCCCGCCAATCCTCGGCTGCCAGGGGGTCCGTCTCCCGGCAGAACCTGTTCGGTCTTTGACGCTGAAACTCGTGCAGTGTACTAAGGCGACGTGGACTATCAGCGGATGGGGATAGTAGCATCGGTGGCTCGGCGGGTATAGGTACCGCCGGTGCCTCCGCTGTCCAAGGGCCCTACACCGAGGCATCGTCGCTCAGTGGGCTATCGCCACGCACAATGCTCGGAACCCTAGCTGGATGCCATCGTGGGGCCATCCTGAAAAGAAACAGGTGCACCACGGTCAAACAGTATACCTGGTGAGCTGACACAAAGTAATCACAAAGAAAACTTTTGAAACACACATGCAATCAATGTTTTCGTGCATTGAGTAAGAAATCAGAAGTCATGGTCCTGGTGTACAGATACGTTGGCCTCCACACCAACCCTGGACACCCTAGACTGATAACCACACTCAATACCCTTAATACTATTGCTTCACATAGAAGAAAGATCAGAGTCTAGAGTTCTACGGTAAAACCATACTCCTTTGATACCAATTGTTCGTGACCCATCCTCGGGACCTGTGCCGTGACTACCCCATGTCCGCCTCCCGTAGGCCAGGGGCTGGAAACTAGCACCAAGGCATAAATCCCGACAAAAGGGGAAGGAATTACCTTTATAAAGTAAAAAAGACCACATAGTATGCAAGCATAAGTGAATACTAAGTAAAACTTGGTATAAAAAGTAGTGTGGAAAGTAAGTGGGCCAGAATACAAACCCAAATTGAAGTAAAGTACAACTGGAAAGAAAGTACAAAAACTGAAAGTAAAGCAACAACATCAAGCCGTCCACTGGAAGTCCCACTTGAAGGGCGGGTACAGATAGCCTCCTCAGCTCCTCGGGTCCGGTCGTCCACTCCATGTACATCCCACCCAGTGGTCCACCTCTAGGTACCAACTTGCTCCCCAAGCCTCAACCACGATCAACGCTGTCCATCGTATGCATCCAACACAACATAGTGCGGGGATAGCCCGTGCAGGGGTGAGTATACGCTACTCAGTAGGGACCCCGAGACCCTCAAAGGTCTCCCCGAATCCACAAGGAAAGTTACAAACACGAAGTAACAACCAACTCTACTTAGGTATATGGCCATACATATACCTAAGTCATCAATTCCAGTTCGGCTCCAGCATCCGAGCCCAAGTTCGATTATGTCCACACAAGATAACACAACACAATCCACATAGGAAAGCAAGTCAATAATATCATAGATAATGATTGGAAGTCAAGACTCAGCTCACACAGGTATACCTCTTCGGTGATAGAGATGATCAGATATAGCCCCTGATTCATCCAAACTAGGACCCACGTAGGATACTAAACCAGCCATGCTGCCGAACCCACATAGGATTTCAGTGCAGTCCTCATTGCCGTCGAACCCACATAGGATTTCAGTACGGTCTTCATCGCTGCCGAACCCACATAGGATTTCAGTGTAGTCTTCATCTCCGTCAAACCCACATAGGATTTCAGTACGATCTTCATCGCTGCCAAACCCACATAGGATTTTAGTGCAGTCTTCATCTCCGTCGAACCCACACAAGATTTCAGTACGGTCTTCATCGCTGTCGAACCCACATAGGATTTCAGTGATGTCTTCATCTCCGTCGAACCCATATAGTATTTTAGTACGGTCTTCATCGCTGCCGAACCCACATAGGATTTTAGTGCGGTCGTCACAGTCACAGCCAACTCTAGGGTTCCCATACACAGCATGCTCGTTCCGGGAGGGTCCGCTCCATGAGCCAAGGGGTTGATAGATCAACTGACACATAGTCTGGAGTTGATGTATCTCAATGTTCTGTCTCGACAAGAGGAACTCAACGTGACAGACAGCGCGTCAATCGAACACCCGGTCTAAGAGTCATTGGCTTTTTCGTTCCAGGGGCCCGGTTGGTTTTGAAGTCAAAACCAAACCGAACACACTCTAATTGCGTCTAAACCTCGAGCGGAGTAAGTCAAAAGGTCCGTCTCACTAAGAGAAATCCAACAAAGTTGATGGCACATCAATCGGATGTTCGGAGCTCATGTTATAAGCGTTTCCGCTCCGAGGGCCCGACTGGTTTCGTGTTCGAACCAACCCGGCCATACCCAAAGTTCTTCGAAAACCTTTAGTGTAATATACCAAAATGACCGTCTCGATCCAAGGATCGTTTTGCAACTAACGGTGCGTCGATCAGAGGTCCGTATCCCATGTTTTGGGCGTTTGAAAGGAAACTACCCGAAAATAGGGGGTTCGGGCCCGGTCCGACCCGGCACAAGACCCCCTGGGTCGGCCCGAACTGGGTCCGGGTTCGGCCCATTAGGGTGTGGTCCGACAGGGTGGGCTCGACCTGGCCCGGCCTGGGCACGGCGCGGCCGCGTGGCCAGCTCGGCTGGTGCCGAGCTGAGCGGACAGGGGGGGCTACCCCCTGATTGATGAGTCGCGGCCCCCACGTGGGGGGGGGGGGGGGTCGCTCCTTCGGCCGACTGGGGGTTACGACCCCCGATTTCTTGGAAGCCGGGTGGCCCGGTCCGGCCAGCCATAGCTACTACAGCGGGACCCCCGGGGTCCCTCCCTTCGGAGGTTCCGACGTCCGGTGGTTCTGGCCGCCCGTGCTTGCACCGCTGTGGCTTCGAGCCGCGGCCTTGTCCGACTGGCGCGACGCGACGACACCGCACTCCTCCGCCGCGACCCTGCACCAGCCGCGGTGTCTTCGTGGTTCTTTGGTGCGGCGTGACGGCGCCACACCCCTTCACTTTGGCCCAACTCTGGCCATGGGTTCGTTCGTGCTCAACGACGCGGCGTGACGGTGCCACGCATCTTCGTCGCATTTCTCCAGGATTCTGTGTGGTTCCGTTGCACCGTGACACCTTATTTCAAACCACAACTACACAACAACAAAAAAAGGGGGAGGAGAGTCGGTCATGTTCATGCGGTCCGACCTCCTCCCGATAAGATGATGTCAAGCGACCTAAAGGTATATACGAAGAATGACAAAGGATAAATTCATGACAAAAACAAATAACCCCTACCTCATGCGTTTGTTGAATGGAGGTTCGTTGCGGGGAAGGGACGTCGCGGAAGACGGCGTCGCGGAAGGAGGATCGTTGGCGTCGTGGAACGCAGCGTCGCGTCGTCGATCTCCGAGGAACTTGCGTTCTCCATCGTCTTTCGTCGGAGGCCGCCGTTCTTCGTGTTCTTCGACGAGGACGGGGAGTTCTTCAGAGCGCAAGAGTTTTCTCCTCATTGTTCCACACAACGAAACAACAACTTAATAAAATAAGGCTTTGCCTTATTTTATTTCCCATTCCAACTATTTTGAAATTAAAAAACAGATAACGATTTAATTAACGAACGTTGACCAATTAATGAGGCGTTTAATAATTCTAATAAACACGAGAGTTGACTTGACATTAAGAGGGGGGTTGCAGGTGAGTTACCAAATTAAATGCACGTGGAAGGTATAAGGAAATAAAGGGGTGGGGCTCGTGCAGGCCCCACCTCACTAGTATCTTACTTAGGAGTTAGGGTATTAGTGTGTCCCACTCAAACCATTAAGCACGGGGTTAAGCTACCTTAAATAAAAAAAATAAAATTGGTTTCACAAATTTTATTTTATTCATTACTTAACCCACCATTTTTAATAACCACACCCGAGCAAACGCAACTCCAGAAAAGGTGTTCTTAAGAAATTACTAGTGCTGTGATTCCATCGGTGCCCTCGGAACACGATTCCGTGCACCGGTTCAAAAGTTAAGAAAACCCGCTCGTTCGTTCACTGAACGTACCCGAGCCAAACTTCAGAAATTGATTCCGGGCACACCGGGCCTCGGAATCAGGTGCTGTCAAAAACTGCGTTCTTGTAAAATTTCAAAGAAAATTAAGAAAAAAAATTCCTTTAATTTTACGGGTCTTTACAGAGATAGTGGTAATATAAATATATTAGAAACATTTAGAATCAAATGTTTATTAGTCTTAGGAGACAAAATGTACACTTCATCATTATATTAGATTTTAAGATAAAGTACACCATAAATTTTCATAATGTTTTATCATTCATTAATTTCTTATCTACAGATCATATGTATCCTTCTACCTGGTTTACTCGGGAAATGGTGATGAAATATCAATGAGTGAGTTTGGTACCCCATAAGGGTTATTTTACATATAATAACCCAAGTATCATATATGTTTTATTTCCTTATTTTAAATATAATGATCCAGAAAACACAACCCATAAATATTGAGGCATAATTTTTATAGGAGATTAAATACATAAAACCATTGCAAAAGAAAACAAAAAATTATTTATTTCAATTTCTATTACATGATTATAAATCCCTTGAAAAATATACTACTATATAGGATACCATCAGGACATAAATGAATACATAGTCGTTCTATAAATCATTGCTATGGAATAAACATTATCATGAGGTGAAAAATATGAGTCAAGATGCATAACATGATATCATAAAAGCATAAGATCAAATAAATACACTTAGAATAATAGAATAAATTATATTATATGATAAGATCAAGGAATCATTAGAATATTTAAGAAACATTAAAGATGAAAAAATAATAATTAGTTGAGGGTCACTATCAAGACAACATGAAATAGTATGTTGGGATCATTTCTCATGCACCATACATGGTATATCATGAGATAAAAACATTAAACAATGCATTGGGAGATGTATTATTCCTAGAACATATGTTATGTCATAATATATACCTTTATATTTGTCCCATATAAGTAAAATATGTCATGCATAAATCATAAGCATGAGAAAAATGAAGATGATGAAATGGGTCGCATAATCATGGCCCAAATTATAAAGAAATGATATATCCAAACCATTTCTAAGGAAATTATGGAATTAAAAATTTTGGATGTTCATGGATTTGTAAATAATTATATTTTGGGAATAAACATTTCAAGGGAAAAAGTTTTGATAAAGGAGAAGAAAAATAGGTATTTAAATGAATATATGAAATAATGTTTTAAGGAATGAATAATTTACATTTAAAGAAGTTAAGTACATAGTTTTTACTAAAAATAGAAATGAAAAAGAATATTGTTCCATTAAATATTTCTTATGTTTGGAATTCAAGAATGATAAAATTATATAAAATATTAATAAATTAAATGGAATATGAAATAAAAATGTATCCTTAAAATTAGATTATATTTAATGAAAAGAGTGAGAAATGAACTTGAAAAAATTAATATGTATACAATGTAAAGATATGAATGATAAAATATGTTTATATGTATGGAAAATATAAATATAATATATGATAATTAAATTATAATTAGAGAGAGACAAATATAGGTGAAGAGAGAGAAATCATGACCAAAAGAAAAGAGGGTAGCTTTGGAGTTCTTTTACATTGGATCCTATCTTAATTAGTGTGCGAATCAATCCTTTTAAATACTAAATTTAAATTTATAAAATAATTCCTTAAGAATTTTTTTAAATTATATTTTATTTTTTTATATTTATTTATTATCATATTTGATTCATTAATTATAATATTTTTTCTCACATCGACCACTTGGGGTTGTTTAGTCAACTTGTGTAAAACTGTTTTGGTATATTTATAAATTACACAAGTTTTATCAAATTGTTGAATCATATCCATAATATTTATAATTTAATAAATATATTCTGTATTGATTAAATAATTTTTTAAAACTATTCATGTTAGGTAATTATATATGTTTTATAACATCATTGATATAGACGGTTAAAACCAACCATGATGGGATAAGTGTTATAAACAACTATAAAAATTAGTTTTACGGATTATAAGATGTCAGAATTAATATTATAGTAATTTTTTTTTATTTATATAATTTAAATTATATTTATGATAATTATAAATATTATGTATGAGTAATGAGAAAAAAAAATTTAATGCTGTTAAAAATATAAAACCTACTTTATCACTTTGATGTGGTTCCCATAGACTACACCTTATCCGTTTATAGATTGGTATTTTTGTGAGACCATGAATTCCAGGATGTGGAGAAGATATTTGAGGATGTATATTTGTATTTTTTTGGGAAATGAGGGTGTTTTGAATATAGAGATAAATGTGTAAAAGAGGGTGGAATTTATAGTTGTTGTGGGTGGAATATATTGGAATAACCTATTGAATATTTTATTTTCCCACTATATTAAGTGCTATAATAATCTCAATAGTTTCCCATTAAGTCCCAAAATGATACAATAAAAATATTAGTGTCCAAATTAGTCAAATACAATGAATCTTTTAGATTTTATTTATCCTTACATATATATGATGTAATATTTATCGTATTTCACCTCAATTCACCATTTTATAGTATTTTTATATTTTTACCAAAATTTAATAAATTTGACCCCATGTATAATTCTAAAAATTTGTTAATTTTTTTCCATTTCATCCAAATAATTTTTCAAAAAAGATAAATTTAATTTTTAAATAAAAAAATTATTTGTTGAAATATATAATTTTTTATGACACACTCAAATTTATAAACCAATAAAAACATTAATTTTGATTACATAAAATTAAATTATAAATTATATAAAAAAATATTTCTATCTAAAACGATTTTAAAAAAATAAAGTTTTACTTAACTTTATCATAAAAAATTATTTCAATGAAGATAAAAAATATATGTTTTCAAAAAATATAATTATGGTTTATTTTTGTTAGGTATTTATTTTATAATAATTATAACTCTTAATTAATACAATTATGGTATAACATTAATATAATTTTATTTCTAAGATACCCATATAATTACCGCATTGCAAATTCTTTAATCCCACTTACGAGTTTTTAGAAGAAAATATTCAAAAAAGGGGACCTTGATATCTGTCCACATCTGGCCGTTATGTCTCCAAGATTGTATCATCACACTGTACCCCCTTATAGAAGGACCCTATAGCATAAAAACCAAAAGATTTACCTCAATATCACCAAGAATCTCTACAAGATCAAATATCTCTCTAATGATCTTGATCCAATCCCTAGTATCCTATATAATACACATTCTCTAGGAGGATATATGATGATACAAATGAAAGTCTTAGTCATAGTCCATCATCATTGGAACTCCTCAATTAATAGAATCACCTCTCACCGACACGGTATAGAAAATCTCAGGTAAAGAATCTATCCTTCCTGGATTTTTCGAGCAACATTCATGGAATGCTCAACCTGACCCTTATAAACATCTATTGGAATTAAAGAAATATTTCATTCTTCAAGGACATTCTCTCCCAGGCCACTTGGTGGCACCACATGTTGTTAATAAGAAAAAACTATCTAAAATTAAAAAACAAAAAAACATAGATATAGATATAATAACTTAAATATTTAAATTCATAAGAATTAAAAAAAAGAACATGCAAGAAAATATGATGAACCTAGGAAAAACTCCCTAGAGATTCCCAAAGCCAATGGGAATTAAACATTTTACCCTAAGGAAGACCTAATTCTAAATCATTGTACCTTTATGTTAGTAACTATCATATATATATTCAAAAAAAAAATCCATGCATGCGCAAGTTCTCTAAATTAAATTTCACCGTTTATTTATTTGAAAAAATACAAAATATATTATTATTATCATTAAATTAATTTATATATCTATATAAATCAAAATAAAACAGGTGTATGCATGTTAACCTACATTCTTATACATGATACATGAAATCACACACTCTTTAAAATTATACAATGATAAAATACCATAAACTATAAATACACAATAACACCCATGAACAATATGGAACTAAAACATCACAACCAATAAAATCAATCTCTCTTCCACAATAACTTGGATGTTCACTACATAGGTAAAATCCACGTACAAGATTAACTCCTCAACCCGATTTCCATAATTCATATATCTATTATTCCATTACCTAAATAGTAAGTCAAAGAAAAAGGTTCTTATACTATTTTATAAGGCATCAACCTAAATTACATATTCTAGGTCAAGGTTTTAGGTTACCACATGTGTTCCACCCAATATACAATAGGAGAATTACATGTGGAGAGGGCTTAAATTGTAACATGGAGAGACTGTATTCTATATATCACGTAAATAATAGAGTAACACATACTAGAGAAGAAATATACAAGATAAATAAATAATAAAAATAATAATGGGAAAAATAAATTGGATGTATAAATATCATCATAATATGATTCAAAAAATGGAATACAATATATAATATATTTATTCGAAATATATCCCCACATTTTGTGTATCCACATATATGTAATGAAAAAACTACCAAAAGAGGAAAGACTAAAAAAACAAAAGATCTGAGCTTTTGTTATAGTATTTCCTATACTCTTTTCCACTAGTTTTTAATTATCATTCTATCAAAGAGCCATTGTCCTTGGATGAATCCATAATCCTGAAATCTACATGCACATTAATATGCTAGTGTAGTGTGTTAGAATAATCTCAGTTGGAAATCACTAACATGACCTTAAAATAAATTTAGAGATTTTATAAATGTGGTTGATTAAATAAACAAGATTCACAAATAAACACACAATATATAAGGTCATAATATGCTAACCAAGAAACCTTGATCCCTAAACCTACCTGCATTGACTCCTTGTTGGATGGAAAATATTCCAGAACCTCAAAAAAAAAATCCAACAACCAATGACTTATTACACAGGTCACAACCTAATTAAGAAACTCAACCCACCATCTCTAAATCTAGAAAGATTTCATCATATCATTAATCTGAACCTAGATATTTATAAAGGTCACTACAACACTGACCTATCCCTCAGACTCGATGAAGGTCTATTTTCTCACACCTAAAAATCTTTATAGACTCAGGGGAGGTCACATCAAGTTGCATGAATCAAAATATACACATAAAAATATAAAGCAGCCATGGTTAACCACCACCTAAATGAAAATACTAGATATCCAAGCTAAAATGTCCTCAACCAAGACATAATAGCTCCCCAAGGTGATGTTTCCCAAGCATTCATCCCCTATGTTACTCATAAATCTAATTGGAATAATCACATTAACTGAGACATAACCTATCACACCCACTCTATATGTAACAACCCGAGATTTTATAAGATATATTATTTTTAATTTCTTTCATATCTTCTGTTGAGGGATACACCAAGATAATCTTTCACTATACGCAACACCGTATTAGCTTGCAGTATACGCAACACAATTCTTGGATCGTGTTATACACAATTTCAAGTTCATTTGATAGAAGTTATTCTACGCAACATTGAGTGTATATATATATATATTCAATGTATAAATGAAATATGGATGGATTTTGTTATACACAACAACAAAGGAGTCTTGCACTACACGCAACCCTGACTTGGTTTTTATTACACGCAATTGCGACCTTCCTCGATTGCGTGTGATGTACGGAATACCGGGTCTCACTAAACAATGATATATGGTAATAATATTATCACAAACTAGCCGTTATGAATATAATTAACCAAATTTTTAATTTTATGACATTATTATTCATTTATAAATTTTCTAAAACATTTTATGTGAACAAAATAAATTTTTCGGGTAAAATAATTATTTTTCAAAAAATGTAGTTTTGCCACCTTTTGATGGCACACCCAGTTTAAATCTTGTTTTTGATATGTTTATAAGATCAATTTTACAAAATAAAATTATTCTTTGGAATAAGGATATAATATTTTACCTTGAATAAAATATTCATGTTATTCCAATAAATTTTATATTTTAATGAATAGTAAAAACATGCTATATTTTAATTAAAAACAACTTTTTTCATCGTAATAATTTATGAGGTTAAATTATAATATTGAATGGTCTTAAAGTATAAATAGAATATATTTTGTCCATTTAATATAATGTATGCTATTAGCATTGATTTTACCTTGAACTCGTAGGTTAAATCAATTCAATCTTTTGTAATGTTTTAAACAAAAACCCATTTTCTTTCGACAATGAGATTAATTTTAATTTAATTTCTGAAACTTCTGTGTATTGAATTTGGAAAAATTAATTCCATATTTGGAATCAGTGGGTCCAAATTATATTAATAGACTACGATTTATTTTTGGGCATTATGAATAGTAACTACGGTAAATTTTATTTACCATAGTTAAAGGTAAATCGGGTAATTAAGGGTAAATATAAGATTATAAAATTACACTAACACCTGCGAAAATCTTATTGGATGACTAAAAGTCGACCCATATCACCTAAGGGTCGGATTAGAATCATTTAATGGACTTTTGTTCCATGAAAATAACTTAATTATTATTAAAACCAAAGAAAGTGACAACATGTCACTCTCTTTAATATTATAAGTATATTAATTTTAATTTAGTGATAAACTTCATGAAACTTTTAACATGAATAGTCTCCAGAAAGATAATGAAATTATCTACATCATATTAATTTATTTATAATTTTTAGGGATTAAATAATTATCATTAATTGTGATACAATAGTGATGCAGAAATTGTTTATCTAGTGAAAATCAAGAATATAGTTTTTATTAAACTAATATTTACCATAAAAGGCACAAAAACCTGACAAAAACTTATTGGTCATGTAAATTTAATCGATAATCATCCAATGGTCGAATTTTTTACCATTTTGATCCTTATAAAAGTGATTATGACACTTATATTATTTTATTTTAAATGATTCCAAAATTGTCACCTTCATAATTTCATAAATATAACAATTTAAATATTGTGATTTTAAGATGATAAATTAAAGTTAAAGTATTATTTTGAAAGTTAATAGATTAATCTTTATAATAGGATTTTTTTTTAATTTTTATGCAACAAATATGTATATTAAATAATTATACAAAAATGATGTAGTAATTATTTTATTAATAGATAAACCAAATAAATGGTTTTAAAAATAATAAAATAAATAATATATGAACTATTAAATATGTTCCACTAATTTTATAGATATATAGGACCTTTTATGAATCTATTAAAGCTTTTATTTCGAATATATATTCTGTATATATTTTATTTAAATTCAAATAAATGAATAGTGTTAAAATTGACACTATTGTTATTTTATAAAAATAAAATATTATAAAATTGATTAAAAATCACAAAAATATTTAAAAATTATAAATTTATATTTATATTTTCTATAATGTTTTAAAGTGACCAATTATGGACAATTCATAACAAATATGTAATTATGTTTTATAATTTAAAATTTAGAATGTTATTACCACAAATAAAATTAAATTGAATATATAAGGATAAATAAAGTTGATAATGTTTAAAATAAATTCCTAACATGTCTAAATTTTATTGGTTTATGATATTACGACCCTATCTCATTTAGGATTCCAATATGAGTATGTTTTAGAGGTTTAAAAGTGGGGTTAGATTTATTATAAATTAATATTTTTAAGATTTCCAAAGGTGCCCCTCTCATCCCTTATAAAAGGGAACCTCCTCCCTCTCATCATTACACAACATTGAGCCGTCAAGATCGTCAAAACCCTGAAAAATTCTCTTCTCCACTTCCCTAGAAACATTATAGAGGTCCTGGTATTCTTCAAATACCAATTTTAGTTCCCTAAGAGAACGTTTAAAGGAGGCACTTCGAGGAAGAGGTAATACCATCTACTGTTTTCTTCAAGTTCCATTCTTCTTCTACTCCATCTTCTTTATTTGTTTCATTATGAAGTAATAACATCAGTATCTCTCATATACTGATATTTTATTATAAATATGAAACAACCCTATTTCACATTCTATCCATCCTACAGAAAACAAAATCACCACACGTGCGTACGTACGGAATACTGTCTCCACACCGTGGTGTAATATGTTTTTCCACCAACACCATACATGGAAGGGTATAATGGTGAAAGGAATAACTATATATGGTTATTATAATATCATAATAATTTTGATATATTATACCATCCACTCCAATTATATAATTATGGGAACGATATCATCGCTCGTGCATACGTACTGACTACCGTCTCAACGACGCGATGAGATTCATTCTCCATGATTAACCATACATGAATGATCAGAAAGTTTATATAATGAATAATATTTAAATATATGAAATAATAATTCTACTTGATTTATGTATATATTTATTTATGTCATCTATTTAGTTTCATTCAATTCAATAAGGAAACGAAAACAGCTTTCATGCGTACGTACGGCTTACCATCTCCAAGAATGGTGTATTTCATTCCTTTTATCGAACTATAATATATATGTATATGATGAATATATGTTATATATAAATCATGTTTTACATTATGGAATTATGTAAATCAGTATATAAGTAATAATATCAAGAAACGACAAGTCGAAACGCATACGATAAATGAAATGATTTTACCCAAAACGCTACTTTAACATTGAATTTACAAAAGAACGGGTAATATAAAATCATAAGTGAAACATAGATGATATCATAACAATGAATACGATTATGTAATAAGTCAATGACATTATATAAATCATTATACAGGAGGTTCGGATCCATACGAAGTATATCTGGCCTAAGGTAAGGGATAATTTTTCAAATCTCATTTTTATCAGAGATTTCTTATTCGTAAGTATTTACTGGGGTTATTTATATCATCCATGTACATGTTTTATAAAAGTGTTTCCATGTATTTTTAAATTTATTTTTACCCATTTTTGACTTTTACTATATGGTATGTAAGGAATCTTTCTTTTGTTTACGTTACGAGGTACTTTTTTGAATTTTCCGACAAAAGTACGAGGAGAATGTTATTTTTAACTTATACGGCGTGAACGGATTTTTACGGTTTCAAAATTCCTCATTTTCATGAAGCTTACTCTACATGATTTTATGAATATTTTCAACAAAATTCTTTTATTTTAAAAGTGCATGGAATTTTTTGAAAAGAAAATGATTTTGACGAAGAAAGGATATTTTCCTCAAGAATTCATTTCAAATGTTTTATCATAACCATTTTCCATCTAAGATGACATTATTTAATATGTGTATGTTTCAAGTTTAATGTCTCTATGATTTACATGGTTCAATTTTCTTATGATGAAACGTCCATTTGTTTTATATGGATTATGAAATGATGGGATGATGTTTATGAAACCCATTTTATTCTTTGGGTTGTGATGAATGTTTTAAGTTTATTTTATGGCACAAGTAAAATGATTTCACTATGAGATGGGTGGGACCTATATCTCCCACCAATGAATTGGGTAATGATTTATATCTCAAGAGATAGACATTGCTGGAATGGTAAGTTAATCCGGTTCAGTGTTACAGGACTGAAACGAGGAGTGAACTCAATTCAGAAAGAGACTTTGTCCACTAAGATGGTCTTGGAAGCAATGCCTTGGCTACTATAGAAATCATAACATGTGATGAATGGTTTCCATAATTACATGTTTTATTACCATTATATTTTATGATGGTTGATGTTCCATTATGATATATGCCTTACGTACTTCCACGATTTATGTCTTTGCTCAAGATTTTGATGTTTAAATATCATGTTCAAGTTTTTGCTTTCAAATGTTTTTGGATTGTTTTATGTTATCTATGTTTGACCTTATTGAGCATTTGAGATCACCCTTTTTATGTTTTATTTTCCCTAAGAAATATAGAAATGTTTTAGGTATGTAAACAAAAAGAGGAAGATCGTTATGGTAGTTGTTGAATATATTTCAACATGATTAGAAGTTTATATACCGAGGATCCAAAGACACTAAACTATTATGGTCATTGTGTGTCTGTTTTTGTTATGTATTAAGTATTATAAAAAAGTAATGTAATGTATATGTACTTCAGGATTCGGGTCTCTACAGTTGGTATTAGAGGAAAGGTTTAGTCAGCCTTTGGAAACTAGGATGCAAAAACGTTAGTGAGATCCCTAGAGATATTTCTAAGGTATGTCTAGGGATGTCCCTAAGGGTAAGTATACGTATAGGATATAGTCCTAAAACTGTGGTAACTGTCTTAGAATTTATCCTAAGATGTTAGATATTGAGGGTACTCCCCCTTTACTATGTTGTTTTCTCTAGCATGATTTTTTCCTCTCATAGAATTCTTTTTTTGTTTTAGTCAATGGAGGGAACCATAAGGAATTCGGTTAACATTGAATCCAATGGACAAATTGGTGACTATGAGCAACAAAATTGACCAACAAAATATTTCTTCTGATATATGGGGGATAAATGATGGCATTCAAGTGATTGTTATGTGACATTTCAAGTAATCATTTTCTTTATACAATGAACTTGGACCGATGTATTTTAGATAAGCCTAAAGATTGGAATGGATTATGTTGGACATGAGTTTGTATTGTTTATGGATAGAACTTTTTTCGATATTATTGATGGGATGTTATAGTAATGTATTTTTAGAAAAAGGACAACCTGTAGGACGTGCGACAGCCCCTCACGTCGGACAAGGCTGTGGGAATCGAACCCACAATTGAAGTGCGACTGACCTTTATCACATACCAGTGGCCTATAGAAAGTCCCTGGTTATTGGAAACTAGTTTTATTTTATTAAGCGGTATGATATATGAAGTATAAGTTCATTTTTGGAATCATATATGATTAACCTCACCATAGATGGACTTATGTATATTTGATTACTTTTTCAAACCTTTTTTTGAAATAGATGGAATGATCCATCATTCTATCACAGGACCTATTAACACCTCACGAATAACAAATTCAACTTCATTTATTTATGATATGAAGTGGAAATTGTTCAAAGCACGAACAATAGTGAGATTGTACCAAAATCATGCAAGAATTTCTTCTAATTAAAAATTTTCAACTTTAGCGAAATGATATTGAAAACCAAAAATGTTGTCCTAGGGCTCTTATTTCCGATGAATCAGGTGATACCTTAGATCATCAAAAATTTATGACTTTGTGATTGATGGCTTTTTCATAGCCATTTTCTCTACCACTCTCCATCAGAACATGATGGTTAGATTTTTCTTCCATATCCATATTTTCACCTATGTTCTCCTATATGGAAACCCAGTGATGATTTACATTGGGTAATCATTACGTTTCATACTTTAGTTTTAAAATTAAGTTTTAGTATTCCTTTTTACAATGTGGGTTTCTATAAATAGTAAACTATTTATAATCATGAAAAATTTCGAGGGATAAATTCATTTTAAGGGGGGTAGAATGTAACAACCCGAGATTTTGTAAGATATATTAAATTTAATTTCTTTAATATCTTATGTTGAACGATACACCAATATTATCTTTCACTATACGCAACACCGTATTAGCTTGCAGTATACAGAACACAATTCTTGGATCGTGTTATACACAATTTCATGTTCTTTTGATAGAAGTTATTCTACGCAACATTGAGCGTATATATATATATATATATATTCAATGTATAAATGAAATATGGTTGGATTTTGTTATACAAAACAAAAAAGGAGTCTTGCACTACACGCAACCCTGACATGGTTTTCATTACACGCAATCACGACCTTCCTCGATAGCGTGTGTTGTATGCAATACCAGGTTTCACTAAACAACGATATATGGTTATAATATTATCATGAACTAGCCATTATGAATATAATTAACCTCATTTTGAATTCTATAACACTATTATTCATTAATAAATTTTCTAAAACATTTTATGTGAACAAAATAAATTTTTCGGGTAAAACAAGTATTTTTCAAAAAATGTAGTTTTGGCGCCTTTTGATGGCGCACCCACTTTAAATATAGTTTTTGATATGTTTATAAGATAAATTTTACAAACTAAAATTATTCTTTGGAATAAGGATATAAAATTTTACCTTGGATAAAACTTTCATGTTATTCTGAAAACTTTCATATTTTAATGAATAGTAAAAACACACTATATTTTAATAAAAAACAACTTTTTTCATCATAATAATTTATGTGGTTAAAATATAATTTTAATGGTATTAAAGTATAAATAGAATATATATTTACCATTTAATATAATTTATGCCATTAGCATTGATTTTACCTTGAATTCGTAGGTTAAATCAATTCAATCTTTTGTAATGTTTTAAACAAAAACCCGTTTTCTTTCGACAAGGGGATTAATTTTAATTTAATTTCTGAAACATCTGTGTACTGAATTTGGAAAAATGTATTCCATATTTGGAATCATTGGGTCCAAATTATATTAATATACTACTTTTTATTTTTGGGCATTATTAATAGTAACTAAGGTAAATTTTATTTACCATAGTTAAAGGTAAATCGAGTAATTAAGGGTAAATATAAGATTATAAAATTACCCTAACACCTTCCAAAATCCTATTGGATGACTAAAAGTCGACCCATATCACCTAACGGTCGGATTAGAATCATTTAATGGACTTTTGTCCATGAAAATAATTTAATTATTATTAAAACCAAAGAAAGTGACAACATGTCACTCTCTTAAATCTTATAAGTATATTAATTTTAATTTAGTGATAAACTTCATGAAACATCGAACATGAATAGTCTTCAGAAATCTAATGAAATTATCTACATCATATGAATTTATTTATAATTTTTAGGGATTAAATAATCATCATTATTTGTGACACAATAGTGTTGCAAAAATTGTTTATCTAGTGAAAATCAAAAATATAGTTTTTATTAAACTAATACTGACCATAAAAAGCACAAAAACCTGACCAAAACATATTGGTAATGTAAATGTAAACCATAATCATCCAATGGTTAAATATTTGACCATTTTGAGCCTTATAAAAGTTATTATGACACTTATATTATTTTATTATAAATGATGCCAAAGTTGTCATCTTCATAATTTAATAAATATAACAATTTAAATATTGTGATTTTAAGATTATAAATTTGAGTAAAAGTATTATTGTGAAAGTTAATATATTTTTCTTCATCATAGGATTTTAATTTTAATTTTTATGCAAAAAATATGTATATTAAATAATTATACAATAATGATGTAGTAATTATTTTATTAAGAGATAAACCAAATAAATGGTTTTAAAAATAATAAAATAAATATTATATGAACTATTTAATGTTCTGCACTACTTTTATAGAAATATAGGACCTTTTATGAATCTATTAAGTCTTTTATTTCAAACATATCTTCTATATATATTTTATTTAAATTCAAATAAATGAATAGTGTAAAAAATGACACTATTGTTATTTTATAAAAATAACATATTATAAAATAGTTTAAAAATCACAAAAATATTTAAAAATTATAAATTTAAATTTATATGGTATATAATTTTATAAAAGGACCAATTATGGACAATTCACAACAAATATGTAATTTGTTTTTTATAATTTAAAATTTATAATGTTATTACCACAAATAAAATTAAATTGATTAAATAAGGATAAATCAAGTTGATAATGTTTGAAATAAAATCTTAACATGTCTAAATTTTATTTTTTGATGATATTAAAACCCTATCTCATCTAATATTCTAATATGAGTCATTTTTGGAGGTTTTTATGTGGGGTTATATTTATTATAAATTAATATTTTTAAGATTTCCAAAGGTGCCCATCTCTTCCCTTATAAAAGGGAACATCCTCCCTCTCATATTTACACAACTATAAGACTTCAAGATCGGCCAAACCCTGCCAAATTATCTTCTAAACTTCCTTATAAAAATTCTAGAGGTCCTGGTCTTTTTCAAAGACCAATTTTAGTGCCCTAAGAGAAAGTTTAAAGGAGGCACTTCGAGAAAGAGGTAATAGCTTCTACCGTTTTCTTCAAGTTCCATTCTTCTTCTACTCCATCTTCTTTAGTTATATCATTATGAAGTAATAAAATAAGTATCCCTCATATACTGATATGTTATTATAAATATAAAACAACCCTATTTCACCTTCTATCCATCCTACGTAAAACAAAATCACCGCGCGTGCGTACGTACGGAATACCGTCTCCACGCCGTGGTGTAATATGTTTTTCCACCAACACCTTACATGGATGGGTATAATGGTGAAAATAATAACTATATATGGTTATTATAATTTCATACTGATTCTGATATATTATACCATCCACTCCAATTCTATAATTATGGGAATGATATCATCGCTCGTGCGTACGTACGGACTACCGTCTCCACGACGCGATTAGATTCATTCTCCATGATTAACCATACATGAATGATCATAAAGTTTATATAATGAATAATAATGAAATATATGAAATAATAATGGTACTAGATTTATATATATATATATATATATATATATATATGTATTTCATCTATTTAGTTTCATTCAATTCAATAAGGAAACGAAAACAACGTTCATGCGTACATACGGCCTATCGTCTCCATGAACGGTGTATTTCATTCCTTTTATCGATCTATAATATATATTTATATGATTAATATATATTATATATAAATCATGTTTTACATTCTGTAATTATGTAAATCAGTATATAAGTAATAATATCATGAAACGACATGTCGAAACACATACGATAAATGAAATGATTTTACCCAAAACGCTACTTTAACATGGAATTTACAAAAGAACAGGTAATATAAAGTCATAAGTGAAACATATATGAAATCATAACAATTAATATGATTATGTAATAAGTCAATGACATTATTTAAATCATTATACAGGAGGTTCGGATCCATACGAAGCATATCAGAACTATGGTAAGGGAAAATTTAGCAAATCTCATTTTTATCCTAGATTGCTTATTCGTAAGTATTTACTGAGGTTATTTATATCATCCATGTCCATATTTTATAAAAAAAATTCATGTAGGTTTAAATTCCTTTTTAACCATTTTTGACTTTTACTACATGTTATGTAAGGAATCATTCTTTTGTTTACGTTACGAGGTACTTTTTGGACTTTTCTGACAAAAGTACGAGGAGAATGTTATTTTTAACTTATACAGCGTGAATGGATTTTTATGGTTTCATAACACCTCATTTTAATGAATCATACTCTACATGATTTTAGGAATATTTTAAACAAAATTATTTTATTTTAAAAGTGCATGGAATTTTTTGAAATGAAAATGATTTTGATGAAGAAATGATATTTTCCTCAAGAATTCATTTCAAATGTTCTATCAAAACCATTTTCCATATAAGATGACATTATTTGATATGTGTATGTTTCAAGTTTAGTGTCTCTATGATTTACATGGTTCACTTTTCTTATGATGAAATGTCCATTTGTTTTATATGGATTAAGAAATGATGGGACGATGTTTATGAAACCCATTTTATTCTTTGGGTTATGATGAATGTTTTAAGTTTATTTTATAGCACAAGTAAGAATGATTTAACTATGATATGGGTGGGACCTATATCTCCCACCAATGCATTGGGTAATGATTTATATCTCATGAGATAGACATGGCTGGAATGGTAAGTTAATGCAGTTCAGTGTTACAGGACTGAAACGAGGAGTGAACTCGATTCAAAAAGGGACTTTGTCCACTAAGATGGTCTTGGAAGCAATGCCTTGGATACTATGTAAATCATAACATGTACTGAATGGTTTCCATAATTACATGTTTTATTCCCATTGTATTTTATCATGGTTGATGTTCCATTATGATATATGCCTTACGTACTTCCACGATTAATGTCTTTGCTCAATATTTTGAAGTTTAAATTTCATGTTCAAGTTTTTTATTTCAAATGTTTATTGATTTTTTTATGTTATATATGTTTGCCCTTACTGAGAATTTGAGCTCACCCTTTTTATGTTTTATTTTCCCTAGGAAATAAATAAAGGTTTTAGGTAAGGAAACAAAAAGATAAATATCGTAATGGGAGTTGTTGAAGATATTTCAACATGATTAGAAGTTTATATACAGAATTTCCAAAGGAACTAAACTATTACGGTCCTTGTGTGTCTATTTTTGTTATGTATTAAGTATTCGGAAAAAGTAATGTAATGTATACGTACGTGAAATTTCGGGTCTCTACAGTTGGTATTAGAGGAACAGTTTAGTCAACCTTTGGAAACTAGGATGCAAAAACGTTAGGGAGATCCCTAGAGATATTTCTAAGGTATGTCTAGGGATGTCCCTAAGGATAAGTATACGTATAGGATATAGTCGTAAAACTATGGTAACGATCTTAGAATTTAACCTAAGTTGTTAGATATTGAGGGTTCTCCCCCATTACTATGTTGTTTTCTATAGCATGATTTTTGCCACTCAGAGAATTCTTTTTGTGTTTTTGTCAATGGAGGGAACCAGAAGGAATTCAGTTAACATTGAATCCAATGGAAAAATTGGTGACTATGATCAACAAAATTGTGTTATTCCTAGAGAGAAAGATATTGTGATTATTCCGAATCATTCATCGCGATATATGATTAACAAGGTGAAATTTAGTGGTATGCATAATTCATCAAATAAGAGGAAGATAAAATTTTATGAATGTTCGCATGTTGAGGAGCATAAAGAATGGAAGATTGAGATTTATAAAGAAGGAAAGGAGAACCTTGAGGAATACCTAAAATGGAGGGACAGATGTTATCTGTGTGGAGAAAAGGGTCATAAAGTGAGAGACTATTATGGAGTTCAATGTCTTATTTGGGGAGAACATGGGAATTACCCAACTCAATGCCCTGACCTAAAAAGTTACTTCTAAATCAAGGATGGAATTTTTCCAGGACAATCATTGAAGAGTATGGATTGAAGTGAATATGTATTGGTATTCAAGAATAATGTTGTTGAGGTACTTTTATGGTTTATTAGAATATTTTTATATTAGTCTATTGTGGTTTTTAATAATTTTATGGTACCAGTAACCATGAAAATTGATTCAAAATTTTTGGAAAGCAGATGATATGCGCATAATGAAGGGATAAGAAGATAATGAGATGTTTGATTGTATTCATGAGCTCATGATTGATATAAGAAATAAGTGATATCATGGTTTCAGTATATAGAATTTTGAGGATTTTGGTATGTGGAAAGTGTTAACTTTTAACTGCATTCATGTTTTCACTAAGGTTCAATGGGTATTCATTCTTCAAGAGAATACATGATTAAGGTATTCACATGTTTGTAATTTGACCAACAAAATATATCTTTTGATATATGGGGGATAAATGATGGCATTCACATGATTGTTATGTGACATTTCAAGGAATAATTTTATTTATACTATGAGCTTGGATTGATGTATTTTAGATAAGCCTAAAGATTGGAATGAATTATTTTGGACATAAGTTAGTATTGTTTAAGGATAGAACTTTTTTTGATATTATTGATGGGATGTTATAGTAATGTAGTTTGAGAAAAAGGACAACCTGCAGGACGGGTGACATCCCATCGCGTCGGACAAGGCTGTGGGAATCGAACCCACAACTAAAGTGTGATTGAACTTTATCACATACCAATGGCCTAATGAAATTCACTGGTTAGTAGAAACTATTTTTATTTTATTAAGCGGTATAATATATGAAGTATAAGTTCATTTTTGGAATCGTTTATGATTAACCTCACCATAGATGGGCTTATGTATATTTGATAACTTTTGCAAAACTTTTGTTTGAAACATATGGAATGACCCATCATTCTATCACATGACCTGTTAACACTTCAAGAATAACAAATTCAACTTCATTTATTTAAGAGATGAATTGGAAATTGTTCAAAGAACGAACAACAGTGACATTGTACCAAAATCATGCAATTATTTCTTCTATTTCAAAATTTTCAACTTTAGGGAAATGGTATTGAAAACCAAAAATGTTGTCCTAGTGCTCTTATTTATAAAGAATCAGATGGTACCTTAGATCATCACAGATTTATGACTTTGTGATTGATGGTTTTTTCATAGCCATGTTCTCCACCACTCTCCATCAGAACTTGATGGTTAGATTTTTCTTCCATATCCATATTTTCACCTATGTTCTCCTATATGGAAACTCAGTGATGAGTTACTTTGGGTAATCATTACGTTTCATACTTTAGTTTTAAAATTATGTTTTAGTATTCCATTTTACGATGTGGGTTTCTATAAATAGTAAACAATTTATAACACCGACAAATTTCAAGGGAAAAATTCATTTTAAGGGGGTAGAATGTAACAACCCGAGATTTTATAAGATATATTATTTTTAATTTCTTTCATATCTTATGTTGAACGATACACCAAGATTATCTTGCACTATACACAACACCGTATTAGCTTACAGTATACACAACACAATTCTTAGATCGTGTTATACCCAATTTCATGTTCACTTGATAGAAGTTATTCTACGCAAGATTGAGTGTATATAGATATATATTCAATGTATAAATGAAATATGGTTGGATTTTGTTATATGCAACAACAAAGGAGTCTGTCACTACCCGCAACCCTGACATGGTTTTCATTACACACAATCACGACCTTCCTCGATAGCGTGTGTTGTACGCAATACCGGGATTCACTAAACAATGATATGTGGTTATAATATTATCACGAACTAGCCATTATGAATAGAATTAACCACATTTTGAATTTTATAACATTATTATTCATTTATAAATTTTCTAAAACATTTTATGTGAACAAAATAAATTTTTCGGGTAAAATAAATATTTCTCAAAAAATGTAGTTTTGCCACCTTTTGAGGGCGCACCCACTTTAAATCTAGTTTTTGATATGTTTATAAGTTAAATTTTACAAAATAAAATTATTCTTTTCAATAAGGATATAAAATATAACCTTGGATTAAATTTTCATGTTAATCTGATAACTTTCATATTTTAATGAATAGTAAAAACATGCTATATTTTAATTAAAAACAAATTTTTTCATCGTAATAATTTATGTGGTTAAATTATAATATTTAATGGCCTTAAAGTATAAATAAAATATATTTTTACCATTTAATATAATGTATGCAATTAGCATTGATTTTACCTTGAATTCGTAGGTTAAATCAATTCAATCTTTTGTAATGTTTTAAACAAAAACCCATTTTCTTTCGACAATGAGATTAATTTTAATTTAATTGCTGCAACTTCTGTGTATTAAGTTTGGATAAATTGATTACATATTTTGAATCAATGGGTCCAAATTATATTAATAAACTACTTTTTATTTTTGGGCATTATGAATATTAACTACGGTAAATTTTATTTACCTTAGTTAAAGGTAAATCGGGTAATTAAGGGTAAATATAAGATTATAAAATTACCCTAACACCTTCCAAAATCCTATTGGATGACTAAAAATAGACCCATATCACCTAAGGGTCGGATTAGAATCATTTAATGGACTTTGTTCCTTGAAAGTAATTTAATTATTATTAAAACCAAAGAAAGTGACAACATGTCACTCTCTTAAATCTTATAAGTATATTAATTTTAATTTATTGATAAACTTTATGAAACTTCAAACATGAATAGTCTAAAAAAATATAATTAAATTATCTACATCATATGAATTTATTTATAATTTTTAGGGATTAAATAATTATCATTAATTGTGACACAATAGTGATGCAGAAATTGTTTATCTAGTGAAAATCAAGAATATAGTTTTTATTAAACTAATATTGACCATAAAAGGCAAAAAACCCTGACCAAAACATATTGGTAATGTAAATGTAAACCGTAATAATCAAATGGTCTAATATTTGACCATTTGGAGCCTTATAAAATCGATTATGACACTTATATTATTTTATTTTAAATGATGCCAAAGTTGTTACCTTCATAATTTAATAAATATAACAATTTAAATATTATGATTTTAAGATGATAAATTATAGTAAAAGTATTATTGTGAAAGGTTATAGATTTATATTCATCATAGGATTTTATTTTTAATTTTTATACAACAAATAAGTATATTAAATAATTATACAAAAATGATGTAGTAATTATTTTATTAAGACATAATCCAAATAAATGGTTTTAAAAATAATAAAATAAATATTATATGAACTATTTAATGTTATCCACTAAATTTATACAAATATAGGACCTTTTAGTAATCTATTAAAGCTTTTATTTCGAAAATATCTTCTGTATATATTTTATTTAAATTCAAATAATTGAATAGTGTCAAAATTGACACTATTGTTATTTTATAAAAATAACATATTATAAAATTGTTTAAAAATCACAAAAATATTTACAAATCATAAATTTAAATTTATATGGTCTAGAATGTTATAAAGTGACAAATTATGGAAAATTCACAACAAATATGTAATTAGTTTTTATAATTTAAAATTTAGAATGTTATTACCACAAATAAAATTAAATTGATTAAATAAGGATAAATAAAGTTGATAATGTTTAAGATAAATTAATAACATGTATAAATTTGATTGGTTGACGAGACTAAAACCCTATATCATATAATATTCTAATATGAGTCATTTTTCGAGGTTTTTAAGTGGGGTTAGATTTATTATAAATTAATATTTTTAAGATTTCCAAAGGTGCCCCTCTCCTCCCTTAGAAAAGGGCACCTCCACCCTCTCATCTTTACACAACTTTCAGCATTCAATCTAGGACAAACCCTGCCAAATTATCTTCTCCACTTCCCTAGAACATCCTAGAGGTCCTGGTCTTCTTCAAAGACCAATTTTAGTGCCCCAAGAGAAAGTTTAAAGGAGGCACTTCGAGAAAGAGGTAATACCTTCTACCGTTTTCTTCAAGTTCCATTCTTCTTCTACTCCCTCTTCTTTAGTTGTTTAATTATGAAGTAATAACATAAGTATCCCTCATATAATGATATGTTTTTATAAATATGAAACAACCCTATTTCACCTTCTATCCATCCTACGGAAAACAAAATCACCGCGCGTGCATACGTACGGAATACCGTCTCCACGCCGTGGTGTAATATGTTTTTCCACCAACACCTTACATGGATGGGTATAATGGTGAAAATAATAACTATATATGGTTATTATAACATCATAATTATTCTTATATATTATACCATCCACTCCAATTCTATAATTATGGGAACGATATCATCGCTCGTGCGTACGTACGGACTACCGTCCCCACAACGTGTTGAGATTCATTCCCCATGATTAACCATACATGAATGATCATTAAGTTTATATAATGAATAATAATGAAATATATGAAATAATAATGCTACTAGATTTAATTATATATATATATATATATATGTAGGTCATCTATTTTGTTTCATTAAATTCAATAAGGAAACGAAAACAGCGTTCATGCGTACGTACGACCTACCATCTCCATGAACAGTGTATTTAATTCCTTTTATCGATCTATAATATATATGTATATGATGAATATATATTATATATAAATCATGTTTTACATTCTGGAATTATTTAAATCGATATATAAGTAATAATATCAAGAAACGATAAGTCGAAACACATACGACAAATGAAATGATTTTACCCAAAACGCTACTTAAACATGGAATTTACAAAAGAACGGGTAATATAAAGTCATAAATGAAACATATATGATATCATAACAATGTATATGATTATTTAATAAGTCAATGACACTATTTAAAGCATTATACAAGAGGTTCAGATCCATACGAAGCATATCGGACCTAAGGTAAGGGATAATTTTGCAAATCTCATTTTTATCCGAGATTGCTTATTCGTAAGTATTTACTGGGGTTATTAATATCATCCATGTCCATGTTTTATCAAAGTTTTTTCATGTATGTTTAAAGTCCTTTTTACCCATTTTTGACTTTTACTACATGTTATGTAAGGAATATTTCTTTTGTTTACATTACGAGGTACTTTTTTGACTTTTCCAACAAAAGTACGAGGAGAATGTTATTTTCAACTTATACGGCGTGAAGAGATTTTTACGGTTTCATAACGCCTCATTTTCATGAAGCTTGCTCTACATGATTTTATGACTATTTTCAACAAAATAATTTTATTTTAAAATTGCATGGAATTTTTTGAAAAGAAAATGATTTTGACGAAGAAAGGATATTTTCCTCAAGAATTCATTTCAATTGTTTTATCAAAACCATTTTCAATCTAAGATGACATTATTTGACATGTGTATGTTTCATGTTTAATGTATCTATGATTTACATGGTTATCTTTTCTTATGATGAAATATCCATTTGTTTTATATGGATTATGAAATTATGGGATGATGTTTATGAAACCCATTTTATTCTTTGGGTTATGATGAATGTTTTAAGATTATTTTGTGGCACAGGTAAGAATGATTTCACTATGAGATGGGTGGGACCTATATCTCCCTCCAATGCATTGGGTAAAGATTTATATCTCATGTGATAGACATGGCTGGAACGGTAAGTTAATCTGGTTCAGTGTTACAGGACTAAAACGAGGAGTGAACTCGATTCAGAAAGGGACTTTGTCCACTAAGATAGTCTTGGCAGCAATGCATTGGCTACTATGGAAATCATAACATGTGCTGAATGGTTGCCACAATTACATTTTTTATTCCTATTATATTTTATCATGGTTTGTGTTCCATTATGATATATACCTTACGTAATTCCACGATTATTGTCTTTGCTCAAGATTTTGATGTTTAAATATCATGTTCAAGTTTTTTTTTTCAAATGTTTATGGATTGTTTTATGTTATCTATGTTTTCCATTATTGAGCATTTGAGCTCAGTGTTTTTATGTTTTATTTTCGCCAGGAAATAATGAAATGTTTTAGGTAAGGAAACAAACAGAGGGAGATCGTTATGGGAGTTGTTGAAGATATTTCAACATGATTAGAAGTTTATATACCGAGTTTCCAAAGACACTAAACTTTTACGATCTTTGTGTGTCTGTTTATGTTATGTATTAAGTATTCCACAAAAGTAATGTAAGGTATATGTACGTCAAGCTTCAGGTCTCTACACTGTAGGGTCTACTACACCAATATAAACCCAACCAAGTGATTTGATACCATAGGAATAATTCTTATATGTCTATACATGCATGCACATGAATATCTATACATATTACCTCATAAAAAAGCTATAAAATTTCAAATAATTTCTATCTAAAATGTGATGATGGTAAAGTATCAAGAATCACCAAACAAAACAATCCCAAAACATTAAATCCCTAAATTCATCCAAAAAATTAGACATGATGGTTCTACCAAATTGGAAACAATAAATAGTGAAATAAGTGTGGGGGTGGTCTTAGACTTAGACGAGTTTAGACTTACTAGGATCAAACCTACATAAGAAATAGTGCTTGAAATGGTGATGTGAGAAAAAAGGGAGTTCCAAAAACTTAAATGTAGATCACATACACACCAAAATCTCATAAGTTATTTGAGTGAAGTAATGAATAATTGTAAATGGGGTTCCATGGGAAATTTAATTTTTAACCATAAAAAAATTTCCATAGAGGACTTCCCAGCAAGAGCTTATGATTCACGTTAAGAACCACTTTAGGTAGAACTCCATGAAACAACTAAAAGGATTGGGAAATGTACATTTTAAAGAAAATAAATTGATATGGATTTCTAAAAAACTATAAAAGAACTATCATATTGGATATATAATATATGGGTTTATAAAATAAGAGATGAAATGAATCACTAGATGTGGAATAAATAAAAAATTAAATGAGACAAATTTTTTCCCCATATATACTATGATAAGGTTTTACATAAATGGAATTAGTTGAATGGAAGTATAAACACTTTAACATCCCTAAAAGAATGTAATTTTAAATTATATAAATTAAAATTATAAGGGGTATAGTTATAATTTAGACAAATCATAAATGAAAGAGAGTCAAAGAGTAGGAAAAAATTGATATATAGATAGAGAGTAGAATTTATCCCCTTACATTATGTCCCATATTTAATTAATGTTCCTCAAAATTCCCAATTTTTTTAGTTAAATATTTTAAATTACTAATTAACATACTTATTATTTTTAAATCAAATAGTATAATATATTTATTATCTTGTGTCATTCAATCATTATATTTTTTCTCATATTGGTTTCTTGGGGTCGATCAATCAACTGTTCCAATATCTCTTTGGTATGATGGTAATGATTGATGTTCAATTCAAAAATGGTTTTATAATATATATAATATTAATGGTATGGAGTATTCATTATTTCAATATCATATTTGTTTTAATATTTTATATATCATCTAAAATGGTGGTAAATTAGAAGCATAAAATGACCATAACTATTTGTTTTTAATTTTATTGAAATAATCCCCATTTTATCTTTCTAGAATATTAACCATGTAATTAATACTTTATTTATTAAATATTTTCTTTAAAATATTTCATGTAATAAATTAATATCTTATTCATATCATTTTCCATATAGCTAGTTTAAACTGTCCATGATTGAAAAAATGTTATATAGATCTATGAAATGAATTTATATGAATTATATAATTATATGGTTAAAATTAAATTATAATAATATACATAATTTCATGATTCAATTATGGTTTATTAAAATTATAAATAGAAAAAATAATAAATTTTTTGAAAGGCATGAAATTTGAACACTTAGTTTGTTCCTTGAGATGAATCTTTTATACAACACATTAAGGCTTCTAGGAAGTCTATTTTGATGAGATTATAACCTAACAAACATGTAAAATAGTGTTTTGGAATATAAATATATATATATATGTAAATCTATCACTCTTAAGGTATAATGAAAATTTGGGTGGTATTTGTTTGGGGAGGAGTGGTTGTTTTAGAATAATATAATGGAATAAAATATTATATATCTAAATAGAGATCAGGTTTGTGGTTCAAAAGTTAGGGGGTTGTGTCTTAATATTAAATTATATATAATAATATTCATCTAAATTCTAGAAGCCTCCAACTTCATTCATATATCACGATATTTTAAATATATTATATATACATTATTTTACAATTCACCTTTGTATTTTACTATTCTTGAGAAAAAACCAAAATTTCACCCATACTTAATGTTATCATGTTGATTCTAAAAATGAAGTCCATTTTATCGAAATAATTTTGAAAACATGGTTATTATTTTAATTATTTTTAATATATAAATTAGTGTTTTATTACATAATAAAAATATGACTTATTAAAAATGTACACTTTTAATTAAAATATATTACATTGATTGAGTAATTATTTCATTATATTTTTTTAATTATCATTAATAATTAAATTAGTGGTAAAAATTATTTATAATTTTAATTCCCTATTTACCCAAAAGGCCATTTTACAATTCTTATGGTTAGGCTACTGTTCTCATTATCAAAAAACTATTCTAATAGTCAGATTACTATTTAAAGAGTCATATTTACAATGGTCATTTAATTTTAAAAATCCAATGAACACATATTATTTCCATAATTCTTCATTATATAAATTTTTATCAACAATCTTAAAACTTTATTTATAAAGTTCCAAACATATTTGTAATGTTATTTTTCTTTTTATATTGATTCTATTGAGAGTGATATTTACAAGGGACTATGACCCTATAGATTTTCAAATTCTACTCATGTTATTTATTTGTTTTCATTGTACCATTTTACTATTTTTAATCATATAGGGCAAATTTATATATCATATGTAATGTTTTATATCACTTTGTTTATCCATTATAGTGAATGTATCTATATAGTTGTGTTATCATATTATCATATAATAAATCAAATTTTATTGTAATGAAATATTTATTATATTATAACATATAATATTACATTATCCACACTTAAATAATTTCATATTAAAAATTTAGTGTATATATAAATCCATAATCAATTATAGAAATATTTCCCACATTTCTTCCTTAGGACTCCAATATGATTTATTCAATATATTATTCTACCAAACCAGTGAAGTTATTTGATTATATAACACTGGATATCTATTTTGGAGAATTTTTATTGGATATTCCTCATAGTAAAATCTAATCTATAGCTATATTTATTGAGTTTGGAGTTCATGAATTGTGTTTATATTTACTTCCATAATGTTGACACAAAGAATACAACATGTTCATTAGATATATTGGGTGCCCTAGACAAATGATAAACAAAAACACTACCTCCATCTAGAATATTTAAAAGTACATTGTTCCTTAGACTAATATTCCAATCTTCTTAATTTTTATAACATATTTTTATTTTGATACCTTCAGGAACCCATGGTCCCTTACTTGAAGCTCTAATTATTTTCTTCAATTACTAAAATAAATTTTCTATCTACATTATTATGTCTTGATATATTACTAGATAACTACAACCAACTTATTTTTCTCATCAACTCATTCTAGAAATACAATATTTATTTATTTTTTATCATCCCTTTAGTTTTGAATTCAAATTGATTTATGGTGACTGACTGGGATATGAACCTCACTATGTGGGGGGTGAATAAATATTGGTAAGTCTTGATTCAATTTAATATACTTGATTTTAATCACTTAAAAATTTAGATATATCATTTTTTACAATAAACATAACAACCTAGGATTCTCACACATGGATATTACATCTTTTTAGATTAATATTTATTACATTACACAAACACATGCCTAAGGACCGTAATAGTTTAGTTCTTTTAGAAAATTGGAATAAAATATTCTTATTTCATGGAAGATCGTCATTATTTTCCATAAAGGTATTCTCATATAGTAATCCAACTTAAAAAAATTTCTTCATAACCTAGGAAAAGTAGACCTAAGAAAGGGTGATATTATAGTCTTATTAAGGGTAAAAAGGGAGACACATAAGTATAACACGAGTAAAAGGATACGAAAACATGAGAATAACATTTGAGAACCATACGCTGCATATCAACGATCATAATATTGGGTCATAGAAGAAATAATTTATGCTCATAAGACATGAATTATAAAGGAATTAAATAATATAACATATAACACAGAATAATGTAAAACACATAACCATAGGAAATCCAAATGCAGCTACACCTTCTAGGAGGGACACACCTCTATCCCCAGTGGAATCCATTTCCTCATAATGGAATCTGTTCACTCCGCAAACCATCATAGAAGATAAGGATCACTTTCAATACCATCACAATAGAAAAATTTATTTACCAAATCTTGTTCACTCCCCATTCTAGTCTTGTCATTCTGAATTGAGTTCAGTCCCCATTCTAGTACGGTTTTACTAAACCTAGTTCACTCCCCATTCCAGTCCTGTATTATGGAACCAACTTCATTCCCCATTCCAATCAGTTTTACCTCATGAGATATAAATGATTAGAATATATATTTGAGAGATATACGGTTCCCACCAAACATATAATGAAAACTAAACAAATGTATTCCATAAGGACATAAATCATATCAGAACCCATGAAAAGAAACTGGTATGAAAAAAATATCATCATAGCATAACCTGTGGAAAAGAAACATGATTCATAAACATCATTTAACCATTAACATAAACTATATAGAAAATAATATGGATGGTAACCTTATATAATATACATTTTAAAGAAAAAATAGCATGAAACTATGCTATCTTATATTTTAATATATTTTGAAATATAACTTGAAATAAATCTTAAGGAAAATAGTTTTTCTATTTTAATTTTTTTTTAAAAGTTTTAGAACTAAAAAATTAAAAAAAAAAATTCAAAATAACCTTTCAAGAAATTATAGGATCCTTCAAATCATTAAGTCATCATGATGGTGAAAAAATACAATAATTCCATATAAGTAAAAAAATAACATTCTTTCTATATTATTGTTGCAAAAGCCACAATGTTCACTGTTTTTAAAATGATTAAAATATTACATTCAAACCATTTTGTAAAAAAACAACACATGATTAAAAATTACATTAAAAATTTATAGGATAATAATAAAAAGAATTATTTTTTAGAAAACATGGGCATGGAATAAAAATATTCCACAATGGGGACTTAAACATAAACAATCCCAAATAATGATGGGATTGTGAAATAAACTCATACCACTTGGGTATCCTATAAATCATACGCCCCATAAATAAAAAATCTAACAACGAATTAAAACCATGATAAAAAATAAATTCATGATATAACATGTAAAAGGCTAAATATATACACCATGCAAAAGAAATAAGTGGTTAATAAAGAATGGGTCCTATAGAAATAAAATTGAGATGAAAGTACCTTACATAAAGTCTTTCCATTATTAATTCATGTTCAAAGATCCTTTGTAATAAATATAGAATTATTAAAAATTTATTCCATAAATTTAATTCTATAATACCATATAATATTTTTTACAACATCTTATCATGATTTTAATAATAATATTCTATTAAAATTATTGTTCTAGGTGATAACTATTTCATTTTCCAATCATGTTTCGGTTTGGTCGTCCCAACCCTTACAAATTGATCATGGTCCCAAAATTAATGAAATTTTAATCATGGTTTAAATATATATATATTAATTATATATATATATATATTATTATAATCCTGATTAATATTAGGGATTAAAAAATGAATTGCACAATTCATGGAGACGGTAGTCCATATGTATGCATAATCATTGTTCCCATTTTTCATCTAGTGGAATGAAAAAAGATAAATAAGAATAAAACTATATTGAATAATTATTATGTTATATATGAAATATATGTTTATAAAAATAAATCTTATTACCATCCATGTTAAATAAAAGTTGAAAATGAATCCTATCACATCATGGAGATGGCAGTTCATACATACGCACGAGCGACATAATCATTTCTCCAAAGATTGGATGGTGATAAGGAATGGATAATATTATAATTCTAGAAGTATAATTATATCATAAATAACATATATAAACAATAAACCCATCATAATACCCATTCGTAAAATATGGTTATGAAAAATTATTTGTATCGCTACATGGTGACGGTAAGTCGTACACACGAACGAGCGATAAATTCAATTACTATTTGATGGGAAAGATGGTGTATAATGGTTTTTTCATAATCATAATAAACTTTAATTATAATTATTAAACATAGCTAATTATTTAATGATAATTATCATATATTTTGAGGATGTAAATAAGAGTATAAAAATAAAGTGGTCGGTTAGAGGGATTACCTCTTCTTCAAAATGACTCATTAATATGCCCTCTAAAGGGATTTGGGGTTAGTCTTTTGGAGAGACTAGAAAATAAATAAATAAGATAAGGAAGTTTTTAAGGGAAAATGGAAGAATGTGGGTGATATAAATGTGTCAAAGTTATGTTAAGAAATCATGTAATGGTTTTCCATTTACAATTGAGTCAAGGATCAATTTTTTCAAAATTCAAAATATGAAAGTATAATAAATTCATTTTCTATAAAAATACCACAAAATAGACATTTATTTAAAGATAATATTTTTTTAATATCATCCAAACATATATTTTATAAATTTTTTTGTTTTCTTAAAACATATCATTTGGATTAACCATTAGTCAACCTATTTGAATTTTAACTAAGACATCATATTTTTCAATATTAAAATGTTTTAGTTTTTAGTTATATATTGTAAATTGGACCATAAATGGAAAATATATGAAATTTTATCCCATATCATAGTCAAATTTTAATATTAAATATATTTTTTATATTTTAATAATTAAAAGAAATATTACTCTCATAAAATAACATTATTGTAATTTTTGATACTATTCACTAGTTTGACACTAATAATATCAATAAAACAAGATAAATCTGGACCAAATATTTTCATATATAAAGACTCAGAAATTTCAAGGATAATTTTTTCTTAAATACTTTGAAATTTTAAGAGTATGTGGCTTCAGACGACACTTGATTCCGAGGCCCGGTGTGCGCAGAATCAATTTCTGAAGTTTGGCTTAGGTACGTTCAGTGAACGAACAAGCAGGTTTTTCTATCTTTTGAACCAATGCATGGAATTGATATATGAGGGCACCGATGAACTCGTAGCGCTGGTAATTGCTTAAGGGGAATTTTTACCGTTTTTGCATTTTATGCGGGTATGAAGTTACAAATTGTGGTTTAATTAAAAAGATAAATAAAATTGTTAGAACAATTTTATGTATCTAAGGAGGATAATTCCTCCCATGGGAAGTTAATGGTGGGACACAAATCCACATGACTGCCCATATGTGGATATTTGAGAGGTGGGGCCCACACGAGCCCCAACCCTTCATCTCCCCATAACCTCCCTTAAACCCATTTTAAACTCTCTTGTTTAATGTGCCAATGCCCCATTAATCCCCTCTTTCATTATGTTTTTTAACTCCTCCTCCATAAATGAGACCTCACACCTCCCTCTCTCCCTAATCAATTATGACAACACATTTCAATCAATTAATTTGAAGAGTTGGAAGTAATTTTATTTGCATATCTCATCTTAAAAATGGGAGAGCCATTTTATTATTTTGTTTAGCAATCTTGGTGGGAGAGCTCTTGAGAGAATTTAGAAAGAAGTGTTCTTCTCCGACAAAGAACACCATCCTTCCATGAAGAACGACACATCTTCGATGAAGAATGCCTCCGACGAAGAATGTGAATTCAATGAAGACGTGCCATCTCTTCTTCTTCCTCCACGTCAAGGGAGGATACACCACCGCAGGGTACATCGCCATCATTGCGAGGTAGGGGTTTAAGAACAATTTTTGTTTGAATAAAAATTGTTCCTCATTCTTGATTAATTTTAAATCATACTAACTCATATTTTAATTTTGGTACATGGTTTTCTGAATGTTATCATCTAACGCGGAGGGTGCAGGCTGAAAAAAACGGCCCGACATCCCTCCAATGATTCTTGATTGATTGACAATGGTGGTGGTGCAACAGCGCCACCGGTAGAGAGTATTGCAGAAGAAACCTGCAACGCATTTGTCACCGGGTCGCCCGAGTTGTGTGAAGAATGGGGCCGCGACCACCACGGGCAGCGACAATGCCAAAGGGGTGTGGTTCCGTCGCATTGTGCTAGAGGAGGAGGAGTGCCGCAGATGTCGGTGGAAAGCGCGGTGCCGTCGCGTCGCTGGGTAGAAGGGCTGCGGCCATGCGTCCCGCGGCGGTCAGAGATGGAGTGGCGCCGTCGCGCCATGCCAGAAGGGAAGCCGTGGCTGTGCCGCAACGGTTAGCCAGCATGGCGGTCGGCTGAGCCAGCCGCCGGTGAGGGGGCACTATTGCGGAACCCAGTGGGTTCTGTGGAGTAGGAACCAGCGCTTGCTGGTTCCGTTATGGGAGACAAGGGGGGTGAAAACCACCCCCTTGATTGATTATAGTTGGCCCTACGGGGCAGCGCCGCCGCCCGGTCAGCATGACTGGGCGGGCTTCACCGCCCCAGACACACGGCTGGGCCACCACGTCGTGCGGACAGGTTCGCTGCGCCGTTCGGGCTGTGCCCCGCCATCCCGGTGGGGCTGCGCCCTGTCGGGCCGGGTCGCGCCAGCCGCGTGCCAGGCCCCACCAGCCGGGCCGGGCCACACCAGCCAAGCCAGGCCATGCACAACCGGGCCGGACCATGACCCGTGTCGGGTCGACCCGGTTCGGGCCGACCTAGGGTGGGTTGGGCCGAGTCGGACCGGGCCGAGACCCCCCTTTTTGAGACCATATTCATTTAAACACCCATAACTTGAGTTACGGAACTCTGATCGACGTACTGTCAATTGCATCAGATTATTTGGATCGAGAGGGTCGTTTGGGTATATTACATTCATGATTTTTCTGATGTTTGGTACAACAGGGTTGGTTCGAACCCAGAACCAACACGGCCCTCAGAGAAGAAACACTTATAAATTAAAGACCAGACGTCCGATTGACGTGCCGTTAATTACGGTGGATTCCTTATGATGTGAAAATTATTTTGGCACACTAAAATTGAGGTTTGAATGCAGTTGGGGTACGGTCAGGTTGGTTTTATCTTAAAAACAAACCGGACCCCTGGAACAGAAATGCTAATAACTGACAGACCTGGCGTCCGATTGACGCGCCATCTATTGCTTTGAGACCCCTATAACAAAGAAGTCCTTTGAGATACTTCCACGTGAGAATATGTGACACTTGTAAGTATCAACCATTTTCTCATGGATCAAATCCTCATGAAGATGAGCGTCTGGAGTTCAGAGACCTTGTAGCTGGCGGAGACCTGATGACTGCTTGTCCGATTCAACTCAGATTGATTTGACTAGCCCAGCAGGGAGAGCTACTGTGTTGGGGGCGACATACCCATAGTAGAGGAGCACTACTATGTTGGGGTGGCAGAACCATGGTACTCGACATGAGGAGTACCTATGTAGGCTATTAGTGAGTGTGCTACTGTGTTGGGGCGGTAGACCGATGGCGGAAAGCGCTACTATGTTGGGGAGACAGACCCGTGGTACTCGACAGGAGGAGTACCTCAACAGTCTAAGGTTAGTGAGTAGAATATTGGAGTCATGACATGACTAATATTCTCGACAGATGAGGAGTTCTCCAACAGCCGTGCATTCGGCATCGTGAAAGAAAATCCTGGTTTGAGTTGAGTCAATTACCTTTGCGTTTACCTCATGATTGAGATGGGTTACTTGATAACTTAGGTATATGTATGGGAATATACCTAAGTAAAGGATATATTTTGAAATCATACTTTGTGGTTTATCCTTGTTGGATTTTTGTGAGACCTTGAGGGTCTCGGGGTCCCTACAGAGTATCATTATACTCACCCCTGCACGGGCTATTGCCAGCACCTCATTGTGTTGGATGCAGACGATGGACATCGCTGACTGAGGTAGAGTGCACGAGGACCGGACTGTACCCGAAGGTGGACACTCGACATGACGGAACATGGAGCAGACCGATAGACGTGGAGTGCTGAGGATGACATCTATACCTACCCTTCAGGTAGGAACCCGAAGGATGATCCAGGAGCTGCTTCACCTTTCAACTGTTGTCTTTTCAGTTGTACTTTTCTTTCAGTTGTAGCTGTACCTTTCTGTTGGGCTTATATTTTTGGCCCCTTTGTACTTTTAGCACTTTTGTTATACTTATTTACTTAGTGTTTGCTTTTTCTTGTACTCTGGTTGTGTGTGTTTACGTTTCATAAAGGCAATGTCCTCCCTTTTTATCGGGATTTATACCTTTAGTGCTAGTTACCAGCCCTGGCCTATAGAAGGCGGGCTTGGGGTAGTCACGACACAGGCCCCAAGGATTGGTCATGACATCATAAACCTATATTATGTCAAATTAATATATAAAATTCACTAATGGTATTAATTATCTCAAATTATATTTATTTTAATATTTTTAATATCCTTTATTTGATTTTTCTATTAATTTAATAATTACTAAATCATCATTGTGAAATTATTTATGATAATTATTTATTCTCAAAAATTTTATAATAAATTAAAATTATTTAGATAAATATTTTATATTTAAAAATTATGTTTATAGTAGAATATATTCTCTATATCACACAAAATTTAAAATGTTATATTTTTAAAGGCATTAATGTGGCATCAATGACTTTTCAAAAAAAAATATTTTAAACATAATAATATCATTCATATTGCAATAAATCGTAATATAATATTAAATTAAATTAATACAGAATAAAATTAATCCTCCAATTAAATTTGGGGGGATTTAGTGTCATTTTATAATTCTTATCATTTTATTTTAAACCAAAATTACTCAATTTACCCTTTACCATGGTAAGAAAATTTATAAAGGTTTCTATTCATATTATCCAAAAATAAAAGGAAAATATTTAATAAATTTTGACCTTATGAACAAAATTAGATTAAAAGAAACTATATTTTATGAACTAATCCAAAATATAATTATAATTTTTAGAAACTTTAATATAAAATATAGTTTCAATAAAAATTAGTATTTTTCACTATTATTTGAAAAATAATTGTTTTCAAAAAAATCTAAAAACAATATTTAAAGATAATTTTTTGGTAATGAATTAAAAAATAAAATTAATTTTTTCAAATAATTTTTCTATAACTTTTATAAATTAGTATTCACTTATAAAAATAAGAAAAACTAATTGATTAAGAAAACATATTTTTAAACAACTAAATAACTTTACTGAAAATTAATTGTTTATTTTATAATATTATTAATGAAAATTATATTGAATATTACATTCATATATTAAAAAATATTGTTATTCCAATTCATACTCACTAATTCAATGGTTAGGCTATAACACTCCCGTTAAAATAATAATTTTTATTTTAAATTATTGTTCATTTAAAATCGGTGATGCGTGAATCATAAGCTATCAATGAAATTTAATTTATTTAAAGAATAATATTACATAAAAAACATTAGGTTGTTACATTATCCTGCATTAAAATGAATTTCTCCTGCAAAATTCTTCTTGTTCATTAGTGGTTTAGCATTTGAAAACTGCTTCATAGAAACCCACAATGTAAAAATAAATAATAAAACTTCTCTTTAAAAGGGAATGTTGTAAACATAAAGGTTACATAAAGTAACTAATAACTAGGTTTGCACATATTATAACATATGTGTAATGTGAAAACCTAAACATAGAAGGGAAAAATAACATCCAAATATTGATGGAGAGTGATAATGAACACTAATCACAAAAAATAGAATGACTAAAGAAAAGTTAATGGCCTAAAAATAATAAATATGTGATGATTTAAAAGACTATCCATTTAACAAAAAATTAATGTATTTGTATAACATTTTTTTCACTATCATTTTCCCATGGTTTTGGAATTCTTTTACTATCTAACAATATAACGAAATATACTTACATGATACTTTTTTATTTCATGAGCACAATCTCACTTTTTATGTCCCTTGATCAAATTTCATTTCATATTTTAATCAATGAAATGCAAGTTAAATTTTTAGTAATGAATCTCCTAAGGATTCATATGGTCCATAAATGGAAGGACAAGTCATTTATTCAATCTTTAGTTATCATCACAAAAATGTTAGCCTAGGGGGAATAAATCTTCAAATGGTGAAGTAATTCATTACTCTTTAAAACCTCATAAAAAGTTAAACTTAATCTAGTCCATAAATGGATAATCTTATAAAACACAAAAATTAATTATTTATAAATAAGGCCACTAAATTTCTCTAAGTAAACAGAACATTAATCCTATAAATTATCATAAATTTGTTATTGATTTTCACATACCAAATATGCAAACACCTTCATCATTTATTCTCTTGAAACATGGTAATAACTCAATTTACCATGACACCTCATTGAAAACATACATGGTTTTTAATTCCTTATAGAAAACATAGGTTATTGGATATATTCCTTAAATTCAAAAAGTTTGTAAGCTCCATTGATGATAGCATAAACAAATACTTCCATTTCACTTATTCATATCCAAAAACTATATATCCTAAAAATATTATCTCATCATTAATAACATATTTTGGGTTGCCTTCCATTAATTAAAATTTCACCTTGATATTAAGTTACTTTTCTAGTCCATCGGAACCATTTTAAATATTCATTCAAATTATTAATTAAACAATTATATAAACAATAATTATATATATTCTTATAACATAATTTTGGAATTCCAAAGCATAAACACTTTTATTATCCACATCACCAATATGCCACTAACTAGTATTTATCATATTATTTTATAATACCCCATTCCTTTCATATGAAATTCATAATCTATTTATCATCATGGTTGTAACCATTACGTGTAACACCTTTATGATTCTCTTCACGAGATTCCCCCTAGGTCATAAGAAGTAATAATTTCTCTACATTCCATATTTGAAACATTAAACCATTGATTAAACCATAGAGAGATCAATATTCCCATTCAATACATATTTTGAACCTTTTAGTTTCCCTTTCAAGTTAACTGCTTTGTGTCCTTTTATACAGTAAAAAATTCTTCTCATTCATCTGATACAGTCACATGGGTGCTTCATTACAAATTCATGACATACAAGAAACTAAATCATCTTTCCTCTATGGTTTATATTACCCTCACACTTAGTGAACTATTTCGTTCACTTCTTTGATGAGTATGAGAGTTGGTTAAGGTATAAACTGTTAATCATGTTCCATCAAAACTGATTTGTCATAACCACAACATTTTTTACTCCAGCCATCATCCCCATTGTTTATTAATAATTGAATAGTACATCTCATTCAATTTTAATTCAATTACTTTTGGTTCCCACCATTGACTAAAACTATAAAGTATAGTGTGAACAATGCTAATCATAATGGAAAATCACATAATATGGAAAATCACCTCAGATTTGTAAATGAAGACACCTTATTTTTAATCTATGTAACCTTCGGTTTATTATTTCCCATTCATTGTTATCATATATTTAAATCCTTTATAATGGTTGGTAATGATTTTTTGAATTTCCAAATCATATCCCAAGGTAGTTCTGAACCAAGTGTGTTGCAAGGCCCATTATTGTGAACTCGGTGATGACAGAGTCTATTTTAATGGATTATTTTTTCATGTAATTACCCCTAGGAACATATGTACTATATCCATATACACCTTTAGTATCTAGTAATGGTTGAAATTTAATGAAATCCACTCTCTTTGTTGTTTTCTAAAATTCCAGGACATTTTCGTATACTTTGAATTATTCTTAGACTTATACTTAGAGAAATACCTAGAACTATCTTCAGAAATATCCCTAGAGATATCAATAATGTTTTCTCATCCATTCCTAAATTTTTTTAAAACGTTTCAATAATACAAGATATAATGAACTAGGATTATCATAATAGAATATTATATCTTTTAGATGAATATTTATTACATTACAAAAACACATTCCTATCTACGATAATAGTATACTGACTTTTGAAACTTGGAAAAAAATATTCTAATTTCATAGAATATATTAAATTTATTCTATAAAGATCCTCCCCTTTAGTAAATTGACTTAAAAAACATTATTCATAACTTAGGTAAAGTAAAAATAAGAAATGTTGATATCAGATGCTCAGTAAGGGTAAACAAGGGAGACACATAAGTATAACATGAGAAAAAGGGTATGAGAACATGATCATAAAATTTGAAAACCCTTCCCATCTTATAAAATATCACAATATTGAGTAATTAAATAAATATTAAATGCTAATACACCATGAATAATATTATAATTAAAGAAAATAATCCATAATTTTGAATTTTGGAAAACAAAAAAGTGTAGAAAATCTATATGCTGCCACACCCCCTAGGAAAGACACACCTCCATCCCCAGTGGAATCCATTTCCTAATAGTTGAATTTTATTACCCGACAAACCATAATAATAGTTAATTTTCACTCTCAAGAACATCATAGTAGACAATGTATGTTACAAAACCATGTTCACTCTCTATTCCAGTTCTATATTACTAAACCAAGTTCCCTCCTTGTTCCAGTCTTGCCTTACTGAACCGAGTTCCCTCCCTTTTCCAATCATTTCTTACAAAACTGAGTTCACTCCTTATTCCATTCAAGTCTATCTCATGAGATATAAATCCTTAAATAGTGTATTTGAGGGGTATATATGTTCCGACTATCATATACAGAAAACCATACATATGTGTTCCATAAGAACATAAATCATATTAGAACCCATGAAAATAAATGGGTTTTATAAACATTTCATCACATCCTAACCCATGGAAAAGAAACAAGTTTCCAAACCATCATGCCACCATAAACATAAAACATCATTAGAAATAATAATGATGTTTTTATTATATAATCTCTTTATTAAATCATAAATAATGTCAAAAAAAATTTCTTATGTGGAAAATTATTTTCAAGGATCATTTGATATAATTCTTGAGTAAAATATCCTCTCAATTTTGAAAACATTTTTATGAAAATATATAATATTAAAAAAAATCATTTAAAAGAACCTTATAATCTAGTATAGTATGCTTCAAATAATTAAGGCATCGTGATGGTGGAAAAATCCACCAATGCTATATTAGTTAAAAAAACATTCCAGCAATATTTTTTTAAAAAAAGTCACACAAATCTATGTTAGAAAATGATAAACAAATTCATTCTAAACCATTTTTTAAAACATAAACCATTGGTAAAAATTATTTTAGACATCAATAGAAAAAAATTAAAATGTATTTTGGAATTTTTTATAAAACATGGAATTGGATGACAAATATTCTGCAATAGAGACTTAAACATTAACAATCCTAAATTTTTATGAGATTGTGAAATAAACTCTTATCACTTGGGTATATTATCAATAATAATACCCATAAATTTATATAATTTTTAAAAAATTAATATCATGAGATTAAATAAATTCAGTATATAACATGTAAATCAGAAAATATATACACCACATAAAATAAATAAGTTTTGAATAAAGCATGTGTCTCGCCAAAATAAAAGTGAGACGAAAATACCTTACCTCAAGTCTTTTATTTATTAATTCATGTTCAAACCTCCTGTATAATAAATATGGATTTATTACAAATTTATTCTATAAATATTATTCTATAATACCATGTGTTATTTACTTATAAAATATTATCACCCATTTATTAATAATTTGTGGTTAAAATCACTATTATTGGTGATAACTATTTCATTTTCCAAGCATGTTTTGATTTGGTTATCCTAGTCCTTATACTTTTATCAGGGTAAAATAATTTTTATAATTTTATTAGGGGTATAAAAAAAATATATTAATTATATACATTTTTATAATCATTCATTAAATTTATGGATAGAGAAATTAATTACACTATTCATGGATACTGTTGTATATATGTACGCTTGAATGTTGTTTCCATTTTTCATGTATTGGAATGAAAAAAGGTAAATAATAATAAAGCTATAAAGAATAATTATAATGTTATATATATCATATATTTTCATAAAAACATCCTTATTACCATCCATGTAAAATATAAGTGAAAAATGAATCACATCACATCGTGGAGGTTGTAGTACATACAGATGCATGAACAACATTATCATTTCTCAAATGTTTGGATGATTATAAGGTAGAGGTAATATTATAAAAAAGAAGTATAATTATTTCATAAATACAATATATAAACATTAAAACCATCATAATTACCATAGATAAATAATGGTGATGAAAAATGAATTGTATTTCTATGTGAAGATGATAAGTTGTCCGTATGCACGAGTTATACATTCACTTATTGCTTAATGGGAAAGAGGGATAAAAATAGAGTTTTCATAATAATAGTAACTTTTAAAAATATTTAGTGTACTCTATTTATTATTTTACGATAAGTGTCACATATATAGAGGTGGTAAAGAAGAGTATAAAAAGAAAGTGACCAGTTAGGTTGATTACATATTCTTTGAAACCACTCGTTTAGATCTCTTCTAAAGTGGTATAGGGTTGGTATTTTGAGGGATCGAAAACCTCCAAAACATGAATATGGATGTTGGGAAGGTAAATGGACATATTTATGTCAATATATGTGAATCAATGTGATGAAAATATGTTTAAAAGGGGTTCCCTTTTATAATTGAGGTGAGGGGTAGTTATCTAAAATCTCAATATCTCAAAGTATAATAAATTGATTTTCTATCAAAATACTACAACATTTACATGTATTCGAAGACAAGATATGATATGGTTTCAATATCATCATCCAATAAATTTTAGAAAATATTTTTTTTCTATTTTGAACGTTATCATTTTGATAAATTCTTAATTAAGAAATATTAATTTTAAATTTGGAATCAACATTTTCAATATTAAAAGGTTCTAATTTTTACTTATATGGTGTCAATTAGACCTTTATGACATTTGGACCATATAATAATCAATTTATATTTTTTAAATATTTTATGATATTAGAATGATTTAATAAAATACTAATCCCATAAGATGTCATTATTGTCAATTTGGATAATATTCACTACTTTGACTTTAATAAAACCAACACAATAGGAGAATTTCAAAAAATATATTTTAATACATCCATTATATGTTTTATTAATAAATAAAATTAATGTATGACATTAATTATCTCAAATTATATTTATTGTAATATTTTGAGTTTAATTTATTGGATTTTTCCCTTAAATGAAAAATGTTTGCATTCCCTTTTTGTAATTATTTAAGGCAATTATTTATTGGATAAAAATTAAAAATGAATTACCATGATGTATATAAATCATTAAATTTTAAATTTTATATTTATAGTCGTAGACATGTTCTGGATAACACAATATTAAAAATGATATATTTTTTTAAAACATGTTTGTGACATCTTTGAAACGAACACCATGATATTTCATGACTCATTTTAGGGAATAGGCTCCATCCCTTGGTCGATATATTACATTATCAGGAAATGAAAATATCTCCTCAACAACAATATACATGTTACCCACACATGGAGAGAGGGGAACAAGGTTGCTGATCATCTCTCTTCTTTCGACGACAAATGTTCCAATGTCACATACCTTCCCAACATCACTTACATGAAACCTGGGGGGTGAATTTGATTTGAGGGGATTCCCTCAGTCTCCACTAATTTATCCCTCCCTAGGCCTCATTCTGTTTTTCTATTTCCTTCTTTATACCTCTCTTCCATAAATAAATATATGATGATGAATATAATGATATTATAATAATATTAAAATGGACATAAATGGTTATATAACCAAAACTTAAATAATTATGGATAAAGAGTAATAATCAAATATAATTTTAGTAAGTGTGAAAGTAATTTTACAGATTATACCATTTTTTTCTAAGATACCCACTTTACCCTTTACAATGGTAACAAAAATTATCATGGTTACTATTCAGATTGGAAAAAAATAAAATGAAACAATTTAATAAGTTTATACCTTATGAATAAATATATTTAATACATTAAAATAAAATAAAATCATAGATGTTGCAATACTTTAATTTAAAATTTATCCTCCAAAACGCAACGAAAAAATGTTTTTTCCCGAAAACACCCTATTAAGTATAAAATATTTTTATACTGAATTCCAGTATAAAATTTATTTGGCAGACCAATTTTATATTAAAAGAAAATATTTTTTTTTAAAAAAAATTAATCCAAAATAGAATAATAAATTGTAATTTCGTTGAAAGAAAATATATTTTTGAATAAAAATCAGTATTATTCACTATTCATTTAAAAATAAATGTTTTCCAAAAATTATCAAAAAAATTAGTTAATGATAATTTTGAAATGATGAATTTAAAAATGAAAATAATTTTTTCAAATAAATTTTATATAAATTATAGAAATTAATATTCTCTCAAAAAGAGAAGAAAAAATCATTTTTGAAAAAAAATATGTTTTTAAAGAAGATATATTTTTGAAGAATAAATAAAAATTACTGAAAATTAAATATTTATTTTATAAGAATTAATAAATTAATGTGTATTAAATATAGAATTCATATATTTAATAATATTCCTATTCTTATTAATACCCACCAATTCAACTACAAGTGTATAATGGTCGTGTAAAAGTTATAATATTTTAATATTATATCACTGTTTGTTTAAAATTGGTGGTGCGTACTACACAAGATATCAAAGAAACAAAATTTATTTAAAGAGAAATATTTCATAAAAATCATGAGGTGTTAAAGTAAAGATATCATTTATGTTATATCTTTACTTATTTATATCTTATAATACAAATGAGAAGATATATAGAAGAAAAATAAGAATTTATAATCTTTACCACTCAAATGTGAGATGAATCTTCCTTTGTATGAACTAGATTCTTCAATGATCACTCTTCACAATAAATTCGTCCTATTAGATACAATGAAGTTTAATATAAGCTAGGATGCAGAGGTCTTAAATTTTATAGATCAAATAAATTCCAGTTTTTATATATTACGATGTGGAACTTCACTTTGGAATGGAGTTAGTGTATTTTCCTGTGCTATATTATTCTTACTGTTTAATCAATTTGAATATGGCATGGACACTTTGGATCAAGCCACATCTATGGCATGTATATCTATTTTGAGATGTGAGGTCCTATAGAATATTTTCTATCTCACATCCAAATTCATAATATCCATGACATATATACCATTAATGTGCTGTAGTAAAAAATGGAGTTACATGAATACTACAAATACATCCATTACAGAGTAGGCCTCTACCTTCAACAACTAATATGGAATAGATCTTATGTTATGGCTTGGAACTACTTCACCTACTTCATCTAATTTTCTTATATCATGTAATACTTCCATGATATATCAATCACATTTAACTAGCTTAATAATCATCTTAATTAGTCTCCATGAATCATTACCTCACAAAAAAAATATGATTTTGAATATTATTTACACATTGAAGACAACATCCAATGCAAAGAATCATATTCGTTATAAAATCCATCAACCAAATCCTTAATATATTTATATTATAAAATATATAAAACATTGAAAAAAATTATCATTATGATTAATTATTGAACTTCACAAATAATTATATTCCAATTGATTTAATTTATTGAAATAAGTTACTTAATATAAAATTACATATTTGGTTGGATTCAGATTTCAGACAACACATGTTGATGGAAAATTCAATATCCTTTCATCATAGAGATATAGAATTCTTAGTATTAATTCCTCAATGAAAATTTAATTTTAAAATATATATTCCCTACTATAATTAGATGAAATCCAAATACTTTAAACTAATTAAGTTAAACCCAAATCCAAACCACTTTTTCATCGCTTTTCATCCAATACTCAAACAAAATTTTCCTCAAATATAACAATTATTTCTTAGGAAATAACTTCATTTAAAACATTATAATAAATATTCTAGGATATGTGTGTTTAATTAATTAAACACCATACTAGGTAACATAATTTTAAGGATCTTATTATTATTCTTCAACATATTTGGATACTTCAACCAATATTTTACGATAATTCTTCAAATTATTTTATAGGATTGGATAGTTCAACCAATAAACTATGATAATTATTATTTACTAAATATAAAAAATATTTAAATCATTGAAATCCTTACACATTTTCAACCATTGAAAATAATTAAAACTCACACAAAGTGGAATCAACACTTTTCCCTTACAAATATTCATACAATACCACTTGAATTCTAATGTGAGAATGATTATTGTATAAAAATTCAACAAGAGGTAGGTATTAGTATGAAGTTACAATGAATCTGAGTAAGAATAACCTCAAAAATATATAATGTATGTATCGTCCTTTCAAACTTCATAACAGTCTATAGATGATATGAATTACATTAATGTTTCTCATTATTCAAATATTTCTAATGACTCTTTTAGAATTATTATGTGAAATAAGGGTTACTGTTAGATAAAATTAATAAATGGATACTTTTTGTCCTCATAAATTAATTAATATAACATAGTTCAAGTATCTAATGAATTTGAACCTCCCTTATTACAAGTTAATAAGTATAATTTTTATGGTAATATATAATAACAGATGTGACCGTTAATTGAATAGCTACATTTATTTCAATACATGTCAATATTTTTGTATTGGTAAATATTAGTTGATACATTAAGTATCAAAACTAACCATAAAATTAGATACTCAGAAACCTTTGGGTAATAAAATATCAGGGAAAAGGAAGGATGTCCTTTAATAACTGGATGGATAGATTTCTTGTGGGAAACCCTTAAACCTAATGTTTTTTGGAGATATTTTATATAAAGATGAAAAGTGATATCATATTAGAAGGAGAAATGTGTACAACATTATAAGAATGGATAAACTAATGCAAAATGTGCTGAATGATGACATACACTGAACAACCTATAGATTAGTACGTAAAAGATTTAAAATAGGCTAAAATCATTAAGGAATCTATCTAGAATTACGGAGAATCCATATCAGATTTATCTATATTGAAGGTTATGGAATATAACATCTATTATATCTTGGATGAAGTTTAAAGAATAAATGAGGTGGTTTGAATAATCCTATGAATTTGTTTATAAAAGTCTCAAAATTTATTAACTAAAGCCTAAATTTTTTTCCAAGTGATGATTTTATTTTAATGTTTAGATAGAAACCTCATAAGTAATGTTACCTATAGATTTATTTAATGATATTTTATATATTTTTGAAATATTTATTAGAATATAAAAAATAATGTTGGATAATTCTCTTAATGTTTTTTTGTTTAGTTAATATGTAGTGGTTAGAGATTGTATTAAAATGGTTCAGTGATTTTCTAAAGCAATCGAGAATTTTTTGGAGGAGAAAAAATGTAAAATTAATATCTATGTAGGGATGGTTTATGATATGTTTATGTATAATTATTTTTATGAATAATTCAACAAGAATCATTTTGTGAGTATGTATATAATTTTTTAATGTAGTGAGATCAAAAAATATCATTTTAAGTACACCATAAAGGCCAATCCATAGAGTGAGTAAATATGTTTTTGATCATCGTAATCATAATATGACCTGCAAAAACATGATTAACATCTTGATAATCATCATATAAGTAAGAATGATATCACATACATCAAAATTAATTAAATCTATATAATGATCATTAGGAAAAACCATATGTAATATTTAATTGTGTTCATCGTAATCACCACCTAGTGAATAATCAGAAATCTAAGTGATTTTTAATTATGATTTTTTTCTTTGTGATAGTTTAAAAAACATCCCAGACCTGACCAAGAGTAGGGATTCAAGATGAGATTTAGGTAAGTGTGAATATTATTTTTATTAGGGAATATTTTGGGGGAAGTTTAATTCATATTTAACTTTATACGTATGATAGATCTGAAAGAATTGAATTTTTTATTTCTATATTAACACGATAATTTTTACGAGGATTTTTTTTTGAATTATATTAAATTAGTCTAATAAAATTATGGAAATGTTTTATCTGAATATTTATGATGTATAAATTATAGAAATTAAAAATAATATGTTGATAAAAAATTTAGAGAGGCAACTGATATGTTATTGAATCAATAAGAGTGATAAATTAAGAGATCAAAATGCACTGTGCTCAAGGATTCTAAGGATGTTGAAGAATTAAAGGTTATAAAACGATCATCAAATTCAAAATAAAATTAAGGAATGATATTGTGTTCATGCACAAATATGTTCTTTCTTGGGTAGATCATGTATAAGAACATTGAGAAATGGCTGATGTGGATGCTACAACATTGAAATCATTCTATCTCCCGCAGTCTATTCGAAAGAAAATATCATTATAGATGTTTTATAATATAGTGATTTATATAATAAATTATTCATTTTAATTTAAATGAAGAAACTTTAAAGAATAATTAGTTCCTCTCTAAATAATTACAATCATTAAACAATGGGAAGTAGATTATTTATACCCATATAGATAAGTGGATGATAACTACTCAAAAGTTGAATGCCAATGGTTAGGAATTGGTATTTGTTATAAATTACTCGGATAATAAATTATATGAATCAACTATAGGATGATCAAAAAAAAAAGGATTGGGTCTCATATTGAGGTTAAACCTTGATAAATTTATTAAGTGTTGTTTTTCTTATTATTCTTCCATATAGATTTGAAAGAGAGTTTCGTTGATAAAATAAAAATTTTACCTATCAGAGGGGATCCATTAAAAATGAAATTTTTAAAAAGTAATTGGTACCACTAATTCACCCCTCACATATATGTGGTACCCCTATAGTATACATACTTTTCATGTGATATTCTAGAAAACTAGGATCCCCTATTATTCTTTTCATCCAAGTTTAATCATGGAGAATTAAAATTTAATGAACAATAGATATGTTACTTGTTTTGATGGAAATGATTTTCCTATGTGGATGAATCAAATTCGAACATATCTAATCTAATAGGGATGATATTTGAGTGATTATTTAATTATGGCGTTTCAATCTATAACTAGAGATAGTGTTGTGACATTTGTTGAAAAGAGGTATTTTTAGATGGATGGGAAGGTAAGAAATTCCATACAATAACATTTTTAAGAAAATAATATATAATGATCTTGGGGATTTAAATAAATAATGGTATATGGGACAAAAATAATAACATTCTTGAATAAAAAATAAATATCCAAGAATTCAAAATAAAATTTTTGAAATAATTGGTTTGAGAAATAAAAGATTCAACCATATTTCGTGTTTTTTTGATCAGTTGAATGACTCAATTTTGATAAAAAATTATATGAGAAACTCTATCTATATATTTCATCCAAATATATCTACTTTCTAAAAAATATGATATATCTTTTTAAGAGTTATAAAATAAGTATATGTATTATGATTTGGGAAAAGTACAGGTTAATAAGAAAAAATGAAATGGGGGAGATACTTTTTTAAATCTATGATTAATAATAATTTAAACATAAATAAGGATGATGCTTATTCTACTATATTTTTTGAATTATATTATGGGAGTGAGTGATTATATTAAGAAGATCAAAATTCTCAAGTTAAAAGTGGTCAATCAGAAAAATATCATACAAGAATTTTAATAGAATATGTATGATTAAGAAGAGTTTAATAATGACTAGTCATGGTTTATTTGAGTCTAAGAAGTCTCTTTAATGAAAATATTGATCCTTATAATGATGTTAAAGTAATGTTTTACCCTTATCATAATTCTATGAAAATATGTAATCATAATCTGGTAAATTCTACCTCATCAAAATATTAAAACATTAAATCTATATAAGCTAATAGTGTAAGTTCTAAAAGAAAATTTGGGAAAAAAAGGTGTATAAGAATCCTCAGAATATTATTTTTATTGCAAAATATGTATATAATTATTAGAAGAAGGAGGTGGTTTATAAAAAGGGAATACTGATTTTGTGAAAAAAACAACAAGATGTTTTCCTAGGTTGGTTAAATAATTTCCTAGAAGACATAGTTTAAAATTACATTGTTTGTCTATTGGTGTCTATTGACACAAAGTACTTATTTTTTGGTATAATTTGTATCCCATGTGGAATCAATGAAGTTTCGAATTAAGGGGGAGCTACTATAAAATTAGGATTTTTAGATATGTAAGGAAGAAAAATAGATACGAAGAGGCAATATGTGAAGTTGATTTGAAAGTATATAATAGGAGGAATTCTTAGATCCTTAATAGTTTATTCTCAGAGAACATTATTTGGAAAAAAATATTCTATAAAATATAAAATAAATTTATTTTGGTGCATTAAAATTTTGTACTGAGAGCTCTTTTAAAAATTAGTGGCATCGAAACAACAAAATTTTAGTGCATCATGGTAAATCTAGAATATATTTTTCTTATTGATTGGATCGAACATAATTTATTGAGTGTAAGTCATCATTTTGATGATGTCAATGTGATTATATTCTAAAAAATTATATTTTAATAAATATAATTAGATATGCGAAAATTATCACCATAGTATAAATAACTAGTTGGAATTTATTCTAGATTAGAGTTCTTAGAAATTATTTATATGAAAATAAAAGTGAATAAAATATTATTTGGCATAAAATAGTTGGCAACATTGTTCAAAATAATAAAAGTAAAATTTATATAAATAATATCATGAGGGATCTTCCCAAATTATGATGATATAGAGATCTAGTTTTTAATACTAGTCCAAGTAGAAAATTGTTTAGGGAGAGTATAAAAGTGCAGTGACACAATTAAAAAGGAATCTTTAAATAGTTCACTAAGATTTTTGCTGACCCCTGAGTGACAAATCCATAAGGGGTGACTTCTATTTTATCAAAATAATTTATGATATTAAAATAATGAAAATAGTTTTTTTTATGATTTCCAAGTCATAAGTTTTGGAGAAGAGAATATTAATGGGAACTTTTGTGTTCAAGACAATAAATTGAGAACTATCAATGAAAAGAAGTATATTGGAAATGAATTTGAATATTAAAATGGAAGGTATGGGATAAAACATTAATAAAAATCTTCTTAAACTCCCCATTAGAATCATTTTCTTGAGATAATTAATAAGAACATTGTTAAAATTGCAACACCCTAAGAATTTAAAAATAAATTTTACATATAATGCATGAAACACTAAGTCTATAGAAACACCATTTTTTTATAACATAGCCATGTAAAAATAATTTTTCCAGTTCTGTAGTTTTAATTTTGAAAAACTGACATATACGACTATGTTCAGTAAGATATTTAGATCCTGATAATACAAACATAATTTTTTATGAATAGTAACATACCCTTATAAATTGTAACACACCATTATAAATAGTAATAAATTGTAATGAAGAGTAAATTGGCCAAAAAATAGAAACTTCACCCATGACTATGTAAATAAAAACTAGACATCTTTAATGAAAAAAATCATTATATAAGTATTGGTATTTTATCAAGTCATAAATTTTTTAATTATAATTTTATGATTAATTAAATAATTTAAAATGGAAATTTATTTTCATAAAATATATTTATAAATTTTTACTTTATTATTTTATATTTATAAAATAATTTTACGGGACCTAGATTAATTTCACAATGTGTTATAGACGGGTTATATTTTTAATGTTTTTTTATAATAATTTATTATTTCATTTAAAAAATTAATTAAAAATAATTATAAAATTATTTTTAAAAAATGGATTTTATTTTTTAACCGTACACATCAATAAATGGTTATGGTTAATTTTTTGGATTTTTCTAAAATACTTGAATTTTTCATAAATAGTAAAAATACAGTTTTGAGTTTTTTGTATGTTTAATGAAATCATAATGATGTAATAAATAATTAAAAATTCTAAATTAATTGTTAATAGTAAAGTATGATGTTAGGTTTCCCAAGTGGCTAATACCATGGGAAAATACTAGGTTAAAGCCCATGGGTTTTCAAAAACCACTAATGAGGTTTTCCTTTAAATTAATAAAAAACATCCCTCTCATTTACTAAAAATACCCACTCATTCCTTCATTTTCTTTCATTCCAGACTCATAATACTCTAATATATGGTAGTATTATCTCCCTTTTAGTCATACCAATGTGTCCTCAAGACCCCAAAGTCCAAACCTTCATGTATTAGGATTTTCTCTACATGGTAAAAGAATTCTCAACTTCTCTTCTCCATCCAAGTTCTCTTTTAGGTTGTATGTATTTCATGTTTTCATATCATGTTCTTATTTTTATATTATTTGGTACCAATAATATATTTTAATTATTTTATTAATGGGTTAACCTCATCACCACTTTTTTAATTTTTTCTAAAACCATGTTGCATAGCTGTTATGCTGCAAAAGTTTCTCCTCAAAATCTCTCTCTTTTTGAAGCACACTTATTATATAATTATCTTGTAATTTAAATTTGTTTATTTAGGTATATTTCATTACATATCACCCTTATTTTCAATATTTTGAAATAATTTTGTGATTATTTTTTCTCTAATCAAATTATTTTATAAAATTTTATGCGACGTCGTTAGGTTACCAATTTTTCGTGAGGGATTTCTCAACATTTCTTCTATTTCGAGTTTATTTATTTTATTTTTTTCATCTCCCCTAATCCAAATTCAATGATAATTACATTAACTTACATTTAATTTAATTTTATTATTCTAATGTAATATTTCTTCATCAACTCTCCTTTCCCATTCTTTTAAACTAAAAATGAAAACACCATACGAGACGTGGTAATTTTCCACATTTAAGAATGATTGGTTTTCAATTTCAACTACTATATTCAATTCAGGTCATGAAACCATTATTATGGTTGAAAAATACTATAATATATTTATTATAACCTATTCACTATTAATTAACCAATATATGTACATATTTTTAATTCATATGACCAAACTAATTTCTTATAATCAAAATACTGCTAAAATAATCAAAGTGAATGTCTTTATTATTTGACCTAATGATTCATCCTCATTACATGTAACAAAATTTTAGAAATGAAAATTAAAAATTATGGATGTTCATAAATAATATTTAATTTCAATTCTATAGATTTACATCCATTCTACATGAACATCCATACTCATATACAAATATACTGATCATGAAAACCAAGGAAACGAACACTATGAAATGATAGAATTCAATCTTATAACATATCAATAAGGACATAATGAACTTAATAAAATTACCATAAACTAAATAAATTCAAATATATTCTTAATTAATTTAGTAATAAGTCTAATTTTATACTCCAGGACCATAAGTTTAAGAGTATAACACATTCAGACTTAAGGTAAGGGTTTCTTCATCTCACTTCCATTTTTTTGAGATATTCCGTAATCACTACTATTACTTGTGTATAGAGTATGTATACTGGCCATTGATGTTTCATATCATGAATATATTTATTTTTAGTATATTAAATGTATCATTTTATGATCATTAATTTTGGGGAATATGATTCAATTGATTACAATGTTGTAATAGTTTTTCACCCGAACCTCCATTTTCCTTCAGGTTACATTTATAGTCTAATTAGCTTAATGAAATTATTATGTATTATTATTTATTCCTCATAAACGTGTTAGTGTTCTATATATGATTATTGACCAGAATCCTTCCTTATTTTGTGGGGAGTTGCACATTTTAAAAGGAACTTTCAAATTTATTTTCGATATGCAATCCCGATTCAAGCAAATTTCACAAATTCTTCCCTATTTTATAGAGAACTATATAATATATTCTAATATATATTTTTATAAAAAAAATAGAAAAATTAATAATGAAAAATTTATTTTTGTTAATTTCTGGTTTTATGAATGAAAACATGCCTTTGCGGTTTAAAATCTCTTTAATTAATTCCTTAAACTGCCGTAAATTTTTTAAATTATAAATATTCTTTAAAAATACATTTTTAAATATTTTAATTTAGGTGGAAAAAATTTATAAATAAAATATAATTTCAATGTTCTAACATATAATTTTATGGGATATAAATGTTCACTAATCTTATTTCATGAAAAATACAGAAGAACCCTTTTTTCCAAAGTAAAAATGGATTTTTCTCATCTCACTTTAACTTTTATGAGATATAAACATTGTTCACCTCTTATTACTTGCCTGTGGTGTATGTAATACCCTTTTTTATATCATATCATTAGTCTGCTTATTCTCATTATATTATAAGCCATTATTTTTTGAACATTTCAAGGTGGTATGGGACACTTTAGAATGATTAATAATTATTTCCTTTATAAATTTTTAGTGGTATCATTTAAAAGTATCTTATCTATGCCAAAATACTTTTTTAATATTTTAATTATTTTAGGTATATCATTCTTGATATTATTTTCCATATTTAATTTAATGGTTTATGATTACTTTGTCAGTGTATGTGCCATATTAAAACCATTCATCAATTTACTCTGAATGGTTAGTGTTTATGAAAAATGTTCGGGGAAAGTTATTTACATTTCATATATTTGTTTTAATATGAATGTATATGTTTTTTATATTTATACCCATTACTAAAAGGAATTTATTTGACATAGAATGTGATGTGTGGGTTCTGCTATAGCACCTCGATGCATCAGTAGGTCTAATGAGACAAACTACTTTCTTGACCTAAAGACATAACCAAATGATTATTTATAGTCTTAACACGAGGCCTGAACAGAATGGTTATGATGTCCCACATTATGCATTCCCTCATTAGGAAAATAGTATTGATGGTTCTTGTGGTTATTTGATTAGTATAATACCCATGATTATGAAATTATTTATTCATCTCTTATTTATTCCATAATGTGTTCATGTTTTTGGTAAAGACATATGTTTTTATTTTTTCAACATGCCCAAGGTCTATGTTATGATATATTATGATGTATTGCTTACCTTTACTAATAATTGGAGATCACCTCTATATAAAGTTCCATTTTCTCAGGTCATTATGATGTTTTTTATGAATAACCTATTGGGATATACATAGAGTTGTGGATGCTCTCAATAAAAATTTTATGTTTTTTCCTTTTGTGTTGTAATATTGAACCTCTGTATGTATCTGTTTTTCCAAAAATACTAAACTAATCTTTAGTTGTATTTTATTCATTGTAATCATGAGAATTGATTAAAATAATTTACATGCTCTGGGTTTAAGGGGTCAAGGCATTACAGTTGGTATCAAAGTACGTTTAGTAGAAAACATGGAAACTAGATTTAGAAAACATAGATTAGGGAACAAAACCCTAAGACGGTTATATGAAGATACATAAAATAACATCAGATAATACTGGAAAGTAATATATTATATATTTTATCAATAAAATACATCCATTTATGGATACCAAAGAGTAGATGTGGCTCTGGCACAGATGTATCTTGGGGTAAAACTCAAAAACACCACTTTGATCTAGACTCAAATGGGAGTTGGTACATGAAAACGGTCCTTGCTGCACTCTTGGTTTTACACACCCTAAGGATATGATTTGGTAAATTTATAAGATTATTACAATCAATTATGAAGGATTTATTCCTCCAATGTAACCAAACTATATTGTTCTAGGATTTATGCTGCATAAATTTGTGTTATCTATTTTACCATTTTTAGAGTTATAAAGAGTTCATAATTTTATAAGATAATATATAATATAGAATTGATTAGAAATGGATTCTAGAATTAGGAATGGGAACTTCCCCAATTAATTTGATGCGAAGAGTAATAAGGATCATATATTTAAGAGTCTTAATCCATTCTTTCAAAGGAATATTGCCTCCCAAGTATCCCCATCATATGAGGAAATAATATAATATGACAAAAATGTATGTAAAGACTTATTTGAGTCCTATGGATTTGATGGGAAGAAAAATAATGAGTGGAAAACAGAGAAATATGGGGATAAAGGGAAGAAGGGAAAGAAGGGTTTCCCCACAAGTGATAATTAAGAAAAGAATAACCCTGGTAAATGCTTGAAGAGAATGGGTATTTTCTATAATTGTAGAGAAAAAGGACACCATGTTCATGATTTCAACAGTAAAAAAATGGTTTCTAATGTACAATACTTTAACTACAAGGAGATGTGACACTATGCGAATCGATGTCCCAAGAGTCATAGGAATATACCACAAATGATGATTCTAGATAATGATCAAGTTATGATGCTACCATAGATGAAGTAGAATATAACTAGTCAAGAATCACGTCATTTGATTATTTTGTCTGTAATGTATTGGTTATAATAATTATGGAATACATGTGGATTTTACTACAATACTATTTGATATAGGATTTGATGTCGTATGATGAATGGTACAAAGGAAAAGTGATTTACTATAAATATAACCTTTTAGAAAAAAAATTATTGAGGGAACTAAAACCCTTAATTTATATAAGTGATGTTGTGATAATGATGATGAGATGATTGTTTTGGAAAATTACTGACTACCTTGGAATGGATTATTATCTTCTCAATACATGGTCTATGCTATCATCAATTGATTTTACATACCTTTTGGATTTAAGGAATATATCTATTAACACATATATTATGTAAGGAATATACAATATTTCATATTTCCAATATGGTTTTTATGGTAATTCATGTTTTTACCATATTTCATTAGGATAAATGATGAATTCATTCACATTTTTGGAATGTGAATTTTATATATTGTTTCTTTTTAATTAAGGGTAAATGATAAGTTCATCTTGTAAATTTAGACACCTTAATTATAATGTGTTGAATCATTATATTTTTTATTTTTTTAACATTAAAAAAATTGTTTAAATTGATCATTGTATGAGGTTTTAGAGAATAATGTCACTACATGATGGTTTGATTATTCTTCAATAAATATGTTGACCAATTAGAATGCATTGTTTTTTAGTAACTGTTGCATTTTCCTTTCAAATTTTTAATAGAACATTTTAATCATGTTATTGATGTGGGTTTCCCATAAAGGAATTTCATGTATCAATCATTAACTTTCAAAGTTCAGTTTCAAATTTCAAGGATGAATTTTTTTTAAGGAGGGGATAATATAACACCCCAAGAATTAAAAAATAAATTTAATATAGAATGTATGGAACATTGACTCTATGAAAACACCACCTTTTTATAATCTAGGCATGTAAATATAATTTTTTGACTTCGATAATTTGAATTTTGAAAAATAGACATACATGATTGCGTTGAGTAAGATATTTAGATCCTAATAAGACAACATTAATATTTGGTGAATAATAACATAACATTATGAATAATAATAGTCCTTTATGAATATTAATAAATATCAATGAATAGTAAATTGGCTGAAAAATAGAAACTTCACCCATGAATGTAAAAATAGAATCTGGACAACATAAAAGTGAAAAAACAACCATAATATAAGTATTAGTATTTTAGCTTATTAAAAATATTTTAATTAAAATTTTATGATTATTTTAATAATTGAAAATTGTAATAGATTTTAATAAAATTTATTCATAAATTTTTACTTTATTGTTTTGTAGTTATAATATAATTTTTTGGGACCCTGATTAATTTTGTAATATTTTATAAAACGAGTTATAGTTTTAATGTTTTTTTGGAATAATTTATGATTTTAATTAAAAATTAAATAAAAAATAATTAGAGAACTAATTTTATTAAATTTATTAAATTTTTTAATTCTATACACCAAAATATGTTTAAGGTGAAATTTGGGGTTTTTTCTAAAATGCTTGAATTTTTTCATGAATAGTAAAAATACAGTGTTGAGTTTTTTGTATGTTTAATGACATCATAATGATGTAATAATTAATATAAAATTTGGTTAGATTTATGTAGAGTATATTATGATTTTTGGTGTCCCAATTGGCTAATACCGTGGGAAAATAACAAGTACAAGCTCATGGTTTTGCAAAAACCACTATTGAGGTGTCTCTTTAAATTAATAAAAAACCCCCTCTCATTTACTATATATACCCACTCATTACTTTATTTTATTTATTTCAAAAGTCATAATCCCCAAATAAATGGTAGTATTATCTACTCAGTACTTCTACCAAGGTTTCCTCAAGCCCCCAAGGTCACAACCTTCATGTCATAAGAGTTACTCTATATGGTAAAAGAATTATCAACTTCTCTTTTCCATCCAAGTTCTCTTTTATGTGGTATGTATTTAATGATTTAATACTATGTTATTATTTATATATTATTCTGTACCTCTACTATTTTATGAGTATTTTATTAATGGGTGAAGCCTATAAACTCCCTTTTTAATGTTTTCTAAAACCATGTTGCGTAGCCGTTATGCTGCATAATTTTCATCTCAAAATATTTCTCTTTTCCAAGAACTCTTATAATGCTATTATCTTTTAATTTAAATTGGTTTATGTTGTGATATATAAATACATATCCCCATTAATGTACATATTATTTAATATTTATGAATTTTTCTCATATCAAATTATTTTAGGAAATTTTAAGCGATGCCATTAGGTTGCTGAATTTTCATGAGGGATTTCTCATCTATTCTTTTATTTTGAGTTCATTTATTATCTTTTTTCATCCCCCTTAATAAAAATGCTATGATAATTCTAGTAAAATACATGAAATTTAATTTTATTATTCTAATGGAATATTTATTCATCATATATCCTTTCCCATTATTTTATACTAATAATGAAATTACCATCTGAGAGGTGAAAATTTAACACATTCAAGGACGATGATTTTTCAATTTCTAGTACCATCATAAATTTGGGTCATGAAACCATTGTTATGGTTTCAAAAACTATAATATATTTATTATAACCTATTTAATATTATTTAACCAGTATACATACTTATTATTAAATAATATGACCAAAATAGTTTATAATAATCAAAATGCCGCTAAAATAATCAAAGTGCATGTCATTAGTATTTCATCTAATGATTCATCCTCACTCCAAGTAAAAAAGGATAGAAATTAAATTAACACTTATTTATGTTAATAAATAATATTTAATTTCAATTCTGGAGATTTACATCCATTCTACATGAACATCCAAACTCATATACAGATTTACTGATCATGAAAACCAATGAAATGAACACTCCAGAATGACAGAATTCAATATTATAACATATCAATAAGGAAATAATGAACTTAATAAAGTTATGATAGACTATATACATGTCAAATATCTTATTAATTAATTTATTATTAAGTCTAAGTTTATATTCCAGGATCTGAAGTTCAAGAGTGAAACACATTCGGATTTAAAGTAAGTGTTTCTTCCACTAACATCCATTTTTGTGTGATATTCTGTAATCACCAGTATTACTTGTGAATAGTGTATGTATACTACCCATTGATGTTTTTTATAATGAATATATTTATTTACATGATATTAAATGTATCATTTTATGATCATTAATTTTGGGGAACATGATTCAATTGATTACAAAGTTGTAAGGGGGTTTCACCCAAACCTCCATTTTCATTCGGGTAACTTTTATTATATAATTAACTTAATGAAATTCTTATGTTTTATAATGTATTCCTAATAAATTATGTTTGATTGTTCTATGTATTTTTACCAACCATATTCCTTCCATATTTTATGGGGATTTATAAGTTTTAAAAGGAAATTTCAAAATTATTTCTAATATACAATCCCGATTCAAGAGAATTTCTCAAATTCTTAAAAATTATCAAGAGAACAATATAATATATTTTAAGATAAATTTATCTTTTTAAAATTAAAAATTTTATGATGAAATTTTTTTGGTTAATTTCTATTTTTATGAAATAAAACATGAATTTTCACTTTAAAATTTCATTAATGAATTCCTTAAACCACACTAAAAAGTTTTAATTATAAAGATTATTTAAAAAAACTTTTTACAATATTTAACTTAATTGGGAAAAAATTTATGACTCAAATTTTATTTCAAGGTTCTTACCTCTTCTTTTATGGGATATAAATTTTTATAAATCTAATTTCCTGAAAAATACAAAAGAACTATTCTTTCCAAAGTAAGAGGGATTTTTCTCGTCTCACGTTAACTTTTATGAGATACACACCTTGTTAAACATATATTAAATGCATGTGGTGTATGTTCTACCCTTTTATCTATCCTATCAAGAGTTTCCTTATTTTCATTATATTCTAAGGGATTATTATTTGAACATTTTAAGGTGGTATGTGACACATTGGAATGTTTAAGGTTTATTTCTTTAAGAAATTGTCATTGGTAACATTTAAAAGGATCTTATCTATGTCAACATACTTGTTGAATATTTTACTTCACTAAGGTATATATTTCATGATATAATATACAATATTTAATTGAATGGTTTATTATTATTTTGGATGTTTATTTTCTATCTTAAAACCATTAATCAATTTACTCCTAATGGTTAGTGTTTATGCTTAATGTTCGGGGAAAGATATTTACATTTCATATATTAGTTTCAATTTGAATGTATATGTTGTTTATATTTATCCCAGTTCATATTAAGAATGAATTGGAAATAGAAAGTGTCGGTTGGGGTCCTCTATAGAACCTCAAGGCCTCGGTAGGTCTCATGAGACAAACTATGGTCTTGGCACAAGGCTCTAACAAAATCATTATTTATGGTCTTAGCACGAGGCCTAGAAAGTATGGTTATGATTTCCAGCATTATGAATTTCCTCATTATGAAAATATTATTGACGGATCATCTAGTTATTCAGCTAGTAAAATACCCATGATTATGGCATCATTTATTCATCTCTTATTCCATCCATAATGTGTTCATGTTTTTGTTAAATTCATATGTTTTTATTTATTCAACATACCTAATGTTTATGTTATGATATTTTCTGCTGTATTTCTTACCCTTACTGAGTGTTTGAACTCAACAATTTCGTATGTTTCATTTTCATAGGACATAAAGAAGTTTTCTATGAATGACCTGAAGGGATAAACATAGAGTTGTAGATGTTCTCAATAAAACTTTTATGTTGTTTTTTCCTTTGATGTTGTAATGTTAAACCGATGTATTTATCTGATTTTGTAATACTACTAAACTACTCAATGATCTAAGTTATTTTGGAGAGAAATATTTTGAAAATTCCAAATGTTTGTTTTATTGTGGCCAAATTAAAAAATAAAATCACGTAAAATGTTTTAAGAAATTATGCCTATAAGGATTTATTTTGGGATTTCTTAGTCCTTTCCTTATCAAAGTCAAAAAATTAAATATTTTAAAATCCAATGGAAGAGCTGGGGAATGTATTTTTCTTTGAAACATTTCTAATTGGAAATGATACAGATGCTAGAACAAAAGAACTAAATATCTGGATGATTTTTATTATGTGAAAACAATTGATAAAAAACAAAAAAATAATGGTCCAAATAATTATATGTTTGATGGAATTAGTAGAGTAAATGTGCATAAAACTAGTTAGAATAGAGAAAAACATGTAGAGTTTGAGACAAAAATTATATATGATAATTAGAACCATACTGATGATGAAATATTGGTTTATTAGGGTAATTATCATACGTTATAGTTTCTTATGAATAATTTACAGATAGATAATGTTATTTTAGAACAATTCACTTCTATGAAAACTAGATGAATTCTGAGATAAAAGGAACACATAAAAAAACAAACTAATAGAAGGGTGTAGTTTAAAAACAAATCCTCAATATTTTATTATGTTAAACTTAAATCTATGGTATAATTCTTTGAACATGGTGGTGAATTGTGGATATGGATAATGATATAAGTTAGACTAAAAATAATGCTATATGTGATCATTTTACTAGCAATAATGACAAAAATGTCATTGGAAAAAACATGGTGTTGAGGAACAAGTAGAAAGATCAAGGAAATATTGTTTTGAACATGGAAATGATGGCACTCATAACATTCATTAATGTTTATGGGGTATATTTTTAAGATAATATTACTCTATTTATGAGGTTGAAGAATATTATAATGTTCTTTGTTATAATAATTTACATTCACTATAAAAATTATCAGATGAATGGAAAATCATTCATTTTAAATTTTTATCTTTCTAATGATGTATATATTTGGTAGCCTAATAATTTTTTGGTTTACGATGATGGTACAAAATTTTAAAAAATTAATAATTCTATAAAAATATTAAAATTGGCCCTATGGGAATGATATTTAAGGCTGGAAAATGACTTAATGGAGTTAAAATTTGTCAAATTAAAAGTGTATAACAACCTTAATATCAAATAAGTAAAGATATGTAAACTCATTATAATAGTATATGTTGATGATAATAGCTTATCAGCTGATAATGAATGTTTTTATTAAGAGGTTTCCAATAAAATGGTTAAAAAATATGAAACTTCCATATTGGGTGATTTGAAATACATTTTTAGTTTACATGTGTTTGACGAAGAAAATTTTATTTTTCCATACAAAGAGAAGTATTGTAATGAATTGGTTAAGAATATCTATATAGAAGAATCAGAGATAGTGTATACACTAATTCTAGTGGGGTTGAAGTATTCAAAGTATTCCTGTAGTAAGGGTGTCAATCAAAGTGGTTTTAAAAAACATTATAGAATGAAAATCATCCTCAGCCTGGTCAGTCGGGACTCTTCAAGTGCATCCATGCGAACCAGGATCAAATCTCAGTGGAGGTATATTTCTACGTTTCAATTGCATTAATATAACAGGTATTGTTTGGTTATGTAGAAAATGGAATTATTCATCTGATTTGGCCTTCAGGCAACCAGTTTGGTTCTTTATGTCCTTAAGGCTTTTGTTTCACCGAAGGCCTGAGGGAAAATAAGGCTTTCAGGACACCTCAAGGACATTAGGCCACCCCATGACCTAAAATACACATAAAGTGTAGATACACAGTCAACTTGGAACATTCTTCAAATGAGGATTTAGGGTAGGCAGATTCACCAGATAAATGGTAATCATATTTGGAAGAATGAGAGTGTTTGTAAATTCTCATCCATACTAGGTCTTTTCACCTCTATATAGGAAAACTAGCCGACTAGTCATACGAAGGTGGAGAGATTCATAATGATATATATGAAGGAGAGGGGAACTTCTAAGTAGTGTTTGAGATGATTCCAGACATGGGCTTCTAGAACATCAGGTCATGTTTTGTTTCACTAGATCCTACATGCCTTGTTAGGGTTCCCCCTAAATCCTTAAAATGAGGATTATCCAAAAATAAGTAATAAAAAATGGTCTTCAAGCCATTATGGTAAGAAAACATTCTAGAAGATCACCTTATATCACAACATCCACACCAGAGATGTTCTATGTTTTGATACTTTAGACAAACCCAAAATTTCACATCTTAAAACTTCTAATATAATTCTTATATAAATTTGATAAAAAAATAGATATTGTGGTGGTGAATAAGAGAGGAATATTTTTAATATGTATGTACTTGATTTTTTTTAATGGGAAGGTGATTGTGATGATAAAATGATAAATTTAGTTGGATTTTTGTTCTTGGGTGATTATTTTATCAGTTGGCATTGCAAAAAGTACAACTCAATGACATTAATTACTATAGAGGATGAGTGTGTGGCTACCATTAGTTCTTGAAAATAGATGATATGGAAGAGAAATCATCATGATTATTTGAGATAGATGGTTAAATAATGTCTTATAATTTTATGTGATAAAAAAAGTGTTATATAACCTTCTATAAATCTAGTTCCACATTAAATTTCTAATCATGTTGATATTAGATTTCATTTTTTTTCAAGGAAACAGATGAAAATGGATACATTCAACTAGAATTTATTTAATTCTAAAATCAACTAGAAGATATCATAACCAACGATATTTCCAATGAAAAATTTGGGCCCATAAGGATAACAATGTTTACTCAAACCTACCTATAACTTATGAATAATTTGTAAGTACACCAAATTAGCCATAATTTTTGTTTTCAAAGGTTTAGAAGATGATTCATAGATTATTACTTAATAGATACATATTTTTTCTTCCTATATAGGGGTAAGTGGTATGTCAAAGGTGAATTTATTTACTTATATGTCTATAATCAATGGTTATGTTCATAGTGGAATAAGGGAGTTATTTTATGTTGTTAGTTCATGGATTAATGGGGATACAAACCTATTATGTTGAAAAAAAAATTCTTGTCACTTAGATATACATAATTCTACAAAACACAACTTTAACCACTTCTATATTTTCTAGATTATTACCACTTAGAAGGGATTGGGATTTTATAACTCATGAATGATTTTTTATGTTTGAAGATTAATTTAAAAAGAGTTTAATGAAGGTTCGAAAAAATCAAAAGAGTTAATTGAAGTTACCCATGGATTTTTTGTGGGAATTGTTCTTTGTTTTCCATTATTTATAGGAAGATGTGGCACTACCCTTCACTCTCATTAAACGCATTCTTTAATCCCTTCTATTTACATATCATTATTCAAAAGTCACTCATTGATTTTCCATTTTTTCTATGTTATAATTTTTTTATTTCTTTATGTTTATGATTACCTGTCTTCATATTAAAACCATTACTACTGAATTGATTTTTCATTGAAAGGAGACTACCTGGGTTGACCATTAAACCCATCACATAATCCATTATGTATACCCCTCATGCTTCTGAAATCATTAATTGATTTTGAATTTCATGTCTCTATGATGTCAATACCCAAAACTAATATCAATTAATACAATATATATAGACATCAAATAATTTATTTATTTGGGGCTTCAATGCATAATGCTCGCAATCGTTAATAATATTTTAAAATTATATTTTTATGGTATTTGATTGATGTGGAACCCAAAACTATATAAATATGAATTGTGCACACTGATAGTGATCCAATACATTGGTAAAGAATTAAACTCAAGTGATAACATGTTCATGATGGTGTTACTTCATTCCTTGGTAATAGTTTATGATAACTTGGTAAATAAACATTTTAATTTAATGGGTGTACCCAAATATCACTCCAAATAAATTTTTAACAATATAATCTATGGAGATGAAATGTCATGATACCTTTACAACATTCATTGTTAATATTTTATAATACATTTTTGAATAACTTTTTTATTTTCCTTTGTGAAACCATAAGGATGAAAATTTGGGGCATGATTATGAATTTATCATGGTTATTTTATAACCTACTTCACATGTTATTTTTCATGTTCTTATATTCAGCTTTGTAAGTTATCCCCTTGTTTTACCTACAATTTCCTGATTCTATGAAATATATGTACCTATACTAAAAGGATTATTTGATGATTCTTTCCATATGACTCCACGTTTTCTTGGGTATTAATTATTTCTAATTTTTTTATGTTCCTTGATTATATTATCATACCCATATGTTCATCTTACACTCATTTATGATCTTTGATGGTCAATACTTATACTTACCTATATTGATAATTTTAGGTCACACCATTCTTATGTTTCAATTTCTCCATGTAATTATGAAAATTTACACTTACAATGCTTGTAGAGGAGGATCTTGTTTAAAAAATTTGTGGGAGATAATAAAGACTTTATAAGGATTAAGTAGTTGGATATATAGTGGATGATATCCATAGGTTTATTTTTTTGTCTTTTGTTAGATAAAATTTTATTGTAACTCTCTAAAACTCTAAATTTAAAAGGCATTAAGAACATATGTTATGAAATATTTCCTATAAGTCATGTAATTGAGGAAAACTCATCCTTAGGGTGTCATAGTTGTTATTAGAGAATGGTTTAGATGCTATTTGAGTTTCAGATGTTAGTTGTGTATAATTATAAGGTTGATAAGCTAAGGGAGATCATAATATCAAAGCCATGGATAACCCTCATGGTTAGTTGAGTTAGTGTTGAATATTATCAGAATTGGGATACGAATAATTTAGTGAAAATCCTACAGATAATTATAAGGGATAATTCAATATACATGATTACATATTAAAGTTTTTTTAAATGAGAGATTATGTAGTAATCCTAGAAATTACATCTCTATCTATATACTGGAATGAGTATGAAACAATAATATAGATGAACCTATGGATAGTTACCCTAAAAAAGTATGGTTGACTATAAACTCAATATTGAATCTTGTTAATGGTGAGTGAGGCTAAGACTACAAAAAAAAAGAAACTCTTGGGGGATATTATTTTTTTAATTTTATTTTATTTACAAGACATTATAGAGGACTTATTATGTGAAAAAATTAGGTTAATGAATATGAGAGAACCCAACATAAAGAAAACTATATTAAACTATGAGTGATTTTGGTTATAATAAAAGTTAATGTAATAATGTCTAAGAGTAGGAAATCTTGAGGATGAATTTATCATCTAACAATAATTTTATTTTTTTGTTAATTAGTTACCTCTAATGTTAAATAATTCTCATTATAGTAATTGATGAATCCTCATGGAATCACGTTAATAATGGGTACCATTGATAACAAGAATTTTTCTCCAATAAAAAACCTAACGAGATAATAACCAAATGGGTAAATATTGTGATTACTCCAAAAAAATCAATAATTGTGATTAAAAACATGAACATAGTTAAATTTAAACAAATGATTATCAAATCCCATGGAGGTTTGGGTGAAAAATATGATGAAGGAAGGAATATTCAATTTCATAGATCTGAAGAATCTATAAAGAGGAACCCATGGGAGTCTCTGAAAATAACAAGAATGTTTTCTATGTGGGGAATATAAGGGAATATATTGCCAATGTTTTTAAAGAATAAAGAATCAACTAGTTGTCCTCATAAAGCTAATTGATGTGCTTCCTAGATGAACCTTAGATATTTAGGTATACACCTCATTAGAAAATATATCATTTGTTTTTCTTATCTTTAAGATTCCATTAAATTGTTTTTTAAGAAATTTAAAATTAAAATATATAAGATATAATTTATTTAATGGTGTATAATGTGACATATTTATATTTTTAACTAAAATTTTCTTTTAAAAACTAATGTATTCCATAGCCTAGTTCACACATAACAATCTACCAAAAGAAACCACTAATCCTTTTATAAGTGTTAAATTGATTTTATCGAATTGGTAGGAATAATATATATATTCAAATTATAAAATATATAATGGTCATTATTAATACCAACATATAAATGACAATTATATTAGTTTAGATAACTAAGTAATAAGACTGATTTAGGCTTTAATATGTAACTATTTTAAAAATTGGATTTTTATATTCATTTAAAAAAAAATAAATATTCCATGGATAAAATATATTTTTGAAATGACTAATATATTACCACCAATTTATTTATAATTAATAATAATAAGAATAAAAGTAGTTAATATTTTTAAAAATTTATTTCATATGATAGAAATTTTCATTATATTTTTATGTCTGTATTTAAAAGTAATATTATCAAATTTTATTAAAATAATTTTTTAAAAATAAAATTATTCCATAGATTATTTTTATCAATATTTTATTATATAATTTTTTTATGAAATAATTTATTTTTATGGTGAACAGTGAGAAATACTATTATTAATGAAATAATAATTTTTATGACATTCTCATAAGATAATCTTGGTTTATAAATTTACAAAAAACAAAATATTTTTTTATTGATTAAAATTTATACGTTTTAAAATGTTGATTGAACTTAAAAAACATATTCTTATAATTTTTGAACATAATTATTATTTTCCTATAAATGAAACACTTTTTGGTATTTTCTTCTAATTAAGTATTATTTTGGTAATATTCAGTTTTAGATATATTTGAAGAAATAATTTTTTTAACGAGGAACTAACATATATCATGAGAAAAAGACTTTTATAAGTTTTTTCTACACATAAATTTTAATCTTAAAAAGAATTTTTTTAAAGAAATCGTATCTTTAATCGCTACATATGCTAATTTTAAATTGGATTTTTCTTACAGAAGTAAATTTTTAGAATATGAAATGGATTTTTTATTCAGAATTAGTAGGTACAAATTATTTAATTGGTTAAATTTTATTTATATAAATTAAAATTAAATTATTCAGGTAAAAATTTGTTATCAGAATAAAGTGTTATTTTTCAATGAATGATACTTTTCCAAATATTATCAAAATTTTAAATTAACGAATATATTCCAGAACAAAATTAATTTCATTTTTTATTCAAATTATGATGTTTTATTCATGATTTTAAATGGTAAAAACCATGTATTTCAATTTTTTATTAAAATAATGGTAAATATGAAATATAAAATGAAAACAGTCTAAAATATGAAAATTACTTAAGTTTTGAATTCTGAAAGATTTTAATAACTATGGTATTTTTGTTAGAACATCAAAAGTATATGTCCCATTGATGTGACTATTTTTCAGGATTTCATTCTTTTTGGGATACAAATTTAACTTCGGACCAAAAGATAAATAAACCATTTGGATGCCTAAAAGGAGATCACAAGTTGGTTCTTCAAAACTGTTCATGGATCTAATTATTTGTTATGATGGGACCATATATCTTTATTTAAAAGAGAAAATACAATAAATATTTTAGTAGAGATGGTATATAATTTTATGAAAAAATTTCATAAATATGTATACATGTGAATAATTTGTTTTCAAGGCCATTAATGCATTGAAAATAAGAGATATGGAATAAGAAGTGTCTGTCTAGGTGGAATAAATTATATGAATAAAATTGGAAAAAATATCGTTAAACATTGAAAATTATTTTGAGATTTTTAGGGGAGATAAAAATTTAATTTATGAAAAACTTTCATGAAGGAATACATGCATGAATCATTCATTTAATGGGACCATATATCTTTATTTTCTTCTTTCTATAATTCATTTTAAATTAAAATTATTTTCTTAAAAATAATAATAATAATATTATTCTATATTATTAAGAAATTATATATTTTATTTTATTATTTTATTTCTCTCTCTCTCATTATCCCCCATTATTTCATTTTTATTTTATTAATCCACTATTCCTTCTTTTAATTTATCTCTCTTCATCTTCTATTCTTCCCTCTTCTACCATTGTTATGTCTCACCCATAGAAATGAGAGGCTGACACCGAGTCTTGGCCAGAAGGGATGTTATGTTTTTTTATTTTTCCTTCATGATTAATTATATGTTTGTTATAAAATTGGGTAGATTACATGGTGAGGTGAATGTCTCTGATTAGATAACTATCCACCAATGAAATGAAACTCAATTTATTTCTATTATTTTATTTAATTCATTTTTTCCACTCTCTATTGGTTAAATATTTATACAATAGGATTTGATCTAATTATTTGATGAAGCAACATTGATTGAGATTGGTCTTGGAAGATGGAATCTCATAGAACAAGGAATATCATCAACCATGATTAAAAGAGGAAGTGTAATTAATAATTCCTTGGAATTCAATGATATTACAAAATTTTTAAATAAATAATTTTATTCTAATTCGGAGATTTTAGGCTAGAATTATCAAACTAAAATCAAACACATTAAAGAGAATAATTATTAAAACCAAAACTGAACTGTTAAACCATGTTCGTACTTCACTAATTACATTTTTTTATTATGTGTTAGCTTTATATTTTCTTTCAATTAAATTACATTAAATACCTATATAAAATAAAAAACCAAAACCAGTAGTTTATATGAATTATATTAATTGTGTAAACAAATTTGATATATCATGATATGAGACTACCCTGGTTAGACGCTATACCGCACTAGAAAAAATTATAATTTCTTTTGACCACATCTCGTGACAAGCATGCGTTAAAACTGGCTTCGTTGCTGGGTAACCCATCATTAATTTTTTTTTTCAATTTTAACATATTATATATATTTAAACATTTTTTATAAAAATAAAGGAAAAAATAAAAATATAATGATGTTTTCATGTGATAATTTTTTCAATTCAAGGAACAAAAAATACGCTAATGTTCAAGAAAAAATAGTTGAATCACCCCGGTCTACAAAATATGTTGTCCATACTACAGAATAGGTTTTTAACAGCATTTTCCTTTTTCAGTACTAGAAAAAATCAGTAATAAAGGTACCATTTATTAGTGATAAAACAAGAATTGATAGAGGGTGCCTTTTATCTATGTTTTTTTTCTAGCGATGTTAAAAGGAACCACTTATTAGTGCATTTTTAGCACTGATAAATGGAAACCTTTATCAACACATTTTTTTACTACCGATAAAAGGCGTCCTTTATCAGCGCCTTATGTTTAGCAGTTAAAAATAAAACCCTTTATTAGCACTTTATTTTTAGTGCCTATAAAGAAATCTTTTATCCTCACTTTTTTAGTACTGATAAAATTTTTAATAAAATCAAATAAATAAAAAATAAATAATAAAAAAATGTATTATATAAATATTAAAATTTTTATTAAAAAAATAATTATTGATGAAAATGAATAAATTTTTTATAATATATATAAATAATAAATAATTTATATTATATATATAAATATATGAAAAATAAAAAACAAAAATAAGTTGATTGAGGAAAATAATAAAAAATTTATTAATTAAATAATTATTGATAATTTTAATAAATAATTCATATTAAATATAGAGATATATATGAATGTATATAAATATGATTTATATAATACAAAATAATATTTATTCTTTACTAAAATTAGTAATATATATATTGTGAATAATGGTTTATAATTAAAAATTAATATGAATTATAAATACCAACTAATTGCATCAAATAATGAACAAAATTGAATGTCCATTTATTTTTCAATTTACCATAGATCAAAAAAATTATATTTATTTCACATATAAATTATTAATACATTAATATATATATATATACACACAAACACAAAAAAAATATTTTTTGGAATTAATCAATTTATATTATATAGTTACTATGTTATAATATTTTCAATATGTATTCATATTTATTTCAATATATATCTTTTTTAAGGATTTATGTTAAGAAAAATTATCCAAATTTTTAATAATGTACTCATTTTAAATTAATCAATTTTAATCATTTGTGATATGCATGCAGTTAATATTAAATATCCATCAATAATGTTTAAAATACTTTTGTAAAAAAATATTTATAAATAATTATATTTATAAATGTATAGTTATTAGTTTTATAAATTTATTATTATAAATAAATAAATATTTTTTGCTTAAAAAACATATATAATTTTAAATAAATAATTATAAAATTATAATAAATTTATTTAAATAAGGAATATATTTACTATATATATTGTTATAAATATATATAATGATATTATTATATAATGATTTAAATATATATAATGACGTAAAGTTTTGTTAAAAATATATTTATATAATTATAAATAAATAATTATATATTCAATTATTTATAAAATTACTATTTCAAAAAAAGTATTATTATAACAATTATAATTATATGTAATAATTATACTTTCTTAAATTTTCTTTTTTTAAAAAGAATTATATGTATTTATCAGTGCTTTTTTCGGGTGATAAAAATATAGATTTACTATAAATAAAAAAAGGGATAATAAAATCTATCTTTATCAGTCCTAAAACTGTAGTAGTGATAATGATTCATTTTGTCATCACATTTTAACTTAACACTGATAAGTTGTATCTTTATCAACACCTTTTTGGAAACTCTGATAAAAGTTTCATGATATATTTTAAAGAACCCTAACCATCGTGAATAAGGTCATGATACTTGAAGCTCCTAGTGGAAGAGACCTACATCCAACGCTCATCGTCGTCAAATCAAAGCTAAAATCTTGGCTGGAATCATGGTTATAACTATTTCATGGCTCGATTCTATGGCTCGACTGAATTAACTGTTGAATGAAGCCAAGGCCCAAAAAAATCTGAGTTTTTCTATATCTTTAATTTCCCTTACTAATCCACTGAACCAAATCATCCCACATCTGTGTATCCCAACAAGTCCAATTGCACTTTCCAATAATAAAACAACCCATAATTCATTGTTTTTTTGAATGAGTTTCATGTTTCTTGTAAAATAATCTTTCCTTTAGATTAAAACAAAGTAGAAAATATTTACCCTTACAATTGATATATATATCTGGTTTGAACTCAATATCATTTTCTTCATTGTTTTTATTCTAAAAGCTTCAATGCAAAAAATAAATGCATATAAGTGGACCCATAACAACTTTTTCAAAAGATGCACACTAAATGATTTGATAAAATATAATCCATTTTTTATTATTATTCTATAAATTGGGGTCTTTCTCAATGGTATGGCTTGGCATTCTTCATTACATTAAGAGATCCATGTCCTGCTTTCATCTTACTGGAATGTTGTACACAAATATCAGTGAGAGCAAGTTAGTTATTCTAGTGAGTTTTTCTTCCTAGAAGAAGAAGAAGAACAAGAAATATTCTAATATAAATTAAGGGATATTATCCATTTTAATTTTATGATTATATTTTAATAGTAAGGTAATTAATTTTCATTCTGAGCATTTATTTTGAAGATGATATTTCATTATAATTATAATCATTGAAAGAGATTAATTGTTTATGTATTTTAACATAATTAATTTTTCATAAGGGAGTTTATTTTTATTCCAAGAATTTTCCTTATAAAATTTACATTTCATTTGAATTAGAAAAATTATCATTGATTAGTTATTTATTCAGATTACATTACTATAAGTGATTATTTTTACATTACGTAAAGACTTATATTTTTCCAAAAAATTTCCAATATCAAGAATATCAATATGTATTTTATGTTGATATATGTATGCGAAATTGTTTTCAAGTCATTCAAATTTTTAAATAATTTTTCATATTCATTGAAGTATTTATATTATTAAAATATAATATAAAACAATAAAAAATTATTTAAAGTTAATGGTAAGTGGATTTGATTTGGTCAAAATATATGTTTACATTTCAAACAAGAAAATTTAATATTTTATTCCTCTATAATATATAAAAGTAATTATCATTTGATGTTAATTATCAATAGTAAGTCTTAAATAAATATACCTATCATATAATGTGTGTAAATTGCATATAAAATCAGGAATTCCATTTGTAATATAAGATATGGCTTTCATCTTAACTCATGACATAACATTTATGCACATGTTTTATTATTCATGTACATGTATGTGTTTTGAATGAATCAACCCTTTATCCCATCATATTATTATGCATGAAATGGTTTTATTATTCATTTTTTTGAGGTATATTAGGCTCTAAATACCTATATAGCATGATATATACCTCTTTACAATCATAAAATTTTGAAAAATTTATCCTTATAGCGGTCAGTGTTGTCATCGGGTTGGAATATTCATTTAAAGATCACCCGGGAACTATTTTTTCATAGTTTTCTGAGAAATTAATGTGCTATGATTTCCTTGATTTTCCTATAAACCAAGGAAAATTGTTCACCAATCATTGAAATCTAAATATCTTATATTATTTGATCCTCACAAAGAATTTCATTGTTCTTTGTCCAATCCTCAAATATTATGTCTTTTACATATATGACTACCAAAATCCTTTCATCATTCTCCTTGCACACTATCCATTATTTATTTTGATCCAATTTTCTATAATCAATGACTTTATTTCTGAACACCCACCTAGTTATAATAACATTTTTGTCCTCTATCCTTAAAAAAAGTTCCCATGTCACATTTTTTTTCAGATCAAGCTCCTCAAGCATAGATATGATCCAATTATCATCATTGTTATACCTCTCCAAATGATAATACCTCATCATCATCATCACTATTAACGTATAATTTTGATTCTACCTCTTCCCCATGTTCTCCCCCATATACTACTCAATTAAACATTAATTTACTTTGATGTTTCATTATTATTTTAATTATTAAAAATATCCTCGTTCTAATTAGTAAAAGATATCTATAAATTTTATCTTTTCATAATAAAAACATATCAACTAACCATTTTTATGTCATTATTGAATTTTCTCAGTATCTAATATGATCAATTTTTCACTACAACAAATCAATTTCTTCTTTCAATAATGTTTTCATAGTAAAATAATTATCCATAGAATTAATGCATCTTTTAATATTTATTTATTTTTAGTATTACTCATATAATAATATTTTTCTTTTTCAGGTGGATTACTTTGTTTGAGTTTGGGTTGTTTGATCGAATCTTCTTTTTCTCATGAGGGATTAGACTTCAGACCTATAACTAAGAAAATTATAATAAGGAAATGTGTCCAGACTGCATACAACCATATAGAAAATGTTAATTCCAACTACTTATTTAATAAATTTTGTCTTCATTTTATATATTATTTGTAAGTTAATTTCCTTATCATTTTTTCTAATACTTATTTATTTTTTTCATAGATATTTTGGGATGTCATATTTGTCATTCAACTATCTGGAACAAGAAAAAAAAGAGATAAAATGATTATTTCTATAAGATTTTTATTTTTATTACCATATTTTTTAAAATACCAACACTACATATTGATTCACATTGTGGTTACTTCTAATTATATAATGGCCACATGAGCTTTCTCTTCTATTATTACTTTCAATACTGAGATTGGTTTTTTTAGAAAAAGACATTAAGTAAATATGAGGTGTTGTATGTTTGAAATGGAATGACAATAGAAACATGATAATATTTGATTTTTGGATATTTTTGAGACTTTAAGATGTGTAAAAATCATCAAATCCCCATTCAAATGCATGTTGTTTTCGGTATGCCTCCCAGTGATTTATTTAATTTAAAATTGACTTTAATTTTAGTAAAAAGTACATATAACATACTCAAAACTAAGAAAAAATATTTTGATTTTATTGATACATTAGGGAAACAATCCATATGTCATTAGACACATGTAAGAATCAGTATCACCTGAATTCAACACATGATGTTACCACTATGACTTAATGTGTCCATTATCAGTCTAAAATTGACCATTTAGTTCAAAATATTTTACTCACTGAAAATAGATAAAAAGAACTCATATTTTCCTGATAATTTAGAAAATATATTCACAAGTTATTATTTATGTTTAGGAATTAGACTCACATAGAATCGATACATGTTGTTATATGTATGAGTCAAAGTGTGTTTTTATAGTTTAAAATAACATTTTAGTAAAATAATGGCATACTGAAAATTGGGAAACCAAATTTATATTTTTTAATACATTTTTAAAATGATCCAGAATTCATTTGAGATGTGTAGGGATCAACTTCAACTTAATCCGACACATGATGTGACCGGTATGACCTAAAGTGCATCATTTTATATAAAATTGACATAAATTTTAATAAAAAGGACAACTGAACTAATAGAAACCAAGAAAAAACCTTAATATTGTTTTGATAATTTAGGTAAATGTTGAATATATCATTTTTGATGTCTAGGAATCAACCTCGTATCAACATCCATCCAATAGCCCCAAGGTCTTAAAATTTTTTTTATCGAAAGCAAACACCCCTTTTAAGGAAATATCGGAAAAACCCATAAAGAAATATTCAAAATAAAAACAATAATGATCTAAAGGTCAGCGAGACAATACAAAAGTCCCACATGGAACTACCACTCCCTAACACTTAAAAGTGACAAAGCTCTCTATCGGTGTGAGGCTGAATGAAAACCAAGTGTGCCGTGTCAAAGAAAAATCCCGATCTAATGGGAAATGCCACACCCGTTCAAACAATAAAATACATAAAGCTCTATGATGATGAAAAAATAGATCTAGAACCTCTTCTAGGGATTGATAAATGAGGTTGAGCCCAGGTGCACCACCAAACCAGCACACCACACAAACATTTTCACCATTCTGAGAGAACGAAATGAAAACACCTTCAAGAATCAGTTATATTGTACTATACCAAAAACCTTATTAGTCCTTGCCACCATAGCCACATAATCCCAGAAGAAAATCAAAGGACCCGAGATCAAGCGAACATCATCTAGAACTAGATGGCCCAACCCTACACTGAGGGACCACCACCAGTGAGGGAATCTAGGTCTTTCTGAAACAAAAATTCCACTTTGGGAATGGATCTGCTCCGATCAGAACCACATATACATCTTCATCATAATCTGGCCAAGGCTCATTGTAACAAGAAAAAGAAGGACCATAATTTTATACCAAAATAATGAAACCAGATCCATCCAGTATAAAAAATTACAATAACTCCAAAATAAGCACCCTTAAAAAAACACAGAATGTGAAACTAGAAAAACATCCCCCTCTATAGATCTGGAGACCTGGACCTAAACTGCAACACAAATCGCTAGAAGTAGAGCCTCTCACCGTATGATCCAAAACATGGATAAACAGATCGGGCTACACCCTACCTCATCTCCATCAGACGATGAATATCGTGCTGTTCTGAACACCGAATTACCACCGAAGAAGCAATGATGCCGACATATATCATGTGTGAACCCAATGAGCCAACCTCCAAGATCCACCATGATACGTCACCACTGCAGAAACATTAGCTGAACCTGTACTGAGTTGACAAAGCTCCACAAAGAATCAACGACGCCGCACAAGCCTCAATGCCCACACCGAGATAGACCCACAACTGCTACAGGGAGATCCCACCTGAAGGGGGGAGTAGGAAGGAGCCGAGAGAAACCCAAGTCCATGAGAATGATTGAAACCATGATCCTATAAGGCTTCCACTCACATGAACATGATACATGATATTTCCAGTATGACTAAATGTGTTAGTTATCTGTCTAAAATCGACAGCTGAGTTCAAAATATTAACTCAATAAAAATAAATAAAGCACGTTCAGATTTTCTTGATAATTTAGGAAATAGATTCATAAGTAATTTTTGATGTTTATGAATTAGTTTAAACTCAATTTAACAAATTGTGTGAACGGTATTACTCCAAATGTATATTTTTATTTAATAATGACAAAAATTTTAGAAAAATGGACATCTAACCTACTAAAAACTGAGCAAATACATTAAGATTGTTTTTATACTTTAGTAAAATGATTTATAAGTCTATTATGATTTATATGAATTATCCATAATTCAATCTGATACCTAATGCATAGGTTATGACCTAATGTGTCTATTATCAGTTTAAAATTAATATTTTAGTTAAAAAATTGTAACTCACTAAAAATCGAGAAAACCCATTCAGATTGTAATTTTGATTTAGGAAACCAATTCATAAGGCATTTGTGACATCTATAAATTGGTATCAGGAAAAACTATCCAATAAGTTGACTATAATGATTCTATGTGCATGTTCTAGTTTAAATTGGCATTTTAGAAAAAAATACAAGAGACATACTCAAAACTGAAAAACACATTCAGATTGCTCTGATACTTTATAAAAATGATCCATAATTCATTTGAGACATATATTAACTATCCAAAGCTCAATATAATTTATGGTGTGACCGATATGACTCTAAGTTTGTCTTTTAAATTTTTAAGTATCATTTTTGTTTAAAACATGAAACACATTGCCAAAACTGAGAAAACGATCCTAGATTATTTCCCATCATTATATTTTTTATTACTTAATTAATTTCCTTATCATTTTTATCTATAATTTTTTAGTTAATTTTCATAGAGATTATTCTTAAAAATGAATAAGAAATGGTGTGATGTGAAAGAATCCACCACAACTCAATCTGATACACATAGTTCCTTGTATGGCTCAATGTTTAGTTTAAAATCAGCACTTTATTTTAATTTATTTATTTATATTATTACTAATATAATAATATTTTTCTTAGACAGGTGATTTTTTTCTATCAGGGGTTATGATATGAAGACAAAGGAAGACTGCTATTTTGGAATGTATGTTTTGTACTTATGTAATTGTATAAAATAATGTTTGAAATGTCTTTAATATAGTGTTTTCTTGTTTTTTTGTTATAAATTTTATTTAATTTAAATTATGTATTCAATATAGATTATTCGGATTTCATGTGGTTTTTAGTGCTACGGTCTGCTGTTACATCACACTGCAGTAGTGCTACATTACACTCTTACATCACACTATAGTAATCCCATTTACCTGTACTTTTAAAATCACTAATGAAGGGATACATTATTAGATCTTATAAAATCACTAAAGCATTGATAAAGTGATACTTTGTCAGAACATTAAAAAGAACTGATAAAAGACTAGGACTTTTAATATCACTCTTGTAGTCACCACATCTCTAGCACTGATAAAGTCCATTTTTAGACCTACTGAAGACCTATTTTGTAGTAGTGTGTTATATTATGGGTGTGATTGACTTGGGGATAAAAGATACAAATTTTTAATGAGTAGGAATTCGAGGACTTGATCATGGATCTCAAGGAGATGCTAGAGAAAGATATGGTTTAAGGATTGGCAAGAAAACTTACTAAATTGTAGAATTACTTTCTGAATTCTATCATGAATAGGGAAATACAAAAAAAGAGTGCTCTTAGTTTCTCCATAACACTTTTTAAAAAGTTACACTATTATATTTATAAAATAAAGTAAAAAAAACTCATCTATTATATTCAAGAGATTTATAAAAATTGATTGTATGACCGCATTCTTTTAGGAATCCTCAGAAAACCCTGAACATAAACTTGAACATAGAGATGATACACTCGTGTTACCTAAAAAAGTGAGAGAGGAAGGATTTTCTACTAAGATACAAGTAGTAGATCGACAAGAATTTGACGAATTTTTTAATAAATGTGAGGAACTTCATGATCTCCCAAACCCTATTGAGAAGATGATCCATCATTTATAAAAGAAAAACCCACCCATGGGGAGGAATTTAATTACAAAATGGAGGATTCCTACTACCTACCTTTATCCTACGAGAATCTACTCCAAGTGGCACTTAAAATTGAGGAATTCATGGAATCTGATCCAAGAAAGGGACTTGATCTTTTCTCATACCCTATCAGTTATGATTTTATTAATATAGAATTTTGAATCACTCCCTATGGTGTAGAATTTTTTTGTTCATAAAATAATTTTTATTCCTTATAGGAGGATGAAGAACATAAACTTTTACCTATGGAGAAACACATGGAGCTCCCTAATTTCAATGAACATACATTCAAGGAGCCCTATCAAGAGATCCCAGTAGCTGGGCCTAAGGAAATTTTACAAGAGGATAATCAATTTGAAAGGGATAAATTACTTATTAAAAATTCAAATTCAATTTTTTTGATTCTTGAATTATCTGTATATTCTCTCATGGATCATTAAATACATACAACCCCTATGATATCTAAACTCAAAGAGAAGAAGGTTGTATTAATAGAAAACATAGAGTTTGATTCATACTTCATACTATGCCCACCATTTAGGATATACCTCATTATGAAAGGGGGGATATGGTGTACTCTATCAATTTATCATTACTCACCTATAAGGATGAATCACAAGATGGAAAAATACACATGTGGTGGTAAAAATAAAATAATATTCATCCACCATATGATTTTAGACAATAGTTGGTACTACCATCTAGAGTGAGTAAAAATTCATGGCCCACATGGTGGATTATACTATGATTTATCTATACATTATTTCTGGGAATTTAAATTTAAATTTCATTTCTTAGGAAGTAGTTCAACATGTAACCCACTACCTCTTATATTTTTGAGCTTTAAAGACATTCCCCTTATTCTTAATTGAGTTTTTTTTGTTTTAAATGTTCATGATATTTTAAGGCAACCCCAAATAATGACAGAAGGTGACCAAGATTCATGAGAAATGAAGTTCACTTTTTATTATCTTATAAACACCATATTTTTTTTAAATTATGTTTTTAGATTTAAAGAGAAAACATTACTCCCAAACCTGTATTATAATTTACATGACTTGTTGAGCAGACATTATTTTTTATGAATCATGTGATTCTATGTATTAGATTTCTAATGATAATGAAATTGAATGAGTAAATTGAAAAATTTGTTTATTAAATTAAATCATGGATATTAAAAAGAGGACTCGTGATTTAATGGAATTGAGTGATTCATGTATATGAATTTTCCCAACTATTTCTCATGCTTTGAATTTATAAAATTCATGTGAATTGATTTGTTTTTATTAATCATGCCTCAATTGATTATACCAAATCATATTTACTATTTCCGAGAGGATTTCCTTATTTAGTAATTCCAATTATATCATTCAGAATATTTCATGACTGATATTGGGTAAAGAAACCTTATATAAAATGAATTTTAACTTGTAAAAGATATGACTATGCAAAAACACATTTAAAATGATTGAGTAATATTTTGATAAACCACTTATCCTTGAAATACCACCATTATATCAATCCTTCTATAGCCTATATTGACCATGAATGGACTTTATAAGTATTAGTCATGTTTCAATCCATTTTATCCATTTCTTCCATACTATTTGTAATTGCATGATATTTTAAAGTTGAATTGTGTGGGTAAAGGGAATCATGATAAATGTGATGATTTAAATTATAAGGAAGAAGTGTGTAGGTACTTATTATGGTAATTAAAATGGGTTTTGAACAATTTATTGAAATATATTATTTTTTCCCTATTAAATTTCAAAAGAATAAAAATAAAAAAAAACCAATTTTTTTTGAAAAATGGGTTGTTATTTAGGTAAAAAAACATCACCATTAAAACACCTATTATTTTTATCATATGTGGTTAGGTGGGGGATGTGAAGTTTATACTAAAAATAAATATTTGAAAAAAGAGAAAAAAAATAAAGGTTATTTGAATAATAAAAAAATGTACAAAAATATATCTTCAATAGAGGAAACAAATCATTCATTATTATTAAACTGATCACAATATTTACTTCAGACTTTTGGGAATGTTGGGAGGTGATAAAATTTAATTGGTGAATGTAATTAAACTTTTAATTTGAATATCATGATTTATAATTAAAGAGATAAACCTCCCCATTGTGCTTTAACGTTGATCCGAATGTCTTAGAAAACTTTATCCTCATAGAAATTTGATCCTTGATTACAAGCCCTCATGTTTTTATGTGATTTTTTTATTTACAAAGTGAAGAATGTAGTTACTTTACAAGGATATGAATAAGGATCATTTTATCATTATAAAATAAGAATTATGATTTCATTTTATCATGGGTGATGAGATAAAAGAATCAAAAGAGAGGTAAATCGTGACATTACATGTTTGATAATAATTAATCAAAGATCATGAATTAATAAAATAAAAATCAATATCATTTTTCAAAGGAATAAAGTAAAGTACAACGATTAGTTAATTCTTCAAAAAACAAGAAATTAAATTGATACTTTATGTGGAATTTGAAAATTTGATTTGACATTGATTTTTTAGATTTTATTGCATTAAAATTTGAACATTGATAACATCGGTGCCTTATTTAACTTCTTTTTGAGATTTTATGCTTGAGGAAAAGAATGTTTTAAGTGTGAGGGTATTTAGAAGGATGTAATTATGTTAAACTTTTTATTAAATTTTTTTTTATTTACTCATAATTTCAATGAAAAAACTCCCTTATTCAAATGTTTTATTAAAATAATGGGAAATTTGAATTATCGAATGAAAATGGGCTAAAATATGAAAATTTATTATGTTCATAATTTTGATAGAATTTAATCTCCTTGATATTTTTATCAATAAATTTAAAGTACACACCAAATTTATGTGATTATTATTTTTAGAATACCATGAGTATTTTTATATAAAATTTCTTTCTGGACACAAAAAAATCCAACATTTTGAAGCCCAAAAATAGCTCACAATTTGGTTCTTGAAAACTTTTCACAAATCTAGAAATTTTTGGTAATGAGTCCGTGTCTCCTGATTGACCAAATGAAATATGCTGAATTATTTATGGGAGACAGAAAAGGTATTGATGAACAACTACAATGAAGAATAATTTTCATGACACAACTATTATAAATTCTATAAATTCATGGAAAATATGAGATATAGAATATGGTGAGTCTACATAGGCATATTAAATTCTAAGAATAAAACAATAATAACTTACTCTAAACATGGAAAAATATTATGAAATTTCTAGGGGAGACAAAAATAACTTTATTAAAAACATTCATGATGAATTCCATGCCTGAATCAGGGAATTTAATCTGTCAAACACACATAAAATGTTAGAGAAACAATTTAGCGGCCAAAAACATCCCCTTCTCCCTTGTAAAGGGAGGATAACACCTCTAATAAAAAGCATCCAAGATAATATATCAACACCATTGAGGATATCTAAAATAAGGCTAATGCATTCTCTTCTTCATACCCCATTTATTCTTCTTCTACATTTTTTTTAGTTTTCATAATTATTTTAAATTTTAAACTGTAATTAAGATTTATAATAAATTCATGAATTTTAAACTTTGTTCCCCCTTTTATTCTGCTTATTTTCATTGTTATTGGTTAATTTTAATCAAAAAAATTAAAATTATTAATGTAATTACTAATGTTATAATAATAATAACAGATATTATTAATATAAAATTCTTATTTTAAAAACGTATTTTCTTCTTTATATTCTTATTCTTCAATTAAAATTATTTCCCTAATTATAATAATAATAACAATAACAGATAACAATAATAATTATTATTTAAAAGTTCTTTATAAATTATATATTTTATTTTTTTTCTTATTTTATTTTATTTTATTTCTCTCTCTCTCCTTATCCCCCATTCTTCCCTTTTTATTTTATTTATCCACCATGCTTTCTTTTAGTTTCTCTCTCTTCCACTTCTCTTATTCCCGATTCTATCATTATTGTCTCTTATTCTCGAAAATGAGGGACTGAAATCAAGTCTTAGAACATGGGAATGTAATGGTGTTCTTAAAAATTCATTAATGATTATTTTTATGTTTATGATTACATTGGGAAGCAGGCATGGTTTGAAGAATGTTTATGATTAGATGAATATCCACTTATGACAAGAAAATATTTTTTTTCCATTCATTTACTTAAATTATTTTTTCTCTCTCCATTGGTTAACTTGTTAAAGGATAAGATTTGAGCAAATCAATGGATGAAATAACATTGAGTAAGCTATGCCCTGGAAGATGACACCTCCTAGACCAAGGAGTGTCATCCACCATTATTAACAGAGGAGGTGGAAGTAAGAGTGATTAAGAATTCAATGGTTTTACACAATTTCATAATAAATAATATTAGTACACACATGAGATTTCATTATTATATTATCAATCTTAAATTAATCACATGAAGGAGAATAAATATTGTACCTAAAACAGAACACCAAAACCATGTTCCTTCTTCACTAATTAATTTTTTTCAGTGCATGTTAGTTTTATATTTTAATTCATTTAAATTATATTACATTAATATATTAAATAAAAAATAATAATTAGTTTATGGGAATTATATTAAGTAAGTGAAAACTGAGAAGGATCCTCAAGTGAGACAACCATGGTCAGCCTCTGTGATGTACTAAGAAAAATTATAATTGCATTTGGACCCATAAGACGATAGGAGAACATCAATATATATTTTATTAATACTATAATATAATTATAAAAATATATGAAATTTAATTCAAAACACTTTTAGTATAGAATTAATTTTATATAATATCTAGAACACACTATAAATAAAACATCATTTTCCTATAATAATGTGTTTTCTAAAAATTATATGTTTTAATTTAAAGGTTAATTTTTCATATTTTGAAATTTAATTAGGTTAAATAGATTCAAAATTTGCATTTAAAACATATATATTTTGTATTAATTATAACTATATATAAATATTTTTGGATGAAATAAATACCT